>CM033694.1:27817080-29044805 GCA_019514585.1 Dendrobium officinale
TTGATTTGGAAAATATATTGTTCAAGTGCAAAATTTGCCTTTATGAATTGAAAAAGTTTTATGATTCATTTATAGAAATACATGCGTGTTGAGAAGTTTTTGTGAAGGGTGGGGATTTTCATTTGGGTGTGATTGGGTAGGTAGAGGCTGTTATTGTTGGGGAGGAGATGCTCAGGGAGGCGATAAGAGGCTTCTTTATGAAAAAAGTTTTGTATATTGAAAAGTGTTTATGAATTTCTTTTTGATTTTTTAAAGAGCTTTATGAAGTATTTCTTTTTGTTTTGTGTTTTTGTTGTGTGATTTGAATGGTGTTTTTGGTGTGAAAAGTTTGCAAGACACAACTTTTTTCCAGCTTGCATTAAGAAGCTTAAGAAGGTTTGCTTTTAGAAAGGAAGAAGATCGTCATTGATTTGTTTATGTTTAGGGTAATTTAGCATTGGCTTTTAGATTTGATTTGTTTGTATTAGAGGGTTTTATATTCGGCCGAGTTTCATGAATGTCTTACAATGAGGGGTTTTTATAAAATTCTTCTTCGCTGTTGGAAAGTTTTCGTGGGCCGCACCCCACGCCAAAATATAGAAGGCACTTGATTGTCTTTTGATTGTCAGAAAAAAAAAAAAAAAAGATTTTTTTAGTAGATGATTTATTGCTGAGTTTAGAGTTTTGTTTTCTGTGTAGTGAATGGTTGGGGGAGTTGTCTTTCTTCTCGCGCTTGCACTTGTTTTCTGGATGGTTTTGGATGAGTTGAACGGGTAGTGAGAGCATGTTGTTTTGGGTTTTAAGTGAGAGGTCTATTTTGGGGATTTGTTTCTCTTTGTCATTTGGAGCTTTGTTTAGAGGGTAGGTTTAGTTGTTCGAGTTGAGTCATATATCAAGTGCCTTATTTGGATTGTGGGAACAATAAAGGGCATTGTAAATGTTGCTTTAGGGTACACTCGACTCCAAAGAAGTGTGCCCGATGACAACGATGCCTACATTCCTTTTATGTCTGATTTTCATTCTTTTCTTTCTACTGCTTTGCTATTTATTACAGTATTTTTATTCATAAATCCCTAAGCCTAGTGACACATGTACGAAAGTCTTAAGGGTTAGAAAAATAAAACTTCTTTTAGTCCTATAACACTAGTGACATCTAAGGACAAAAATTAAGGATCGGTCTTAGATAACATAGACTTAGGATGCATGCTCCTTATAAGGATAGAGACATCAAAACTCAAATTTAGTGACACATTTTCCTAGATCTAGTATTCCCTTAACTCACTAATAATCAACCAATGAAAGTTAACCTTAATTCAATGTTTAACAAATATTACTAAAACACTTAATTATTAAAATGTAAGCTTTAAAACATACAATTTAAACCAAATCTCATTAATTTATGAATCAATCTCTAATTAACCTAAAACATGAACTTAAATGAGCTTTTTAACCAATCTCTTAAATCAACCTTTACTAATTTCTTTAATCAATCTCTAACCAACCTAAGATTTAAAAGATGTAGATTAAATTAGGAGAGTGAACCTAAACTAAAACTCATTAAACTAAAAATCTTCTAAAACCCAAATCTACTAATTCACCTAAAACTCAATCAGACCTTGAACTAATCTACTAAAAATCAATCAACAAATCTCTTAATATAACTATATCAACTTGGTTTTTAGGATGGACTACTCCGGGCTGCGGGGCTAAGTGTCCTAAGGAGGCCTGGTTCCTCGAGCCTGGTGGCACAACGCCACAAACCAGTTGATTAGCAAATTTAATTAATCTAACCCCTTAATTGATAATAAGCCACCTAATTCATCTTTCTTTCTAATTTATAACCAAATAAAATAATTCAATCAAATCCTAAAATAAAAATCTCTAAAATCAATCCTAAAATACTAATATTTAGACTTAAGTCAAAATCCTCCTTCTGCCCTTCAAACAAATCAAATGAAAGTAACTATAATTAAACTATCTCACATAGGACCTATCCAAAACCACACAACCTGTTACACACATCTAGGCTGGTTTAGTTAAGACACTACTTTTAGCTCTAGGTCAGGCTTACATTCTTTTATTGTTTAATGCTTGTTACATATACATGTTCTATAAATGCAATTATTAAATTTCTTGTTAGCTATATTTAGTTTTCTGTTTAGTTATACTTTTTGTTATTTACCTGCATTTCTTTTCTGAATGGCATCTACGCTCACATATATATTTCTCTGTTGTCTTTTCTTGCGAGGTACATTGGAGCTTAATGATCGGGGAACTGAACGCGACCGTCTGCTTACAAGCTTTTGAGTGGCAGCGCCACATACAGTCAGGTATAATCTCTGCAACTTGTAAAGCAAATTTTTAATTATATACCGGAACTGCTTCACATCACACACTTCTGTTAATAGGTATTCTAGTATGTTTAGGTAGCCAGCCTTAGGTTAGTTCACTGACGAAGCTTTGGCCCTATAGGTCAAAGCTTGCCCCCTTCTGTGAGCCCTAGAGACCATTAGGGTCATTTAGGCCTGTAGAGTAGGCCACCTATTATGCCGGTTGGCATCGTTGTTTTCCCACACGAAGTGGGCATCGTGGTTTTTCTGCTAGGATTTTGGCCTTCTGGTTTTGGGTACGATACCCTCCCTTTTTTTTTTTCTTTTTTTTCTGTGAGCCTTAGAGACCATTAGGGTCATTTAGGCCTGTAGAGTAGGCCACCTACTTATGTCATTGGGCATCGCTGTTTTCCCACACGAAGTGGGCATGACTATGATGATTTTTTGTGCGGGTACCTTGCCTAAAGGGTACCCTTAGGGTGTGTTTATTTATTTTTTCTGTACTCTTAATATCATGCATGCATTTGTTTTTACACACCTTACCTCATATTATGCTTCACTTACATACACGCATCACATCAATAGAGCTAGGGATATTTCGTATCTATTTCATGCATCATACATGGCGCTAGGTACCTTCTTTTGCATATTGTAGAGTCACTGATTGAAATCTCTTAAACTACAAATCCTTGACTTTTCTAGGATAGAGCCTTCCTATCTTGTATACATATAAGGCAATTGATTGTGTTTAGGATGTTAGCTGGCAGCTCACTCCAGGCAAGCATAAGTCCCAGGTTGTTCACACCCCTCAGTGTGTCTCTTCACTTCTGGTGTGTTTTGAGTCTGTCGTTTCTCTTAGGGGTAGTAATTCGACCCTTCGATCTTTTAAACTCAAAATTTTAATCATATCTTTATCCATTTAAAAAATGTCTAATCATCACTAAGGGTAAATAGAAGAGACTATTTGGAATAGAATTTAGGAACTTTATCTGTGCACCAAATCAAGAAGTGAATAATCCAACATCCTTAATCGAGAGTTTTCTTAGATCGAGGTCTAAGATGTAATTAACTACGGGGGCTTGCGCCCATAGGAAACCGATCCCCACAATCAAATAAACCCTATTCGAGCTGATGTATCGAATAGGGGAAATCTCGTGAACTTTTGGGTTATAGATATCATTATCCATCGAGGTTGGTAAGTGAAAAGCCGCTATCCTCCATGGCTAATCGTATCTATAACTCCATCTGCTCTTCCATCGGCCTGCTTGTGACGATTGTAAAGGTCTACGACCATTTTGTCCTACGGGATAGTGTGATCGTACCCTTTGCATTCGAACCACACGAGCAGAATCCTTTCGGAGACCCACAGTTCCCCCTGATTCCCCCTCTTACAGTCTTCTCTTTTGTAGGTCTCCTTAAGAATACCTGTGTCAGCCCCTTGGGTGTAAAAAAGGTGGTGGTAATCTTGAACGATCCTCCTAAACTGCTACCTCTGGCCTCCCTCTCCAGGTGCTTCTAGTCCTTCACTAATTTGGCGAGATCTATAGCTTCTCCCAAATCACGAGCCATCATCACTCTAACTACCTCCCTTATATCTAGTTTGAGCCATTTCCTAAAATTTTCCTCCAATATAGTCTCTAAAAGGCGGTCTAGTTTGCTGACATGGTACTCAAACCTCTCACATTACTCCACCATATATTGATCCCTCCAGCGTTATAGAAAATAACTGCTCATAAAAGTCTTCTTCCCTTCTGGTTCAAAAACATTCCAACATGTGGTCTTTGAACTCCATCCAGCTCCATATGGGCCGCTTCATATCTCTCTACTGGTATTATGCCAATACATTCCCCTCCAAGTAATAGACCAACTGCCATAAGTCTCTCATCCTCCTTCAACCTATTAATGATAAAATATCTCTCCACCTTGTAAATCCAACCATGTACATCCTCTCCCTAAAAAATATGCATCTTCAGTTTCCATACCCTCTGATCTTCTATGTTCCCCTTGATTCCTTCATCCCATTCCACAAGTGGGTGGTCCCCCTAAGTGTCATAATTATCCCCTTTCGCGCTCGTACCCAAACCCATCATCAAAATCTCCCTCCTTTTAAAATCAACACCTCTCCAGTCATAATTACCCCCTCTTTTTTTTTTTTTTAATTTAACACCCCTTTCATTCATACCCAATCACCCTCATGCCTCTCCCCATATCTTTTGCATAGCTCCTCCCTATAAATGGGCTCTAGAGGAGGTCTTCTCTCTTCTCACTCCAAAATCTCTGCATCATGATCATCCCTTCAGTTGCTAGAATTTGTATTTCCTCCTATTGATCCTCTTGCCTCTATTGTCACCCAGTTGAATATGAAGATCCAACACCTTCATTGTGATGTTATAAAATATAATTTGAAAAAATTATTTCTTTTATCTTTTAATAAATAATATGATAGCTATATAACTTTATTTATTAAAATTAAATAATAAAAGTAATTTTAAAATTCAAAACATCTATATACACATTTGTATTCATTTCTAAAAAATCATGTATACAACTCATGATCTATATACAATCAAATTACAACTACTCTATTATGCGTATAAAAGAATACTTAAAATAAAAATAATATGAATTGAAAGGAATCCTGATTAATCTCACACTGCTACTCCCTTGCCTTATCCTGAAATTATTTAATTACATATAATAAGCTCAAGATCCTAGAGAATTAATCAAATCTTATAACTAAACTCAACATAAGGCATAAGAGAAATATGTATGTTAGTAGCCAAATCATACTAATAGTATTCATATAATCATGAATCAGTGTAGAAATAATAAAACTCATATGCAGTAGTAGTAAAATCTATAAATAATAAAATATTATGGTACATAAGCCAATAAATTAGTATGTGTGTAAATTTATAAAGCAGTCATCGATTAATACTATAATCAGTAATGAATCATATATAATGGTGAAATCAAATCATTGATAGACTGTCAAAATTATATCAATACAGTAAAATCATATAAGAGTGTATACATATTATTTTGGTATTCTATATCAGTATCTTAATCACATGCATAATATATTCTTTATATCACATGCTCAATGTATATATCATGCTTTTTTATATCAATGAATCAATAACAATGATCATAATAAACCAGTGCAATAATATGAACAATGCTTCAATAACATGCATTTCAATAGTCACACTAAATAAGTAAATAAAATAAGAAATTCTTATTTAAATAATATTTTTCCAGTATTAATAAACCATTGGCTTAGTAAAAAAGATTTGTAACTCATTACCCACTGCACAATAATCATCTCCTTATAACTTCCAAATAATATATCATGTGAATCAATCGAGAATAACATCAAATCATATATTTAAAGAAAAGTCCGTCGGCCCACTATCCTGTATATGTCAATCAGTCTCCAACCAACGTCGATAAATAACCATTATTTACTTATTTTTCCCCACACACATTATTATAACAATATTATAATAGGTATAACTTATAAATACTAGATAAATCATATATCCACATTCATTTTTAATATTATAGTAAATAAAGCATAATTTGGTTTAACTCATAAAGTGCCAAAATGTTCTGATAGTATGCAACATAAAACCCTACTGAGTAATTTTTTAAAAAAATTAACCAAATTATAAGAGGCCATATAAAATAATATTCAGAAGCTTTAATTTAACTAAAATTTTATTTTTATGTGTCAAAATAAATATCTGAATTGACAAAAATCACTGCATTTTCAAAATCACCAGATGAAAAATTTCAAATAGATATTCAAAATATTTATAGTCTCAAGCTCTATAATATATAAAAAAATTATGCGATGAAAGTTTTATCGATACAAAATTATCCTCATTTTTCGATAACAAAAAGATAAATTTGTTCATCATGAAACCTCTTAAGAAAAAGAAGCTAAACACTTAAAGATCGAGGTGCCTTTTAGTTTAATGGTCAGAATTTCATTTAAGAAACTCAACAAATAAGCATGTTCATTTCGAAGAAATCCTGGGATGAGTGACCTCCTATGAAATTATACCAACATGACAAAACCTTGATGCTCTTAGGCCAAAACAAACAATATATCGATAGTTAAGAGTTTGAGCTGTTACAAATGATATCATAACAATACACCCATTGAATCACTTTACTATTCCGCCTCATGTAACACTTGACTTGTCCAAGAGGGACCAATCCAACATTCACCTATGACCACTTGGTTAGCATATCTTAACTTAGCCTAACTTAAGCCCAATCAAATAGTCCCTTAGATTTTATGTCAACAAACATGTCAAACTAGGAATAGTAAATGACAAAAAATCACCATTAGCCATTAATGTTACTTCAAAGAAATTTAATTCAAGAAGGAAAATAATAATGGATATAGTAAAGCTTTTTTTTTTTCTTTGTGATTTTGACTCTTGCAAACTAGGTTCATTGAAACTTTTGTAAATCATCACATGGAAAATAGAAACCTTAAAATTAAAATTTTCTCTCAATCATTTTGTTTTTTGAGTTTAATGATGACTTTCAAGGGACAACTCTTCTTATATTCGTGCGAGGTCTAGATCTTTCAATTCATTATTTCTTTCCTTGTTCTTTCTTCAAAACTGATTAGTGATTAGTGTGTACGCTGTAATTAAGATTTTGTGAAGTTTGACACATTTTTTTTTTTAAGATTTTGTATATTTCTTATGATTTGTCACAGCAATTTTTACATTATCATTTTGGAGGCGAATAAATCGAGTATTTTTTCAAATGATCTTTATTTATTGATTATAAATAGCAACTTATACATCATCCCATTTTGGAGTAAGAATTAAATTGACCCCACTGGGCTTTTTTTTGGGCGAGCTTGGTTGGGAACAACCCACGACTCCTCTTAAGTTTGGTGAGAAAAGTAATTGTATCCTGCACCTTTATTTAATTGTTGAACGTATAAATAGTTGCCCCCAATACCTTTTTGTTTCTTTGTACATACTCCTCGCAAATTTGCTTTTAAAAAAAAAAAACCATTGGACATATTTTAGCTTAATTTGGGATGAGCTGTATCACTTTGTTGGCATATTTTAGGTTAATTTAAGTCTTCCCTTCCCTCTGATTAGGCCGATGAGAGCGAGGTCCGTGCAAAAGTTTCTTCGACCCAGGACGAAACGCGACTTCGATACGTCCGCCCACCTAACTGCCTCAAAAGCTTCGCGCCTCCATAAATCCCTCCTCATAAGCTCTCAATTGATCGAGCTGAAGATCTCGAGGTTGTTCTCTTGTTATGGCAGCAGTTCTACAGGCGGCGGCGCTTTTGATGGGGTCGCAGACCGACATCAAGAGGTTCCGGCTCAGATCAGCGCTCCGATCTGCTCCTGGTAAGCTTTCATTCCGTCCTAAGAAATGGATTCGTATTCCGTATTGTTTCTTTGAGTTACTCAACATATTTTTAGCTTCGGAATAAGAAATTCATTCGTATTCCTGGCGCTGGTTATGTTTTTGATCCGAGATATCAAGAGTGTTTATTTTTGGTGACTGATTAGCGATTTGGAGATGGTTTCTTGGGCAGCTGGAGTTGGATCTGACGTATTTTTTTATGTGGCTTATCTTGGCAGTTCGACATGAGGGTTTTTTCGTGGTTAGGACTGATGGGAGGTTGTCTGCAACTTCTGGTATGATGCCTCGCAGGGCTAAGTTGATCCCAAATGCAGTTGCAGTTAAGTGTTGTTTTATCTTTACGTTAAGCTGAATTGGTTCCCTCCGGATGCTTTTTTTGGCTATGCAAGATGAGCATTTAATTTTCATGTCACTCCCTTCATTTGCTTATTTTAATTCAAATGAAAGCGATGGAAAAAACACTTTTTTGTTCTCGCACTTTAGCATTTTTTCTTTTTGTAACCGTGCATTGATTTGTTGTCTGTTTCAGGTTAAGGAAGATACTCCTGCTAGCTCTGCTGCCTCGAAACCAGGGTAAGCTATTGTTTAGTAATCAGCATTTGTGACAAAAATGTGGTTGCGTATTATGGGAAAATGGTAAAAAATAACCGTCTATTATTTTTCCAATCGTAATTTACATAATTCTTCTACAACTATCTTGATAGCCAAATAGGTTTATTTTGACTATAGGATAAACAAACCGTAATGGCTGGATTGCCTCTTTTTCATCTAACATTGAGAAGCGTTTTATCATCATAACTTTACAAATAGAACAGAATGGAGTATAGATGTATATAAACAGTAAGACTGACACTTCAATTGCTATTTTTTTCATTCATCTATGGATAAGCATGAGCTGTATCTTCAAACATTTAGACATAAATAACCCTATTGTATGAAGTAATTTATAGATTTAAAAGAAACTAAAAAGAATGAATAAAAGTGCAAAATTTGCTATCGTGACGATCAAGAGAAAAAAGTTGCTAGATGACTTGACAAGCAGAGTTTGATTCAAGATTTGGAATTTATGGTTGATAGAGGCAGTGTTAAGGCATAACATTTAAAGCTACTACAAAAAATTCACATTACCTTCAAGGATTAGTAAGTGAACTACACAAACTGTCAAAAATATTAAAAAAAAAAAATTATTCAATGAGAATTCAAAAAAAAGGTGCAAGAGTATATCCAATGCTACAGTAATCTCTAGATATATCCTTTCAAAACTACTACAAAATTTCATATTATCTTTAAGTATTGATTAGTGAAGTGTACAAAAATGTGAAAATATAAAAATTAAAATTTATTCATTCATTCAAAATTCAGAAAGATGCTTCTCCATAATACCACTTAGGCATTTGAAGCTGCACCATACATGTTTTCATTACAACAAATGCATTAATAGTATAATTTGCATCAAACTTTTTAAAAGTGCATTTTTAATGTATGTTATTAATCAATTTTCAAGGAACTCATCATCTAGTTGTTTTGTGATCTAATTCTTGCAATCTCCATGTTTAAGAAGCTCTGTTGATTGCTTTAGTGAATATTGGCAAAGTTAGCACCAGCCTGATTAATCTGTCTCTTTGAGGATAAATTAGCAGCTTCCTTGTCAAAATTTGGCACAACTTTCATGCTGTGGATGCCTTTTTTAAGTCATTTTGACATGCTCCGTGTTCAAAAAGTTCCAATTTGTACTTCAATATAATTTTTCATGATCACCATAATCATTAAGATTGAAATTATTTATAAGTTCGTGAGATCTTTCAACATTGAATTGTTGATATCCTTTTTTAGGATTCAAAGATTTGCTAAGCATTGGAAATGTTGAACATCATGTATGAGTATCATGGCCTCACACCTTTAATAAATTTATTTCGACTACTCAAGAGTATCCCCTACATCCTTAACCTCTCACCACAACAAGTGGAAGTCTTGGATCGCCCTTTCCAAGGATCATTAACTTTTGCATCAGAGCCAAAGCCTAAATTTTGGCAATTTCCACATATGGAGCATTTTGATCTTTTGGAGCTTCACTCATTTGTGCTTGTAATTGGTTGATTTATGAACTACCAAGGGGTAATCTCTTACATTGAACTTGGTTAATTTACTTTTTTTGTGTTTTAATAAAAATCAAGGAGAAAATCAAGCTTATGATATCATGTACTTAGCTCAAACTAGTTACCTCACCACAAAGCCTGGCCTACTACTTGTGAGAACTTACCATATACCTTTTATTGAGTGGAATTACTTTTTGAGAGAGTGCTCCACTTAAATCAATAACTTACTTGAGTGTTAACCCATATATAAGAGCCTACTTTATATTGCTTAGGACTAACTTTTAGTTTCCTGAAGGAATCACACTTTACAAATTTTTTGTGTTATTTTTTTGCCCAAAACTTAATAAAAAGGTTTAAGAATTCATAATTGCATTCATAACCCATCTTATTACATAGGATAATGGTCGACCCCTAAAGAAGAAAAAAAATTTCTAGCATTCTCTGAATGTTGTCCTTGAATATCATGCCACCCAAAGTAGTCTCCATGGATCAAGTTGAGGGTATGACTAGGATGGTAGAAGTAATAGATACTAGGCTTCGTAAGAAGAATTTGAGGCACCAACTATTTAAGGAGGCTAGAATCCAATTTCATGGTAAGTGAGATCAAATTCATGAGCTAATAAATCAAATGATTGTTTTGGTAGCACTTGTGCAAAACCTACCACTTCCAAGGCTACATCAATTGGCAGTTCTACTATCTCCTTCTTAAATTTAGTATTCATCACTTACAATTGATAATCAATAACGACTGAGACTTCCAATCAATGATGGTGCTCCATCATGATATGATCTCTTGGAAGACAAGATCAATCTCTTCCACTCAATAATCACTCATATAAGAGATATTTATGCTATGTTTATAAAAAAAGATACCACTTTCTTATATGAAGATTCTCATCCATCTTCCCTTAACTTTTTAAGAAGTACTTTGTCATAACAACTAATTGCATTACATTTAAAATATCTTGAGAATTTAATTGCAAAGCTAGATAAAGGTCATCAACAATTTTATAATTTTCATTTATGTAAGGTAAAACAAATTCAAATGAGATGAACGTATCATATGCTCCATTAGCTTCACCTCGTTAGGCTGATTAACTTTCTTCAATAATGATATTTTGCAGCATTAAATATTCACCATCAAATACAACAATTACATGCCTTTATCCTACTATATGGTGTCAGTTACATGAATCATATTTCTCCATTGTGTTCTATGAAGTGTAAAATTCTCATTTAAATATAATAAAAAATATCATTACTAATACTTTATAACCAAGTCTTTTTATTTTATGTCTACCTCTACATTTCTTTACATAGGCTAGATCTAATGCATTTATTTTTCTAACCGAATCATCGTAAGGCTAGCATGTTATGTGACCAAATCATCTATAAGACGACTTCAACCTTTTCACTTATATAATCATTTCACATTCCATCTCTAAGTGGAAAGCCACTCATCCATTTGAGCATCCTCATCTCTGTAACACTTAACTGAAATTTATGCTTCTCTTTTGATGGCTAACACTTTGCTCCATAAAGCATTGTAGGTCTCACCACCATCTTATAAATTTTTAATTTTTTATTTTTGTTCGATGGTACTTTTCTATCACACAACCAACCCAATAAATTCGTCCACTTCAGCCATCTAGCTTGAATTCTATTAATAATATTCACATCTATTTCACCATCATTTTGAACAATGGACCCTAGGTATCTAAACATGCACTATTTTTAATGGCTTGATCAATCTCACCCAATGTTACAATCCCGCTACTAGATCTATTATTACTAAAATTATATTCCATGTATTCGGTTCAGATTTACTCAAACAAAAACTTTTAGACTCTAAGGTTAACCTCCATAATTCAAATTTTCTTTCAACTCCTCCAGTCTATCAAGAAGAAGAATATCATCAAGAAAAAGCATACACTATGGTACATCCTCTTGCAAATGTCTATTAAGAACATACATGACTAAAGCAATAAGATATGGGCTTAAAGTTGATACTTTATATAATCCAATTGAAATAGGACAATACTGGTCAACCCACCTTGTGTTTGAACACAAGTAACAACTCATATATACATTGTAACCTATACTTAATTACTCTCTCCTGTATTTTTAATGCATGACACATTAATTAATTCCTCTATAATTTGCATGCTATTGTGTATCATCGTTATTCTTAGAAATAAGAAACGACACACTCCTCTACTCATTTAGCATCATTTTAGTTTTCAAAATAATATTTCAAAGTTGCTAAGAATTCCTTGATCTCCTAAGCATTTGTACACCTCTATTGAAATATCACTAGGTCTCACTGATTTTCACACTTCATTTTTTTGAAAAATGCCTCCAATTTTGATTTTACTAATATGACAATAAAAATAAAAATCTCTATTTTTCATTTAGGTTGTTAAGGTCACTAAAATCATTCATATTCTCACAATCTTTATTGAAAAGATTATCAAAATATCTCCTTCATTTATGTTAAATATTCTCTTATAAGAAAATCAATTTTTAATCTTCATCCTTAATGACTTCAATTGAACTAGATCTTATATCTCCTATCTTTTTATTTGGCTAAGTTATACACATCTTTCGCCTTATTCAATATCTAATTTGTTATATTAATCACTAAAAGCTAAATATTTTGTATTGCATATTATTTTCTTGGACTCCTTATGAGACCCTCTATATCTTTTCCAATTTTTCATGCTTTTACATTTAAATCAATTTTAATAATAAAGCTTATTATTTTTTATATTTTTTTTTTGCTCTTTTTGATTCCATCAATTATTTTTTCTCTTATAAGCTTTTCTTTTTTAATTCATCGAGCACATATTTTGTAGTATTCTTAATATCTATGATTATTTTTGCTTATATAACATTAACTACCTCATGAACAATCCTAATTTTGAGATCTAGGATTTTATTCTCAAAAAATATTTTTATTAGCATGTTTTTTTAAATGCCCCCATTTAATTCTAAGATAATATTTTATTTTAATTTTTATATTACACCCCTTCATTTCAAAGTTCAAAACTAATAAATAATGCTCAATACACAAACTTTCATTCGGGATAACTTTACAATTTTTGCAATCTAAACAATATACTTTTCTTATAATAAAAATAATAAATTTGAGTTTTACCATGTTTGTTCTTATAAGTGATTAGATACTCTTATCTTTTCTTCAATAAGGTATTAGTGATTACAAAATTATATGCTACAACACAAAATCTAATATGATCCTATTACATTTATTTGTCACTCCAAATTATATAGCCACCATGAATATTTTTAAAATTTTCTATTACTCTACCAAAATGCCTATTTAACTCTAATAAAAAACTCTTTCTTCAAGAGGTTTCTTTTGAATTAATTCTTCTAAGTCATTCTAAAATTTTTATGTTTGAACACATATCTAAACCTACTTGAGAAGCATAAGCACTTATAATATTAATAATCTTAGCATCAATAACAATATTTAAAAATATGATTATATCTCCAATTCTATTTATTTATACAATATTATCCTTCAATTTTTTTTTTAATCACACTTGTCATTTCTAGTACGAGTGTACGACTTTCACTTGAATGCCATAGTTTAAATTCTAAACTATCAATTTCCTTAGCCTTTTCTCTAACCCATTTAGTTTTCTGAATATGTAGAGTATTTTTATATATTGATTAAATTATAAATTTCAAGTAAGGACTCCATCTGCTATTTCTGCCTCATTGAGCGAAACCTATATATGATTTTTTTTTTAATCCATTTCAATTTCTTCAAGTTCAATCATCCTGTACAACAGCAACAACAACATCAAGCCTTTATCGCACTACGTGGGGTCGGCTACATTAATCCTTTTTTCTCCATTGTGTCCTATTAAAAGTCAAATTATCGTTTAAATCTAATAAAGAAAGGTCATTCCTAATATTTTCTAACCAAGTCTTTTTAGGTCTAACCCCTACCTTTCTTAACATAAGTCAAATCTAATACCTCTACTCTCCTAACCGGGTCATGGAAGGCCGCCGTTTTATGTGACCAAACCATCTAAGGCGACTCTCTCTAATCTTATCTTCTACTGGAGCTACTCCAACATTTTCACGTATATGCTCATTTCGTATCATATCTCTAAGGGTAAAGCCACTCATCCACCTGAGCATCCTCATCTCTGCCACACTTAACTTAGTATTATGCTTCTCTTTTAATGGCCAACATTCGGCACCATAAAGCATTGCAGGCCTCACTACCATCTTATAGAATTTTCCCTTAAGTTTGAGGGGTACATTTCTATCACATAATAATCCCGATGCATTCCTCCACTTCAACCATCCAACTTGAATTCTGCTGATAATATCCCCATCTATTTCACCATCACTCTGAACAATAGATCCAAGATAATCTAAAACGTATACTCTTATTAATGACTTGATCGCCCAAAGTCACAATCCCCTCACTAGGTCTATTACTACTAAAATTACACTCCATATATTCTGTTTTAGATCTACTCAAGCAAAAACCTTTAGACTCTAAGGTTCACCTCCATAATTCAAGTTTACCTTCAACTCCCTCTCTAGTCTTATCAACAAGAAGAATATCATCAGCAAAAATCATACACCAAGGTACATCCTCTTGCAAATGTCTAGTGAGAACATCCATGACTAAAGCAAAAAGATATGGGCTTAAGGCTGATCCTTGATGTAACCCAACCGAAATAGGAAAATACTTGGTCAATCCACCTTGTGTTTGAACACAAGTAATAGCTTATGCACACAAGTTCAATCATCCTGTATGGAAAAAAAATAAATAAATAAATAAATAAATAAAATTAAAATAAAAACAAACATGAAAGACAATGAATTCCATTTGTACTTGGTGTGTATTTTAATCTATCTAGAAATAATTCATAAGAAGAGAAAAAATTGATGATCATTCTTCTCAATAAAATTTCTAGAATACATGGGAATGGGTTCCTTGAGATAAGCACGCTGAACTTGTCTTATTAGTTTAGCAGATATCTCCATATTAGTTTACGTGCGACCACTCTTCGAAGGATATGTGACAAATTCATCAGATTCAATTCTGGATGCTTCATTGGGCATTGTTCCAATCATTCAGATTCAATTTTAATTTGTTTCATTTACAGAAGAGATTCCTTGATAATTGTGGGCTCGCCATTTGTTTATTTGGTATGAGTTAGGGAACGTTACTGATGAGGATTTTTAGTAGTGGCTTGAATATTTATTTAAAAGAATGAATGAGTCATTTGTTGAGCTTAGTGAAATCTAGTGCTTTACCTGGGGAAAAAAAAGTGTAGACATGAGACTGAATTAATAAATCTTATATAGAAAGTGTAATATGCACTTATATCTATCGACTGATGATTTGAATTTAATTGAACTATTTATACAAATTAAAGTTCAAAATGCCCCATAAACTAATTAAAATTAAAACAATAGATGAACTGTTGAAATTTCTTATTGACAAAATAAGGCTTAAGAAGTTTGTGTAATGTAGTTATTGTTAGTGAGTTCAAATCTAATATAACATAAAAATCTATTGAATACTAAGCATATATCAATTGAGCTTTTAGTAGTTTACTTATTCAACAGTGGCTTCCTATATGATAGAGCCAAAGTTTAAGGCTTGGTGTTGTCAAGCAAAGATCTTATGTTCTATTTAAACCTTAAATGAATTTGAACGAAGTAAATTAATTATAGAACAAAGGAAAGATCAAGGATCTTGATTCTTGAACAATAAAAGTTGATAAAAATCATAAACGAAGATAGCCATCTACTGAAAAAGAGAATCAATATTAAAATCAGAAAGATTTCTAAAACTGAGTTATTATGAAGACATTTATAGAATATTGAAAAATACATTAATTAGAGGTGATACAGCGTCCTTGAAATCAGGTGGCAACTTGATGCCTTAAAGTGATGTGGCAACATGAAATAGACTATGATGCGACATCTTTAGAGCCCAGAGAAGAGGGTGATAATGGTAGATATGCAGGATCAGCGATGATGTAATGACATGGGATCAATGGAGATATGATGTCTTTGGAGCCTGAAGGAGAGGGCGAGATGAATGATGATGTCTACTTGAATAGCGAGAAACTAGCTATGAACTAGTGAGAGAGCCAGCCACAAGAGAGATTTAGTGGGGTTAGGTATCATGTTGGAATTTTTGCTGATTTGGTTAGGAATTTTAATTTATTTATTATTTAAATATTTTGGGGCAATAGTTTACTATACTTTATCTTCTTTATTTAAATTTGATAAAATACATATTAAAAATACCTAATATAAATGGTCAGTCAAATTTCAATCAAGTACATCAAAAGTCTTAATTTCGTCACATGAAAATTTTTAAAATTTCTTTTGAGGGGCGTGAGGTTTTGGGAATTTTACTTATTTTTTTTATATCGGCTTATGTCATATAATAAAAATGCATTCCAAATGAAGATAGAAGTTAGGATTAGGTATCATGTTGAGCAATGTTATTTAAATTTTCTTCATGCTTGAGTGACTGACTTGGGCAATATAGCTGCTGATAAATTGGTCAGTTTATTGGATAAGTTATTTTGATTTGGTTCTATTTATATCTCTGAATTCTGATATTTTATAATCACATTTATCGAAGGTACAACCGTACAAATATTTATGTTGAGTGTACATTTGTGTTGCCTTAGATGGTTTGGTCGCATAAAACGGCGGCCTTCCAATGACCAGGTTAGGAATGTAGATGTATTAGATTTGATTTATGTTAAGAAAGTTGGAGGTAGACCTAAAAAGACTTGGTTAGAAAATATTAGAAATGACCTTCCTTTATTAGATTTAGATGAGAATTTGACTATTACCAAGGCACAATGGAGAAAAATGATTCATATAACCGACCTCACATAGTGGGATAAAGGCTTGTTGTCGTTGTTGTTGTACATTTGTGTTGGTGTTCCTCTATATAAATTAAACATAATAAATTACAGTTTGTGCTTCTAACAGAACTATAGTTATAAACGAGTTGGTGTTTATTTGTATGCATCTGTATATTTATAGAAAAGAATGTAGTCAAAGGTGAATTCATGAGCTTCTTCACCCTTTGCGTCTCTTGTTAATATTTTTCTAATAACCACATCTTGTAGTTTCTTTCTCTCTTGCAACCTAAAATTTGTCTGCTGCTCACGTTCTTATGAATTGTAAGAAGCTGATGCAGCTGAAGAAAGTTAGCTGCCTTTTCATGATATCACTGGCATTCTTATTTTAATCTGTATGGGTATTTGCTTCATTGTTCAATCAATTTTCACGACAACATAACACAAAAGTCTTCTACTTGTTCCATTGACAATGTGAAACATGCAGTTAAAGCTCCCTTCATATAGCTTTCTTGACTCTATTAAATAAGTTATTATTATTTTTAACTATGATGAAGTCATCAAATTATTGGATTGAGGGTTTACTAAAATATGATTTTGTTTATCTTCATGCTAAAATATGTTGTAGCATCTTTTTTTCCAATTTGTTTTATTTTTACGAGTCATAAAATATTTTGCAACTTATATCATTCATGCACGTTATAATACCTGTATTGAAATTGCTACCCTCAGCCATGAGCTGCTGCTTTTTGAAGCTTTAAGAGAGGGCCTAGAAGAAGAGATGGACCGTGATCCCCGAGTTTGCGTCATGGGTGAAGATGTTGGTCACTATGGTGGGTCATACAAGGTGACAAAAGGTTTTGCCACCAAGTTCGGCGACCTGAGGGTTCTTGATACCCCCATTGCTGAAAATTCCTTCACAGGCATGGGCATTGGAGCTGCAATGACTGGCCTAAGGCCTGTTATTGAGGGTATGAACATGGGGTTTCTCTTGCTTGCCTTTAATCAAATATCTAACAACTGTGGCATGCTCCATTATACTTCTGGAGGCCAGTTCACCATCCCAGTGGTGATCCGCGGACCCGGCGGTGTTGGCCGTCAACTCGGCGCAGAACATTCCCAGCGCCTGGAGTCTTACTTCCAGTCCATTCCCGGCCTTCAGATGGTCGCCTGCTCCACCCCATACAATGCCAAGGGCCTCATGAAAGCTGCCATCCGCAGCGAGAACCCGGTGGTTCTATTCGAGCATGTTCTGCTATATAATCTCAAGGAGAGGATCCCTGATGAAGATTATGTGCTGTGTTTAGAAGAAGCAGAAATGGTTCGGCCTGGGGAGCACGTTACAATTCTCACCTACTCTCGCATGAGATACCATGTAATGCAAGCTGCAAAGACACTAATAAACAAGGGATATGACCCTGAGGTCATTGATATCAGGTCATTGAAGCCATTTGATCTCTACACCATTGGAAACTCGATCAAGAAGACCCATCGAGTGCTGATTGTGGAAGAATGCATGCGCACCGGAGGTATCGGTGCGAGTTTGAGGTCGGCCATCATTGACAATTTTTGGGATTACCTGGATGCACCTATAATGTGCTTGTCGTCTCAGGATGTCCCAACGCCATATGCAGGGACACTGGAAGAGTGGACTGTTGTGCAACCGGCGCAAATTGTAGCAGCTGTGGAGCAGCTCTGCAAGTAATTTTTTATCATCCGGAAATTTGATTTGTTCACCCTAAAACTGCTATTGTTTCACTTTGTTGTTGCTGTTATCGTATTCAGGCTGTGCGTTGCTGCTGTTATTTATTTTAAGCCGACTGGCTTCACAAATTCATATACTGTTTACCTGGAAAATGAATTTTGGTTGAATTGAGGTAGAATGTATCAATAATGCTTTTACAAGCCTCTCGTTTTTTTTTTTTTTTTAAATTTGCTCATATTGGAATTTATTGATCAGATATTAAAGCGTTTGTCTTTATAAAAAGGGCATTAGTTCACCTTCTAGTATTCATTTCGGTTCTTTCTTTTTTTTTTTTGGGTCAAATGCTTGAAATTCAAGCTTCATTCAGGATGATTTTTATACTGTTTATTGAAGTGATTTTCTAGTTCAAAAATTAAAAATTTTGAACTTAAAACTTGCTTTAAAAAACAGTAAGAAAGTCGTCCCAAATAAAGCCTCAGAGGCTGCTTTGTTTTCTTAGTAGTTTGTCATAATTATGACATCAGTGGCATGTTTATTATGAAATGTGTAAAAATAATATAGAATTTTGTTGCAAACGTTGAGTTTTCAACAAGTGGAATATCAAATAATTTTCCATTTTGCTGTCATATGAAAGCAGATTATTTGTTCACCTTTTGAATGTTAATTAGGGTCCTAGAGCCCCTTGTATTCAAGACCTATGTGGGTTTGTGCCAGAAATTTATTTTATAGTTTAAGTAAATAATATAATAACTTCGTTAAAAGCTAAGTGATGGGAGCTTAATAGCACGTACTTGTTGAAATTATTATCTCATTTTAGCCAAACTATCCATAAATTAGTAAGATTGAATTAAAGCTTAAGCTTAAGTGGATGAAGGTCAGTGGCGTAGCCAAAGATAATCAGATTCAGATGCACTAATCAAACAACCTTTTCACAATCTGAGCTAAGCACGACAACACCAGTCAGCAAAACGAAATTACAATCTAAACTCCGCATGACTTTGTACAATATTAAAGGAAGCTAAGCATGATAACAACAAACACAATCCCACTATGAAAACAACAAACACAATCCCAAACTGAAAAGAAATCTTACATAAGAACTAAAAACATCAAATGAAATCCTTGCAAACGATATCTTTTATAGAAAACTAAAACGAAATTGCAAGAGATTTTGAGAGCTTACCTTATGCACTTCAAGTGTGAATTGCCGGATCGAAGATGAAAGAAGGGAGTGAATCTACAAATGCACGGGTACGAACTGCTAGATGCACCGTTTCAAGATGATCCTTTTGCATGAAATCCAATGCAAGGCTACTGGCCCGGTTGGACGCACTGGTGGAGCCATGGAGGCCTGAGGCAGAGGCGATGAGACGATAACTTCCTGTGCCTCGCGACTCGCGAGAGCTTTTGAGGCCGAAGTATTAGGGCAAGCGAATGTCAAACGCCCAAAACGCCGAACTGTCTGTACGCATGGGGTTTTTTTTCGCAGAAGGTGCACGTCTCCCCGTGGGACCCCGCCTGCCTCCACCGTTGATGCAGGTGCAACAATCACCTTTATTAGGAACTAGGACATTAAGAGTCCGGATCTGTTTGGGATGGTTGCAGTTTTTTTATAAAATTGATTGTAAAGTTGTTATAAAGAAAATAATTTTTTAAAAAGTTGCTGTAAAAGATAATTTTCTTGCAATATGAAAAATAAAATAGTAAGAAAAATGTCCCAAATAAAATCTAAAGAAGTTGCAGAGCTTCAATGAGATTATTTTAAAGCTATGTCAAGCGCCGACTCTAACACCCAAACATAATTGCTATAAGATTTACTTGGAGCTCTTTGCTCAGGTTTCCACCATTGGACGCCTTCCAGAAAACCTCTGTTGACTCTACTTCCACTAGTTTATTCTCCATCTAGACAAATTTTTAAGGAAGCCTACAGCTCATGGGCGCAAGTCTGTTGAGATGCTTCAACAGCCCTTCGATCTGCCGGCATATTATTAGAAGGATTGAGCGGGCGTCAAAAAATATTTGGGCGTTTACAATAGGTCTTACTGGTGTTGCCTTCGTCAATAGCATCCTCAAAGGTCTTGCCTTTTCAATGGGAAAAGTAAAAAAACATTGTAATTCAAATAAGAATCCAACAAGATTTAGACTGACTTTGAAAAATATTTGAATTGATTTGAATTCAAACTAATTACTCCTATTAGTGGTGTTTTGGTTAAAAAAAAAAAAGATTTTGGATCATATTTTGCCCAAAGTATATATATAATGGAGATGTTCTAAATAAATGTATTATGAGAGATAAAAATTCACTCATCTATAGGGTTGTCAATTAGGATTGGTCAGTCGAGTTTGACTTTGACCTAAAATTGACTATGCTTAATTCGAACCCAATTTGCTAATCATATAATTTAATCTAAATCAAGCTCGACCCGAACTCGACTAACATAAAATCAACTCTTTTGGCCCATTTATCATAAAGATTATGTTTTTTTAATCAACACGATTAGTTTAACCTAAATACAACTCATTTAACCCTAAAACAATCCTTTTAATTTCAAAATTAATCTAAATAATTGAATTAAAAAAATATGTTAAAAATAAAAAATATATAGAAGCTACTATTAACAGAAGATATGACTATAAAATATCAAATTTAGAGAAACAAAATTTTCAAATAAAACATACATCATAACAAAATCAAAACAAAATCAAAGCTATAAAGAAAAAGTTCAGAAGAGAGCTAAAAATTTATGGAACATGAACTAAATAGTGGAAATCTTCATGAATGGGAGATCATTCCATTTTCCAAAGAACCATATGAAAGCCAACAACATAATTATTTTGGATCCCAATGGTACATTTCAGCAGAGATAGAAAGGAGTAACCTACTTGAACTAATAAAGCACTAGTACAAACAATAGGGTCCCAAAAATAAATGGCAAAGAGCAAAACTCTAAGTCACCGGCATAAAAATCAATTGGACCAAATCCACCAGCATAAAAATAAAAAAAATGTCATATCGTCCATTAAGGTAATAGGATATTTAGGTTAATTAAGGCAAACTCATACACATCACCAAGGGCAAATCTACCTAAAGCCCAGGACGACAATTGCCTCGCCGAACCCCCCCCCCCCCCCCCCCCCCCCCCCAAAATACAAAGAGAAATACGCTGCCCCCTTGAACTCTCGACATATCTGAGAAATCTTTACACTTTTACTTATAAATTTGTCGCACCCCCTGAAAATTAAGGCGGGTTCCGCCCCTGCACATCATATATGCAAGACTTGAATCCAACACCTCTTAGTTGGTAGCCAGAGCTTCCAATCAACAAACCAAGAAGAATTAGGTGCCCTCCCAAATAATATTTCATAAATCTCTAATAGGAAAAGAGGTTATAATATTGCATCCACCAAAATAATTGAGGAGGGCTCCACAATCCCATACGAGTTTTGTTAGCTTCAAAAAATGAGAGAAACATGAAGACAATATTAATAAATTTAGCATTGTCCCACATATAATTAAGCGTATTAGCAGAGAACATTATATAACATAGAGTAAAACTAATATTTATAAAATAAATTTAAAAGATATATTAGAAGGCTGCTCAACACCTCTAAATTATGGGCATGCGGCATCGAATTAACTTTCACAAATGATTATTTCTAGCTTTATTATATATAATTTGGATATAAACAATTAAATATTTAAATTATTTTAATTTGAAACCAACATACAATTGATTAAATTAATTAAATGCTTAAAATAATATCCAACTAAATTTTACTAACCTTGATCTAACATGAATCTAAGTAAAAAAGAAAGTTGGATCTAGAAAAAAAAATTAAAATTTTATTATTTCAACAAAAAAAAATGAAAACCATTAATTTAATATTATACAAATGAAAGATCTAACATGGATTAAAATAAAAATTATAGGTATAAAAATAAATCTTAGAAAAACATAAATCTAAGAAAGATATAGATCCGAAACAAAATATATAAATCTAACATTAAAAATAACACACATCTAACAATTTAATAATAATAGTAATAGTAAATATAATAATAGTACATCTAGATTTATGGAGGAATCGAGCAAGGCCTAAGGGCATCTCCAACCGAAAATCTCATTTTTCACTCCAAAATACAGCGAAACCAAAAAATGCCTGTGTTTCATCTACAATCTAACTCCATTTTGCCGCTTAACCGTCGCTTTGGCGCCTTTCTTCCGATTCGGTAGAGAGAAAAAAATGGCGGAGATGAACAGTGCAACGCCAATATTGACGTCACACTGTTCATCCGCGATCAAATGGCGGCAAAAATGACGATCGGTTGGAGCAAAGCGAGAACGGCAAACAAGTGTTTGCCGTTCGGTTGGAGATGCCCTAAATGAGATATGATGAGTCATGTGCAACAATATATATTAAGATTTTGTTTGAGATGATTTTTTTTTTTACTTTTTCTTAAAATAATTTTTTAGTACAAAAATTATACAAAAAAAGTAATTTAGTGCAACCTGGAGAAGTTGAGTGTAAGCGTAATTTTTTGATACTATTTTTAGTGCAACCTTGTAGAAGAAATACATTTTAAAACATCTTCCCACACTTACTAAAAAGTTGTTTTAAAAATCAATAAGAAAGCCGTCCCAAACAAAGTTTGGCTTTGTTTGGGACGGCTTTCTTACTGCTTCTTAAAATAACTTTTTAGTAGAAATATTTTAATTTTTATACTAAAAAGCTGCTTTAAGAAGCAATAAGAAAGCGGTCTCAAACGAAACCTAAGTTAGCTAAAAATTACTTACATATATGGTTGATCAATTAGTTCTAAAATTGAGTTAATTTATGTTTAATTTAAGGCTTCATTTTGGACGATTTTTTTTTTTTTTTGTTGCTTCTTAAAGCAGCTTTATAGTACAAAAATTTAATTTTTGTACAAGAACGCTGCTTTAAAAACAATAAAAAATCGCCCCAAATGAAGCCTAAGTCACTATTATATGATGAGGTGGTATGAATGCATACATTTTATATATTCAAGTTGTAAAATTGACAATGCAGCGCATTAACATTTTTTCTATGTATGACACATTACAATTGTCTTATGACAGCTCCATAGTCCATCTGGGATGACTATAACATTTTATAAATTTGATTGTGAAATTATTACAAGGAAAACAACTTGACTATTCTGGTTGAAAAAATAGCCTTCTACTATAAATTTTTTTTAAAACAATGAATAATTATATTAAAAAAAAGCAATAGTGAAGCAAAATTATGATTGTTATCTCAAAAACAGAGCAACGAAAGAGTTAACCCAAACAGACCCTCAATCAAACCTAATATGCTATGCTTTATGATTGAGACAAAGGATTCGTTTGGTATAGCTTTTTTATTACTTCGTAAAGCTACTTTTTAATAAAAAAATATCTTTAAAATAAGAAAAAAATAATGATCTAAAACTGTCCGAAGCCAAAATAACAATCGCAAGGCTATCATAAACAAAATTGTGATTGTTTCCTCTTATGGTTGTATCTGTGACTGCTCGAGATCCTCACAATATGTTGTGAGGAGTATTATTACGACTGACACAGCTCACATTGGTCTGTTGGTTGAGAGCTTATGTTTCTAACTAAGAGGTCTTGGGTTCGAGTCTTTGTGTATGCATTGTGTGTGTGAGTTTGCTTTAAATGGCCTAAATGTCCAAAAAAAAGTATTATTACGACTGACGTGACGATGTTTGGAGATTTTATGTCATTCACTCAAATATTTAATTGTTATTTTTTAAATTATAAATCAATACAAAAGCAATTTTCTCAAAATTATCTTGATAATTGTAGAGAATCCAAATTCGAATAAAATAAAATTCTCATTGGACGTGAAAGATGCAATGGTCACACGATCGGGCTGAGTAAAACTAGCTCTCAAACCAAATCAACTCATTGTAGGGATATAATCGAGTCGAGTTCAACTCTAGTTCTCGAGCTTGGCTCGCCTAATATTTATGCGGTTCGAGCTTGACTCGAGCTCGATACTCAAGCTAGAACTTAACTCAAATATTAAAATTTTCGCTCGAATTCAGTTCGTTAGCTCGGGCTCCAATAAGATGCTCGAACTCGGCTCGAACCCTAAACCACAGCTAAGTCTCATTAGCTTGCGAGCTATCTCACTTAAAAATGTTAATATAAAATATACTGAAGAGATTCATATAAAGTTACTGAAAACATTTATTTAAAAATTATATGTTACCTAAAATTTTTTTGAGACGGCTATAATTTTTTATAAAAGTTTTTTAAAACTGATATAAAAAAAGTAAAATTTTAGCATAAAAATATCTTTAAAATAATGAAAAATAATGCTCATGTAGAAAATATGATTGTGAATTAAAAAAATAAAATAATAAGTGATTCTTTGTTGATTTTTTTTAATGTAATTTTAATATGATTTTTATTATTTGCTACCAACGTCGCCAGCGTTTTACGCTCACAAAAAAACTCATCGGGGTTGGAGTTGAAAGGGCAATGATTGATTGTTGGAATCTAATAAAGTCCCCCATTCAGAAAGCTTCATCACATCAAGCCTATAAAAAATATCCAAAAATGCGCAGTAAACGAAATTTCAGCCACCACAAATATAACACTCATCAGAACCGTCCATTCCGAGCCTATCCTCTCCGCGCGGTCCCGCCCTTCACCTGCCAATGTTCTCATGCGCACGTGTCCTCCTACTATAATAGTAAAATAAAATTTATGATTATAATCTGATAGGGAGAAAAATAAATATCACCAATTAATAATTAAAAAAAAGAACAAAATAGATATATAACATTTCAAATAAAAAAATTCTAAAAATATTAATATTTAATTTAAAATAAAAAATGCAGAATATTTTTTTTTGTTTTTTAAGAGACATCCAATAAAATTTTAAAATATTTAAAAATCACTATTTAGTTTAATTTCTACGTAATTTGAAAATTGTCATATTTGATAATTTTCAAAATATTGAAATTTATTTATCATTATTGGATTCTCATTGTAATTTATTTAAAATTTTATTAAAAATAGTTAAAAATAATAGTAAAATAAAATTTATGATCATAATCTTAAAAATAAAATAATAAGAAAATTATTTCAAATAAATTTTTAATGTCAATAATATGGAGGTTTATATTACAAGAGAGAATGATTCAATTTAGAATTTATTAAAGAAAAAATAAATGTGGATGTAATAATAATATTTCATATGGTTCACCCATTTTGATTGAGCTCTAAAATAGTTTATTCCAAAAAAAAAAAAAGATTGAATTAGAGATCCTGACCTAAATCAAAGCCTTAGAGAAAGATCAACTTGTGAGTCCTCTTCCTCATCGGCAGCCACATCCTCATTTGCCTGCCATTGATTGAGAACAGATCCCCTCTGCCAATTAAGAAAATCCATCGTCTCGCATCCATCTGCGGCATCTCCCGCCGGCGCAGGCACAAATAAATGCTGGCCATAACCATCACCAAAGCGGGCGGCGCCACCACTATGGACCCCAAAGAAACCGGCCGCCTCGCCGACTACAGCCGAAGACCGACATCCATGGGATTCGATTGGGAGCGACACCGGGGAGGAGAAAAAAGTAGGCGGCGGCGGCGGCGGCGGTGGCGTGAGATATAGGTGGTGAGGGTTCCAGCTGACGCTTCGCTCCTTCTTATGGGCGTTCTGGTGGCCGCCGAGAGCTTGGGATTTGAGGAATTTTTTGTTGCAGAAGAGGCAGGGGAAGAGACGGAGGTCTCTTTGGTGCTGGGGAGTTGAGGGGGAGGAAGAGGAGGTGGAGGGGGAGGAGGTGGTTGGCTGTGCAGATGGAGTTAAGGAGAAGTCTGGGGTTGCTGGAGATGACGACGGCGGCGGAGGAGGCGGCGGGTGGTCTGCTGGTGGGGAAGAGGAAGAGGGAGAGTGGGGCAGTGGTGTTGCTGTTTGCATTGTGATGTTCTGTTGTAGGTCTGAACAATGGACGACTGTTTATGGTGAGACAGAGTGAGAATGCTTTCTGTATGTGCGTGGAGGAGGGTATAATGGGTATTCAAGCAAGTCATACAACAAAGGCAGCGAAATTTTAAAATAAAACATTAAAACCTCAAATAAAGCGAAATTATTCAGAAGAATTTTTTTTTTTAATAAAACCCATACAATGGGCCTAAGTGTTAATTAAAAAGAAGTTTATAAGTCCTTAGTGAATCAACAGCCCTATAAAAATACAACATTTGAAGTAAAATCTACAAGCTGTCGATCCAATCTATTACAAGAGACAACAAAAGCAAAATAAAAACCTAACAAAACAACAACAAAAAAGGAATAAGGGCCAAGAGTGAACAACGGCCAAAGAGCAACCCAAAGAAAGCAGCCACCCGATCAAGATCATCAAAGCAGCCACCCGATCAAAACAACCATGAAAATAGCCAAGGTTCAACGCTAAGCAATAGACCATTATATATGAACCTTCAAAAAATGAGCACCACAACTTTCTAGTAGAACGGTTACTTTATGTGGTTGGTTTCCCTTTTGATTTACTTTGAGATTATTCAGAAAATAGTAAAACTAAAAATTCAAATTAGGCTTACGCTTCGTTTGATAGTTTTCTTACCATTTTTTATAATTGTTCTTTAATACAATTTTTTTCAAAGCAACAAACAAATATTTGTCAAAAGCTGTCTCAAAAGAAACCTTATTCATTCAACGAACGAGTGATCAGTGCTGCCTAGATAGTAGATGTTAGTCTAGTAAAAAATCGGTCGTTGAATGAGGAATTGGCTCTTAGTTTTTTTTAGCAGAAAATCGTTGATTACAAAAAATGACATTCCCCATTATTAAGAAAAGTATTGATACACTGCAATGAACATTAATTATAAAAGATTGATTATGTGGTGGGAGTTGTAAGAGCCTAAGCAGTACTTTCAATATTGGGTTGTAAAGGAATTGAGCTGAGTCGAGTAGGTGCTTGTTCATATTTGAGCTTGTTTATTAGCAGCTTGTTCAAGCTCCTTTCAAGCTTAATTCTAGTTTTTCTATTTGTGGTTAAGCTTGATTCATTTAAAGTGGAAGGAGTTCAAGCTTGGTTTATATTTTGCTCATGTTTGTTTCATAGTGTTCTTATTGAGCTTTAAATGAGACTTGTATAAATAAATAAAAGAGCCTTATCGAGCCAATCACGAACAATTATAATGAGCTTTATGGAGCCCGTTAATGAACATATCTGTCAAGCTTTAACTAGTTCGTAAATGAGCCAACCTATCAAGCATTTTCGAACATAAAAATAAGTAGCTTGAAAGGCTCTTTATAAATAACATCAATTTAGTTTATGTTTAGAGTTTAATCTAATTAATATATGTTTTCATGTTTAATAAGTTTTAAATTTATTAATTAAAGATTAATTATGATATTAGTTTATAATAAATACAAATCATTTAAATTAATTTAGTCGTTGTTTTTTATAATAAGACTTACACAAGTTTCTTAACAACATTGCTCACAGCTTGTTATTGAAAATAAATTGTGTTTCCTAATGAGCTTGTTCACAAGCTATGTATCAAATATTAATCGAGCTTATTGGCGAGGTTAAATCATATTGTTCATGAATATAAATAAATTGAATAAATAGTTGTTCAAGCTTGTTTATTTTAAAAAAATTGTTCAAACTTGTTTGATTAGTTAAACAAACGATCGTGAACAAGTTCTAAAGATGCTGAGCCACGAATAGCTTATTGAACACTCAATTCGATTGCAACCCTACTTCAAGAGATCATTCATTGTTAGTTTAATAATTCTTCATTAAAAAGGGAAGATCATAGAAAAAAAGCGTCCAACATAAATTTTGGTTGTTAATATTGGGATTCAAAGTTGATATAGACGTCATATATCTACCTTATAGATGATATTTGTAACAACCAATAACAACGAAGTCAGTGAGCATCAACATTTATGTCATTAATGTGTACTTGCATTATAACTATTGGCATGCATTAATATTCATGTTAATCAAAAACGACGAAGTCAACGATCATCAGTGTATTTGGGTGATAGTATTAATGAGACTCTAGTGAGGCGACGATGGTTGAGAGATTTAGTCGAGCAATATTGGCCAGGACACCATAGTCCGGTGATAGTGCTTAAGAAATCTTTATCAAATGGTGTTGGATAGAGAACTATATTCGGGCAATGGTGGTCATGGAACTGTAGTCAGGCCATAATGATAGAAGGACCATAATCGGGTAACTATGTTCAAAGGACTGTAGTCAGGTGATAATAATCAGGAGAGCATAGTTTAGCAACAAACGTCAGAAGATCATATTTGAGTGACAATAATTGGAGGCTTGTAGTTGGGAGATAATGGTTAGGAGATCACAGCTATAAGACGATGGTTGGGAGATCATGGTTGGACACCAATAGTTGAGGATTATAGTTAAGCATAAATGGTTGGGAGATAGTAATTGAGTGATGGTGGTCAATATATCATAGTAGCGTAATGGTGGTTGGAAGGCCATTGCCGAGTATTGGTGGGTGAGAGACAATAATCAGGTGATGGTGGTCGAGTGATTGTAATTGGGCAAAGGTGCTTGAGAGACTGTGTGATACCCCATGATTTAATTTGAAAGAATTATTCTTTTATCTTTTGATAAATAATAACTAGAGCTACCTAATTAATTTTATTAATATAAATTCCAGTGATCGATCAAAATATCAACATATACATATATATTTCTTTCTAAAAAATCATGTATACTATTCAATATCTATACAATCAAATCATAATTACTATGTCTTGAGCTACAAAAGAATAACTAAAATAACAAGAACATAATATGAGGAATCCTAATCAGTCTCACACTACAGCTCACTTGCCTTGACAAGAAATCATTTAATCACCTATAATGAGCACAAGAGCCCAGCAAGTAATCAAATTCTACAACTGAACTCTACGCAAGGTAAACGAGCAATATGTATGTCAACAGCCAAATCATAATAGTAATAGTCATATGATCAAGAATTGGTGCAAAAATAGTAAAACTTACATATAGTAATAGTAGAATCTGTAAACAATACAATATGAAAGCCAGTAAACAAATATAGTGTTGAATCACTAAAGCAATCAACATATTAGTACTATCAATCAGTAAAAAAATTATATAAAGTGGTAAAACTAAAGTATCGATAAATACTGTCAAAATTATATCAATGTAGTAAAATTATATAATAATATATACATACTATATAATTATTCTATATCAATATCAAATTAATATCTTAATCACATGTTTGGTATATCACAATAAACAAGTAAGGAGTCCTGACTTAATTGATGTTTTTCAATAATCAGTAATCAGTAATCGACAATCGTTGGCTCAGTAAATAGAGTTGTCACTCTTTGTCCGTCGACATAACTTTCATCGGTCTCCTTATAACTCCCAATTAGTGCACGTAAATCAATCGAGAATAACACCAAATCACATATTTTAAAGAAAGTATGTCGACCCACTATCATGTATAGATTAATCTATCTCCAACCAACGTTAGTGAATAACCAGTATTTACTTATTTTTCTCCACATACATATTATTATCATAGTACTATAATAATATATACCGACTAACTATTGCTTAACCACATATTCACACATCTTTTCAATGTATTACAATAAATAAAATATAATTATGTTTAATTTAGATAGAGCCAAAATGACCTAATGGTAGGAGAAAAAAAAACCTATTGAGAAAAAAATTTACATTTTCAAAAATTTATCAAATTACCAGAGATGTTATAAAATAACATTTTGAAGCTTTAATTGAACTAAAGCACTATATTTAGATATCAAAATAAATTTATAAATAGGCAAAAATTATTGCATTTTCAAAATCACTTGGTGAAAAATTTCAAATAGATACTCCAAATTTTCATAATCTCAATCTCTATAACATTTAAAAAGTTTCGCAATGAAAGTTTTATCAATATAAAATTATCCTTATTTTTTAATAACTGAAATACAATTTTGATCAAAAAAATATTAAAATTAAAAATTATTAAAATAAAAAATAGGATAATGTTTCCATATATATAGAAAGACGAGCAAAATTTTCAACAGGTTTCAACGATGAAATCACTATAAGATCTCCAAATCTATATTTTCTTTTATCTCTCCTCACATTTTCCTCTTAAGTCTCTAATTCATTCTTTATTAGCAGAACAAGAAAGAAAGAAGGGATTAATAAAGTTTTATAACGCTTTAAGATATTTATAATAAATAATAATATAATATAAATATAATTATATAATTTAAATAATGTTTCATATAAAATTCATATAAATCTTTTTTGGGCCTTAAAAATTATAGAAATATATTAATAAAATAACACATTTTATTTAAAAAATTTTAGTGAAATCAGTTCACAAAAAGGATACCTGACGGTTTTTAAATCACCATTTTGTACCAACATGTGTTAATTTTTTTACGATTTTCTCCAGTGTCCAAAAATTATGAAAAAATTAGTATAATTAAAACACTATAACGTCTATGTTATGGCGAAGACAATTTGTGATTTGGACTTATATTTACTCTTAAAAAAATTATTTACCTGGGCTAAAATATGGGCTATTATAGATTGGTTTGGAGTAATTGATCGGAGTTAGTTGTAGTCAAGTGATGATGGTGAGATGACTGTTGTTAGAAGATGGTGTTTTGAAGATTGTAGTCAAGCGACGATAATTAGATGTTGAAGTCGAGTTGTAAAAATCCAAACTCTTAATAATCGAGATATTGTCTGCTTTAGCCTGAGGGCCTCACAATTTTGTCATATTGGTATAACTTCCAGGAGGTCACTCATCCTAGGATCTTTGAGATAAGCACACTTATATGTATAGTTTCTTAATAGAATTTCAAACATTACATCAAAAGGTGCATCGATATTTAAGAGTAGCTTCTTCTATTTAAGGAGTTTCGTATGGGTAATGATAGTTAGGAGATTAAAATTGGGCAATGATGATCAGGAGACCATAATTTGATAGCAGTGAATGCGAGACCGTAGTTAAGTGACATTAATCATAGGATCATAATCGAGTAATATATAGTGATTGGAGGAACGTAGTCTCATGATGATAATCAGAGGATCGTAGTCAAGCAATAGTGATCATAATGGTGGTAGAAAGATTGCAATTAAGTGATGATATTTAGGAGCCTAAAGTTGGGTGTCACTTGTGATAGGGTCGTAGATGGGCATTGGTGGTTGGAGCTTCTTAGTAGATCTACGGTGTTTAAAAGATTATAGTCAAGTGACTATGATGAGAACATCATAGTCGGATGACAGTGATCAAGAGATTATAATCAGGGATGCAGGCGGTCCAAAAAAAATTATAGACTTACTTTAAAATTTCAATTAAATTTGAAAGTTACTAATAAATTAAAATAAAATCACCCTAAATTTAAAACTAAATACATTTTCGAAAGTTAATAATGAAACAACACAATATTTACAGTAAGATATTCTTATTACCTAGCAGACATTATGTGCTATGATCGACAAAACTTTGGTGTAATTACACTGTTTTTTCTTTGTGTGTGATTAGTAGATTAGTCAGCTATTTTATTTATTTACATTGTGCGATCCAGGATATGGATATCCACCTAGCTTAAGTGCTTTCCGTACTAATATCCTGAGTTGGCATGACCAATAAAAAATGAATGTTGGCTGTCGTGAAGTGATGCTGGTCCCAAAATAAGTCATGTAGATTTTGCTTGTGCTAATCCTCTATTTTATAGGTATCTTAGGTATTTTTATTTTATAATTTTAATTTAAGTTAGGAAAGTCATGTAGGCCTGTCTGATTAAGGCTTCGTTTGGGACGGCTTTCTTACTGTTTCTTAAAATAATTTTTGTAATACAAAATTAAAATTTTTGTACTAAAAAGCTGCTTTAAGAAGCATAAAAAAACTGTCACAAACGAAACTTAAGTAAATGCATGAACCATAAGGAAGAACTAATTTACTTGTGAGATTAAGTAATTGGATGAACCATAGTGTCAAAATTTATCTGTGTATAGATTCAGATATTGATGTATTAAGGTAGGCCTATATATATATATATATATATATATATTGGTGTAGGGGCAGAATTAATCTTAATTCTTTGAGAGGGTTTATAAATAACACCTCTATACATTGTATTTAATTATGATAGGGGGCAATCACGTGTATCTAATTTCACTCAAATTTTTACTATTTATTATTATTGCTTCTCGCAATTATTTATTTAGACTTCATTTGACCCAGCTTTCTGATTTCTTTCTAAAGAAAATTTCTAGTTCAAAAATTTCATAAACTAGAATTTTTTGTATCGAAAAGCTTTAGAAAGCAGTAAAAAAGTAAGTACCAAATGAAACCTTATATTGAGTGATGCACTAGAATTTTTTTTTTTCTTAGGTTTACTAACAAAAAAACTTACGTGAAGTCACTAGGCTCTTTATGTAACAAAACTGTAAACAACTAAAATCAACCATATGATAAATAATTTCATTATAAACTTGCATGACAAATTTATTTAAACTAAGATTTTAAAAGTAAGTAAAAGATAAAGTCTCCTTATAGTCCTCAATGTATAATCATCATCAAACCTAATTTTAATTGAATAACATCATATGCAAGCCATGTAAGATAAAAAAAATAAAAATAAAAAAATGCAAGCCTTGTAAGTGTTAGCCTAAGAGTTTCTTAGGCGGGAAGAAAAGACAAAGCAGAGATTCAATTGAGAAGAAAGTAAAACTAATTTTTCATTCCTTCTAAGAACCAATACAGAGGTATATATAGAATACAAGATAAGATGTCGTACAGTTGTAACGGCCGTACGAATACATATTTACAAAGTTTGTTCGTTATCTCTATTTCCTAGCATACCCCCTCAAACTGATGGGCTAGAAGAGACCATAAGTTTGGAAGCAAGAGTCTTAAACCGGGAAATAGATAACGATTTGGTGAGTAAATCAGCGAGTTGATCCTTAGAAGACACATGATGAATTTGTATAGCTTTGTTTTTGATGTGGTCACGGATAAAATGACAGTCAATCTCAATATGCTTCATTCTAGCATGGTAAACCGGGTTGTTGGCTAGGGAAATTGCCGAAGTGTTGTCACAGTAGATCATGGTAGGTTGCGGCTGAAGTATATCGAGTTCTTGAAGAAGTTGGCGGAGCCAAAGAACCTCTGTGGTGGCTATGGCAATGGCCCGGTACTCCGCTTCTGTGGAGGAGCGGGCTGTTGTGGTCTGTTTCTTTGCACACCAGGAAACCAGGGTGGAACCTAGAAAGTTGCAGTACCCTGTTGTAGACTTCCGGTCTTGATGATCACCAGCCCAATCCGAGTCAGTGTATGTTCTGAGAATCAGGTTGCCAGGAGTTATTGGGATACCGGAGCTTGTTGATCCACGAATATACCGCAGAATTCGTTTCAATAGTTCGAAGTTGGAAACTGTTGGCTGTTGCATATATTGGCATGCTTTGTTGATGGCGAACGTGATATCCGGGCGAGTGAGAGTGAGGTATTGCAGTGCGCCGACAAGTTGCCTGTATAGATGCGGGTTGTCGAAGACAGGGGAATCGTTGGATGAAGAGGCTTTCGGCAGTATTGGTGTGGAGACTGGCTTGCTGTTAGTCATGCCTGCACGTTCCAGAATCTGTTCGGCATAGGTAGCTTGATGCAGAATGAGTCCAGTGGGGGATCGTTCCACTGTGATACCTAGGAATTGCGTTACTGTACCTAAATTTCACATGTTAAACTTTTGGTGCAGTTTGAGTAAAAAAGAATTAAGAGATTGAGTGTTGTTGCCTGTTAGTATAATGTCATCAACGTAGATCAAAAAATACATAGTGATACCATTTTTCCGATAGAGAAGGAGGGATGAATCTGAGTGACTTGTGACAAAGTCCAGTTGATGTAGAAATCCCATAAGAGTCTCGAACCATTTTCTTGGTGCTTGTTTGAGGCCATAGAGCGCCTTCTTGAGTTTGCAAACGTAGTTCGGGTAATTGTTATCGGTGAATCCTGTAGGTTGTCTCATGTAGACCGTATCGGAGAGCGAACCATGTAGGAAGGCGTTTGAGACGTCTAACTGATGTAGAGGCCAGTTGTAGTGCGAAGCAATGACTAAGATGATACGCACTGTTGGTATTTTGGCGACTGGGCTAAAGGTTTCTTGATAATCAGTACCGAACTCTTGGTTACACCCCAAGGCGACTAGGCGCGCTTTATATCTGGCAATGGACCCGTCTGCATTGCGCTTGGTTTTATACGTCCATTTGCAACCAAGAACGTGTTGATCAGCAGTTGGAGGGACAAGTTCCCAGGTTGCTTGAGATTGAAGAGCCTGAAATTCTTGGGACATTGCGTTGCGCCAATGCTGGTGCTTAACTGCTTGTGAATAAGTGGTAGGATCGGCTTCCGTTAGAAGATGAGCGAGATCCAGGATACGGGTGGGTTTTAAGCTGCCGGTTTGAAGTCGTGTGGTCATATGGTGAGTGCGAGGAGCAGCAGTTGGAGTAGGAGGACGAGTATTGTTGGTTGGAGTGGGTGAGAGCGCATTCTGAGGAGTCGGTGGAGAGGCATGCTGATTATTGTGGGAAATGCTAGCGTGGGGTATTAAATGAGGAGTGTGATGTATGGAGGGAGAAGGGACCAGCAGAAGAGGAGGAATAAACTCTTTGCTAGATTGAGAGACGGGTTGGTTTGCTTCAGCAAAACGCTTGAAAGGAAAACAGTTTTCCTTAAACACAACGTGACGGGAAATATATATTCTCTGATTGTTGATGTCCATACATCTATATCCCTTCTGTTGAGAAGCGTATCCAATGAATACACACGGAATCGAGAGAGGAGATAATTTTGATTTGACGTAGGGACAGAGCCAAGGGTAGCAAAGGCACCCGAAAGTTTTTAAGTGAGTGTAAGCAGGTTGTTTTTGATATAAGCGCTGAAATGGTGATTGATCGTGTAAGGTGCGAGTTGGGAGTCGGTTAATTAAGTATATTGCAGTGTGCATTGCTTCCACCCAAAGATTGGACGGACAGTTGGAGTGGATGAGGAGGCTTCGTATGGTTTCCAAGATGTGGCGGTTCTTGCGTTCTGCGATCCCATTTTGAGCCGGGGTGTGAGGACAAGTAAGTTGATGTTGAATGCCGTGGTTGTGGCAGTACGCGTTAAGTAACTTGTTGGTGTACGCTCCTCCCCCATCTGTCCGAAGAATTTTAATATTGCAAGAAAATTGACATTGTATAAATTTATGAAAGGTAATAAAAATCTGAGTAACTTCTGATTTATGAACCATCGGAAAGAGCCAGCAGTATTTGGAGTAATCATCTATAAAGGAAACAAAGTATCTAAAGCCTTGAATAGAGGCCGTTGGGGAAGGTCCCCAGACGTCCGAGTGCAGTAATTGAAATACATTGCTAGAACTTGAAAGAGAATGCATAAAAGGTAGTTGTCTGCTTTTGGCAAGGCAACAGGAATTGCAATTATTATGTTTAGAAATACAAATTGCAGAATCTAAACTAGCAAGTTTTTGAAGAATGCTGTGACTAGGATGGCCTAGTCGATTATGCCATAAGTCTGGCACAACTTCGGCCGAGAGCAGAGCGAGAGACGTGGTACCAGGCGCTGACGAAGCCTTGTATAGCCCGTTATGGCAGGGTCCTTGAAGTAGGATGTGACTGGTCTTCAAATCCTTAATTTGGTAGCCGTTAGAAGAAAAAGATATTGTGCAATTGTTGTCGGTGGTTAACTTATGAACAGAAAGAAGATTAAAAGAGAGATTTGGAACATGATGAAGGTTGGTAAGACGAAGATTACCTGTAGGTGTGGGGAGAATACCGTTACCTGTATGTTGAATCGGGATTTGTTGGCCGTTGCCGAGAGTAACCTGAGAGGATCCCGTGTAAGGTTCAATGGAGCTGAGTTGAGATTGATCTGTCGTTAAGTGGGAGGAAGCACCACTGTCAAGAAACCAGTCGGTTGGTCGATTGGTGTCTTGTGCAGAGAAGAGAGCGGGGTTCGTAGAGGAATCTGAGTAGGAAAGATCCGTCCGGTACCAACAGCGAATAGCAGAGTGCCCTGTCCGAGAGCATATTTGACAGATAGTGTTGCGATGGGGATTATTATTACCTCGACCATTTTGGTTGTTTTGACGACGACCCCTGCCACCTCTGTAAGAGTTGGAACGGCCTCTTCCTCTTCCTCGAGAGGCCGTAAGAGCAACAGTGTTGTCCGTTAATTGCATGGATTGTAGATCTTTTGTAGCTTCTTGAAGTAGAATGTGCTCTTCGCTGCAAAGTAAGCTGTAGAGATCGTCCAAAGATAGAGGTTGAAGGTTTGTACGTATCGCCGTTTTAAATGATTGATACGAGGAGGGAAGTCCGTTCAGCGTATAGAGTATGACGTCCTCCGGATCAATCGTGTGTCCCGTGGCTTGGATGGCGTCGATCTTGGACTTGATATTCAGCAGATATTGTGTCATGGATTTGTCTCCTTTATTCAGGTGATGTAATTCATTCTTCAACTGAATGATTCTTGAACGAGTTGTAGATTGTAACCGATGAATGAGGGTATTCCAGATCTCATGACAGTGAGTGAGATCAAGAACATACGGTAAGATGGCGGGAGAAATAACGGAGTAAAGGGCAGCAGCGAGGTGTTGATCCGTAAGATTCCAGGCATCGGACTGTTCGGAGGAAGTCGTCGCCGCCGGGGATGCGGAATCGACGTCGGGAGAGGGACAGACAGAGGTTCCAGTGAGAAAACCTTTGAATCCATGAGCGGAGAAGACTTTATCCACCTGAGAGCGCCATAGCGGGAAGTTGTCGGAGGTTAGGGTATTAGGAACCAGGTTCTTGATATTGTGTATCAAGAATTTGAGCTGGGGAGAAATAATGGAGTTTGCGACAGTGGAATTGGTGGTAGAAGAGGCAGTTCGAGCAGATGATTCGGCCATTGGAAGAAGACGAGAAGATCGGAAGGAGCGAACGAGGCTTAATCTGATACCATGTTAGCCTAAGAGTTTCTTAGGCGGGAAGAAAAGACAAAAGAGCATTTGAGAAGAAAGATTCAATTGAGATAAAGAAAGTAAAACATATTTACAAAGTTTTTCATTCCTTCTAAAGAACCAATACAGATGTATATATAGAATACAAGATAAGATGTCGTTACAGTTGTAACGGCCGTACAAAATACAATGTACAAAGTTTGTTCGTTATCTATTCCTATATAAGAAAATTATAAACTATTATCATTTAATTAATCAATTTAATATTAAATAAACTTCAACATTTAGCTTGTGAGTATTTAACCCTTATGATAGACATAAAACTCAAATTTTAAATGAAAACAATTTAACATATCTTCTATTTACATAGAGACTTTAACATAAATCTACTCTGTGGGGCCTTTACCTAATTCTATATGGGTGAAATATAAGCCACAAACTATTATATTAATTAATCAATTTAAACTTTAATAAAGTATCAAAATGCTAAAGCCCAATCTAGAATATTTATATGCGCTTTTGAATCTTTAGAAATTTAGTGCTCATGCTCTTTCTCCTTTTGCTTTCAATGTAAAAGCTCTTTCAAACTTTAAGATCACACCCTTCTATATATAAAATTTAAAATCATAAAAATATTTATTATTATTTTAATCTATAGTTTTTTTTTTTTTCTCTCAGGAGATAACCTCACATAGGGGTGTAAACGAGTCGAGTATCAGCCTTATCAAGCCTGACTCATTTAACCCTTAATTAGCTCGACCTCGAGCTCGATTAGTGGGCACCAAATTGACTCGTTTAGAAAATATCAAGCTCGAGCTTGTTTGAAAAGCTTGAGCTCGACTCGTTTAATTGGCTTGATTCTTTACTGGTAAACCAAAATTTTCTTCTTTCTTTTTGGATTTTTTTCTAACACTTACTCCCCTAACCTCACATATAGAATAATATTAAACTCGAGCTCGTTTATTATATGAGCTTGATTATAGGCTCGAGCTCGAAGTTCGATAAGCTTGGCTCGCGAGCTCGTTAACGAGTCAAGTTCAAGTCGGCTTGGCTCACTTGCACCCCTAACCTCACATAGAATAATATAATTTGAACATACTAAATGTTAAGGGTTAAATCATCTTGATCATTTATATTTTTACTAACTTTAGCAAATCTCATTTGAAATTTTCTTAAATCAAATTCCTTTTAAAATTATCATTAAAATATGAAAAAATAGGTAATTGTGACTTTAATTGAGAGGATTCTAATTAAGAATCAAATATGGCGGATGTAATTAACTATAATAACTTATTGTTATAGAGAACTCAAATCTTAGACCAAAAATTAATACTATCTAATCTTTTATATTAGGGAGGAGAAACCATTGAGAATATTTAAATTTCAAATATCATCTACTTTACCTTTTGCAATCTTTTAAATTTTATATTATTTAAGTAGAGTGTTCAATGGAAAAATTTCTGCTATCAATGAACACAAAGAGAGTTAACACTACTACAAAGAATGGATGGACAACTATAGCCTAGTTTAAAAAATATAGGACTATAATACTAATTAAAAGGTTATTATAGCTGATCTTAAATAATCCTAAATGATTATTCTAATTATAATTTCCCCAAAGGACATAATCAATATAGCTCAGCCTTGAATAATAATCTTTTATCTTCATCTTATTCTGAACTAAATAATCAAATTGAAATGCTTGTAGATCTCATTCATGACAAATTTTAGAATTTTCTTTCTGATAAATCCACTACAGATTTCAAAATAAAAGACAGCTTTCAAAATAAAAGAAGATTCTAACTGAAATGATAGCCTTTCATGAATGATCTAAATCTAATAAGCATCTTCCTTAAATGATTTTTGAATAAAAGCTTCAATTCCTTTGTTCTTTTTCATCAAAAGTCTCATCACTAAGAACTGACACACAGTTATTCTATTCTCTTTCAATAAGAATCAGCATCAACCAACTCATGCTAATATTAATTAACATTCGTTATGTTCATCATATCATTTTCACTGTCAATCGTCATCTTCAGTGGAACATTCTTCATTGCTTTATGAGAATCATCAGTGTTTTTCTACTACGTGAAAAGGTTATAGGGTAGCTTTAGTGGCAGATAAGATTTTAGAGTCGTCTTCGATGATTTGTTCACTTAAAATGTCAGCATTCTGATGACCCAGTTAGGAGAGTAGATGCATTAGATATAGTCCATGTTAAGAAAGGTAGAGTTAGACCTAAAAAAATTTGGTTAGAAAGCATTAAAAATGACTTTTTTTTTTTAGATTTAAATCAAAATTCAACACATAATATGACACAATAGAGAAAAAAGATTCATATAGCCGACCCCACGTAGTGAGATAAAGACTTGATGCTGCTGTTGAGTGCTTTTCTACTACCATATCAGATTCATTCAATTATGATAGTAAAATATATGTGAAGTAAACTTATATTTGATGTTATGTATCGTTATTCTTCTTCCATAAAGGGGCACTTCTTCTTCCATATGGTATCTTCTATAAGAGCGTCTACAGTCGAACACCTAACACTCATTTGGCGTCGCTGGTTTGCTCCATTCGATTGCCAAATAAAATATCATTCGCGTGAGGGTGAACAGTGTGACGCTCACACCATTTTTTTAATCCAAAAATTAGGTTAGAAAAAGAATGAGAAAAAAAAAAATATTCGCAACATATTCTTTTTTTGGTATTAGACAAAGGTGTTCGATTGAAAACGAGTTAATGTATTTTAGAGTATTACTGTATTTTGGAGTGAAAATTGAGTTTTTCGGTTGGAGATGGCCTAAGGCAGGACAATGGGACTTTGCTTTGTCTTCGATCTTTTTCTCCACACTGAGACGACCGTTTGATGATTCTTATTCTTCAAGGGCCGTTCACTTTTACATTATATATTTATTTTTATTTAAATTATTTTATTTTATTATATTTCTATTTAAATTTATTTATTGTTTTTCTCAAAGTAACATTTTCCTCCTATGATTTGTAAGTCTGCCATCTGGCTTTTACGAAATATTATAAACTCATAAAACATATTTTAGTTTTTAATAAATAAAAAACAAGTTCTTAAGCAAACAAATAAATAAAAAGAACCATATTTTTATTTCTTATTTCTTATTCTGAAAACAGATTATGTTATTCATCGAAATTGTGAAAGCACGCATAAGGGTATTTTTCACAAGTTTTGAATAGATATATCAGGAAAAAATCACCTTGATCGAGCACGAATCTCGAGGCAAAATTAAGTTGAAAACTTCGAAAATTAAATCGGAGATCATTTGAATTCCGATTTTAGCAAACTTATAGTCGAACTGAGTGTCTCGGAAACACAAACCCAATGACACCAAAATCGACCCAATCCAAGCCCAAATGAGTCCAAATCAAAGACTCGAAGTGCTTTTGAAAGAATCAAACCACAATTTGGGTTACTAAACGGTCTTCAATCATGACATGCTTATAGTCGAATCGAGCGGCTCGACGAGACGAATCCAACAAGCCCAAGATCATCAAATTCTGATGTCATTAAGACAGTCAAAGGTCCATTGAATGGTACATATATGATCATATGAATCAAGATCGACTGTCCATTCGAACCACTCCCAATTTACCCTTGATCTTCCACTTATTTAGAAGCCATGCCACTCAAGAATTCTATAAATAGAACCTCATTTCCTCTTAAAAGGGAAAGGAAGCCAAGAGAGAAGAAGCAAGAGGAAGAAAGCTCCAGCCGCTTAGCTCCTCTTCAACCACCGCCGGAGTTCTACCGCACCACTGTCGACCACCAAGGGATGCCGGAGTTCTGTCGGGGCACCAAGGGACGCTAGAGTTCTGCCGCACCACCGCCGGACAACCAAGGGACGCCGGAGTTCTACCGCACCACCACCCGACCACCAAGGGGCGCCAGAGTTCTGTCGCACCACCGCCCGACCACCAAGGAACGCCAGAGTTCTATCAGATCACCACCAGACCATCAAAAGACGTCGAAGTGCTACCCGAAGCCGGAGGTTCCCCTAACCCTGAAGTACCACTATTAGACTACCACTTGGCCCTGGAGTGTTGCCAGGCCATCACCTGACGTTGGAGTGACACTTAACATTTGCAAAACTTTCAACTGATATTTATAATCTGGTCATTTTCAAGGACGAGTCAAATCATTATTCTTTGCTCAAATTCTAGTGGAATCATTTTCTCCTGGGCTAGGCCCCGTAGTTTTTTCCCTTTCTTTGGTTTTCCACGTAAAAAGTATTATGTTCTCTGTGTGTGAGCTAGATATCCATGCAACGCTAAGACGTATAATTATAACTCTATCGCCGCGTATATTTTAACCCACAACATGAATGATTAATTAAATTAATTATGCTTATTGAAGATTAATTATATTAAATTGACATTAATAAGATTAATTAGCACTAAGATTTTTAACTTAATAATTTTGATAAATATGAATGGGTCAACTAAGTAATTTAATAATAAATCTTACTATTAACTAATCACGATAATTTTATTGTTATTTAATTTTTTATTTAAGCATAATATTATTAATTAGTAAACTAATTGGTTTTATTTAATACTAATTATGAAAAAATTGAGGTCAATTTATGGTTAATTAAATTTGTTGGCGTCCGCCTTAGGCCATCTCCATTTTTTCATAATTAGAGTTGTGTGGGGGACGTCCGCCTTAGTTTGAGTTCGACCTCAATATAAGTTAAATGAGCTTGGCTCTATTAAGCAAAAACTTGGCTTAGATGCATGAGCTTGGAGAAACAGATTTCTCCTCTAATCACTTGGTCATAGAAGTCTTTCAACTTCTAAGTTGGCTTACTCCATAAGAGAGGGAAGATGTTTGATCTATAAGAACAGGAGGTTAAGTAGAAGAGGAGAGAGAATGGTGAGAAGATAACACATAAAATGATAAAAGTTATAAAGGAAGCCATTTGTCAGTCTACATTCACGACGAGGAAAGAAGGAAGAAGATTTCAGTAGTATTCTAGGGAAAGAGAGAAATGCTCTCAAATATCCTAGCTCTCATTTTCTCTCTTAGGTTACAAGATTACAATAGTTAAATTATAATAAAGACCCATCGAGGTTTAGGGTGGTTGGTGGACAAGTACGGTTGGGAACCGCTCATCCCAGGTTCAAATCCCCTCTATTACGGTCTCGCCTCTCTTCAGTGGGGCAAAGCAAGTGTGGACGCAAAGTCGGTGGGTGACCTCGTTAGGTTCCTCCGAGGGATTAGTTACGCCGCCAAGAGCTCCATTTAGAGTGACAGCCAATAGATATTCCCGTTCCAAACAAAACATTATAATAAAGATTCAAAACTCTTCCATAGGCCAAAGATAGGAGCGGGGAGCCTCAACTTGAGCAAGGCAGTGCTGAGATGGAAAGTGGAATGAATGCCATAGGTGATTGCTTCCAGTAGTGGTAGAAATGGTCCACATGGTCATCTTAAAGATGATTAATTGGCAAGTGGCAGACATTAAAGGACAGAATGATTAGCTACTAATTGATCCTTGATAATAATGTAGAGATGTGATAAAGAGCATTGCGATGCAATAGAGAATATTCTTATTGTAGTGGTTTCTCAATAGGGAGAAGTGGAACATGACATGGCTAAAATGCAATGATTATAAGCACATCAAGACAAATAGGGCTGTCAAAATCGGATCACGTCATTCGACTATTGCGGGGTGAGGCGTCAGCTACTCGGCGAGTCGATGGCAACGCGGGCAGACGTGATGCTGACAGATGACGCGACACAGACACACGACGAGACCCAGGCAGATGCGATCAGCGAGGGCACTCGACGCTACAGCGGACAGACTCGATTAGCGCGGACGCCAGATCGGTCTAATGAGGTCAGCGCGAATGTGACGATTGGCAGACCTGGCAAACATGAGTTCCGGAGTGCGGGCAGGAATCGAGATTCCCAATTTCAACATTTCGTGTACAGCGGGTCGGAATTCAAGTCAATTCAGGTCATTCTTGACTTCTGGGTCAACCCAAATCCGACCCAATTTTAAAACGGATCAATTTATTGAACCCGAATCTGACCCATTTCACAAACAGGTTGATCCTAACCTGAAATTTTCGGGTTAGGTTCGAGTCGGATTTTCGAGTCATGCCAAATATTGACACCCCTAAAGATAAATATGATAAAATATTATAGGGTTTGTTGAAAAAATATGATCATGTAAAGGGATAGTTCAATCATATATGTTGTGTCATTCTAAATCCAATCAGCCGGTTTTGATAGGTTATTCAAGTCAAATTCAAATATATCTCTAATTGGGAATGCAAAATGAGGTATTATAACGCAAGAAAATTAACTTATATGTTAAGAAAATAGTAAATGTATCATATAAAAAAATCAAATAATATATATTGAAAAAATTTTATCCAAATAATTTTAAAGATTTGACCGAATATTTTTTTTATTCTTTGATTATACTTCTATATTATTTGAACTTATACGTCGATGTAGTGGATGATTGATTGAGCTCATTAAAAATATAGTCGATAGTGATGTCTGCATTATGAAAATTAAACGTTAGTGGCATAACTACAAGGCTCATGAAGAACATGTAATTTTGAGTCTGTTTAGTGTTGGAATATTCGCAACCATGGAGATATATAGAGTTTAGTATCCTAGTTTTGTACAATGATCAAATATACGTACAAATAATTAAGAGTGAAGAGGATGCAACACTCATAAGAGAAACCATACTTTTTTACGTGAAAAACTAGAAAAAGAAAAAAACCATAAGGTTTGACCCAGTTAAAAATGAATCACCTATTGTTTATTGTTGAATACAAATAATACCCTTTCTCAAGGGATGGCGTTGGCACAACATGTAAATTTACATCTGTTGACCTCATTTTTATTGTGTTTTTCCCTCGACCGTGCTTGATCAACTTGACCGAGCCACGACGAGTCAAACTCAAGTTGAATCGGCGAATTTGATTTCAAATTGACTAAGATCGAGTCGAATTTGACTCAATTGCACGCGATCAATTTCGATCAACATATGTCGACCCCGTCAGGCCCAGTTTGATTTCAGTTAGCATTATTTTTGGGATTGATTTCGTATTATTAAATTAATTGAATTAGATCGAGCTCAACTTGACTCAAATTGAGTTAGATTCGGACTCGAATTTGACATGATTCAGCTCGAATCAGTTTGATTCAATTCCAACTAAAATCCATTTAGCTTTTCTAACAAATTGTATTTATTCCTAAATCTAGAAATGAATTCGACAGTCTCTATTCGTGTTCACTGGGCAACGAAGGACATGCAGAGACCGATCATTTGGAGTCAGACAAAGGGCCAAGATTGGAGCCGGACGACGGTGGTGTCAGGGTGGAACTTCGAGATTCTTCAAGCCTTAGAACTCTTCTAGTCCCTTGAGTCATTATCTTAGGGTCTAAGCCTTCTCCAACTGTCTCCTTCGTGTAGGGAGAGAGGGTTTATTTATATATTTTGGGAATGACATGCTTAGTAAATATGGAGAAGATCTATAACAAATACAAAGTATTTCATCAGACGGCCCATATTTATTCTCTCAATTAGAGAGCATTCATAAAGCATTTAATAGTCAGAATGATGTCAAAATTAAACAATCTTAGGTTCATTGGATTTGTCTTGTCAAGCCACTCGATTCAATTATAAACATATCATATTTGAATATCATTTATTTATCCAATTAATGATTTGAAGCTTCCAAATATACTTCAACCCCTTGATTTGAACTCATTTTGGATCATATTGTATCGATTTTGGTGTTTTGGGTTCGTCTCATTGAGACATTATGTTAGAGTATATGTTTGTTGAAATCATAGTTGAAATGGTCCAAAATTTAACTTTGAAAGTTTTTAATTCTGATATGCATCAAGAGTTGCATGCGATCAAAATAATGTTTTGTAACGTATGAGAGTCCAAATGGTTATATTTAATTACTTCATTATTACCTATAGTAAGAATATGATAAAAATAATTTTGTGAGAGTTTGTTATCTTAATTTATAAAAAAATCAAATACTAAATTCTTCTCGAATACATGAAATTTAATTATAATAAATAAAAATAACAATTAATAATTAATAATTAATAAATGAAATATTTCTTCCAATGAATACAATTACTGTTTTGGTGGGTGCCCCCGCAGCCTAGTGGTGGGATTTATTATTCTGTGCGGAGTGCAGAGGGCGTCCGAAGATTAGTAAAAATATGTCACATAACCTCATTGTTCAGTACCAGCACTCGGTACCTCTATATACCGCTGAGTACCCAGTACTTGTCCGAACGGTTCTCGCTTCCGATATCCGTACATAATAAAAGACTCCAGTTGTGGAAACGACAAGCAAGATAAACAGGAGATTGGTAAACTCCGGTTCTGATCACTCTGATTCTAATATCTAAACATGTTGAAAAGAAGTTCACCATATTCATGTTTAAAAAAATTTGGCTTAATCAGGATGGTTATTGGGAGATTTTACTTAATGCTTTTGACAAACCATACACTGCCAGCCCTATTTATGCCTTCTACAACTGTTTAAGGAAAGTCAAAATTGATATTAAAAAGAAGAATTGGTCTTCTTCTTCATTCCTTTCCAAGGCTATCCTCGAGGCTAAGAGGAACCAGCTTCATTTCCTTAATGAAATTCAATGCAATCCTCTTGATCATGGTCTTAATACTTCTCTGAAAAATGCCAATGAATATTTAGGAAGGTTACAGGACAACTGGTCCTCATGGATTAAGCAAAGAGCCAAAGCCTATTGGCTCTCTCAAGGTGAAGATGATCTTGGCTTTCTATATGCTAAGATTAGAGCCCGGAATAACAGAAACAATATTAAGGAGATTATTTCTCCTAAAGGGACTCTTACCTCTCATAGTGACATTGATGATGCCTTTGTGGAATACTATTCTGAGTTATTTAATGCTCCACCTCCTGTTGTGGATTGTTTTGGTAATATTCCAGTTGGGGAGTTGGTCCCTTCCCATCTTGTTGATTCTCTGGTGGCTCCTATTTCTGATAAAGATATTAAAGAAGTTATCTTTGCGGGTAAGACTGATTCCTCTCCTGGACCGGACAGTTTTTCATTTGCTTTTTACCAAAAATCTTGGCACATCATTGGGTATCATCTTTGCCTTGCGGTTAAATACTTCTTTCATTCGGGTTGTATGCCTAAAGGGGCTAAAGCTACAGTGATTACTTTGATTCCTAAAGGTTCTAACTCCTCATCTTTTACGGATTTTAGGCCGATTTCGCTCTGTAATGTGTTCTATAAGATTATCGCCAAGATTATTGCAAATAGACTGAAACAGATTATGCCCCACATTATTCATGATAGTCAGTCGGGTTTTATTGCGAATAGGATTTCGACTGACAATATTATTCTGGCCACGGAAGTGCTTAAACTTTATAAAGGTCATCACAAGTTCTTTTGTGCTAAACTGGATATCAAAAAAGCCTTTGATTCCATTTCTAGAGAATTCCTTTTGGATAGACTGAGGCGTAAAGGCTTTCCTGAATTATTTATCAAATGGATTCATGGTTGCATTTCATATGTTTATTTCTCTATTTGCATTAATGGTTCATTAGAGGGCTTCTTTAAATCCTCTTCTGGTCTTCGGCAAGGGTGTCCTTTATCACCTTTGCTTTTCTGTATTGCCATGGATGGTTTATCTCATAGCCTCATCTCTAACCCTCATTCTTCTTTTGATGGGATTAAGCATAAAAACTTCTGTTTGTCCCACCTTATGTATGCTGATGATTTACTTGTGTTCGGGGAGGCATCTCTGTCTAATCTTGCTTGCCTCAAGGCCACTCTAAATTCCTTCAAGGATGCCTCGGGTCTATGTATTAACCCTTCTAAGTGCTCAATTTTATTCTCTAAGGCCGTTGAAAATTCGGCTATTCTGGCTAAATTTTTGGGGATTTCTAACCTTGAGGATACTTTCACCTATCTGGGCATTCCTATCACTACTCAAAGACTCAAGTTTTCTCACTTCCAACCCCTATTGAGCAAGCTTTCTGCTCTACTTGAGGGTTGAAAAGTTAAGTTTCTTTCTTTTGCATGACGTGTTCAATACATTAAATTCACGATTGCTAATACCATTACATACTGGATTAGAGGTGCTATCTTACCCAAATCCTGTCAAAAGTTCATTTCGAGGATTTGCTCTAAATTTCTATTCTTTGGCAATCTAACGGACAAGAAGATGCATATGATTTCTTGGAGGAGTGTTACTACGCCTAAGTCCAAGGGGGGGCTTGGTATTCCCTCTTTTGACTCGATGTACCATGTTGTTGCCTTCTCGTTTATTTGGAGATTGATTAATACTAAGTCTCTTGTGGGCTGGTGGTTTAAGAATAATTATGAATCTCCTTGGAAGCCTCCCCCTCCCTCGGCTTCTAAATTTTGGAAACTTATATGCTGCAAGGTTATTGATTTTAAGGAGATGGTTAGCTTCAAAGTTGGCACCGATTGTAATTACTCTTTATTTTGGGACCCTTGGTTCTATGGTGAGCCCCTGGGTAAGAGTTTATTTATCCCCTCTGGGAGGGGTTGCTGTGTGAAGGAGATTATTATGTATGGAAGATGGAATCTTCCCAGATCTTGGCCTATTGATATCTGTTCCAGAATTTTGGGTATACCTATTCAGGATATTAATAACTTGGTGTGGGTTGGTTCTTCTAAGCCTGCTTCTAACTTTTTCTTTACCCATTTTTATTCTTCCTTAAACAATGTGGATTGGTATAAGTATATTTGGCATAAAAAACACGCCATTCGTTTTGCTTGCTATGCTTGGATGGCGATTCTTGGGAAACTTAAGAGTGCTGATTCTTTGATTAGGAGAGGGCTTCCGGTCAGTCCCATTTGCAATTTCTGTTCTGGGCATCCTGAAACACACTCACACTTATTTTTTGGGTGTGATTTTACTTTTGGAGTACTTTCAAAGCTACTGTCGGCTACTAATGCCTTCTACTTAAGACCAAACCTTTTTCAGGTGTATGATTTTATGTGGAACAATGCTAACTTAGCTGTTTTAGAGAAAAATCTTGCTTCTCTTGCTATTACAGCTATTGTTTATTTCCTATGGATAGAAAGAAACCAGAGGAGGTTGTCTGATGCGAGAAAGAGCCTAAATCAATTCTGCGATGATATTTGTGCTGCGGTTTGTGCCAAGGTTAAGAGCTGGAACAATCTTGAGATTCTGGATGGAAAATTTGGTGAAATTTTGGCCTTTTTGGGATAACTGGGGCTTGTTGTTTTTGCCCTCTGTCTTTGGTTATCTGGAGGTGTTTTTTGAAGTTTTGGACTTACTGGTGCTTCGTGAGGCTGCGGATTGGGAATATTCTTGGTTTTTTGTTTGCTAGAAGTCAATTTTTGTGTTAGAGACCAATTTTGGGTTGTTTTTGGTGGCCTGGACGATGATGAGCTATGGACTACACCAGGCACCTCCTCGGATGGTCTATGGGCAACCAGGGCGTGCTTTTCTAACTGATTTCGATATGATCATAGCTGGTTGGAACACTGTGAGGGTCCTTGGTTTTTCTATGGTGCGCTTCCTTGTGGCAACCGGTGCTCCTACAACTGCTGCTGGGTTTTATACCCAGTATTCGGATGATTGCTTTAAATGTTGTACTGGATATGATCATTTGGTGTAGTCCTGTATTCTGAGTCCTTTTTTCCGCCTTTTATAATTTGTTACTTCCTTTTGTTTTTGGGGGTATACTGGCTTACTTGTAATTGATAGATTTTAGTTGTAATCCTTGGTTTTGGCTTTAATAGAAGGGCTTATGCCCCAAATTTTTCCAAAAAAAAAAAAGATAAACAGGAGATTCCATATCGCTTATGTCAGCATCCCACCAACAGTAAAATCTCACTCGACCGCCAAGAGTGATGGGCAAAACGCCACGTTCCCATTATCTATTGGTCAATTTACGCGTGCTGAAGTTTTTATCCCACAGCGAATTTGCAGCATTTCGGTCCTTTGGCAGTGGACCAGTGTAGGAAGAAATGGTCCAGGGTTTAAAGCATTAAAGATCGTGCAACCCACCGGTCCATATCCGATTCAGTCAATGGACATAAAAGTAGTTATGTTCTGGTGTCTGCTGCTGCCAAGTTGCAGTTCGTTTTATTGCAAAGGTTTGGTTGTTCTGCTCCTATTATCAGATCTCTGATCTTTTCTATTAAAAGTCCTATTTGGAGCAAAACTGAGAGGTAGAAGAATTTTGTGGATAGTAAACCTTTTTGCTACTATGATATTTGAGAATGGATTCATGTGTTTGATAATTTCTAGTTTTCTATAGCTTGAGACACTCTTTGAGATGTCTTGTACATACATTAGATAGGAAGAACCGTCTGATTTATCTCTGTGAACAGTAAAAATGCAGTGAGCAATAAAAGCGCAGCTCACTACATTTTTACTGTTCGTACTAAGTTTTTATTGTTCACAGAGACAAAACCGGAATCTGATGTCCGCACAGAATAATCTCTCATGTCTAAATCTAGTCAATGTTGGGATTGATTCTTTTTGGCTGCTATGCATTTTGTTGTTGGGCTATGGTGATGAATGATCTCTCTATTTTCCTGGAGGTTTTGGCAGCCTGTGCCCATTCATTGCTCTGTTGGCTTATTCTCTGCAGCTCAACAATCCACCTTACATTATTTGGACACTTGTGGATGGCCATACTGGGAGGCAACCAGACCCTGTTGGCCTGTTCGACTCTCTAATATTTCAATGAGAGATCCTTTTTTTTCGTTTTGTTGCTATCTGAGCCCATTTTTAGGGTGTTAGCACCTTTAATTTTGGGTTTATTTTGGTTTTATAGGCCTTCGAGTTTTCTTATTCCTGTAATTTTTCTTTTGTGATATCTTCATTTCTGACGATGTAATTTTTTTTCAGTTTTTCTCATAGCAATGGAAAGAGGACATCCCAAACTTTCCAAAAAAAAAAAAAGGAGATTTACTGATTTACATATATACCACATAATACTATTCTATTTACATATTTAACACCTAAAACTTTAATATTATATACATATCACTCATAGTTTTTTTTCATATCAAATATGAGTGGTAGAAATAAAATATATTAGTGGTAGGAAAGAAATATAAGTGGTATATTTGGTATTAAAAAAGAATAAACTTCTTTGCTGGCTGAGAAAATGCCAAGTAATGGCGCATTTTTGGCATATATCATTTTTTTTTTAGTCATTTGAAGTAGAGGGCTGATGGAATCCATATTATTTTTAATTAAATTTATGTTTTTTTTTTTTTTTTTTGGAAATAAATTGATGTTTTCTTTTTCAAGAGTTTCATTTTTTTATATTTATAATTTAAAGAAGTTTTATTTTGTATATATTCCTTCTTTTTAACGACTTGAAATTTGATCCTTTATATGAGATTTCGATTGGAGCAATAATATATATATATATATATATATATATATATATATATATATATATATATATATATATATATATATATATATATTATATATATATATATATATATATATATATATATATATGAAAGTTAAAGCTCCTCATAATCACAGTAAATATCAATTTAAATGAAGTGATCTTATTCATTTGAATCACTTTCACCAAAATTATGTTCACTAAAATTTTCATTTCTTTTTATGAAATTTTACTCTCCAAATTATTAAGGGATCATTTAATTTGCTAAAAAAAAGCAGAATAAAAATAAAGCAATATAAAAAGAAAATAATGCATTTCAAAAGCTTTAAATTATCTGTATGAGTGTAAAATAAATATAAATAATAACTATTTTTGTTAGACTTGAAATCAAATAAATTATAATTTAAAGTCAAACAACATTGGTTACCAGTGATTGAATGTGACTATAGATGCCAGCAAAATTGACAACAGCCGAGAAGTAGCAACGATGCGATGGCCAATTGGATAGGATACAATGCAAGTGGCGACGATAGCCGGCGATATCAATGACAGAATTTATAATTTATTTTAAAATTATACGAATCTATGAATTTTTCAAATACGTCGAAATCCAAATATTTTTAAATTTTATTCTATATTTATTTTACTTCAAATCAAATACAAACGTTTTCAAATATTTACATTTGGCAATACTTTATAGGCATTACCATCCTTCAAAACAAAATAGCGCTTTTTCTTTTTTTTTTCTTTGGAGGGGGAAAGTTTAGTGCCATAGCTCAAATTTTCAATATATGTTGAAAGAAAAATCCACATTAGCCAAAAGATCCAATCCGACCAAAACTCATGCTTGCAATCTCAAAAAAGACAACTGAAAATATATATCCAAAACTAATATAAAAGATACAAAACCAAGCAAAATGGAGTATAGGAGAGAACCCAATTGTTTTTTGTGGGATAAACTCAGAAAATGACTTCAAAATCTTGGGAGAACTTCACATGCTCCATGCAAACAAATTATGAGACTTTATTGGATCTTTAACGGGCACAAAGCACAATGGGTTGAGAGCATTGCAACTTGACTAATAACCATCATTACACAAAACCCACCAAAGATGGAATAGCCAATACACATAGATCGTTGAATAAAAAACAGCTCAAACAACGAGAAAAACATATTCCAAACAGGCAGAACCTACAAAGATAGGATTAATTATTCTGTGCGGACGCCGAACGTCATCCGGATACGAATCAAAATGCGTCAGGTCAACCCTGTGCTCAATATCGTGGCTCGATACTGCTCGGTACCGCTGACACACATTCTAGTTGGTCTTCGGACGACGTTCTACGTCCGGTCTCCACATAGAATAATTTCTCAACAAATAGAGCATTCCAGCCTTTGATTAAAAAATAAAAGAAAAAAGAAAAAGAGCAAGCCCATATAAAATTAAATTCAAATTCTCAAAACTATGTCGAAGGAATACATGCATGGCCAATAACATTGCAGTGATCATCCACCATGCACAAGATTCCAATGGCTTAAGTATTTACACTTTGCAATCTAGGCTTCGCTTGGAATAGCTTTCTTAATATTTTCTAAAGTAATTTTTTTAGCACAAAAAATTTTTGTACTAAAAAATCTATTTTAGAAAGCAGAAAGAAAGTTATATCAAACAAAACATTAGAGTCCAACATGGTACTGAATTTTGTGGCATAGAAGCATATAGGATGAGTGAACTCCATTATGAAGTCTTTCATTATGTGCCCACCTTATGTAGTAAACCGTTGCAACGACTAAAGATAAGATAAGCACAATAACGTACTAGGAAAAAAATCTTATTCAAGAGGAGGGACTTAAGCAGTTGCATCAGATAGCCATAGTTAAAAAAGATATTGAGATTGAGATTTACATTACCTCCTGAAGCATTTTCAGATAGTATTGAAGATAATGCATTACATTTTCATCAGCTTGTCCAATAACAGGCAAATTCTCAACAAAAAAAAGATGGCTAATAAAGACTTGGCTAGGATAAATAAATTTAAAGGAGATATCACTCACACATGTCTCAAGAAAGCAAGAGAAATAGTTCATGACAATAGTTAAAAGGAAAGGGAATAATAGATAGCCTTGACTAAGGCTAATTGATGAATCAAAGAGCCCTTTCAATTCCCCATTCACAATATAGAGAAAGTCACATTGGAATGAATGCTTATATCTATTTGCAAAAAATATCCATCATTCTTCGTAAAAGAGCTTTGCAAAGGGCATCATTTATGAACTGATTACCCACAAGTTTCTCATAATTAGAAAAGAACTGAGAAGATAACTTATTAGGACCAGAAGTCTTGTTATTAGAAATGCTAAACAATAAGGTTTAACATAAACTCCAGAGAAATTAGCGAAATTAATTTTATTTCCAATAGGAATATCTCTAAGATTAGCATGAACCCCATTCACATTCTTGTTAAAGAGAGCTTTAAAGAAAAAAGTCGCATAAGAGATGATTTTCTTAGAAGATGTAAGGATTCCTTGATCAGTATGACTATTTTTAATCAAATTTGCATTTTGTTTCTTCCATTTAATCCTTTGATAAAGGAACTTTAGATATTTGGGACCTTTAGAGCCATTCAACTTTTTTCTCTTTGCATAATCCATTTTACTTTCACAGCTGGAAACAAGAAGTTTCCACCAAGTAAAGTTGGATTCCAAAAGCAATATATGATTTTAAGGGATCCTCTTCTAGTTTTTTGAAAATCATTTCTTGAAGAACACGTGATTCAGCATTGGCTTTCTAGAGGTAATTTATCCTATGCCATGCAGCAAGTTTAAGAGCCCTTTTAATATGTTTCATTTTCTTATAAAGTACAAGGATTACATCTCCTCTAACAAATTGATTCTAGGCATTAGAGACAATATTAGAGTATCCATCATAGCTTGTCCAAAACTTTTTTAAGAGAATTTATGATGTGCAGGTAACAGTGGTGGATACACTCTCAAGATCTGATGCGGGTGATATGAATATAGTGATTAAGACATTTTATGAAAGAACTGATGGAAGCTGTTTAACCAACAAATATTACAGAACACCTAAAAAATTTCGGATCGATTATGAGCATCCAGTTGATGATTGAACAAAGTAGAAGTAAAACTAACATTATAGAGTTCATAAAGGCCAGATTTAAAGACAACCATTAAAATAAATAAAGTTGGAAGGAAAAAGCATTCTTCTAACCACTTTATCTTAAATGAAATGAGAGCAATTGAAGTCCCCCGTAACCACCAAATTATCAAAGATGTCATAGGATAGGTTCTCAAGTATTTCTCATATAGTGTTTCTATCGAGAGCATAATTTTTTGCATAAACCATAGTCATAAAGAATGAGATTTAGCTAGAGAAAGTCGCTTTATCATGCAAACATTGAGGGGAAGAGAAAATGAGAGTGTAAGATAGTCTATCACTATTCCAGTTTATCCAAATGCAACACCCAGAAGCAAGAGAGAAATAATTAACACTTTCCTTATTATTAAAAAAATATATAAATTTCAATTGAACGTTGGGTCAAGAAGAGCTTCTAAGTTAGTTTTTGTCTTTAACAGATAAAGGATGTCAATGCTATAATTCTGAATGAGATGATGATAGTCCAAAATATGATCATCCCCCGAGATCCCCCATAAATTCTAAGAAGCTATGCATGGTGTTAAATAAGGCATCAAAGGAGTTATAATTCTTATAGTCTTTTATGAGGTTTGTAAGTAGTTAATATTAGCCTTGGGAGGATTTTTCTAATGCTTTTCAATTAGATTGAGGTCACGATGGTAGGTGAAGGTGTTCTACTGAACGTTAGAAGATGAGGGAGGGATTGAGGCACAAAAATCCTTTTGATTGTCCATAGAAAGGGAGGAGAGCGCATGGAGCTTGTAATGAAATTAAAAGGGCCAGGTAGTGATTGTGAAAGAGGTATTTAATGCTTCTATTGGAGTGCTAGATGGATCATCAGTAGTCATTGTCAAGGAGATGAGGCGTTGGGTTACGGGGCAACCTTATTTGTTAGGTTATCCACAATCAAAATGGAGTGTCTTTTCTTGTTGTGAGACTAAAATCACGACCACCGAGCGGCTCTGCTTTTATTGAACATTAACGGATAGAAGAAGAATGAGAGTTATCTGTGTGTCGAAAAGAAGAATCAACATGAGCAAATGTACTACAACTGCTATACACTCCATTTCCAATCATACCACACTTATTGAGAAAGCTTTCTGCCATTCAAGTTCAGAGATATTGAATCCAGCAAGGGAGATGAATATTTAATTCGTACACAGACTCTAGCAAAGGTTAGTCTAGATTATTCTTCGTGAGATCATCTCTGCTAAGGGTATACTAATCTGATAGGAAATACTTGATTTCAAGTATCAAGTATTTCCTAGCCAAATCTGAAGTAAAACGAGAAGAAAACTGCTGTTTTCAGCAGAGGACAGCAGCCAAACACAGGAAAACAGCGAGAAATTGCGAGAAAACTGAGAGAAAACTCAAAAAGAAACTTGGATTCCACTAGATAATGAATAAAATAGCAAAGATACAATTGATCCTCAATTCGAGAGGAGGATCGATCTCTCCCAAATCTCTAGACGCCGCTAGAGCCCAAAGAAAACCTAAATCTAAGAGATCTCAAATTTCAGCCAAATTCAAGATACTCAAAACCTAGCAAAATCAACTATTTAATGCATACAAATCAAAAGGAATTCCCTAAACAGTCCTTACATTCAAATTTCTCTCTGAAACCCCCAAAAAATCCTTCCTAAAACGCTCTGTTTGAGTGGTCGGGCCGCTCGTTCTCCGCCAGGAGGCGGAATCTCCGCCGTTTTTGCGATTTCGTCCGTGAACCGGTCCCGCCTAGACCGACTGGACCGGTCCAGTGGACCGGTCTAACAATACTCCCCTCCCAAAGATCCACCTTGTCCGCAAGGTGGAAAGACGACACCCTCCATTCCTTCTTCATCACAAACAGTAAGAACTTGAAGAGTGCGGTCCTTACAACTGTGCCCCCGCGTATACCTATCATCACATCTGAAACCAAGCCCTTTTGCCCTCTTCTCCTGTAATTCTGTCTCAGTGAGCTTCTTGAAGTTATCCCCACTCCCTCCTCCTACTGGCTTCTCCTTGGTGATCTCATTATTGTTGACTGATGCAGGCCCCTTTGGTGCTAAAAGAGTGGTCGTAGTATTGTAAGAGCCTCCTGAGCTGCTGCTTCTGGATCCCTTCTCCAGATTATTCTGATTTTCTACCAGCTGTGCCAACTTCATTGCCTCCTCCAAGTCAGTAGGCATCAGAACTTTAATTGCCGCTCGAATCTCTGCCTTCAACCCCTTCATGAAGTTTCCCTCTAGTACGCTATCTGATAATCGCTCCACCCTACTAGCCAGGTGCTCGAATCGCTCATGGTAGTCTTCTACTGATCCCTCCTGCACCAGAGCAAAGAACTGCTCATAGAAATCTCCTCCCCGGTCTTTTTGGAAACGTTCTATTATGCAGTTTTTTAATTCCCTCCAATTCCTGATAGGCTCCCTCCTATCACGCCACTGATACCATGCCAAAGCCTTTCCTTCCATACACAATCCTGCCGCCGTCAGCTTCTCATCCTCTGTCAACCCATTGACCGCAAAGTAACGCTCCACCTTGTAGATCCAGCCATGGCCGTCTTCCCCCTCGAAAACGGACATCTTCAATTTCCTCACCTTGGGATCTCCCCGGTATCCTCCATAGCCTCCCATTCCCCTCAGAGGAGGCGTTCCCCAATTGTCCCAATCGTCCCTCAGACGAATATACTCTAACCCCTCTTCATACTCACCTCTCCTCCCTTCAACATCATCACCTCGACGCTGAATACCTTCAAATTCAGCACCTCGACGATGACGTTCCTCCCTTCTTCCTTCAAAATCCCCCCCTCGACGCTGAATTCTTTCGAATTCAGCACCTCGACGATGAGATCCCTCTCTCCTCCCACCAAAATCATCCCCCTTCTGTCATATCCCATACTCATCTCTTCCCTCGAAAGAGGCTCTAGAGGAGGCATGTCGTTCTCTTCCTCTAGGATCTCCACCTCCGAATTTCTCCTCCCCCGCAAGCGGTTCGGATTTCCTCCTATGCCATGGCCTTCGGTGGTCTCATTTACTTCCGATGTCACCGGATTGGTTTTTATTTCAAGTAGTTTCTTCATCATTTCCTCCATTGCGGTGAACTTCCCCTCCAACCTTTCATTGTTGGAGGTGATTTGATTTTGAAGGTTGAATAATCTTTCTTCCAAATCGGCTTTCAATTTGCCGACTTCGCCTTCCAAGACGTCAACCTTCTTTCCGGCCATCGTTCTTCTAACGGATCCCAAAAAATCTTCTTCCGGAAACGATAAACTTGCTGAAATTTCAGAATTTCAGCCGCCGCCGGTGGTCCCAAATCGATGCTCTGATACCAATTTGATATCAAGTATTTCCTAGCCAAATCTGAAGTAAAACGAGAAGAAAACTGCTGTTTTTTCAGCAGAGGACAGCAGCCAAACACAGAAAAAACAGCAAGAAATTGCGAGAAAACTGAGAGAAAACTCAAGAAGAAACTTGGATTCCACTAGATAATGAATAAAATAGCAAAGATACAATTGATCCTCAATTCGAGAGGAAGATCGATCTCTCCCAAATCTCTAGACGCCGCTAGAGCCCAAAGAAAACTTAAATCTAAGAGATCTCAAATTTCAACTAAATTCAAGATACTCAAAACCTAGCAAAATCAACTATTTAATGCATACAAATCAAAAGGAATTCACTAAACAGTCCCTACATTCAAATTTCTCTCTGAAACCCCCCAAAAATCGTTCCTAAAATGCTCTGTTTGAGCGGTCGGGCCGCTCGTTCTCCGCCAGGAGGCGGAATCTCCGCCGTTTTTGCGATTTCGTCTGTGAACCGGTCCCGCCTGGACCGGCTGGACCGGTCCAGTGGACCGGTCTAACACAATCATGCATGCAACTTTGGATAGACCAACCTCATTCCAATAACAAAGAAAAGTTCGGAAATTTTTAACCCATATGGGAATCTCCTCAATATCATCTTTCAGCGGAATGAGACAAAGCCCAACATTCCAAATTATCTATGTCTTCCAAGCAAGTGAACTTGAAAAAAATAAATCTTTAGGAAGAGAGAGTAGTTCAAACATTCTTTCAATTCCCACAACTTTTGGAAAGCAGATGATGTGATAACCGGTTCTTCCGGCCGGTTCAACCGAACCGGCCGGCCCGCCTTTTAAATACCGTGAACAGAATAGTTCGCGGAACAGAACAGTTCGCGCGAACAGGGAACGGGCGGACGACCGAGGGTTTCGTGGGAGAGCGAGGTAAGTTTCGTTTTCCAATTTTAGTAAATAATCTTCTTCGATGATAAGAATCTATCATTCCTTTTCTTTCTCACAGTTAAAGGAGTGTTATTTTGGGAGAGATTGGAAGAACGAGAGAAGCGGACGATAAGGATTAAGGGAAATATTTGTTAATTTCTTTTTGGAATTTCTCGTATAAATTCTCTTCCTTTACTTCATCCAAAGTAAATGATATGTTCCTTGAAAGATAAGAAAGGGATTGAAGCGAAGAAAAAGGAAATTTCGAGAAGAAGGATTTTGAGAGTTTGAGAAGTCTCCATTCAAAAGTGTAAGTGAATTCCTTCCAATTTCAGTTTTAATGATATTTAGAAATTAAATCAAAATATTATATTGATAGAAGTTATTGTTTGAATTTTAGGGAATTAGAGAGTGAAAGATCAAAACTTGTCGAACAATAATGACATGAATCCTTTAAGAAATTGTGTTAATGCTAGGGCGTCCCCTGGAAGCGACGCGCTGTATGGCCTGAATACAGTGACAAGTGTGCAAGGGCCGCTGCACCGGCGCCCGGGTGCAGTGTTAAATAGGCAAGGGTTCCCACATCAAGGACGGATGTGGGCAAAGAAGCTAGTCCATGAAACTAAAATTAGGATAGGAACTTGGAATATAGGTTCCCTTACAGGAAAATTAATGGAATTAATAGATATTATGATTCATAGAAAGTTAAATATTTTGTGCATTCAGGAAACTAAATGGGTTGGAGATAAGGCAAAGGAAATTGATAGTTTAGGATTTAAACTTTGGTATTCGGGTAGGAGTCGTACTAGAAATGGTGTAGGTGTTATTATAGATAAGAGTTTAAAGGATAATGTTATAAATATTAATAGGATTGGAGATAGAATTATAGCTTTAAAGATTGTTGTTGATGATAAGATTGTTAATATTATAAGTGCTTATGCTCCTCAAGTAGGTTTGGATATGAGTTCTAAATTAAATTTTTGGAATGACTTAGAAGAATTAATACAAAATATACCTATTGAAGAAAGAGTTTTTATTGGAGGAGATTTAAATGGACATGTTGGTAGAGAGGTAGATGATTTTAAAAGCAATCATGGTGGCCATGGATTTGGAGCGACGAATGAAGGTGGCAAGACCATATTGGATTTTTGTTTAGCTTATGATTTTTTAATTGCTAATACCTTATTTAAGAAAAGAAATGAGCATCTCATCACTTATAAAAATGGATATAATACAACCCAGATTGATTATTTTCTTATTAGAAAATTAAATCGTTTAGATTGCAAAGATTGTAAAGTTATTCCGAGTGAAAATTTATGTACCCAACATCGATTATTAGTTTTGGACTTTAAGATAAAGGGGCATAAAATAAAAAATAAAGTAAAACAATTTTCTAGGATTAAATGGGGGCATTTAAAAAATATTAACAAAAATATTTTTGGAAATAAGATTTTAGATCTTAAGATTTTGTCTGTGCATGAGAATGCTAATATTATGTGGGAAAAAGTGGCTAGTGATATTAAGAATATTGCAAAAGATGTCCTTGGAGTTTCAAAGGGAAAAGCTTTCAATAGTAAAAATAGTTGGTGGTGGAATCCTAATGTGCAAGAAAAAATTAAAAATAAGAAGCTTTGTTATAAAAATTGGTTTAATTTTAAAAATTCTGATAATTGAGAAATATATAAAGTGGCTCGTAAGGATGCTAAGAAAGCAATATGCGATGCTAAGGCATTAGCTTTTAGTGATTTATATAATAGATTAGATACTAAAGAGGGAGAAAGGTATATGTATAAGTTAGCCAAACAAAGAGATAGGAGAGTAAGGATTTAGTTCATGTGAAGTGTATTAAAGATGAAGATCAAAAAATACTTTTCTTAGAAGATGATATTCAACAAAGATGGATGAGATATTTTGCTAAACTTTTTAATGAAGATTGTGAAAATAAGATTGACTATAGTGACCTTAGCACCCTAGATGAAACTAAAGATTTATGTTTTTATCGGCGTATTAGTAAAACTGAAGTTAGAGAGGCTTTAAAGAAAATGAAGGGTGGAAAAGCTGTTGGACCTGATGATATTCCAATAGAGGTGTGGAAATGCTTAGGAGATGAAGGAATTTCATGGCTTACTAAACTTTTTAATACTATTTTGAAGACTAAGAAGATGCCAGATAAGTGGAGAATGAGTGTGTTAATTCCTATTTTTAAGAATAAAGGTGATGCACAAGATTGTGCGAATTATAGAGGTATTAAGTTAATGTGTCATACTTTAAAACTATGGGAGCGAGTTATGGAGCATAGGTTGCGGCGTGATACTAATAATCAATTTGGATTCATGCCGGGTAGGTCGACTAGGGAAGTCATACATTTATTAAGAGGTTTGATGGAGAAATATAGAGAAAATAAGGAGGACCTACATATGATATTTATTGATTTAGAAAAAGCATATGATAAAGTTCCAAGAGAAGTGCTATGGAGAGTTCTTGAAAAGAAAGGAGTCAATAATGCTTATATTCAAATCATTAAAGATATGTATGCAGGAGCTATTACTTGTGTTCAAACACAAGGTGGATTGACCAAGTATTTTCCTATTTCGGTTGGGTTACATCAAGGATCAGCCTTAAGCCCATATCTTTTTTGCTTTAGTCATGGACGTTCTCACTAGACATTTGCAAGAGGATGTACCTTGGTGTATGCTTTTTGCTGATGATATTCTTCTTGTTGATAAGACTAGAGAGGGAGTTGAAGGTAAACTTGAATTATGGAGGTCAACCTTAGAGTCTAAAGGTTTTCGCTTGAGTAGATCTAAAACGGAATATATGGAGTGTAATTTTAGTAGTAATAGACCTAGTGAGGGGATTGTGACTTTGGGCGATCAAGTCATTAATAAGAGTACACGTTTTAGATATCTTGGATCTATTGTTCAGAGTGATGGTGAAATAGATGGGGATATTATCAGCAGAATTCAAGTTGGATGGTTGAAGTGGAGGAATGCATCGGGCTTGTTATGTGATAGAAATGTACCCCTCAAACTTAAGGGAAAATTCTATAAGATGGTAGTGAGGCCTGCAATGCTTTATGGTGCTGAATGTTGGCCTTTAAAAGAGAAGCATAATACTAAGTTAAGTGTGGCAGAGATGAGGATGCTTAGGTGGATGAGTGGCTTTACCCTTAGAGATATGATACGAAATGAGCATATACGTGAAAAGGTTGGAGTAGCTCCAGTAGAAGATAAGATTAGAGAAAGTCGCCTTAAATGGTTTGGTCACATAAAACGGCGGCCTTGCGATGACCCGGTTAGGAGAGTAGAGGTATTAGATTTGACTTATGTTAAGAAAGGTAGGGGTAGACCTAAAAAGACTTGGTTATAAAATATTAGGAATGACCTTTCTTTATTAGATTTAAACGAGAATTTGACTTTTAATAGGACACAATGGAGAAAAAGGATTCATGTAGCCGACCCCACGTAGTGGGATAAAGGCTTGATGTTGTTGTTGTTGTTGTTGTTGTTGTAGAGAGTGAAAGATCAAGTTGTATGTGTTGATCCCGCGAGGATTCAACAAGAAGAGAAATTGATTCAAAAGAAGATCAAGCATTGAAGACCTGAAAAGTTCAAAGTGAGTAAATTATATTATTTTATATTTTATTCATGATTTCAATTTTCTAAATAATTAATTAAAATATTGTATTATAAAATGTTGAAGACAAATCCTTATGATTTTATAGTCTTAAGAAAGAATCCATCTATGATAAGCTTATGAGAAAAGGAAGGAAATAATTTATAAAGATACATGTGATATATGTTATATGCAATGATAACTATAAGGATGAAAATGAGAAAAGAAAAGAAAATAAAGGAAAAGGGTATTGCAAAATGACAGGAGTCACCCCCTTATGGTACTGTCTAGGGACGCCGTACTCGTGCACGAAAAAGGAAAAGGAAAATTCTATGGAAAAGGGGAAAAGGAAATCAATTGGAAAAGGTTGTACCTTTGGGTACTTTAAGACGGTGCTCCTGCATAAATCAAATGGGAAAAGGAAATGTAAATGAAAAATTTAAGGTAACATTGTTTCGAAATAGTATAAATGAAAATATCCAAAGAAGTATAAGTTAATGAAATAAAGGAATAAGATTAAGTAAGAAAGAATATATATTAATCCATTTTTTTTTATAAAAATAAATTTATATAATTCCCACTGAGTTTACTTAGTAAACTCAAACCACAAGTTTAAATGTTACAGGTAATTCCTGAGAAAAGAAATGGCAGAAAGAGAAGAACATGTTTACAGAAGAAGAGGTGCAATTGACAACAGGTAAAATATATTTTTTGTTTAGTGGCTCTTCAGTTTATTGAAAAAGTTTTGATGATGAGTTATTTTATACTTTTGGAAATGTACTACCGTCCAACTTTTCGTACCCGCCTCGTTAGATCGAGCATCCGGGACGGGTCGTGACAAAAGTGGTATCAGAGTCAATTAAGATCTGAATCATACTGAAAGAGCCATTAGGATGAATATAAATGATTGAAAGTTTAATGTGAAATGAATATTTTATTGATAACAGGAATCAAGATAATCCTAGAGAAAAGGAAGTGGGAAGATCAGTGCCTAATGTTAATGTTAATCCTGATGCACTGGCACAAATGATGACAGCTGTAACTCAGCTGATTCAAGATACAAGAAATCAACTATCGGGGAGTAGTAGTGGTGGTGGAATAGTTATGGATAAATATCTGAAATTATTTCAGGATATGAGACCACCATTATTCAAAGGTATAGAAGGATCAATAGAGGCTGAAAATTGATTGCTGAGGATTGAAAAGATATTAGAAGGAATGTACTGTCCAGAAGAGAGAAAAGTTTCCTTAGCAACGTTTGCATTAGAAGGAGAAGCTGAAAGATGGTGGAGAGGCTTGTATCAAGAAAAATTTGAAGGAATACCTGGCATGCAAATCAAATGGAATGATTTTACTCAAGTGTTCAGGGATTGGTTCGTACCTCCTTCTGCGAGGAGGCAAATGCAGGACAAGTTTATGAGGTTGATACAAGGAGACAAATCAGTTATGCAGTATGAAGCTGAATTTACAACGTTAGCCAGATATGCTCCTCAATTAGTACATACTATGGATGATAAATGTCATCGCTTCTTAACTGGACTGAAAGATGCAATTAGATTACCCCTGGTTCCTCTTGGAATTGAAGATTATACAGTGCTGGTTGAAAGAGCTAGAAGGCTAGAAGCAGACCTACAGAATACTCAAAGGAGACGTGATTTTCAAAAGAGGAAAAGTGGAGAAGTTATAGAAACCCCTCAAGGTTCACATAGCAAGTCTATTTCACAAGGTGGAAAATTTAATTGGAAAAAGACAAAGTCCAGTAGCAGTGACAGTTCAAGTGTGAACAGTTGTAGCAAATGTGGAAGACAACATAAAGGAGAATGCTTATCTGGTACAAATACTTGCTTCTGGTGTCATCAACCAGGTCATATAGTCAATAACTGTCCTACTCTGGGGCAAAGACCAACAGGAGAGTCAAAGATGAATACTGGATCTCAGAGGAATGTTGGAAGACCAAGAACAGTGGAATCAGCTGCATCAACTCCAGGATCAAGTCAAAGCCGACAGAATACTCTGCCTAGAGTATATGCACTAACTCAGAATGATGCTAAGGATTCACCTGAAGTGATTACAGGTGATAAAAATGAGAAGTTAATGAATATGTATTATGAAAATATTATTAAAAGAATGATGTATGTTTATGTTTTTCTTATGAAATTTTATAGGTATAATTATGATGCAAGGAAAACCTGTACGGATTCTATTTGATACAGGAGCTTCACACTCTTTCATTTCAGAAGAATTGGTTAAAAGTGTTGGATTGAATGTTTGCGAAATCAATGTAATTTTGAAAGTTTTAATGCCAGATGAATCATTTATGAATATAAATGGTGTATGTAAAGTGACTTTCAAATTAAATGAAAGGGAGTTTGAAGCCTCTATGAATGTTTTACCATTGCAAGAGTTTGATATGATATTGGGAATGGATTGGCTATCAAAGCATTTTGTGATCATTGACTGCAACAAGAAAATTGTAAAGTTTAATTTTCCTGGAGAAAAAGAGTTAAAATTCTATGGAGAAAGAGGAGTTTCTTCAATGATAATCACTTATTTTAAAGCATACAAATTTGTGTCCAAGGAATGTCAGTGATTTCCTGCTCAAGTAAAGGATACAAATAAAGAAGTTAAAGAGTTGAAATATATACCTGTAATCAGAGAGTATCCAGAGGTGTTTTTAGATGATTTGCCCGGATTACCACCAGAAAGAGAGATAGATTTCACTATTGAATTGATACCGGGTTCAGAACCAGTGGCAAGTGCACCTTACAGAATGGCAGTCAAAGAGTTACAGGAGCTGAAAGGTCAGTTACAGGAATTGCTCGATAAGAGGTTCATCAGGCCAAGTTTCTTACCATGGGGAGCTCCAGTACTATTTGTAAAGAAGAAAGATGGATGGGAGCTTCAGAATGTGCATAGATTACAGAGAACTGAATAAGCTTACTGTTAAGAATAAATATCCATTGCCCAGGATTGATGATCTTTTTGACCAATTAGAAGGGGCTACAGTTTTCTCTAAAATTGATTTGAGATCTGGATATCATCAGCTACAGATTAAGGAGGAAGATATAGCAAAGACAGCTTTCAGAACCAGATATGATCATTATGAATTTGTTGTAATGCCATTTGGGGTAACAAATACACCAGCTATATTTATGGATTTGATGAACAGAATTTTTAAGATATTCCTGGACATATTTGTGATTGTGTTTATTGATGATATTCTGATTTATTCAAGAGATGAAGAAAGCCATTCCAGTCATCTTCAGACAGTGTTGCAAACATTAAAGGAGAATAAGTTATATGCCAAATTTTCAAAGTGTGAATTTTGGCTGAACAGTGTAAACTTTCTGGGGAATGTGATTAGTGGAGAAGGAATTCAGTGGATCAAAATAAAATTCAAGCTATATCAGATTGGTCAAGGCCAACGACTGTTTCAGAGGTGAGGAGTTTTCTTGGACTTGTTGGTTACTACAAGAGATTTGTAGAGGGGTTTTCTCAGATAGCAGTGCCATTATCCAGATTAACCCAGAAAGCAGTGAAATTTGAATGGAGTGATCAGTGTGAATGAGCTTTCCAGAAGTTAAAGAATTGCCTAATGACTGCCCCAATCTTGACAATTCCATCGGATTCAGAAGGGTTTCAAATTTTCTGTGATGCTTCATTGAGAGGACTTGGATGTGTATTGATGCAGTATGGTAGAGTGGTGGCCTATGCTTCAAGGCAACTGAAAATTCATGAAAAGAACTATCCTACTCATGATTTAGAATTGGCAGCTATGGTTTTTGCACTCAAAATATGGAGACATTACCTGTATGGGGTCATATGTGAAGTGTTTACAGATCATAAGAGTCTCAAGTACATTTTCAATCAAAAAGAGCTTAATTTGAGACAGAGGTGGTTAGAGCTCATTAAAGATTATGACTTGGACATACAATACCATCCTGGAAAAGCAAATGTAGTTGCAGATGCACTTAGCAGAAAAACATTTGGAAATGCAAATTGGCTAATCACCCAACAGGAGCAGATTATCAGAGATATGAAAAAGTTAGAAATTTTTGTGGTCAATCTGAAAGAGACAAAGGATATGATGTTGAATTAGCTGATGATCCAATCTACCTTGAAAGATAGAGTGCTCAATTCATTATCTCAAGATGAAAAATTTCAGGCCATCATACAGAAGGTACAAGCAGGACAATTAGAGAATTTTTTATTGATGGAGAAGGGTTATTAAAGTATAAAGGCAGGATTTGTATTCCAAATGCAGGAAGCTTAAGAGAAGAGATACTGCAAGAAGCTCATCTCTCAACTTATGAAATTCACCCAGGCAGTACAAAGATGTATCAGGAACTCAGAGGTTTATTTTGGTGGCCAGGATTAAAGATAAGTGTTGCAGAATTTGTAGCAAAATGCATTCCTTGTCAAATGATCAAAGCAGAACATCAAAGGCCAAGTGGGCAACTGCAACCCCTACCTCTACCTGAGTGGAAATGGGAAGACATTGCGATGGATTTTGTAGTTGGATTACCTAGGTCAAAGCAGAGTCGAGATGCAATATGGGTCATTATTGACAGATTAACCAAATCAGCTCATTTCTTACCAATCAAACAGACAGATTCAGTGGAAAAGTTGGCAAAATTTTATATTGATGAAATTGTGAGATTGCATGGGATTCCAAAATCTATAGTTTCAGACAGAGATGCCCGTTTTACTTCTAAATTGTGGAAGAAAATTCAAGAAGCTTTGGGTACACGATTGACTTTCAGTACAGCATTTCATCCACAGACAGATGGGCAATCAGAAAGAACAATTCAAACTTTGGAGGATTTAATGCGATTATGTGTATTAGATTTTGGAGGAAATTGGGAGACTCACATACCATTAATTGAATTTGCTTACAACAACAGTTTTCAGGCTAGTATTGGAATGGCACCATATGAAGCCCTTTATGGAAGAAAGTGCAGAACACCCTTGTGTTGGGTAGAAACTGGTGAAAGAAAGATAATTGGAACTGAAATGGTAGATGAGGCTACTAGCAAAATCAGATTAATCAGAGATAGATTAAAGGCAGTTCAAGACAGGCAACGGAAATATTATGATGCTAAGCACCGACCAGTGGAATTCGAAGTTGGAGAGTTTGTTTTTTTAAAAGTTAGCCCAATGAAAGGTGTTCAAAGGTTTGGAAAGACAGGGAAGTTGAGCCCAAGATTCATAGGTCCCTATGAAATCATTGAAAAGATTGGGAATATGGCATACAGATTGGATCTACCAGCACACATGCAAGGAATTCATAATGTGTTTCACATATCAGTGCTTCGGAAGTATGTCTCAGATGATTCAAAGAGAATACAGTCAAAATCCATTAACTTGCAGCCTGATTTGAAATATATAGAAGAACCAGAAAGGATACTGGATTATGATGTAAAACAACTGAGGCATAGGGCAATTCCTTTTGAGAAGATTTTATGGAAACATGGATTAGAAAGAGATGCCACCTGAGAGCGAGAAGCTGAAATGAGGAGTCAATATCCTCATCTTTTTAACTAAGGTATGTTTCATTATACTTATTTAATTTCGAGGACGAAATTTTTTAAGGAAGGGAGATTGTGATAACCGGTTCTTCCGGCCGGTTCAACCGAACCGGCCGGCCCGCCTTTTAAATACCGCGAACAGAATAGTTCGCGGAACAGAACAGTTCACGCGAACAGGGAACGGGCGGACGACCGAGGGTTTCGTGGGAGAGCGAGGTAAGTTTCGTTTTCCAATTTTAGTAAATAATCTTCTTCGATGATAAGAATCTATCATTCCTTTTCTTTCTCACAGTTAAAGGAGTGTTATTTTGGGAGAGATTGGAAGAACGAGAGAAGCGGACGATAAAGATTAAGGGAAAGGTTTGTTAATTTCTTTTTGGAATTTCTCGTATAAATTCTCTTCCTTTACTTCATCCAAAGTAAATGATATGTTCCTTGAAAGATAAGGAAGGGATTGAAGCGAAGAAAAAGGAAATTTCGAGAAGAAGGATTTTGAGAGTTTGAGAAGTCTCCATTCAAAAGTGTAAGTGAATTCCTTCCAATTTCAGTTTTAATGATATTTAGAAATTAAATCAAAATATTATATTGATAGAAGTTATTGTTTGAATTTTAGGGAATTAGAGAGTGAAAGATCAAGTTGTATGTGTTGATCCCGCGAGGATTCAACAAGAAGAGAAATTGATTCAAAAGAAGATCAAGCATCGAAGACCTGAAAAGTTCAAAGTGGGTAAATTATATTATTTTATGTTTTATTCATGATTTCAATTTTCTAAATAATTGATTAAAATATTGTATTATAAAATGTTGAAGACAAATCCTTATGATTTTATAGTCTTAAGAAAGAATCCATCTATGATAAGCTTATGAGAAAAGAAAGGAAATAATTTATAAAGATACATGTGATATATGTTATATGCAATGATAACTATAAGGATGAAAATGAGAAAAGAAAAGAAAATAAAGGAAAAGGGTATTGCAAAATGACAGGAGTCACCCCCTTATGGTACTGGCTAGGGACGTCGTACTCGTGCACGAAAAAGGAAAAGAAAAATTCTATGGAAAAGGGGAAAAGGAAATCAATTGGAAAAGGTTGTACCTTTGGGTACTTTAAGACAGTGCTCCTGCATAAATCAAATGGGAAAAGGAAATGTAAATGAAAAATTTAAGGTAACATTGTTTCGAAATAGTATAAATGAAAATATCCAAAGAAGTATAAGTTAATGAAATAAAGGAATAAGATTAAGTAAGGAAAGAATATATATTAATCTATTTTTTTAATAAAGATAAATTTATATAATTCCCACTGAGTTTACTTAGTAAACTCAAACCACAAGTTTAAATGTTACAGGTAATTCCTGAGAAAAGAAATGGCAGAAAGAGAAGAACATGTTTACAGAAGAAGATGTGCAATTGACAACAGGTAAAATAGATTTTTTGTTTAGTGGCTCTTCAGTTTATTGAAAAAGTTTTGATGATGAGTTATTTTATACTTTTGGAAATGTACTATCGTCCGACTTTTCATACCCGCCTCGTTAGATCGAGCATCCGGGACGGGTCGTGACAGATGAAGAGTACCATAAAAGAGAATTTTGCCAATTGCATAACCAATCAAAGCCAACTCCAAATCTCTACCTCCATCCGATGGTTTAGCATTCAAGAAAGAAACCTACTTCTCACTGTTGAAAAACGTGAGAGGAAAAACCTCTAGCTCCATGCCCTCTAGCCCTTATTAGAAGAGCACTAGTTCCTTTCCAATGATATCACACAAAGTGAAGACAATAGCATCCAAAGCCACAGTACCAACTCTCATTCTTTTATCTAATAAATGTATAAACGGTAACAGATATTACCACCAAAATACTCAACCCCAAATCCCTAGAAACTAAATAAATACAAAACAATATGACATAAAATAAATAAATATACTTCTTACTTATTTTTACAATGATTTCATAAGGAAGAAAAAAATGAAAAGAACTTCAAGCTAGAATACGTTTACCTTACCAACTTATTTTGAAGTAGAACCTAAAACAACTTTCATATAAATATAGTTTATCTAAAAGGTTCACCCATCCAAACAAACCTTAGTAAAGCTTTTACTGGCATCTAAGGGCCTGTTTTGTTACAAGTATTATAATTTCATATATTTAAGAACAGTGTAAAATATAAAATATATTTTTATTGTTTATGGCTATCTGATTACTACAAAGTTCATACAGGTAAATTCTTTTTTTGGCTTGATTGGCTATATAACTTCAAAATACGAGTTATAAACACATGAAAAAGATATATATATATATAGGGCGGATGGCAAGATGGTTGGTCAACGATTGTGCAAGAGGCAGTCACAGATCCAAATTGTTGGGGAGAGGTAAAGCACTAAAGCTAAAGCCACTTGTTGAAACTTAGGCAGTAGGGATTCCCGGTTGGTGTTACAAGCTATGCCGCTTGTGTGCAACAGCACGAGAGGTTATCTCGCTTTTTGACGCTAGCACTGGAGGGCAAGCAGGTCAGCATTGGTGCAGCGTGGAAGGCAAGTTCATTGATCGTTGATGGCGGCATTGGAGAGGGAACAAGCGAAGGAGGGATCGCAAATCTTCCACACAGCAAGTTTGGATTTCACACTATTTGGGCAACACCACAAATAAGCCTTCTTTAGGTATTCCGAATTCCTTGTAAAACGACAGTACTATTTTGTATCAGACACCTAAAAATTTAAATCTCGTATGTTCCTTCTAGGCTTTGTGTGGGGTAGCTTTATATTTTTGCTTTTTAAAGCTCCAGTTTCAGCCACAATTTTAAAAATAATTATTTAAAGACAAATATGAAACAGCAATAAAAATTTTGTTTTTTAAATATATGTTATTTTTATTAACAGCTTTTTTTTATCACAAAAACAGTCAAAAAAATCATTCCAAACAAAACTTTAATTTGCACAGATACCTAAAACGGAACATGCACATTGAATTTTCCAACTCCTGGGAGCTACAGACCCTTCACAGTCACGCTGCTTATCATTGATTTTACTCATGGAAAACTTTTTAAAAGCACTAATGAACTGATAGCATTACGCTGCAATTTCTGCATCGGGGCAGACAAACTAAAAGATTAAAAAAGTTTTGGTGTGTCCAACGAGTCACATCACACAATCACAAACGATAGAATTTTCCTTAGACTACAATGAGATTAGTTATAGATTAAATAAGAAGGAACAGAAGCAAAAAAATATGGTTCAAGAAATGACATTAGAAATTATTAATCAAAAGAGGAAAATATTATGTTACATGTTGGCCATCAAAATTACCAGGAGAGGCAAACAACTGCACTCTTCACAATAAAAAAAAATGCACTCTTCACAATGTCAAAATTGGCAGAAATATAATCTAGCAGGAGAACATGTAGCATGGACATCTCATTATTCAAGTAGAGAAATGGAATATATGAGAAAACTCACATCTCAAATCATTGGATGTCAATTCCATTTCATCTTAAAAGAAAAGAACGTGACAGTTCAGAAAAACAGAAAAGCTGAAAGTGCTGGTTGCAAAGTGAAACCTTAAAAAAACAATTGATCTCTTCCATATTCTCGGAAGATGACTGGAACACTGGTTGGAGGAATCTGCAAAACAATAAAATAAAATAAAAAATCATTAGACAAAGGGAGTACAAAGTCAAACACAAATATTTGGAATACCGCTAACAATAATTATGCACAGTAAGAAATTACAAAGATGCAAGTGCAATTCTTGACAAGCACGAGCAGCATAATTTAAAGAGCAGTAATAATAACAACAACAACATCAAGCCTTTATCCTACTACGTAGGGTCGGCTACATGAATCCTTTTTCTCCTTTGTGTCCTGTTAAAGTCAAATTCTCATATAAATCTAATAAAGAAATATCATTTCTAATATTTTCTAATCAAATCTTTTTATATCTACCTCTACCTTTCTTAACATAAGCCAAATCTAATACATCTACTTCCCTAACTGGGTCATCGGAAGGCCGCCGTTTTTTTATGTGGCCAAACCATCTAAGGAGACTCTCTCTAATCTTATCTTCCACTGGAGCTATTCCAACCTTTTCAAGTATATGCTCATTTCATATCTTATCTCCAAGAGTAAAGCCACTCATCCACCTGAGCATCCTCATCTCTGCAACGCATAACTTAATATTATGCTTCTCTTTTAATTGCCAACATTATATACCATAAAGCATTACAGCTCTCACCACCATCTTATAGACTTTTGCCTTAAGTTTGAGGGGCATTTTTCTATCACACAACAAGCCTGGTGCTTTCCTCCACTTCAACCATCCAACTTGAATTCTACTAATAATATCCCCATCTATTTCACCATTACACGGAACAATAGACCCAAGATATCTAAAACATGTACTCTTATTAATGACTTGATAGCCCAAAGTCACAATCCCCCCACTAGATCTATTACTACAAAAATTACATTCCATATATTCAGTTTATCTTCAACTCCCTCTCTAGTCTTATTAACAAGAAGGATATCATCAGTAAAAAGCATAAACCAAGGTACAACCTCTTACAAATATCTAGTGAGAACATTCCTGACCAAAGCAAAAAAAATATGGGCTTAAGGCTAATCTTTGATGTAATCCAACTGAAATAGGAAATAATTGGTCAAACCACCTTGTGTTTGAACACAAGTAATAATTACTGCATACATATCCTCATATAATTTCACCTAGAAATCATCAGATCAGATTCTGCATGTTAATTAGGTTGTTAAATGCAATGAATTTACTTCTCATAGCACAGCAAGAAAGCATATGAGTTAAGAAAAAAAAGTCCAACTTCTCATTTCATACATTCAAAACAATATCACGAAAATTAGTCTCCGGTTGAATCGTACTCACCATTCCATGTTCGGTCACTATCATTGACACATAGTCGGAAGGAGTTGCATCGTAACTGTCAATCAACAGATAAAAATAAGTGATCTAAGATAAATCTAATGAACCAAAATGGTAGTTTATCAATCAATGAGCTGTTAGCAAATTACAAGAGATTCAAAAGCTGAAGATTCTCATGATCAGACCAATTTTCCAGATCATTCAAACCATCTCTCCCGTGAACCTTCGAGATTACATCTGGATCACCTGTGTATTAAAGAAAATAAAAGATATATCACTGAAAGAAATTAACTGAACAAGATAAAACCCAATGTGAAAATAATTGTACACATACCAAGTTCATTAGAGCAAATTGAATCAAGTAGCACCCTTTCATTAAATTTATAAGCCTCACAACATATTAGAACAGGAACTCGGAAAGTATGAGAAACCATTGCAACACAAGCTGTCCCAACCCTTGAATAAATCGTTCCATTAGATAGAATTGAAGAAGCCCCAAGGAAAACACGTGTGACTTCATGCATGATATATGAAATTGCATTTAGGTGTGTGTATGTACAGCTGAGGCCCTTCATAACCAACTTTCGAAGTAAAGCTTTCCCTTCAAGTTTAGGGCGAGAGTCAACTACAACAATTCGAAACTGTTTTCCTAGCTCATGTGCTTGCAGTAATATCATTTCCACAACAGTTGAATGCCCATAAATGAGTAGTACATCACCATCTCTAATTTTTGTAACAGCATGGTGAACAATAACTTTGTCAGCAACTATTATTTTCTCATTTATGAAACGGTCAATATCTGATAGGAGATTAGATTTTGCTTCTGATTCTGATATGTTATGATCTAATTTTGCAATTCTATTCTTCAAAAACCTGATAGCATTTCCCATGCTGATAGAAAGTGGCCTGCACGCAATTAAGAATGATACATAACTACTAATTTTTGACGTCAAATCTCGAGCAGGAGTTTTTTCTGGCGGTGTAGAGTAGTCCATAACAGCCTCCTGAAACGCAAGAAGCATTTCCTTGCACCGAGCATTTCCACCAGAGGTAGACCCTGTTAAATATTGCAAACCTACCTGACAAGGTTGACAAGTTAAATCGTATGGTGTAACAGAAAGCAATGTTGTGCTGGCAGGCACAGCATTTTCATAAAAAATTTTATGAGACAGGAAGTTCAATATTAATAACAATTTACAGAAAATTCAACCATGGCACAACGAGGATTTCACAAGAAAGAGACAGCTGTCAACTATAAAATCTGCGCAGGTCACAGTTTGATGAAATCTAGCATAACTCAATGCCGTTAGAAAAATCTAGCCTGTAAAACCATAGAGCCAATTTGAATCAACTCTGCTACAAAACAGTACTGCTTAAGAAACTCAAAGGCATGCAATGGACAGGTGATGCTGCCACTACGCGATTGGAAGTCATGTGCAGTGCATTTGTTACGATTATGTGTTTCATTAGGTCACTTCATGCTAATTATGTTATAGAGCCAACCTTGTTTTGATCTTTTATTTTATTTTTATTTTTTTTTACAGCGGTTGAGCTATAACAGAAAATAGTTTTGAATATCCAACCTAATTTCATTGTGGTTTGTGCATATAAGTCACTTCATTAAACTTTGATGACAGCTTAGTAATTTTATATCATAACATCATATACAGAATTGATTATCAAGGACTCAACATATTTAGATGACATCTTTCTGTATACAAATTTAAAAACAACAAAATAAAAATTAGCACCAAATGATAATATCCCTATTAAGGGCTTGAGGAAGAAGTTATCTTCACATGTAGACTAATAAACCTTCTGATAGGAAACACTTGTAGTTTTCAAGTATTTCCTATCAATATTTGGAAAACAGCGGGAAAATAGCAGAAATTCTGCTGTCCACAGCCGAAAACAGCAGAAAAACAGAGGGATTTGAGTGGAAATCTGAAATAAAACCAAGCAAAACACTTGTATTTCACTAATAGATGAATAAAAACAGCAAGATACACTTGATCCTCAATTCGAGAGGAGGATCGATCTCTCCCAAATCTCTGGACGCCGCTAGAGCCCAAAGAAAACCTAACTAAATCTAAGAGCTCAAATTTCTGCCAAATTCAAGATGCCCAAACCCTAAGAAAAACAACTATTTAATGCATACAAATCAAAAGGAAATCCCTAAACAGTCCCTACATTCAAATTCCCCTCTTAATTTCCCCAAAAAAGCTTCCTATTCGGCTCCCGCAAGGCAAGCGGTGCGCGCAGCCTCCACCCAAGCGGAAAAACTAGCTGTTTTGCGTGTTTCTCGTCTGAGCCGGTCCCGTGTGGACCGGCTGGACCGGTCTAACACCTTCATTTTGTATATTCTTACAGATATTTGAAGACTTGAAGCCTAAAACAAATTTTAGGTGCTGGAAAACTAAGCACCTTTGATTGACATGAAAAACATGTAGAAGACCTTCTGGACTTGATGCCGGAACTAAAGAACTACAATGGATAATGACAAGCTAAATGATTTAGCATAAAGGAGGGTTGTCTTTGGATGTAATGAAAGCAACGGAAATAAAATTATAGCCATTTTGTGGTTCAAATATTATTACAGCCACTAAATAGAGACTTAAACGCTTGAGTGCCTTATTCATTTTATTTCCTTTACTTTCCTCTTGTAAGATATATAGAAACCCTAACAAACCCTGAATAATAAGAATATACTGTATAACGATAAGGAAAATGCTTTAGGAATGAGGAAGATTGTCTTTGCACTGAAGGAAAGTTAAGGAACCAAATTTCAGGCATTTGCAGATCAACTATGGTTACGCCATTGATTGGATGCATTGAGCTCCTTAGTCCTAGTTCATTTCATGTCCTACACTTTCCCCTCATTTAAAAAAGGCTCCCGAGAGTTAGGATTAAAATAAAAAATAAAAAATAACAAAAACCAAATCTTGAAATAATTGACTACTAAATTAATTGACAGGATCAAGTAACTTGGATAATCAGATGGAATTAGTGCAAGCATTATCAAAAGTACGTAACTTTTCTAAATTAAGCCCAATATTTTCTAAAGTTGCTGCGATAATACTACATGCCAATCATATGCTAAACACAACCAAATGTATAAATTCATTTCTATAAAAATAATATTGAGAAATCTGCAAACAAGTAAGTGCATCTCTTGTGCATTTTTTGGTATCAACATAAAGCAATCAGCATCTGTTCTCTCCTGGACTGGAATTTTGAGTAAGACATGTAGCAAACTACAAGTGCCATAAATGCAAAATAATATGAACAAAATTAAACAAGGCAAGCACAATCACCACCAACAACAATAAGCCTTTATCCCACCACGTAGGGTCGGCTACATGAATCATTTTTCTCCATTGTGTATTGTTCAGAGTCAAACTCTCATTTAAAACAAATAAAGAAAGCTCATTTCTAATAATTTCTAACAAAGTCTTTTTAGGTCTACCTCAATCTTTCTTAAAATATATCAAATCTAATACACCCACTCTCCTAATTTACTTTAAACTCATCCAAAAAAAATCATTCACGTGAATTTTCTATCACTCACCCAAGCAACTCCAATGTATTCCATTTACGCTACATTCCTTTTTTAACAAACCAAACAACCCCTAAATCAATAAATATCATATGTAGATCCTCCTTATTCTCTTTATACTTCTTCACAAAACCTCTGAATAAATGTACAACTACCATAGTAGACCTACCCGGCATGAATCCAAATTGATTTTAAGAAACATTAGTATCACGTCATAACCTATGCTCAACAACTCTCTCCCATAGTTTTAATGTATGACATTCCCCTATAATTCACACACTCTTGTGCATCACCTTTATTTTTTAAAAATAGAAATCAACACACTCCTTCATTCATCTAACTTCTTTTTAGTCTTCAAAAAAATATTACCAAGTTTCATAAGCAAAAAAAAAAAATCATTCATCTCTTAATCATTTCCACACCTCTATTAGAATGTCATCAGATCCAATAGATTTTCCTCATTTCATTTTCTTTAAAGCCTCTTTATTTTGATTTTACTAATATGACGATAAAATTAAAGATCTCTATTTTCATTTAGGGTACTAAGGTCATTAAAATCAATCATATTCTCATAATCTTCATTGAAATGCTAATCGAAAATATCTCATCCACCGTTGTTGAATATCCTCTTCTGATAAAAGCATTTTTTTGTATTCATCTTTAATGCACTGCACTTGAACAAAATCCTTCTTTTATCTCTTTGTTTGGCTAACTTATGCATACATTTTTCGCCTTACTTAGTATATAATCTATTATATAAATCATTAAAAGCTAAATTATTTGCATCGCATATTACTTTCATAAACTCCTTATGGTCCCCTTTATATCTTTCCTAATTTTTTTGAGTTTTTACATCTAAACCAATTTTTATAACAAAGCTTCTTTTTTTTTTTCTACATAACATTAGCTTCCTCATGCAGTCAAAATCTTAAGATCTTGAATCTTACAAATAAAAATATTTTTGTTTGCATTTTTTAAATGTCCTCATCTAATCCTCTAATAATATATTACTTTATTTCTCATATTCTGTCTCCTTCATCTTAAAGTCTAAAATAAAAAAGCAATGTTTGGTACATAAACTTTTACTCGGAATAACCTTGCAATCTTTACAATCTAAACGATCTATGTTTCTTATAAGAAAATAAACAATCTAAATTTTATTAAATTCATTCTTATAAGTTATAAGTGATGAAATGATCCTCTCTTTTCTTAAATAAAGTATTAGTAATTGCAAAATCATAAGCTAAAGCAAAATTTAATATGCTCCTACCACCTTCATTAGTCAATTCAAACCCATAGTCACTAAAAATGCATTTAAAATCTTCTACCACTCTACCAACATGTCTATTTAAATATCCTTAAATAAAACTCTTTTTTCAAGAAGTATCTTTTGTATTAACTTTTCTAAACCATTCTAAAATTTTAATTTTAAACACATATACAAATCTATTTGAGAAGCATTAAGTACTTGCAATATTAATAATCTTAACATCAATAGCAATCTTTAAAGCTATAAATTCTATCTCCAATTTTATTAATTTCTACAACATTATTTTTCAAACTCTTATCTATAATCACACAAATATCATTTCTAATATGACTTCTACCTGAATACCATAGTTTAAATCCTAAACTATTAATCTCCTTAGCCTTCTTTCAACCCATTTAGTTTCTTGAATGTATAGAAGATTTATCTTCCTATAAATCATAATATATATGGGGTTTTACATACATACCACTTTATTTTATGCTATTTACATATCTAAGACCTAAAACATTAATATTACGTGACTGTCACCCATCGAACAAATTTGGGTGCATGGAATGAAATATTAAAGTTTATAGGATTGTATGAATGATATAAATGAATTATAGGAGTGATATATTTGATGTTAAAGTTGTATATGGGTGGTAGGCATGTAATATTAATATTTTTGGTGTTAGATATGTAAATATCATAAAACAAAGTGGTATGTATGTAAATTTCCCTAATATATATTAATTTAATTAATTTTGTTGTAAGAGAACTTGTATTCTATATTTTTATCTAAATTCTAGTTTTATAGACTAGCTTCTTTGCCCACATCTAAGTGCCAATGCAACGGCACTTGCACACTTCTCGTAGTATTCAAGTCATACAACGTGTTGCTACCAAGGAACGCCCTAGCATTAACACAATATATTAAATGATTCATATCATGTTTATTTAATAAGTTTTACATTGGTTGTCGACTACTTGATGCAACTCTCCACTTTTCTTGGTCACATAAATCAAGAAAATTATTTTGAAAACCATTTAACACAATTAGTTTTGTTAAAATGTGACAATTCATGCCAACCAATCAATGAAAATTTCAAAAGCTACAAAAACAGGTGGGAAGAGGGGATAAAAGATACTTTTCTTGAATTGCAAGATTCTTTTCCTAATTGACAAGATAATAACTCTTGTAAAAATCAAATAAATATATTCATAAGTATCTTAATTGTTATTTTATAAAATAAAAAAAGCTCTTGCAACTAGATAGAAAAGTGTGAAAGTCAAAAAGTGTCTTGCATGTCCTAAGCTGAATTTAGCTCACGATATCTTCAACCAATTTTTTCTCCAAACACAAAAAGTGGTATTACCTGGATAAAGGAAGGATGAATAATATTACCTTATACACCGAAGGATGTATGTGATCAAGATGAAAAAATTTTGATTCAAGATATTGTAGCTGAGGTCCATGTTCATATTGAGGCAAGTGCCGGAACAACTCAACACTATTTCTAGCTTCAAAATGACCAACAGCTGCACGTCTTTTAGCCTTTTCAACCCGACTTTTATCATCAAACTGCATGCTGGACTGAGAAACATCTTTTTTTCCATCTTTATCAGGATTACGGTCAACCCTTCTTTCAGAAGCTACAGAAGACCCATATTTCGTTTGAGAAGGTAGTATTGCACTCTTGGCTTGTTTTGCAACAGCAAGAGCTCCACCACTGGATGCAAATGTAGATTTGGCCCCTTTGCCTGCAAAAAATCAACATGTCAGCAGCATGCACAATTTGATATCCAATCAGGGATGGCAAGTTGCAAAACACAAGCTAGATCAAAGCTTAAACTGGTTTCCAAATATATATCTATAGACTTTGTTTTACAGTAAAAGGAGTTGGAATTAAAGTGTTGGAACCAGCATGGAGAGCGGTGTCCTATCACTTGTTGTATATTAACTTAACAGCAGAATCAGATGCACAAATTTAATATAGTACATAAGATTAACCTATCTTAAATAAGATCTTAAAGCTTCTTAAAACATACTACAAATAATAAAAAGCTTTTTAAACTGTGGAGTAAGTTTCTACTACATATTTTCTGAAGAGAAAAGAGTACATAGATGGACTGTGCTTTGTAGCATTAATGTTTTCTATTGTCAGAAATATACAAAAACAGGGTTATTGAATGAAGAGAAACTTCAACGCACTTGTTTATCTGTTCTCAAATAATCCAAGAGGATCAAAGAAGCTTTTAGAATATTCTAGAAGAAGCTTCTAAATCCTCCCAAAAAGGACCCGAGAACTGTACAAAAGATCTGGAGAACCTTCCACAAGTAGAAGAGAATATTCCCCAATCAAATCATTATACTAAAGGGGTCAGCCAAAGCTAGAAGACCAAGTCAAATTTCAACCTATGGATTAAGAAAAGAGAGAAATTAGTGGCAACAAATAAGGATGCATGAATTAAATTTTCACAATAATCTCTCCCTTATCCTTGCTTGGCCAGTTGCAAGAAGGGATCAAAGGAGGGCTCGCATTATGTCCCTTAATTTATGATTTTTAGGAATATAATTTGCCCTGTATTTCCACAAATAGGGGTCCATTATAAATATTTTTATGCCTCAAATAATGACATACTTTTAAATTCTAACAACCTAGCCATCTCTTCTCTCTCTCTCTTTCTCTCCCCCCTCTTTCCAAGTGCTTGATAGGTGTCATTTCAGTAGCATTTTACCATGCTAAATATTTGTAATTTCCATTTTATTATTGCTTAGTATTAAGAAATGTATTACACTAACTTACATTTATTTGTTGATGCAGGTAAAGACTCATTCATGTAAATATCATGTGCATAATGGGAAGAAAGCGATAATTTGATAACCATTGTAGCAAAAGAAGCAAGTTGAGTAGGTCTTGGTATGTCCTGGAGCCTAGGCCCTTGTCTTGGCTGCCTAGGCCTCACTTCAGGAGCTTAGCACCAATTCTGGGCGCACAAGCACCAGACATGGCCCCCAGACACCCAATTCTAGCACTTAAGTACCCGAAATAGCAAATTTTGGAGTTCTGATAGAGAGTTGGGGGCCCAAGCATTAAACAGACAGTTTGGCCATCCTTGGGAGTTTTGGAGATAGCTTTGGAAGCAGTTATTGAGGCAACTAGGTTAAGGAGACCAAGCAACATGAAGCAAGAGCTTGCCAAATTGAGTACTTTCTTTCTCTTCCTATAATGTTTTTGTATGCCATCCTCTATTTTTTTATTTTATTTCAATCAAGTATGAACTAAAATCCCTTTTTAGGGATTAGGTGTACTCTGTTGTACTTTTATTGATTAATGTTGAATGCAATCATTTGAGATTTCATACCTTTATGTTGCTATATATTCATCCTATGTTGATGTAGACAAAAGGGGGGTCAACACTAGTCCAAAATAAATCATATTTTGGCTTCCCTTGAGTCTAGTAGTTTTTCATATTTGAGCTAAACTTTTAGTTCATTTATGAGCTGAACTTTAGTTCATTTATTGAACTAAGGGTTAGCTCATTATGAGCTAACATTTTAGTTCATTTATTATCTTTTAATTAATATAGTTTTATGCTTTTTATGTTTGTTTAATGTTTGTCTCCTGGAATTCCAAACCGGCCTTTGGAATTCCAAGATTTCTTTTTCCCATGGTGGCTCCTTGAATTCCACCATTGCTTTCTAGTTTTTTATGAATGTCCCTTGGGATCTCACGGCTGGCTCCTTGTTCCGTGTCCGCCCTTCGATTCCCGCGGTTGTGGCTCTTTGGTCCGTGCGGTTCCCTTCGTCTCCCGTGGCTGTCTCCTTGGTTCCTGGTTTGGGTGTAAACCGAGAGCTTTGGGGGGAGATTTATATGCTTTTTTAATGTTTAGTTTTAAGTGTTAATTAAGTGTTTGTGTCCTTTTGTATTCCCCTTTCATACCTATAAATATGAGGGGCTTTGTAATGTTTTAAATAGTTGAATGAAATTTGATTTTTGGAAAAAAATCAGTTAACCTGCGGGTTGCTCGGAAATCCTGCGGGCTCTTTCCAACCTTCTTTTCTCATCCCCTCCGGAAATCCTGCGGGCTCTTTCCACCCTTTCTTCTCGGGCTTCTAATCTCTTCGTCTCTCCGCAAGTGCCACTCCACCTGTATCCTTCTTCTCAAAGTGCAGCAGCTTTAGGGTGTCTGTCGTGTTGTTTGCAAGTCGTAGTTATAATTTCTTCTTTTTATTTTTATCTGAAATAAAAGAGTTTGTTCTTCCCTTTTGTTGATTTTCTAGTCCCTTTTCTTGTCCTTTGTCCATTTCGTCTTTAGAAGTCTGTCGTGTCTTTTGTGGGCGAAGGGTATAGGCTCCCTATATCTTTTGCCCGCATCAATTGGTATCAGAGCAAGTTAGGAAATCCTAGGTTGGTTTGTTGAGTTTTGTTTTCAAATCAGTGTTTGTCAAAGTTGTGTTAAGTCAAGTCAGAGTTTGTGAGTTTAGTCAAGTCGTTAGTCTTGTCTTAAGTTTTTAGGTTGAGTCTTTCTTTGAGTCCTTTTCTTTTTTGAGTCTGTCAAAAAAATGAAAAAAACCAAAAAGACAGAAGAAAGCAAACCTGAAGAAATTGAAGATTCTATGGATAGGTGGATTCCATCAAAGTCAACACATCCTCTGGAATATGAACTGTACAAGCTTCAATCGTGGATGCACATTCAGACAGAAAGGTACTTCAAGAAAAAGCAGCGCTTACAAGATAAATTCTTAAGAGAGCGAGACAAGATCATGCAGAAATATGAAGATCTGATCAGTGAAATGGAAGCGCCGTCTTCACCTCCTCGATACAAATCTAAAGCGAACTCATCGGGAGATGAGTTTCACAAGAAGGGGAGTCTGATGTAGACAAAAGGGGGGTCAACACTAGTCCAAAATAAATCATATTTTGGCTTCCCTTGAGTCTAGTAGTTTTTCATATTTGAGCTAAACTTTTAGTTCATTTATGAGCTGAACTTTAGTTCATTTATTGAACTAAGGGTTAGCTCATTATGAGCTAACATTTTAGTTCATTTATTATCTTTTAATTAATATAGTTTTATGCTTTTTATGTTTGTTTAATGTTTGTCTCTTGGAATTCCAAACCGGCCTTTGGAATTCCAAGATTTCTTTTTCCCATGGTGGCTCCTTGAATTCCACCATTGCTTTTTAGTTTTTTATGAATGCCCCTTGGGATCTCACGGCTGGCTCCTTGTTCCGTGTCCGCCCTTCGGTTCCCGCGGCTGTGGCTCTTTGGTCCGTACGGTTCCCTTCGTCTCCCGTGGCTGTCTCCTTGGTTCCTGGTTTGGGTGTAAACCGAGAGCTTAGGGGGGAGATTTCTATGCTTTTTAATGTTTAGTTTTAAGTGTTAATTAAGTGTTTGTGTCCTTTTGTATTCCCCTTTCATACCTATAAATATGAGGGGCTTTGTAATGTTTTAAATAGTTGAATGAAATTTGATTTTTGGAAAAAATCAGTTAACCTGCGGGTTGCTCGGAAATCCTGCGGGCTCTTTCCAACCTTCTTTTCTCATCCCCTCCGGAAATCCTGCGGGCTCTTTCCACCCTTTCTTCTCGGGCTTCTAATCTCTTCGTCTCTCCGCAAGTGCCACTCCACCTGTATCCTTCTTCTCAAAGTGCAGCAGCTTTAGGGTGTCTGTCGTGTTGTTTGCAAGTTGTCGTTATAATTTCTTCTTTTTATTTTTATCTGAAATAAAAGAGTTTGTTCTTCCCTTTTGTTGATTTTCTAGTCCCTTTTCTTGTCCTTTGTCCATTTCGTCTTTAGAAGTCTGTCGTGTCTTTTGTGGGCGAAGGGTATAGGCTCCTTATATCTTTTGCCCGCATCATATGTTAAAAGACTTATGATTATCCGGTCATCAATTAGAAGATTAGGGAAACCATTCAACATCGAAAGGTGAAACACAAACTCATCGTATGTGAAATATTACAACGGATCATATAATAAAGATATCTACGCTCAACTTATATAATCTAATAAATCACCTGTGTCATACAATTGAAATCGAATTTGCATCAAATCCATCATCGAGATGATAGGAAAGTTGAGGAAAGAGATTAATGACCTTAGATTTGATTATAACAAAATTACGTTTAGCTCTTAATTGTATTGCAATCGAATTAATAAAATAAACCTTGGTAAATCTTATCCATATACTAAGTCTTCCTAATTTACAACCCGACAAGTTTTTTTTATTTTGTTTTATTATATAGCAATTTTTGTTCTTTGCACAAATCACCACTGACCACTCTATCTTGGTTCTTCAAATAAGTCAAAAACAACTCAATTTAAGTAATTGGCATAGACAATTTCTGGGAGATGATACTCAATATTCATCACTTTATTATTTAAGTAGTCTTGCATTATTGCATGAGCATTCAAATTGTAATGCATCTTTGGCGTCGTTGTTGGGGACTGTGATCGTCAATATTAATACTGAGTTAAAATCCTACTTCGAACTATGTAATTTTTTGTTTTCATTATATTTTATTTCTTTTTGTTGTCTAGTGCATTCACCATTTTTGTGGCAAATTACCACAGCGAGAGAAGACAAGCCATGAGTCCTATACCACTCACTATGACAAATTTTGAGGCAAATGTTATAGGCCTAGTTATGGGATCCTAGGCCTTGTCAACCATACAGGATATACCATAGGCTATGATGCACCGACACTTCTCCTCATAGAGATATGCAGTATCCGATATGTATTGGACACGACACGAGATTGACACATCTCTGACACGTGTGGAGCATACCAATGAAGTTTCCGATTAAAAAATATTAAAAATAAATTAGACACGCATGTCCAATACACGTGTCTTAAATATTTTATGTATTTTTTTAATGTAATTTCTTAAAAACTAATTTTCTTATTTTCTCTCCATAACCCTAAATCAATTGTCCATGCCCAATATTTCATTCCCAGAACATTCCCATTTTCATTTTGCTCTAGCGGGTGACGACTAAGGTTTCACAATAATGGATGATGTCATCTATCCGATGTCGTAACAACAATGTTTTTTAAAATTTATCTCAACATTGAAGCCTGGTGTTGTCTTGACATTGATGCTTAATGCCAACAATTTTTACTCCCACAATCACGCCCCCACGACATCTTGACATCTCATTTTTGTCCAAAGTCATGTCAACATCGACGATAGACGCTATCTCAACATTGAGGGCTGACACTGATACGACATCGACGCCTGACTATTGATGGCATTATCTTCTCCCCTCTTGAAGTCAGACATGACATCCACGCCCGACTCTCAACATTTTGATATTAATCATTTTCAGCACAGATCCTAGTTAAATTACGTATTATTTATCAATTATTTTTAATATTATGCTTATTCAATTTCTACACTATTTTTCTAGAAATAAAAATTAAAATAGTACGTCCAACCCGTGTTTGTATCCTATTTTTCAAGAAATGACATGTTTGTATCGTGTTGTGTCTGTATCTGTGCATCATAGACCCGAGCCATTGTCAAGCCAAAGGTTGAGGCAAAAAAATTTCTAAAGGAAGCCAGCAACATAGCAGATAATTCATAATGCATGATATAGAAACCTAGTTACGAAAGACCCCACCTGTCACATTACAAATTTACCCCACCTATCACATTACAAATTTCCTAGAGATTTGTGACACTTTCAAAAATAATGAGGTCTACAATGAAGTAATCAAACAGATTGTTCTCATTCTCATGGAGGGATCAAGCAAAGAGTTGGTTCAACTCGCTACCTAGCGATTCGATCACTAACTAGGATGATCTAACCCAAAAATCCTTATCAAAATACTTCCCACCAACGAAGGCAACAAGAATGCATATCGAGATATCCAATTTTATATAGATGCACGAAAAGACACTATAATACAATATTTGGGAAAGATATAAAGACTTGTTGAGGAGGTTTATTTCCAAACGGGACATGAACTACTAGAATGCTAGTCCACACCGCATTTGATGGAACTTTTATGAGTAAGACATAGGTGATAGGTTATAATTGTTGGATAAAAAGAACATGAATAATTATAAGTAGTCAAGTGTGGGCTCCAAAAAATTCGCGTCCTGGCCTCCCCTCGTTGCTTTCGGGGAAGTTTTAACAAATTAAGTTATGGGGCAAATTTTCAGAAGGCGGATTGGGTTTGTAAATAAGTCACTACCTAGAAATTTCACCGTCAATTTGCGAGGACTTTATGATATGAGTTCTGGTTTCCTATAGGTGCAAGCCCCTATAGTTAATTATCCCTCCCGGTAACGAGAGAGAACTTTTGATTAAGGTTAGTCGTCAAATGAATGCACTATACCCGTAGATATGTGATATCTGGCATATAGTAGCAGGATTGGTTTGGGTATTTGAAAGTCTGATATTTAAAATTTAAATCACCATCTTGCGCTTAAAGTGGGTGGCAGGGGTGAATATGAGCCCGATCAAGATCCCATGGTTCCGTCGTCCCGGGCCATCGTGATCCTTGGTATACTTAGTCAAAGGAGGTAGTTGACCCAACCTAACAGAAGAATCCTTGTCAGCACCATTAGTTGCATCATCCAAGGGTACCTTGTAAAACTGGGGTGGGTATTTGTCTAAGGGGACAAATTTAAATCCACCTTAACTAACAGAGGATTTTGTGCACTATCAATCATATCATATTGATTTATATCACAAGAATTTAGTGTCATTGGGGAGCATATAGGCTCTGGCCATGAGCGAAATTTAGTGGTGCCATTTGGCGGAAAACAGCCCGGTTCAGAGAGCCCCGATCATAACAGTTTACCAGCTGTGTCATTTGACAGCAAAACCACCGGTTAAAGAGCATATGTCACGTCCTTGCTAACAATGGACTGTTTGAGAATTAATACTAGTGATATTCTCGACCATATATTAGCTCTTTGTGAGCAAAAATGTATTTTCAAATTTTTTCACCTCGAAAAACTATTGCAGAAGATAGATGGATTTTGTTTTCAGTGTTTGGTAGTTAATTTTGATTTTAAATATTTGAATTTTTTATATCTTTGGATTTTAGATTTGATGGGCATTTGAGAATTCGGAAGGCATTTTTCTTTGAGATTTGTGTGGATCCCTTCGTTTGAGATTTTCTGTCAACACGGCCATCATTGGGATATTTATGAGCAATTGCATTTTATTGATTAAAACTTGTTGACTCTGCCAATCTGTCGATGGAGGATCGAGTTCACTGTCAGTGTTATATTTTTTGTCAGTGAATTCTCCTGGTTATTGGTCTTGAAGGCCTAATATAAACTTGTAAAACAAATATCTCGACCGACGCCATAACCGTATATTTGTTTGATAGTTTGAGCCATGTCGACTCCTATCCACTCGCATAAAAGGATCAAGCTCAAACTTGAGTTCATTTATTGACTCGCGTAGCATCCTCAGATGTCATGTGTGTACCTACAACACGCTCATTGGGGCCCATGCGGGTATTTGGGGGTATTTTTGTAATCATCTATCGAACCTTGTTGATTCTGTCTAGATGTAGATAGAGGATTGGGTTCATTGCCGGCTTTGTAGGTTTATTTAATGGATTTTTCTTATTATAGACCTTGAAGATCTAATATGAACATATGAAAATAAATATCTCAGTCGACATCGTGACCCTATATTTGTTTGATAGTTCGAGCTGTGTCGACTTCTATCTACATACATAAGAGGATCGAGCTCAAATTTGAGTTTATTGTCTAACCTGCGTAGCATCCCTAAAGGTCACGTGTGTACCCATAACACACTCGTCGGGGCCCATGCGAGTGTATATTCCTACATATGTATGGGTTAATGTGTGCATGTGCCCTGTTGTGTATGTGTATACATATTATAGTGCACGTGTTCGGGCATTTTTGGGATATTTTATGGGTCTTCTACGGCAGCTCGTAGAAGCTCATGTTTGTTGTAGCCCTTGGCATTTTGCTTGCGGATAATATATCGTGCGTATAATGAATCTTCCACAGTCACTTGTGGGTGTTTGCAACAAATAATCCTTAAATTCTGCCCATAAATAGATCGGATATCAAGCCTTTCTCCATTAAAACCAAGCTAATGCTTTTCCCTTTAAACATAGGCTCACTGCCATGAGTTTTTCCCCTTCCATCAGCCAGCTGATAGCAAAGTAACGCTCCACCTGGTACATCCAACCCTGAGCATCTTCCCCTTCAAAGACCGACATCTTTAGTAACCTCGATCTCGCATACATGCCCCAATACTTTCTTCCTCCATTAGTTCCTCCCGTATAGTTGTACTGTGATTCTCCTCTTTCCTCCCTCAGCTGATTTGGACCCCATGGTTCGGCCCAACCATTTCTTCCTCCGATCCACCTTCCCTCTTGCCTAGGTGATCTTCAGAAAGCTTCGACCTCCCCTCTTATTGATGCCCCATCTCTGAGATATCTTGATGCGCCTTCCATCAACCCCTTTGGGATGATTCTTGAGAGAAAACCATCTCCACTTCATCATCGTTCTCCTGGAGTATCTTTCCCTTCAGATCAGCCCTAGAAATAGTTGGAGAAGTCTGTGACTGCATCCCGATTAATTTTTTCATCATGCCTTCCATGTTCTCAAATCGGTTCTCCATGGATGACAACCTTCCTTTCACCGTTGTAAACTTCCCTTTTATTCTAGAATACTTCTCCTTCATCTCGTCTTAAATTGTTCCATCTCCCCTTTCAACGTCTCAATCTTCTTTGCCGCCATTCACAAATCTAGGTTCCAAATCGCAAAAAAAGGCGACTCTGGTCTTCAAATAGCAAAAATCAGCAAGATGAAGATAAAATACACAGCAAAAATCAACAAGGAGAGCTGAAATTTCATCCCATAACATTGCTCTAATACCAATTTGATACGCCTTGGAGTCAAACTCAGCAAGCAATAGCAGGAAATCCACTTAAAAATAGCAAAAACAGTATATTTAGAAGAAACGATTGGATGATTTTGATTAATAACTCAACAAGAAACAAAAGATACAAGCGATCTACAATTTGAGAGGTAGATGGGCTCTCCCAAACAACCTAGACACCGCTAGGAAGCCCTTAAAAAAACTACAACAAACTCAAACCATGCATAAAGAAAAATAACCCTGAACCCCTCCTTAAATAAGCTCTTAAATTTCCTCCAAAATAGATTTCTTTCCTTATTACGTTCCCCCTTTAATTTGAATTCAATTAGGAAATATTTCCCTCTTTGATTTGGAATCAGTTAGAAAATCTTTCCCTCTTTAATTTAGATTCAATTAGAAAATCTTTCCCTTATTAATCTGAATTCAATTAGAAATTTTTCCCAACTAATACTTCTTACAATTACTTTCCTAACATAATGAATTAATTCATTATTGGGCCCCACAAGAGGGGCCAAAATTTCTCCCTTGGATACTGCTACCGTATCAAAAACTTTATCAAGTCATCACTATGATTCACATGTCCCCTCACAAGAAACAAAAACTCAATTTCATATAGACCAAACAAAAACAAAAAATTTATTTTTCACTCAATTTCTTCTCAAACCAAACAAAGAGGGTTAAAATTAATTTCAAAATACATTAACAAAAACTAGATCCTGCTCCTTTTCTTTCACTTAAGGAGAAGGGACTCCCTAACTTTTCAAGTAAAATAAAAAGATCCTGTCATGAAAAAAACAAGAATGATTTAAAACTTGTATTCTAAAAAAGGAGTTGGATATTATTCTCACAAGTGAAGGAGCCAGAGAGATATCTGGTTTCAAAAACGCAAGAAGTGAAATTTCTTAATCCGTTAGCTTTTTTACCCGTTGCCTTTGAGAAACAAAGTTCATTGACCAATTTGTTCAGGTTTAACCAAGAACGCCAGTATTTGGGCTTCCCTACCATGCATTACCATCAATTGATGGTGGTACCACCATGCATTTTTTAAAAAAAAGTAGAATAGGTATGTTCAGTAATAAAAAAAAATTTAATAAAAGGTTACCGGCATCCTTTGCTGCAGCCTTTGCAGCACGCTGAACCTCCTGAATGGCACGCCTTTCTGCTTTTGTTGTCTTCTGTTTGGATCTAGCAGCCCCAATCCCTTCATTTTGTTTTTCAATAGAAGTTCCTCCATCCTTCTCTGCGGATAGTTCCTTGATCAGAAATTCAAAAAGTTGTATTTGCTACACATTTTTATCTGCATATAAATGCTACAATGAGGAATCATAAACAAAAAAAAAAATTAGAAATGAACTTTAGACAAGAACCCTTCATCTGCAATAACTAAACTAGCTTCGCAACATGCATCTGCGATAAGGCTCTCCTCATCTAATATATCAACATCAAAGAAATACATAAAGTTAAATACCTTCAAAGGAAAAGTGGAAAGGAACTGCTGCCTGAATGCCTGTGATTATGGAAAATTAGCTACATGTAAAAACTATCAATCTTACACTGATACCCGTTTACGAATTGATCCACGCACACTACAATTGTTCTCGAGGGTTCTTTGGTTCTATGTGTTTAAAATAAATTTATTTAAGGATTATTTGAGCAAAGTAAATGCAGCTTAATTTATTTAACAGTAACAGTTTGGATTGATGTAGAGTAAAACAAGTGATTTTTTTTTTTTTTTTTTTTACTTAACTAAATGTGAAATTTGAAGTCTAGTACTCAAATGACAATAAGTGTTGCAATTATCTCTAAGACCAAGCATCTAATATATTTGTGACGTTCCAATACCTATTTTGCAAGTGTAAGAAGGTAAGTAATAACCAAAAAAAAGCTTTGTTTACATAACTCAAAGAACACAACATAAATTAACCAAAGAGGATGAAACCAGCAACCCCCAGCAGCTTTATTTTATCAGCATAGACATACTTCTATTGGAATAAGATTTCATGCAAAAAAAACACCATTGAAAATAGGCATTTCATCAAAGCTAGTTGTACGCAACAACACAGCTATGAAATTATTCTGCCCACTGTTCATGATTTGAAGATACTGGCTATCAATGGCAAGGGAGAGGAGAATGGATATCATCATTGGCAAAGATTGAGAAATTTTGGACATGAAGACTTTGGTATGTGCCGACTTTAACATACTCTAACGGGTGGCATTGTGATCGACCGACCAACTCTTTAGTGACTTTTTTGCCTCTATACCAGTGGAGAAGTACATTCTGTCGGAGAAATTATGATTATTTGGAATGCAATAGTTTTTACTATACACTTCATAACATACCACAAAAAATTAAAATGCATGAATAAACGTTACTTTACCTTGCCCCAAAAAACAAAAGTTCTCCAACATATATTACCACAAACCAAACCCTCCGCCCAACGTGATAAGTAACATATACTTCCAAATCAGAATACTCAAAATTCAGTTTGTTTTTCCTGATCACTAACCCCATCTCTCTTTTCTCTCTATTATCGTGCCTCTTAAAATTTCTCAACCACATTCAAAAAAATTTCAACAACTCCTCAAATCTGACATTCCATAGAAATTTCAATTTTAATTCAAACTCTTAACCCCCTTTCTAAAATACCTTCACAAATTAGAAAACCTAATAAAAAAAATTCTAATTAAACTTTCAACCACATTAAACTCAGCTGAGCACTATATGAAACAAGTTACATGTAATACTCACCTCCTCGTTTCCATTTCTACTAGAATAGTAGTGCACATGCCCACTTCCTTGTACATAATTAAGGTTCTAAATGAACTGAAACGAGTAAAGTGCAATCTTATTTAAAATACTAAATTATTTTGTCAATGCGTTCCAGCCCGACATGAACATTATAGACCCAATGTCAGATCAAAGCTAGTTATCGAGATAGATATGCTCATTAAGGAATCCAAGGAGATCAAATGAACTCGCCTCAGAGGAGCTTGACAAAAGAGCACACTCACCCCAACTAAGGAGGATCCACCTAAGAGGCACTCGCCTCAAAAGAACTCACCCGGTTGAGGTGCTTGACTCGAGCCAAGGGATCTACACCCAATCAATAGGAGGTGCTCATCCACCTAACAATAACAACTTTATCAACTCGACCAACATCTCAATCATTAGCCTCGCTCATTGAGTAACCAACCGAAGCAAATTCGTCTAAAGTATCCCAAAGCCACATCAAAAATAGCTATGTGTGGCTACCAAAGCCTTATCCACATATGTGTAGCAGTCAAATCATATATTATTTTATTGTTCATTGGGTGAAGCCTCTCATGTACCCTTCCTGGCCCTATAAATACAATGTTAAGAGGCATTTTTATTTTTTTAGGACTTCATGTCAATTAGTGTTCACAAACAAGATATAGAGCCTCAGAGCTTTTCCTCTTACTCCTCCGACTCTTTTTACTTGCTCTAAAATAGTCTAGTTAGTCTTTTGGAATTGACCATGAATAAACTATAATAACAACAAAGTTATCAATATCCTAATAAATTTATTAAAATTAGGTTTTAAATTAGGGTTTTAAAATAATGGAATCAAATAAAATTTACTACATATATTATTTCATTATGTCTAGTCTCAGCACTTTGAAGGTGTGGGATGATGTATCAACTTCCGATTACTTATTTGTGCATAATGGAACTACATAATACTCCTTTCATCGTTCAACTGGAACATGGCACTAGTATTCAGCTAGCCAATGTTGTCATCAATACTGGAAACTCTGAAGCTACCATCCAATTCAGTTATCAAATTCTTTCCATAAATAATCCCTTATGCTTCGTAAGAACCTAATTATGATTGGTTAAATGAAAATTTCCTATAACCTAAAAACGATGGCCACACATACCATTTTTTAAATTTAAAAAAAAAAATCCTACAACCTGCATTTTAGCTTTCTAACTTTCTAAGTTTTGAAAAATCAGCAAAAATTTCTTTGAAGATTTAATAGTGCATATGCTTGGAGGATTTGGCATCATAGTTTGAGGACTCAATTTATTGATAATTTGATATGATTCTCTTTGGTTATTTCCTAACTGTTTGCCAATTAGAATGCAAGTACACAACAGGTTACCAAAAAAAGTTATTTTTAAACTCAACCGAACATGCAGCAGATTTAAACCTTTTGGCATGATAATCCAACTCTAGCAATTATCCAATCTTTATGCTTGAGAATCAAGTTATTTGGTGAGAAACATAAGGTATTATAATTATACAACACTTAAAAAATCTGAATCATCATGAAATTTATCACCAAAAGATTAAGAAAAATTGAATTCATCATTTTTTTAATGACTCATAGACAAATCTCGAACTTGATTATTACTTCAATCCAGGTAGACACCCGATCCACCTTTGTCAGTTATCTAATTTTTTCCCTAAGAAATTTTGTATATTCTGTGAAAACTTATTGAAATATTTCTTTTATGCCAAATATTTCAGAATTCCCTAGCCATATTAACTCCGCTGCCAAAATATTTAACGCAACCACGAAGATCTAACTCTCATCTAACAACATGGTTTAAAGCAAAACTACAAACTCTAAATCTCACTACAATGAATCATGAATTTCATTGCATACCAGTGACTTCCGGCAGTGCTTTAACCACAGAGGCAGTTTTCAGCGCGCTCTTGGCCGGAGCATTCGCACCGCTTTTAATAGCCATCATCACCTCCCCGCTGCTCCGAGGGAACGCAGCCGCTTCCTTGCCGGACCCTGTCCGTATGAGACAAGCAGAAGTTGCTTCTTCCTCCGAGAAATCTATATCATCGAACCGGCTGCTCGACGGCGAAAGCATCGAAGACTTGCCCTGCATGAACTCCGACGAGTTGTAGCTCCCGATCGGCATCTGGATCCCTTCCCAACAGTGAGGCGACAGAACATCGTGAGCGAATACAGAAGTCGTGGATCCAGCGGCGCGACCAAGGGAATGGAGGCCTTCCGCTGAGGCTTGGCGCGGGGGCGGGATCCTGACGGAGGAGAAGGAGTTGTTGGTGATGTAGATATCGGTTAGCGGTGGGGAGGAGGACATATCCGTTGGAACGATGGCCGACGCGCCGGTGTCAGCAGGGACGGACAGAGATCTCGCCGGCGGCGGGTCGCAGGAGGTGAAAAATCCGACCTGGCGAACCTTGGGGTCAATTACGGCGCGTGGGAGCCGACGGGAGTCCATGGCGACGGGTGGAAGCAAGCTTGTGGATGGGTCAGTGGGTTTCGCTCTAAGATTCGTCCATGAAGGGTTTCACTAGAGTAAAAACTAGGGTTTGAGAGCTTGGAGAATGGTTCTTCTCGTTCTCGTAACCATCAAGGAAGAATATGAGGGCTCAGTCTCTTTTCCAATTCATAATTTGAGGTTTATCACTTCATCGATAATAAGTTGAAGCACGGCACTCTGATTTGATTCGCGCGCTCTTATTAGGCAAAATAGTGAAATACTGCATCCAGTCACTGGGACATCCAATAAAAATATGTCATATCATCTGTATTTTTGACTGCGTTTTTAGGTGCGCTTTACCTATATTCTACATTTCTACCTGCGTTTTATCTGTATTTTACCTGTGCTTTTGACACGTTTAATTTAAAATAATATTTTATTAATATCCGGACATATCTCCGCGTCCGGTGACCGGATGCAATAATTTGCCCTCTTATTAAGAGAAATACAAATACCTGGTTAGTGCTGTCACTCGAAAAACAATAAATAATTTCATCCAGACAAGCACTTTTATATATATATATAAATATATTTCGGTGGACAAATTCACAATTAATTATTCTGTGAGGACGTAGGAATGCAATTTGAAGATCAATCATAATATTTCATGTTACATTTCTGCTTGGTACTACAGCTCGACATCTATAACGTGGCGCATTTTGATTGGTCTTCAGACGTACAGTTGGGTCCGGCTTCCACACAAAATAATTTTTCAAACTCACACCCATTACATACCTAGAAAATGCACCTCAATAAAACGAAGCTAACAAGCTCAATGTATTTTGGTGTCATTCATTTATGAGCTCCTAAAATATCAAATGTTCATAAGGATCAATATGTGTCATTTGATTAGGTGTTTTAATTTCTTATCAAAATTATCATGAAGTTCCTTTAAAAAATCTATAAATAGATTCTACTAACACATATTTGAAATGTCTAGGATGAGGCCATAATGAAAATTTCCAATTGACAAAATTTATAAATTTATCGACAATCACCCTTCACCCAATGCTGACACCTATGGTAATGTTAGTTGTAGCCAATAAGGTTAATACCCATTATCAACTCCATTACCAATGCCCATGTTATTGACACAATAATCAAAGCCCACCATTGATATCAATGTTAATGGTCATTGTTGCTAACAATAATGATATATGTCATCAACACCAGTATTGATGCTCTCTAACTCCACCAACATTAATGCATATCATCACTACAATGCAAACATTCATCGTCGACATCAATGTTAATGACAGATGTAGCCAACAAGGTTGATGGCGATTGTTAATACAAATATCAATGTCCATTATCATCAAAAAATTTGACATACATCATAATAGAGTTGATAATCCTCATTGATAGCAACATCAACTCTCATCATTCATGATAAAGCTGGCAATCACGATCACCACAAACATAGAAATCTATCATTGGAATCATCATCAATGTCTACCATCACTATTAATTCTAATGTTCGCCATAGAGACTAACTTTGGTGTCAATCTTCACCACTAAGATCAATTCCCACAGTCAAGACATGCCATTATAATATATATGATTAATGTTATTCTCCCTTTCAAAAATATGTTATTAAGATTATCATATTGTATTCTATTACAAATATAACATATATAGCTTCTTTCATTATTGTACAAAGAAAATACTACATGCATGTAAAAGATTTCAAAAAAAGAATAAATAAATGAAAGAAAAAAATTTAACAAGGCTACCCAGGAAAGATTTATCTTCACTAATATAGAGATAACATCAAGGTTTAGAACAATTGAAACCATCGGCCATAAATTTTCTTCGATGCGTCGACCTCTCTTTGAGTAAAGCACAACTATTGAATGCATAAATAAATTTACTTCGAATTTTTTGAATAAATCTACTAAAATGGTATTAAACTTATAAAATTAAGCTACTTGTTTCAACTTATAGAATAATAATAGCTTATATTGAAAAAAATATATATTTTGATTGCTCTCTTATAAAATATCTATATTACTATATAAATATGACGTGTGATTTTTCCCATAAAAAATCTTGATCATTCATTTTTTAAACTAAAAAAATCTACACAACCCGATTTCGTTACTCTTCTGATGTCTCTCCTACTTAGCTTCAAGTCTCTTCACGATCATTTCTTCTTTGCTTTCTGTGAAGAAGATTTTTCAAAGAGTTGATAAAGAAGCTTTTGCAACTTCTTCTACTGCGTGGTTGTCCATTTTGGATCGTAAGTCAAGAAAGTAGTTTGCAACGTGGTTCGCATGAAGAAGAGTTTTGACAGAGTTGCAGAAGAAGCTTCTTCACCTTGTTCTACGAAGTTGTTCCTATTGGATCAGAAGTTACGATGGGAGTTCGCTGTGAAGGTAATGAGATTTTTCTCTATTTTCTATGTTTTGAAGAGCACAAAATGATTTTGCATTCACTATTCTTCTTTTCATTTATTAATTTAGCATATATATGTTTCTCAAGTGGTTTTGCATTCACTAGACTTCTTTTCATTATTAATTGAGTATCAATGTTTGGGTTCATTTAGTCTTTTAATTGGTCGAATGGGTGTGTTGAACCATTTGAGTAGTATGAATTGGATTGGAAGCTAAATGGTTGTCTAAATGCTTTTTCTTTTTTTAAATTCTCTGATTATCTTGCCGGATTAAAATCAATACATTACATATAGATATTAGCTAAAAAAATTTTATGGGAAATTTAGTTTTCGTCTGAGACGACTTTTTTCTGCTACTTAAAATAACTTTTTCGTAAAAAATTAGTTCTTGTAAAAAAAAATTTAAGAAGCAGTAAAAAAGTAGTTCCAAACGAATACTTAATTTCTCTGTCAAAGTAAATCAATAAATATAATTTGAAAAATTAGTCTAATTTGAGAAAGCCCCACAATGAAAAAATAAAATTGGTTGTCTTTGTCATTTGCCTGTGATACGGTTCATGGTTAGGAGAACAGCATATTTAATTACATTATTCCACTTTATGTTATTTCCACTACTGTTAGCTTTTGTCCTCTTTTTAGTAAAAGTCGTACTCCTATAGCTTTTTTTATTTGTACTCAGCGTGTGGGAAAAGGAGAGGATATAGAAGGGTTGGAGAAGAATATCAAACGGCCAGACAATTTACTTTTTTGGGTAAATTTTGGGGCAAAGCCCGTATATTTATAAAAAAGAGATTACAGGATGAGCAAAACCCAAAAAAAGGGAGAAAAGCTATCCACTAAAACATTACAGGGATTAAAAGGAAGAAAAACCAAAGGGGATAAGATACAAAAATTACGGACTCAGGCAAAATGGAACTAACAGTTAAAGCAAAAAGCTTTATCAATCACGAGCATCAGATTTAATCGACGGCAGAGCTCCTCCCTGGTTGCCGCAAAGATAAAACCGATAGAGAACAGAGATCCAAAAAGCAACCAACCAGCCAAAAATCAAGCAGGCCCCCCCAGAGGGAGAGAAATCTCCCTGGCTGCCCACTGAATATCCAAAATTTCCTGACAGCTGCAACAAATCCCAACTCAAAGCAGGCCGTCCAAGGGAGGAGAGCCAAGGCAACCATATGTTAGTTCCAGTCATCATTGTCCGGTTATCCCACAGAAAACCGCCCCAGCAAAAAACAATGACCAAGAAGGTCCAAAACTCAGCCACCGTTAAAGACATTTGGAAACTTAATATTGAGCTGATCCAGATTTTTCCAAGCAATGGTTTTATAAAAAATAGCAGCTTTAATCTTCCTGTAAATGGCATCTGTAGATTTAACCACTCCCGAAAATCTACTTTCATTGCGAGCCCTCCATATATAATAGACAGAGCAACAAACCACAAAGTAAGCAAAATTACTCCCAAAAGTAAAGGTATCCTGAATGTAATCAAAAATCTGTAATAATGTAGGCCTGAACAAAAAAGTGTGGAGTTGAGGAAGCAAAGCTGTGATAATTTTAAAGGAAAATCCGCATTGAAAGAAGCAGTGATTTATAGATTCATTCTCCAGGTGGCATAAAGGGCAAAGAGGAGGAATAAAAATATTCCTTTTAGCAAGCACATCCTGAGTTTTAAGACCACCTAATAACGCCAGCCAAACAAAAGACGAATGGCGAAGAGCGAAACGCTTATGCCAAACGAATTTAAACCAAGGAACTTTAGAATGATCAGCATAATAGTGATTGTAAAAGGTGTTGTAACTAGCTTTTTCTTTGCCCATCCATAGAAGAGGGGATGAGGCAGTTTGATGTATAGTGGTTGATCTGATACGGTCCAAGATAGAGGGACCAAAAATAGTGGGCAAAGACCAATCTCCCGCAGTAATATATGCACTAACATCCAGATTGTTACAAGATGATGGAAGAATGAAGTCAGAAACAGCAAAGCCTTGACACCATGGATCCCAAAACATTGAGAAATTGCAATTCTCCTTAGTAATCATAAAAGTTAGATTCCTCTTAATCTTGTCAGCAGTAATACAGATCAATTTCCAGAATTTGGAAGATTTAGGAGTGGGGGGCTTCCAAGGGGAGCAGAATTTGGAGATAAACCATCTAGCAGTCAAAGAATTGGAGCAATACAAGCGCCAAATAAAGGTGCAATCAAAGCCAAATCTAAGAGAATTAATAGACGGTAATCCAAGCCCCCCGAAACATTTAGGAGTGCAGCAAACTTTCCAAGAAATCAAATGTAGCTTCCTGCCTTCATGAGAACCATGAAATAAAAATCTGGCATTAAGTTTATCAATAGCTTTGCAAATCTCTTTGGGTATAATAGCCCCACGAATCCAATATGCCAAAGTATTAGCAATGGTGAATCTGATATATTGTATCCTACCTGCAAAAGACAAGAATTTAACTTTCCAACCAGCAAGTAGAGTAGAGATCCTACTCAAGAGTGGTTGGAAGTGAGCAATAATAAGTTTAGAAGTATGAAGAGGGATGCCAAGATAGGTAAAGGGATTATCCAATCTGGTAAAACCAAGCAAGGCAGTGATGGCATCAGCATCAGGAGTATGCTTAGAGAAGGAAATGGAGCACTTTTGGTTGTTAATAGTAAGGCCAGACTGCTCCGCAAAGGATTTGAGAGAAGCTTTAAGGGAGATGGCATTGGAAAGAGAGGCCTCACCAAAGATCAATAAGTCATCTGCATAAAGCAGATGGTGCACAGAACAACTCCCATTAGAGATACCAACAAAATTTCCTTGATTCAGCTCACAGGAAAAAGCATCCATAACCACCGCAAACAACAAAGGGGATAAGGGGCAACCCTGCCGTAAGCCAGAAGAAGAGGAAAAGAATCCCTCTAGTGCCCCATTGATACAAACAGAGAAGTAAACATCTTCAATACAAGCTTTAATCCAATTCACAAAAATTGGAGGGAACCCCTTAAGAATGAGCCGAGATAAGAGAAAATCTCTAGAAATACTATCAAAAGCTTTGCGAATATCAAGTTTTGCGCAAAAGTATTTCTTCTTAGGATTACCGTTGAAGCAACTAAGAATATCAGAGGCAAGGATGATGTTGTCAGTAGAAATTCTCTTCGCAATAAAACCACCTTGGCTTTCATGTATAATAGAGGGCAACACCACTTTCATACGATTTGCAATGAGCTTGGCAATCAACTTGTAAAAGACATTACATAGAGAGATGGGTCTATAGTCAGAGACCGTAGATGCATGATTACTCTTGGGGATAAGCTTGATCGCCGTCACTTTAGCACATCTCGGGAGCAAAGAGGAAGTAAAAAAGTGTTTAATAGCTCTACAAACATCAACTCCAACAATATCCCAAGCATTTTTTTATAAAATTCAGCATTAAAGCCATCAGGACCCGCAGCCTTATTATTCGGGAAGGCAAACAAAACCTCTTTAATTTCAGAATCAGTCACCATACAAGTGAGGGAGGGAAGTAGAGGGGTGGGAATAACAGAGCCAGCAGCTAACGGGGGTAGTAGCACTATTAAAATTCTTTGGAGGGTTATATAATGCCTGAAAGTATCTAATAGCCTCCTTAGAAATATCCATATGAGTGGAGAAAATGTTGCCCTCAAAGTGCAGTTCATTAATCCGATTGTAACAATTCCTGGTTTTAACATTGGCATATAAAAAACCCAGGTCATCTTCACCTTTTGAAAGCCAATTTGCTTTAGAACGTTGAATCAACCACGAGCTCCAAGCTTTTTGGAGGTGGGAAACTGATGTGGAAATATTTTTTAAGGCAGCATTGAGATTGGGATCCAAAGGTCTGTCTTGTATTTGAGAGAGGCAAGAATTATGTAATTCTTGAAGCTCAGAGATTCTGTTGGAAATATAGGAAGAGTTTGACCAATTTTTTGTCTTAAGAATCCTTTTCAATGAGTGCAGCTTGAAGTAGAAGGCATTAATAGGGCTGCCATTGTGAGGAGCAGCAAAAGCAGAAAATAAGGCATCCCAGAAACCTTTAAAGTAAACCAAATAGTTTTTGAATTGAAACCTGGTATTAATCTTGGTGGGGCTACCCGGTAAAATGATAAGAGGTGAGTGATCTGAGCAAAGAGGGCCTTCAACTTTGTAAAAAGAAGTAGGAAATGAGTCAAACCAGGCATGATTGACAAGAGCCCTATCCAATTTAATATGAATAGGGTTATCCGCACGATGATTGAACCAAGTATAAAACAGTCCCGTAGAAGAGAGCTCACTTAAACCTGAAGTAAAAATCCAATTATTCATTTCCTCCATACGGCCATGCTGAAGAGGCCTACCTCCAGCTTTTTCATCCTCTTTCCTACAGCAGTTGAAATCACCAACCACAATCCAGGGAACAGAAATAGAAGAACTGAGACTAATTAGTTGTTGCCAAAGAGAAGTTCTATCAAGAGAGGAGTTAGAAGCGTAGACAATAGAGATGAGAAAAGTAGGAAAAGAGGCAGTAGCTATGGTCCCATGAATAACTTGAGAGGTGATAAGTAAAGGGGTGAAAGTTATCTTTAACGGGTTCCACTTGATCCAGATTCGGCCTGGATTAGAAGACGAGAAATTATGGCAAGTGAGCTCATTAGGGAAAACCATATGGCTTTTGACGAACCAGTGATCACGAAGCGCGTCAGCATTAATCTTAGCTTCCAAAATGCAAATCATATCTAGATGGAAAGAAGAAACCAACTTCCTGCAAGCTAGAACTCTATCAGAGGAGTTAAAGCCTCTGACGTTCCAGCAACCAAAAGGATAAAAGGTCATTTCGATTTGGAAGAAGAAGTGCGGGTCTTCTTGGCACTCTTTCCATTGGGTTTCTGAGGATTCTGTGGCATTGTTTTGGTCTTCGGAGGGATAATCGCAGAGGTAGTCTGAGCTTCATCTGGAGGTTCTTCCGGTTCCAAGATTTGAAACCTGTTAGGGGAAACAATTTGAGGATTTTTTGGCATAACAACTCCAGAGGAGGAAGCCGGGTCAAAGGTAGAGGAAGTAGACTTAGGGGAAAAGGCCATCTGGCTTTGGGGATTAGAAGGGAGATTATCCGAGGAAGAGGCTTCCTCAGAATTAGTTGAAACGTCTTTAGTAGGGGAGTTCAAATTAGGAATTGGGTCGTTATTTTGGATCAGCTTAGGGTTTAAAAGAACGGTGGAGAGTTGAGGTGGAGGTAGGAGCCCTGTAGTGGACGACTGAACATGCACCAATGTGGGAGGAGGTAAAGGGCCATCACCCGGTTCATGCACAGATGAAGGAGGGGGAAGAACAGGTATGGTGGTAGTGGGAGGTGGTGGGAGGGTAGAGGGTAGAGGGGGCCTGTGGTTGGGTGGTCGGGAAGAATGTTTTCTGGAAGTGCTTCTCCCTCTGGGATTTGTCATTGGCGGCTTGGGTTGCGGGTTAATATGGCACAGAGTAGAAGGGTGGACAATGGAGCCACAACCAGAACAAGGTGAGGGCTTCCAATCGTATATAACTTTCAAGGAGACATCATCTCCATCCATTGAAATCGGGATTTCATCTGGTAAGGACGATGCACTGGAAACCATGACACACACCCGAGCAAAGGTTAACCTAGTTTTCCGAGCAGTCAGGGCATCCACAGCAAGTGGATGGCCAACATAGCTAGCAATTTTCGAAATACCAGTGGGGTTCCAAACGGCCAAAGGCAAATCAACAATTTTAATCCACAGAGGGATAGAGGTAAACTCATCTCGGGTAGGCTTGAATTTGGGCGTCCATTGCTGCAAGATGAACGGTCTGCCGAAGAAGAACCACGGGCCTCCAGTCCATGCAAGCTGGTAGTCTTCGTGGGAAGCAAACTTGAACAAGAAGAATCCATCGTTAAGGGACAGCAGCTCCAGAGATCCTTTGGGATTCCAAGCCTTCTTAGCGACATTAAGAAGACTCATGTAGGTCGGTCTTGGGCCGATGGAGTAGCCCACAAGGCAAGATCCCCAATCAGGAACCCCAAGGGCCAGATCATCAGCCGAGAAAGGTATCTTCTTAGAAGGCGGAACAAAGGAAACAGAGAACTCTTCAGCAACCGGGTCCTTTTTAGTAAGGTTTTAGAGGAAGTTCAGACCTCCGAGAATGGACGGAGAAGGGGGAAGTGCCCGCGCAACACCAGGCAGAGGAGGGAAGTCAGCGCAATAGGAAGAAGAGGAAGCCATAGAAGCGGTGGGGGAGGGGAAAAGCCCCCCCCCCAGAAGGTGGCGGCACGGAGAAGAAGAAGGAAATGGCGGGGAGCTGCTAGAGGATAAAACCCTAGCAGAGCATTCGTGTACCTTGAGTTCTTTTCCTACCAACTGCCAGACAATTTACTATTACAGAAAACCATACAGCTCTTTGTTTTTCCTCTCTTGTCTTTGCAGGTTCTCTGTTGTCACCGGAGCTGCTTTGGGGTTCAGACCAAGTTGGTATCAGAGCAGTCGTTTGGGACGGACGAGAATGGTAGAAGGCAACCACCAGATGACTCTCGGCGATGACCGGAGCTTGAAAACATTGTGGGTTGATGGCGTAGCAGTTAAAAAGGAAGAAGCAATTCTGGCATAGCAGCTAGAGGAAAAGAAAGAACACAGCAATATAACAGTACCAAATAGCAAATTGTATGTCATATGTCTTCTTCAACCTTCAATACATGTATATATATTTCTATATCATAATAGTATATCAGGTTAAGCATAAAAGGGTAAAGATAAAAAGAACTAATGGCTTAAATGGAAATAGCTGTAAAGAAAAATAAGTGAAGTGGAGAGTGATATTGGTACAGTATTGGTAGAGGAATATTTCTCAATGGCATGTGCGCTGCATCATTTGAGCACCTAGCAATGGCTAAACAATTAGAAGACCTTCCAGCAGAATTCTGTCGGTTCTCGATCGAAAAAGTTCATCAATCTATTCAGAGGGGGATGGGGAATTCCACATCAATTCGGCTGTTCTGATTCTGATGATGGAGAAACTTCATCAATCTATTGTTGAGACGACCATTTGAAAGGCATTAACGACTTAATGATAAATTTCAATTTAAAATGGATATGCCATTCTTTAACGGTCGGTTGAATATTTGAGGAATATCTCTACTAAGAGAGGAGGGCAGTCAAAATTATTCTTAGCATATATGGAGATTGCACCACAAAAGCAGGTGAAATATGCTGTCTATTGGTTGAGAGGAGGCACTGGTGCATGATGGCAACAATGTTACAAACTTGTCGACGCGTAGGCAAAAGAGGTGTTCGGAGCTAGTACAAGATGAAAACAACTGCTACGTGGGCATTTTTTGTCCACTAATTACGAACAAAATGCTCTATGTGAAGTATCAACGTTGCATCTAGAGAAATCACAATATTAATGAATATACATAAGAATTTTACATATTGAGTGCAAGAAACAATCTTGATTAGTCAAATAATCTGTTGGTGGCTCGATACATTAATAGATTAAAGGAAACCATACATGATAAATTGAAACTCAACTATGTTTGGTTGTTATCATAGGGCGTCAATTTTGCGCTCAAAGTTGAAATGCAATTCATGCGACATTCTAGGAGCCATTTAAGTCATGAACAAGCACGGGATAATGTTATTGAACAAAAGAGCACCTCACCAGTAGTTAAACATCCACTTGGGCCGAGAAATCCCAATCCATGGGAACCCAAACTTCCTGTGTGACAACAAGCAATGCCTAATTAGGAGAACCCCTACCCGAAGCCAGCTTCCTTCAAGTGCTATATGTGCTTCCAATCATGACACAAGTCCAATGAGTGGCCTAACATACCATAACTACAGTTTGTTGAAGGGGAATTCAAAAATGCAGAAAACATGGTTAAAAATGATGGTGATGAGCATACAAAAGAAGTAGTAGCTAATGAGAGTGAGGCAGTTCTGTGTATCATTGAACGATTACTACTAGCTCCACATCAACTAGTCCAATCCCAATGTAATGCCATTTTTTGAATCTGATGCATGCATTGTGAACGGCAAGGTGTGTGAGTTGCTCATCAATAATGGATACACTGAGAACATTGTGTCTCGTTCTCTTATATAATGCCTTCAATTGAAGACTACAAAAAATTCACACCCATATAAAATCAATTGGGTAAAGAAAGGAGTAGAAATTTTGATTTTTAAGACGTTTCGAATAACATTTTCCATAAGCAAACAAATTAATATGTGAGGTGCTCTACGACGTCATTAACATGGTTGTCTGCCATATTATACGTTGTAGATCATGGCAATATGATCATGGTGTTGTTTATGATTGCAGATAAAACACCTACTCATTTGAGTGGAAAGGGAAAAGGTTGTGATTGTTGTCAAACAGAGTTAAAGTACCCAACATTATTCGAAAGAATAAAACAATCCTAAATTTGGCCTTTGGATCAGCATTGCTACTAGCCTGTAAAGAAACTCCTAATATTTATGCATTGGTAGCCACAAAGTTGGTCAAATTTATATTGGGCCCAAATTCGACTCGAAAATATATTTTAATGCCCCTAAAAGACATCAAACAATATTTACTACCTAGTTGAACCCATAGAGTTTAATTTTCTCATCATTTCCCAACCCAAAAATAAAATTTGTCGGTTCTCAAAATGATAACATGCACCAAGAGGATATAGAAAGCCCGCCTCCAAACGTCATTGAAAAGAAAGCGACCATAGTTCCCAGTAGACAAAATGTAGCTCAACTATTATTTTGCATGTAAGTTTAACAAACTGAAAAAGTCGAGACATCAAAAAAAAAAAACAAAACAAAACAACTAAGGTCCGGAGGTCCAGCATTAGTACTACATGCAAGAAATATAGTTCGCATCATTAATATTGCGCAATTGTCAGAGCCCATCTTGAGTGAAATGGTTAAGATTAACATTGTTGTTGCAATTGAACCAAGCGAAAGCCGAATGACCATAAAGCCTGAGAATAGATAATAATTAAAACTCATTGACCCAAGGATCTTAACACAAATAGAAGAAGCAGTTCTGATTCAAAGTAAAGGCCCCGTTTGAGACATTTAATTAGTGCCATTTCTGTTCGAAACGTGAAAAGTAAATTCGGTTGGTGTTTGGATGCATAACTTCTATAAAATTGCGTTTTTCAAATCTCCATTATCTTACCAATTTTCGAAGCTTTTTATTTTACTTTTCCGTTAGAAAAATGCAGCTTTGATAAAGCCATTTCTCACCAAAATTTTACATAAGGAGTTCTGCTACCAAACCAGGCCATAGTCAATCCAATATTTAGCTTTCGCAACTACGTCACATATACTTTTCCAAGAAAAAAATATATTTTGGCCAATGGATTTGGGTCAAAACGAGCCATAAGACAAACATGCAAAGTGTGATTTAGACTTTTTTTAATAATTTTCTTATTATTTTGATTTTCAAATCTTAAGTTCAATTTCTGTCTTATCATTATTTTTTTTTTTAGAAAAAAAAAATTGTACTATAAATTACTTGTTACAATAATTTAAAAAAAAAATTATTTTCTCTATAATAATTTTATAAAATCAATAAAAAGACTATTTCAAATAAAACTTTAATATTCAGCGAGCATTCTTCAAATCAATTTGGCTTCGTTCATAAAAGTCAAAATATCAAGGAAAGGAAGATCAATTGACCAAGGCCACCATTAACTTATATTCTCAAAAATAGATTAATTGTGAATCAAGATTCAAAAAAACTTTATTCTCCTTTTACCTATTCTCTATAAGTCATGAATCACATGTGTGATTTTAATTCTTCTCAACCTGTGAGTCTATCCTATCTCATGAAGAATTTAGATCTTTCTCACCCTTCAAAAATAATAATAATAATAATAATTGTTGCATGCTAGAATATACGCGGCAGTAGAGAAATATTCGTCTTAGCGTTGCACGAGTATTCCGCACACAAACATAAAAGAGAAAATGAAAACCAAGATTTTTACGTGGAAAACCTCTGAAAAGGGGGAAAAACAACGGGGCCTAGCCCAGTTTGAATGAATCCACTAGTATTGCAATCGATTACACATGAGGCCCTTCCTTGGTGGAAGGTCTTAGCTTGATGTACATCTTATGGAGTACATTACATGATGTAAATACAAAGAGCTATTATCGACGTATTCGCTTTGTTAGAAGTACTACAGTCGGCGGGCGATGTAGGTCAGGAGGACCGTAGTCAGCTGGCGACGGAGTACTGTAGTCGGCGGGCGACGTAAGTCAGGAGGATCGTAGTCGGCGGGCGACGAAGGTCGGAAGGACTATAGTCGGCGGGCGACATAAGTCAGGAGGACCGTATTCAACTGGCGACGGATGTCGGAAAGACTGTAGTCAACGGGCGACGTAAGTCAGGAGGACCGTAGTCGGCTGGCGACGGAGATAAGAAGGATTGCAGTCTGACGACGAAGATCAGTAGGACAGCGTCAGGTAGAAGTCCAGCAATGGAAAGAAATGCATCTTCGCATAGAAGTCCAGCGAAGTTCGATAACCGGTAGAAGTCCGGCGTCGGGTAGAAACTTGGCGAAGAGTGAATTGAAGGTCCGACGTCGGGTAGAAGTCCGACGTCTTTGGTGGCAGAGGAGAACTCCAGCTTCACTTGGGCGGAGTTTCGGCGTCACGAGGGAACTCTCTTGTAAATTGGGAAGAATTTCAGCTTCCTATGGAAGTTGTGCAGAATTCCTGCGTTTCCTGAAAATCCGGCAGAGTTCCGGCGTCTTCAGGCGGCAGGAAGAGCTCCGGCGGTGGTCGAGGAGGTGAGGAATCTCCTTTTCCCCTTTCTCCTCTTATTATTCTCTCTCCTCCCTTTCAGCCCCCTTTGGTGTAGAATGAGGGCTCTATTTATAGTTTTTCTGGAGTGGCATAGCCCGTAAATAGGCATGAGATCAGGGGCGAAATGGGAGTGTTTTGAATGGACGGCCGATATCGAATCCTTTGATCATGCACGGTTCGTTGGGCATTTTAAGGCCTTAATGATGTCGGAATTCATCAATCTTGGGCTCGTTGGATTTGTCTTGTCGAGCCATTCGATTCGAGTATAAGCTCGTCAAAATTGGAGACCGTTTAGTAACTCAAATTGCGGTTTGAACCTTCCAACAGCGCTTTGAACCCTTGATTCGGACTCATTTGGGCTTGGATTGGGTTGATCTTGGTGTCGTTGGGTTCGTATTTCCGAGACGCTCAGTTTGACTGTAAGCTAGCTGAAATCGGAGTTCATATGCTCCAGAAAATAATTTTTGAAGTTTCCAACTAGCTTTTGCCTCGAGCTTCGTGCCCGATCAAGATAATTTTGTGATGACGTATCAATAATAATTCATAATTAAATTTTAATTTTTGATTCGCTAACTATTTTTTTTATTATTATATTTAATTTGAAACAGCTTTTTTATTATTTTCCAAAATATTTTTTTAATAAAAAAATTTAATACTAAAAATATACTTCATAAAATAATGATAAAGTTATTCCACTTGAAGCCTTAATAAGAAATACAAACTGAGATTATCATGTTAAAATCTACGTAATTATTTATTAGCTGCTTGCTAATGCGCTCAAAGGCTTTGAATAGGTCAGCTGGCCTATAAGGTATATTATGCTGTCTGTTGGTTGAGGGAGGCATGGGTGCATGGTAGCAACAATTTTCGCAAACTTGTGGACGGGAAGGCAAAAGAGGTGTTCGGAGCTAGTACAAGATGAAACAACTGCTACGTGGGCTTTTTCTTCCCGAACAAATGCTCTATATGAAGTATCAATATTGCATCAAAAGAAATCACACTATTTATGAATATACTGAAGAATTTTACAGATTTACTACAAGAAACAATCTTGATGAGTCAAATAATCAGTTGGTGGCACAATACATTGACATATTAAAGGAAACCATACAAGATAAATTGGAACTCAACTCTATTTGGTGGTTAGGGTTTAGGGTGTCAATTTTGCCCTTAAAGCTGAAATGCAATGCATGCAACATTTTAGGAGCCATTTGAGTCGCCAACAAGCACCGGATAATGATATTAAACAAAAGAGTACCTCACCAATAGTTAAACATCCACTTGGGTCAGAAATCCCAATCCAGGGGAACCCAAACTTCCTGTGCGACTATGAGCAATGCCTAAGGAGAACTCCTATTTGAAGCCAATTGCCTTCCAGTGTTATATGAGCTTCCAATCATGACACAAGTCCAATGAGTGGCCTAATCGGCCACAACTAGAATTTGCTGAAGGGGAATTAAAAAATTTAGAAAAAACATGGATAAAAATGATGGTGATGAGCATACAATTGATGTAGTAGCTAATGAGAGTGAGGCAGTGTTGTGTATCATTGAACGATTACTACTATCTCCACATCAACCAGTCCAATCCCAATGTAATGCCATTTTTTTTGATCCAACGCAATGTGAATGGCAAGGTGTGTGTGTTGCTTATCGACAATGGGTACACTGAGAACATCGTGTCTAGTTCTCTTATACATCCCCTTCAATTGAAGACTACAAAAAATTCACACCCATATAAATTTAGTAGGGTTAAGAAAGGAGTAGAAATTTTGATCTTAGAGACGTTTCGAATTACATTTTTCATCTATAAACAAATTTGTATGTGAGGTACTCTACGACGACATTGGCATGGGCATCTATCATATTATACTCAGTAGATCGTGGTAAGATGATCATTATGTTAGTTTATGATTGTATACAAAACACCTATACATTTGAATGGAAGGGGAAAAATGTTGAGATTGTTGTCAAACAGAGTTGAAGTACCCAACTCCATTCAAAATAATAAAACAATCCTAAATTTGGTCTTTGGATTGCCTAGCATTGCTACTAGTCTGTAAAGAAACTCTTGTTATTTATGCATTGGTAGCCACATAGCGGGTCAAATTCATGTCGGATCCAAATCATACTCAAAAATCTATTTAGACACCCCTAAAATACATAAAATAAGATCGACTACCTGGTTGAACCCATAGAGTTTAATTTTCTCATCATTTCCCAACCCAAAAATAAAATTTGTCAGTTCTCAAAATGATAACATGCACCAAGAGGATATAGAAAGCCCGCCTCCAAACGTCATTGAAAAGAAAGCGACCATAGTTCCCAGTAGACAAAATGTAGCTCAACTATTATTTTTCATGTAAGTCTAACAAACTGAAAAAGTCGAGACATTAAAAAAAAAACAACTAAGGTCCGAAGGTCCAGCTAGCATTAGTACTACATGCAAGAAATATAGTTCATATCATTAATATTGTGTAATTGTCAGAGCCCATCTTGAGTGAAATTGTTAAGATTAACATTGTTGTTGCAGTTGAACCAAGCGAAAGCCGAATGTCCATAAAGCCTGAGAATAGATAATAATTAAAACCCATTGACCCAAGGATCTTAACACAAATAGAAGAAGCATTTTTGATTCAAAGTAAAGGCCTCATTTGAGACGGCTTAATTAGTGCCGTTTCTATTCAAAACGTGAAAAGTAATTTTGGTTGCTGTTTGGATGCATAACTTTTGTAAAACTGTGTTTTTCAAATTAATCTCCATCATCTTACCACTTTTCAAGCTTTTCATTTTTGCTTCTCCGTTAGAAAAAGGCAGTTGTGAAACAATCGTTTCTCACCAATATTTTACAAAATGAGTTCTGCTACGAAATGAGGCCGAGTCAATCCAATATTTATTTTTCGCAACTGAGTCACATATACTTTTCGAAGAAAAAAATATGTTTCGGCCAATGGATTTGGGTCAAAAGGAGCCGTAATATTGCATGACAAACATGCAAAGTGTGATTTATACATTTATACTTTTTTTAATATAATTTTCTTATTATTTTGATTTTCAAATTGTAAGTACAATTTTTATTTGACCATTATTTTTTTATTGTTTTTAGAAAAAAAATTACTAAAAAATTACTTGTTATAATAGTTTTAAAAAATTATTTTTTCTATAATAATTTTATAAAATTAATAAAAAAAAAAACTATTCCAAATAATACTTTAATGTTCAGCATTCTCCAAATCAATTTGGCTTCGTTCATAAAAGTCAAAATATCAACGAAAGGAAGATCATCTGACCAAGGCCACCATTAAGGCATTAGCTTATATTCTCAAAAATAAAAGTATTGTGAATCAAGATTCAAAAAAACTTTATTCTCCTTTTACCTATTCTCTATAAGTCATGAATCACATGTTTGATTTTAATTCTTCTCAACCTGTGAGTCTATCCTATCTCATGAAGAATTTAAATCTTTCTCACCCTTCAATAATAATTCATAATTAAATTTTAATTTTTGATTCACTAACTTTTTTTTTAATTATTATATTTAATTTGAAATAGCTAGCTTTCTTATTATTTTCTAAAATATTTTTTTAGTAAAAAAATTTAATACTAAAAATTTACTTCTTAAAATAATGATAAAGTTATTCCAGATGAGGCCTTAATAAGAAATACAAATTGAGATTATCATGTTAAAAACTACGTAATTAATTATTAGCTGCTTGCAAATGCGCTCAAAGGCTTTGAATAGGTCAGCTGTGGCCTATAAGGTATGTTAAAAAAAAATCTTAATTTAAATTATATCAAAATATATTTTACATTATTAAATTTACTTAAATTTAATGATTTTAAAATAATTCTGGTATCTGCTATAATTTATATAAAAATATTTTATCATAATTATTTATTTTCAAGAACTTGTTAGATGTTAAACTCTCCTAACTCCACAAATCACTTGTTTAGTTGGATGAAAGGCATCAAATATGATATTTAGTGAAAGTTAGGCAAAGATGCTAACATTGTCGACTAAAAATATTGGTGGCACTTGTTATTGTTGAGTATGAGGAGTAACACCATAATGACGAAATAAGTAAGAAAGTAAAAGCAGCAAAAAAAAATAAAGGATATTAGGATTTAACGTGGAAAAACTCATAATAGGAAAAATCCCATGGAGACACACTACACAAAGAAATCCACTATAAAAATATGAAGAAAAAGGTATTAATTGTTAACCTGAGATGCGGTAAAGTTAACAGGGAAAGCCATGAACAGAGAAGAAAAACAGAAAGGAATTTTATTGAGTGAAAATGAATACTGAATACAAACACACCGATTCCTATATAAAGACTAAACTCTTAAATCTTTCACCAATTACAATTGTCCACGTGTACAGCACTTAGACTTGTACTTTCACTACAGGAAAACAGCTTATTTCCGGCGGAATTTCCGGCGGAACTAAATTCGTGAAAATTTCCGACGGATTTTCCGGCGGATTTCCGACGGAAATTTTTTACTGCATTTCCGGCATAATTTTTGATTGGTTTACCGACGGATTTTTTTCGGAGAAATTTCCGGCGGAATTTCCGACGGAAATTAAAAAATGTTATATTTTTAATTGTCAAATTCAAATTAATTAAATTAAATATTTTTAATTTTAAAATATAACTTAAATTATTGAATTTAATAACTTAAATTATAATTATTAGTTAATAAAAAAATAAATGATTTAAATTTAAACTTAAATTATAATAAAATTTTAAAATTATTTATCTTTTAAAATAATTATTACTTTTAATATGATTCAAAAAAAGGTTAAATAAAAAAAAGTATGGACTTTAACAGGTTTTTGGTAGATAGGGAAAGATGGTAAGCTGGTCCCGTGGAGAGGAGAAGGCAGGGGGGTGGGCGGGGTTCGAAACTCGCCGAAAACATGGGTGCTGTGCGGGCGGGCTGGAGCCACGCGGGCGGGCTTATTTGAGCTGGGGCGGCTCGGTCTTGCGGGGGGGGGGGGGGGGGGGGGGGGGGGGGGGGGGAAGAGGGGCAAAGTTGGTTCGGCTGAAGAGAGGTCCACGCGGGGGCTTGGCAAATCTGAATTTTTTTTTTTAATTTTTTTTTGACATTCCGACGCATAAAAAATCCGCCGGAAATTTTTTTCCAGCGCAAAATCTGCCGGAAAAACGTCGGAAATGTTTCCGGCGACTTATTTTGCGCCGGAAGTCCTTTATCGACGCGCGTATAACCGGCGAAAATATTTCCGCCGGAAATCCGCCGGAAATGCAATTTTCCGACGGATTTTTGGTCATTTTCCGACGAAAACGGCCGCCGGAAAATGACGTTTTTCCCGTAGTGTTTCTTGTTTTTAGACGGTTCTATTAATTGATCTTCTAATACCCTCCTGCAAGCTGATGTTCCGGAGGTAAGAAGCTTGTTAGCAAGAAGCTTGAACCGTGAGATAGAGAGAGATTTGGTGAAAAAATCTGCAAGTTGATCTTTGGACGAAATGTGATGCACTTGGATGCTCTGATTCTTGATACAATCCCGGATGAAATGACAATCCACTTCAATATGCTTCGTACGAGCATGGTAAACTGGATTGTTGGCTAAGGCAATTGCCGATGTATTGTCACAGCATAAAGTAGTTGGTGTGGATTGAGCGAAGTTCAACTCTTGAAGAAGCCGGCGGAGCCAAATTATTTCGGTAGTAACCGCAGCAATAGCACGATATTCCGCTTCAGTAGAGGAACGTGCTATGGTAGATTGTTTCTTGACACTCCACGATATGAGTGTATCTCCTAGGAAATTACAATACCCGGTGGTAGACTTGCAATCATGATGATCACCGGCCCAATCTGAGTCGGCATACGACCGGAGAGTCATGGAGGATCCTGTAATGGGTAAACCATAATGAATAGTACCACGTAGATAGCGTAAGATTCTTTTTAGAGCATCAAAGTGTTGGTCCGTAGGCTTGTGCATGTGTTGACAAGCCTTGTTGACTGCATATGTGATATCGGGGCGTGTAAGGGTTAAATATTGTAATGCACCAACTAGTTGGCGATACAGCATTGGATTGGTGAACTCAGACGAGTCAGATGAGCAAACTGCTTTGACGGAGGTGGGCGTAGCAACTTCTTTGCAGTTCTGCATACCAGCCCTCCGAAGAATGTCTTCCGCGTATTGTTTTTGGTGAAGCAGCAAACCAGTTTCTGTTGATTCCGCTGTTATGCCCAGAAACTGGTGTAGAGTTCCCAAATTTCTCATTTGAAATCGTTGATGTAGTTTGGATAGTAATTGGGATACAAACAAAGCATTATTACCGGTTAGAAGAATATCATCAACATAAATTAAAATGTAAATTGTAATTTTATTTTTGTTATAGATTAGTAACGAAGGATCGGAGTGACTAGTAGTAAACTCACATTGATGTAAAAAACCGGTAAGCGTGATGGAGTCACTCTTCTCTCTCACTCTCTCATTGCTTATCTTCTCACATACACCGTTCTCAATTATATACACACTCAAAATACAAGAGAAAGTCAAGTAAAATAACTCAAGGGATGCAATCCTTTAGAAAAACAAGAAAGAAACTTTATGTCCGTCTCGCAGCGCAGTTTGGACATTGCGACGCTCAAGCCTCTGTCTTGTACCGCTGCGGTGTCATATCTAGGCCGTTGTCGCGCTTTGCTCTCTATCATTCAGTGCTGAGAGGCTCATGTAGGCAATATATGGGCTTTATATGAAAAAAAAAAAAAAATTAGTGTCAAGCACCCGAACCCAAGCAAGGGCAAACCCCACGCACCCCCCAATGTACACAATAAACTTTAAGATCCGAGACAACAGAATAATCAGATTGATCAACACAATCAAATTCCATACATAACAACTTACTTTCCAAACATACTAAGCCCAATATTATCCTATCTGCCAGTATATAGCATCCCTCTATGCCAAAGATCATCTAACTAATATAATATAGATGTGGGCATCATATAATATTCTCATCTCGTACCGGGATCAAATTTATTGCATGAGGAGAAGTGACTAAACACCAATACAATACTTCTCTCAATGTTGGTTTTGACAACATTGATGACGAAGCCAAGTATGTCTTGAGCTCAAGGCGACCTGACACTCATTTGTCCATTGAAAGCTCATGTTATGGGCACTTTCCAATGTCTTAAATTAAGAATGACTAGCATTCATTTATAGAGTAAGCTAAAAAGTGAGACAAAGATGTTATCCTCCAAATCAAGCTTATGGCTCCCTAATATTTTTCTTAGGTGTCATATTCTAGGGCATCTAAATGGAAGCTAAAAATGGTGAAATTATTATGTACGGTCACCACATGTTATTCGGAGGTGAATCACGACGCGTCACGTACACCATTATTTTGTTGTGTATTGATGTTGTGTATTGTTGTGTATCATGTGACATGATGCATCCTGATTCGCCTTCGGATGATCCAGTGACCGTACGTAATGATTTATCCTAAAAATGAGAGGGAGTTATGTCATATGGGTCAATTAGGTATTTGATAAACAACTAATAACGTGAATTTGTATCACCTGTTTAGGAATAAATAGTGATTTCATTTATATATTTTTATGAATGCAGTGAGAGCTTGACGATACAGTAAAATCCATAGTAACCATTCTGCATTTTAATGTCTGAATTTGTTCACTTATTTCATTTAGGCTGATTTTTTAATTGGATCGTGTAGATCGATCGCTGCATTTTTATTATTCATTAAAGTCACATATCTAAATCACACATAGATATATTTTTCAATATATTAAACATTGGATTTTACTCTAATGTATCTGACAGTAAATGAAAAAAAAAATGATTATGATGAAATCTTGAAGTTAACAAATTACTTTTAAATTTATCATAATATTAATGTTTATATCACAATCATTTTAAAATAAATTAATAACTTGTAGATCAATTTCATTGTAATTTAATGCTCAGTGTTGGGAATAAAACCACGGCGAAACAAATAAAAAAGAGAAAATACAATGAAAAAAAAAATATCAGGATTTAACGTGAGTGTTGCGTCCTGAAAAATTCACGACAATAGAGAGTGATATAATTTAACGTCTTAGCTTTGTATGAAGACCCGACATACAAACAGATTAGAGAATGTGGTTATAACTTTTATAAAGAACATCATAATTTTCATATGGAAACCTCTGAAAAGAGGAAAAATCATAGGCCTTAGCGCAATTTGAATGAATCCACTAGTGTTTGCAATTGATTACAAATGAGTCGCTTCCTTACATGGGAGGCCCCAAAAAAAATTTGCTTTATAGGGAGCTCATTGGCTGTCATAGTTTTTTGCCATCTTTCCTCTCTCTCTCTCTCCATTTTATTTTATAGATATCAACCTCCTCCACTAACATGATCACTCTCTCTCTATATATGAGTGATGAGATTATATTCTCTCCATTTTCACATCAATAATTTTTTTTTTTAATTAAAAATTTCATCAATTTTTTTAAAAAACTCAAATTCTAGTTTATTGGAGATTTATGTAATTAAAGCCAACAAATTACATTAGAGGAGAATTATAATATTTAAATTTAATTCAAGTAGCTTAAAATATGCTTAATATAAATTTTCATATATTTTTTATATACTTTTATAATAATAATAAGATATAGTTTTTTATATATTTATTGCTCGTAAAATGTTTTTTAGTTGCATTTTTATTTAAATTAGATATGAAAATATATGATTAAAAAGTGCTTGAAATATATTAGTACAATAATATATAATTTAAATAATTTGTGTGTTGAAATTAATTTAGATGAGCATGACAATAAATTTATTTTTCATTATCATAGAAATTATCTTCTTATAACTAAAAATAATAATAATAAATTAAAATCATAATGTCAATTTCAAGCTAAAATGAAAAAGTTTGAGATTATTTTTAAAGTCAAAATTTTGTGCCGCCCCCGTCGATAAAAGATCCTAGCTCCGCCACTGCTTAGAAGGAAAGTTTTGACTCGATGTATCAAATATACATCATATATAGTGCATTATATGTTGGGAGTTTGAAGAATCATCATTGATATGTTCGTTTGGGGCGGCAAAATCATAGTCGGCAAGCGATGTAGGTTGGAAGGACCATAGTTAGAAGACGGTGGTCAAAAGGATTGTAGTCGGTGAGCTACCGTGGCTGCAAGGACCGTAGTCGACAAGCGACGAAGGTCAAGAGGACCGTAGTTGGTATTGGTGGTTGGAAGATCGCAATCGGCGAGCGAGAGAGGTTGAGAGGATCATATACCGTAGTTAGGCGATAGTGATCAGAAGTACCGTAGTTAGCGTAGTTGACAGGCGACAGTGGTTAGAAGGGTCGTAGTTGGGCGGCGATGGTCGGCAGGACCGTAGTCGGCTCGCGACAGAGGTCGGGTGGACCGTACGTGATCGATGAATGGGTGGAATTCCGACGGCGATCGGAAATATCTCAATCTGGCGGTGGTCGACGAATAAGCAGAAGTTTGTAAATGGTATGGTCGACGAGCAGGAAGAAGTCCAACGGTGGTAGACTAATAGGAAGAAGTTAAGCAATATTTGATGAATAGACAGAAGTATGACAGCGGTCGACAAACATACAAAATTCGATAATAGTCGACAAACTGGAAGAAGTTTGGATGCTGTTGGGAAGAACTCTAGTGGTGGTCGATGAATGGGTGAAAGTTTGACAGTGGTTAGCATACTTGAGGTAGTCTAGTGGTGGTCGGGGAACCAGCATAAGTTTGACAGTGTTCGGTGGACTGGCGGAATTCCGTCGGTGGTCGGAGGAGTGGCTAAAGTCCTGCGGTGATCGACAGACTGACGAAAGTCTGTTAGTGGTCGACAAATTGACGGAAGTCCATTGGAGGTTGGGAAGAACTCCAGTGGTGGTCGGCGGACTGGCGGAAGTCTGGCGGTGGTCAAAAAGAACTTATGCGGTGGTTGATGGCAAGCAAGCTACCAAATTCTTCCCTTCTCCTCATTTCCTCCTCCCTCTCATGAGAAAAGTGTAGGCTATTTATAGTTTTTTTAGAGTGACCTGACTTGTAAATATATGAATGATCAAGGTCAAAATAGAAGTGATTTGAATGGATGGCAGATATTGATCTCCTTGATCATTGATCGTTTTATGGTCATTTGAATGCCTTAATGATATCAGAATTCAGTGATCTTGGGCTAGTTGGATTTGTCTCGTCGAGCCGCTTGGTTTGAATATAAGCATGTCATCTTTAGAGTTTGTTTGGTATTCCAAATTGAGCTTTGAAAAGTTCAAATATGTTTTGGACCCTTCATTTGGGCTCAGATCTGGCTGGTTTTGGTGTTGATGAGTTTGTCTTTCCAAGACGTTCAGTTTGACTATAACTTTGTTGAAATCAAAGCTTGCATGGTCCCCGATTTAATTTTGGAAGCTTTCAACTCAATTTTTCTTCAAGATTTGTGCCCAATCGAGATAGATCTTTGATGATATATCAGTGAGAAAAATTAAAATCGATAAAATTTTATTAGATTCTTGGAGGAAGAAGAAGCATCTTCTTGAGCTTCTTGGATGAGAGAGAGGGATAGGGAAGCGAGGAAGAGAGAGCTTCATAGGGAAATCTTTGTTTCACTTCAATTCAGATACAAAAGGATAGTAATTACAACATCATATACACCTATACATAGATATAGATCAATCATGACATGGAGTCTTACAAGGCAAACATAACCTGAACTTGGACCAATATCTAATCATCTCCACCTTGGTCTAAATTTTATAAAATAAGAAAAAGATACATGTTGTCCACAAAGAATAGCTCCGCATGTCTTCCCCGCCAACTGCCTCTATCTCGAGATTGTCTCAATGAGACTTTGATACCACTTAATTATTAGGATTCTTGGAGGAGGAAATAACATCTTCTTGATTGTTTCCAACCAGATGCAACATTGTAGCTCTTGAGTATACACGCTCCAACATTGTTGCATAGGAAAAAAATCTTTCCGAGCAAGACCCCAGAACCTAAAGCAGGCGGCCCCTATAACTCCTCCAACGAACTAGATTGAAAAAATTAATGTTTGAATCAACATTATAATCATATTGATCAAAGCAATCTGATTCCACACATAACTGACATCTATTATTCCCTAACAATTGATCAAACACATTTGAAATAATTCATATTTTAATTAATAATTTTAACCTTAGATCATGACAGCTTTATTTAATTTTTTTTTGAAAGCTAATACTTTATATTTTAACATTTAAAAATCCAATAAAGCCAAAATCATGCTTGTGCATTCCAAAGCCAAAATTTTTTTTTTTTGGGAAAATTTGGGCTTAGCCTGTATATTTAGAAAAGAGGGTTACAAAAAATTAACAACTCAATGTGCTTGAGCTCTGCTAGGGTTTCACTTTGCAGAGTGCTTTCTCCCCGCCGCTTTGTGACCATCCCTCCCCTCCTGGGAGGGATCCTCCCCCTCCCCCCTTGAGATGGCTTCTCCTTCTCAAGGCTACCCACCTCTTCCTAACACCTCTGTCCTTGGACTTCCCTCTGCTGGCCTTTCCTACGCTGAAAATGTTTCAGCGCCCACATCCAAGCCTAACTCCTTCCCGGTTTCTTTCTACTCACCGGGTCAAAAGAAGCTTTCTTTTCATGCGAATGATCTCTCTGAAGGGAAGACTATCTAGAACAACGCCCTTATAGGGTATTCTCTGGGTCCTAGACCGTACTATGAGTGCCTTCTAAAAGCCATGCAGAAGCTGTGGCCCCTTAAGGGATCTATGTCCTTGCTATCTATGGCGGATGGATTCTTTCTTCTAAAGTTCTCCACCTCGGAAGACCTAGAAACCATCCTGTCGGGCGGCCCCTGGTTCATCCTTGGGAAACCTTTCATTCTACAACGCTGGTCCCCGAAATTCAAGCCGAAGCGTGATGAGACTGCTCCGATTCCTCTCTGGATCAAGACCGTTGATTTTCCTTTAGCCCTCTGGACGCCAACGGGTATCTCCTGCATCGCCAGCTACATTGGTATCCCGATCTCTGTTGATGCTCTCACTGCCAACCGTACCAGGTTAACGTTTGCCCGGGTATGTGTCCTAATTTCTAAGGACTCTGTTTTACATGAAGAAATCCCTATTGAAATTGATGGTGAAGACATGGTTCTTTCCGTTATTTACGATTGGAAGCCGGACCGCTGTGAAGGTTGCGGTTCTTTGATTCACCCTTTTTCTCTCTGCCCTAACAATCCAAACCCGCAACACATCCTTCCTCCTCAACCACCAAAATTTCGTGGTCGCAGCTCCTCCAGACACAGAACATCCCAGTCCCGCAGATCACCTTCCACTAAACCTCCTCCTAAGCCCTCCGATACTGGGACTCCCCACCCCAACACTGCGGTCCCTCCCACCACCCTACCGTCTGTCCCCATTGTCCCTCCATCCTCCACCATAGTTGTTGTTCCTCCTGCTGACAAGCTTCCACCCATTCCTAACCTTAACTCTCCTACCGAGACCTCATCCTCTTCTGCCCAACCCACTTCTCTTTGTCTTCTCAATATCCCAAAAATTCCTCTTGTCAATAAGTTTGCCTCCTTCCAAACCGGCGAAGGCGAATCTTCTCAATTAAGCTGTTGACTCTCTGTCGGAAAATGATTCCTTGTCTATTCCCACCCAGGAAGAAGACCCTCCAGACTCCACAGACTCTGCTTCTAAATCCTCTGAAAAGAAATCCATACCTGACAAAGCAAAATCTCCTGCCAAACCCAAACCTCCTAAAGGAAAATTGGCCAAGAAGGCCAAAGCCACGAAGTTTTAATGTCCCTGCCTAATATCGCAAGCTGGAACGTCCGTGGCTTCAACAACCCGGACAAGGTGCGGTTTTGCAAGTCTCTCATCCAATCTCAAAATCTTAAATTCCTCTGTGTTCTGGAAGCCAAAATCTCTCTGTCCTCCGTCGAGGACCCCTGGTTTTTGCATTCTCACTCTCTGTTTGACAGTGAAGGTAGTTACAATAACTTCAAGGAATCCACTCCTGGCAGAATCTGGCTTAAGTGGGATTCCACTGTCTTCAATTTTCATCCCATCCTTACCACTTCTCAATTAATTCACGGTGTCCTCTCTGCGGGTTCATTTCCCCCTATATTTCTTTCTGTTGTTTATGCCTGTAACAGTGTGGTGGAGCGTAGAAGTTTATGGACCAATCTGGAGAATTCTATCCCACTTCCGAATCAGCCGTGGGTCATTCTGGGAGACTTTAACTGCTGTAGGTTTGAAACTGAAAAGGCTGGTGGCTCTCTTCTTACGGACAGTAGGTTAGGAGAGCTTAATAATATGGTTTTTAAATGTGGCGTTCAAGACTTATCCTCTACTGGGCTGTTTTACACATGGTACAATCAAAGGGTGGACTCTCCGATTCACATAAAACTTGATAGAATTCTAGTTAATTCTGCTCTTCTGGATTATCTGCCCCTGGCTTACTTCAGAGTTGTGCCTCCTACTGGTTCGGACCACTCCCCTATAATTTTCATTGCTTCTCATGACAAACCTATTGCTGCTAGGTTCAAATTCAAAAATTATTGTACTAATATGGAAGGTTTCTGGGATGATGTGTTCTCTGCTTTTTCTGCCAATTCTTCCCGAAGTCCTTTGGCTGCGTTCTCTCACAGCCTGCAATGCCTCAAAAGATCTCTTAAGAAGAGGAATTGGGCCTCTTCCAACTTTCTTTCCTGCACTATCATGGATCTTAAAGCTAAACAACACTCCTGTTTGCTTGAGCTCCAAAACCAGCCTTTGGATATCAACCTCAACAGCAACCTTAAAAGCATTAATGATGACCTTGCTGCTTTACAAACTCACTGGTCCTCTTGGATCACTCAAAGAGCCAAAGCCTCTTGGCTTCTTCATGGTGAAGATGACTTAGGATTTCTTTTTGCTAAGATTAGGCATAGAAGCAACAAGAACTGCATCAAAGAAATTACCACTGATGAGGGCCATTTTACCTCACATTCCGAGATTTCTAGGGCCATTGTCAACCATTTTCAAAATCTCTACAACCCTCCCTTTACCCCCCCGGTTACTCCTCACATTCATCCTGGCAAGATGGTTTCTCCTCACATGTGCCCTTTGTTGGTTAACCCGGTCTCCCTTGAGGAGGTGAGAGCTGCTGTTTTTGATGGTAATGAATCCTCTGCCCCGGGCCCAGATGGATTCTCCTTTGCTTTTTACAGAAAGTCTTGGCATCTGTTAGGCATCATCATTTATAAGGCTGTTAAAAACTTCTTTGATACTGGCTCCTTCCCTAAAGGCATGAAAGCTACTGCTATAACTTTAATTCCGAAATGCTTCCATGCCTCTCATATTAATGATTACAGACCGATATCCCTCTGCAATGTTTTTTATAAAATCGTGGCCAAGGTTTTAGCAAATAGAATGAAGTTAATCCTCCCATTGATTATTCATGACAGCCAATCTGGCTTTATTGCTAAGAGATGCTCTATGGATTACATTATCCTTGCTTCTGAAATCCTTAGGGATTTCAAAGGTACTCACAAGAAGTTCTGTGCTAAGCTTGACATCAAGAAGGCCTTTGACTCTGTCTCCCGTGAGTTCTTGTTAGCTAGGCTCACCCAAAAAGGATTCCCTGATGTCTTTGTCTCTTGGATTAAAGGCTGCATTATGGATGTTCATTTTCTGTATGTGTAAACGGCTCACTTGAGGGGTATTTTAATTCAAATGCTGGCCTTCGTCAAGGCTGTCCCCTGTCACCTCTCTTATTTTGCATTGTGATGGATGGTCTTTCCCACACACTTTGCAATACCTCCAACAACTTCCAAGGAATTCATAACAAAGATGTGTACATTAATCACTTAATGTATGCTGATGATCTTCTTGTCTTTGGAGCTGCTTCTACCGCCAATGTTGATGTTCTCATCTCTTCCTTAAAACTTTTTGGTTCGATATCAGGACTTCACGTTAATGCTTCAAAAAGCTCCATTGTTTTTTCTGGTACTGGGACCGATACGAACCAGATTTGTGAGATGTTGGGGATCCACCTTGTTAAAGAACATCTCATCTACTTGGGTCTTCCAATTTCTCCAAAAAAGCTCAATATTTCTCACTTCCAACCACTCCTGAGCAGAATTTCTGCTCTACTTGATGGTTGGAAAATCAAATTTCTTTCTTTTGCAGGTAGGGTGCAGTTTCTCAAATTCACCATCACCAATACTATTGCCTACTGGATTCGTGGTTCCATCTTACCAAAATCCGTTTGTGCCACTATTAACAAACTATGTTCCAGATTCCTATTCCATAGTAATGTGCATGAAAAGAAACTTCACCTCATAGCATGGTCTAAAGTCACTCTTCCTACATGCTTTGGGGGTCTTGGCATTCCTTCGGTTGATGCTTAATATCACGGTGTTTTATGCTCCATCATAGGAAGATTTTATAGTTCTACAAACCTTTTGAGTGATTGGTATAAATCTATGTATCAATCGCCCTGGAAACCTCCTCCTCTCTCTGCCTCAAAATTCTGGAAGAGGATTCATGCTACTGCTCTCAAAATTAAAGACCATGTCTCATTCAAGGTTGGCTTGGACTGTGGTTTTCATATGCTTTGGGACCCTTGGCTGAAAGGATCTTTTATCTCTGATGATCCTAATAGTGTTATTTTTACTGGTAAACTAGTTAAAGATTTTATTGTGAATGGTAATTGGTTACTTCCTAGCACGATCTTCCCCCAGACTTTTAAAGCCATTGTTGATTGCAAAATCTGGGACAATTCAGACGTTCTTTGGAATGGCACGACGTGTTGGTCTTTTAAAAACTTCACTGAGCAATTCTATTCTCATTACTCTAAAGTGGATTGGTATGCCTCGGTTTGGCATAAAAAAATTTCTTTGAAATACGCTTGCTTCACCTGGATGGCCGTTATTGGGAAGCTTAAAACGGCAGACAATTTGATTTCCAGGGGCATTGCTGTGCCTCCGATATGTTCTCTCTGTCTTTCTTTTTCCGGAAAAACCATAGTCACCTGTTCTTTGACTTTGACTGTGAGTTCTCCTTCACTATTCTGGCTAGGTTGTTGCCGGAGCTCAATTGCTTCTTACTGAGGCCCACTTTATTGCAAATTTTTTATTTCTTTGAACTCTCGGCAACTTATCATAGGCAGGAAAAAGATTTTTGCTGTCTCATTGTTAGCTGCACCATTTACCACCTTTGGAGAGAACGTAACTCTAGACGGTTCTCTAATGATATCATGAATTCTGTCAAAATCATTAACAATATATCGGCTGCTATAAGATTAAAGGTTTCAAAATGGACAAACAAAGAGAAGCTGCTGGGAAGATTTTTTGGTTTTTAAGCCTTGCTGCGTTGCTGTGTTTTTTGGATTACTTTGGGTATACTGTCATTAATGGAAGCATTCTTTTGTCTCTGCATTGGTGTGGGATATTTGGGTATACAAAATTTCTTGGGGTCTCAGGCTTTTCACCCCAGTTTTGTTTAAATTTGGTATACTTACTTCTCGGGGCTATATTTTTTGGGGGTAGTGGCTGCCCCGCTTCTCTTGATCCTCCCAGGTGGTTTTTTGCATCCACTCGGACTGACTTGCTGCATCCAGATGGTGTGTTATTACAAACAGACAATGATGACCAAGATCACCCCTTCTCTGGCCATGGAGGGTCTTTCTTTGGCAACCTGGCTGGAATTCAATTCGACTATTATCGGCAGGAGGTTCTGCGATGGCCTTATTCGATCCTGCTGTCTTTTTTCTCTCGTCCGCAGGCAACCTGAGCCTTCTGTGCGATTTCGTGTGCCTATTGCTGATGCTATGATGTTCATGGGGTTCGGTCTTTTCCTTTATGAGTCTTAATGTTTGTAATATCCACCATCTGCCTCTCTGTTTTTTGGGTTCGATGGTTGGATCTCTTTTGGTTAGCCACGTTTTTCTCTTTCTTTTTCTGATTCTCTTGTAATTTTTGTTCCATCTAATATACGGGCTTTCTGCCCCGGGTTTACCCAAAAAAAAAAAATTAACAACAAGTAACACCAAAAAAGTGCTCAACCAACAGTGGGAGCCAAAAACAAAATTAACCAAAAATAAAACCATAACCAAACAAAGCGGAAACAACAAAATTGTCTAGGGAGTGGACAGAGGGCTCAGGTTCAGCATGAACCAATTGAATCGAGAATAGAAACCTGCAAAAACCGTCTCGAGAAGAAATAACCCCCGGTTGCCAAATATTTAAAGCATCCGCAGGGTGCAAAAATTGCCAGGCCAGATGCGGAGATGAACGGAACAAAGCAACAAAGAGACATGGCTGTCCAGGGGGTGCAAGCACTTGGTTCCAATTCATCATTGCCCAGTCAAAAAATTGCTGTATAACCCGAATTCCCTCCAAAACAGCATTGAAAAGAAGAAAGAAGCTTGTCGTGATTTTTCAAAGACAAAAATTCGTCTGCCAGTTCATATCTATACCGAACCGATTCATCATCAGTGGATCCGTACCACGTGACCGTGGATCCGTACCACGTGACCGTGGATCCGGTCCTTATGCTTGGCCTCTAAGTAAACAATGGCTAATTGGCTACCTTCCCGGCGGCCTTCTAGACCTGTACAAGTCACCGCATAAAAAAAAGGCAGTAATATAATATAACGTAAATTATCATAGTATTTCATTTAGGGATCATTTTGAATTAAGCTTGTAAGTAAAGAATATGACATATAAAGTTATATTTCTCCTCGAAAAAAAATTATAAAGAAACTATAGTTAAAATATATTAGAATGGAATTAATAATGACTCCAAAGTTATATTATATATGATAGTTTGAATTATATTAATCACAATATAAATCATTAGATGACTTAAAAATTTATTATTATAATTGAGATAAATGCAGCTTTTATAAATTAAATATGATTATGAAACTATTATGAGCAAAAGTTTTTTAAAAAGTGCAGTGCATATTATAAATACTTTATATTTCGAAAAATCAAATAATAGCTTTATTATAGCTATCACAATGTAGTAGGAGTCTTATTTGGAGTGACTCTAGATTTTTATAGAGTTAATTGTGTAGTTTTTGTATGAAAAATAACTTAATTATTTCTGTTATGAAAAATATCTTTTCACATAAAAAAAAAGAAAAATAATTAAAAAAAGTAGTAAGGGTCTTTATTTGAAAAACAAAATAACTAAAAAATTATCCTGAATAAATTTTGGCTTTGTTGGGGATAACTGTTTTTTAAAATTTTTATATTAAAATTTATTTTCTACCGTAGCTTTTAAAAATTTATTATTTTTTATAATAATTTTACAATTATTTTTATTAAAAAATTATAGCTATTCGAATATCTTTAATCTTAATAGTTGAAAATGGAATATTATAAATAAGAGGATAATGTAAAATTTAAATTAAGAATAAGAGCATAATATTTTAAAAAAAAAAATAAAAGAAGCAAACTAGCCAAACAGAATGATGTATTCAATTGAATGCACATAACTGTTTGTCAAACAGTTTGACGCACTCAATGGAATGCGCCAAAATATTTGACACATTGCTATAGAAATTTCAAACTTTAATTCAGCTGACTAGAATGAATGGACTAAATGATTTGACACATTCTAAAAAATTAGTCAAAATTATTTGACGCATCCTAAAGAATGTATCAAATAATTTAGCTGATTTATTTTTTTTTTAATATTTTACTTTTATTTCTTATTTAATTAATACATGCTCCTTTTAAAAAAAATTGTTGAAAAACTCATGCAAAATTAAAAATAATAATAAAATAAATCGTCGGTCGGCAAAGATACATTAATCAACCGCTTTATGGAATCAGGAAAACACGAGACCTAAGCGCGGGTGCCGCGGAGTCGTCTCCGCGATCTCCACCGCACCAAATTGGGGATTTTCTTTGTCTGCCCACGGCAAGCGCCTGGTCCACGTGCACCTTTTACTCTCCCCTATCGATTTCTTTCCAATTTTCCTCGCCGTCTCTTTCTTGCTTTCTTCTTCCCCTTACCAAACGCGCTTATTAAACCAAAACCAGCTCATATCTCTTCATAAGAAGAGCCAAACAAATAACAATACATAGCAGCACTTATCCTTCATACTAGCAAAGGCAAGGAGAGACAGATAGAGAGAGAGAGAGAGAGAGAGAGAGAGAGAGAAGTGGATGGAGATCAAAGAGAGTTTCATGGCTGTTCATGAGGCGGCGGTGGATCTGCTGGAGCTAAAACTTGGTAGCCTTGGTTATAACCTGTCCCCGTCCTGCCACGGCTCGGACGTCGCCGTCTCCGGCCATGCGGACTCCGCCAAGCAGCTGTAAGTCAATGTCTACATTTGTCCTATTGATGCTTGTGAGGATATGGTTTTACAGTTCAAAAAACAGCAAATTAAAAGTCTGTTTGGGGAGAGATTATTCTTTGCGGACACCGGATGTAGCTTATCGTCCAAAGATGAATCAGATGCAACCATATCATCGTGCTTTGTACCGAGCAGTACCGAGCCGCGGTATCGAGTAAGGGGTGACGTGACTCATTTTCATTGAGCTCTAGACGGTGTTTGGCATCCGCACAGAATAATTCTTCCTATATGATAGAAATTATTATACGCGGAGAGGGGATATAGAGTAGTCCGATTTGTTTCTATGAACAGTAAAAATGCTTATCATTGTGCTTTTACTATTCGTGAAGACAAAATCGAACGGTTCTTTATATTCCATCTCTACACATAATAAACTCTCCTAATTTAATTTTGACGGCCGTAAAAAAAAGTTTCAATCGGACAACAACTAATTTAGTATTATCTTATTTTAATAGATTTATTTATAACAAAAAATATTTTTATAATAATACTTTTAATATAAAAAATACGGTAATGTCAAGTAAGATTATAGTTATTATATATATAAATGATTCATTATAATAGTTCGTTATTTGGTGGACTAAGTTTTTGTATATATGGCTTCATTTGAATGAAGGAATCAACTGATGCAGGTTAGAAGAACCATCACGGCAAATCACTATCTGTTACAACGGTCGAATTTCCGTCTGCAACGTTACTAACTTCCAGGTTTGCCATTTGCTCTTCCTCTCCAAACCTATCTGCTTCAGAAATAGAAAAAAAAACCACATATCAACTTTAAGAATCTTTGCTTGCCATTTTAGCAAACAGAAGAATCCTCTTCAAGTTTTAGAAGTTTTCTAATGTAATGATTATCTCGACAGTAGAAATAATTATCGTATTTTTTTTATTAAATGATCTTATTTCGTTTGATTAAACTTTATTTAGCTTGAAATTTTTATGATGATAGGCAAGAGCCATTATGGACATGGCAAAGAATGAGATGGAGAAAAACAAGCATAGAAAGGAAGAGGAAGGCGAAGTGGCAATTGCAAGAGAGACGGTGGAGCTTCAGCCAGGACTTTCTATGAAGAGATCGTTACAGAGATTTCTTCAGAAGAGGAAGGCGAGATTAATGGCTGACAGCTCCTTCCCTTACGCACACAGAAAGCCATTGCAGCTGTTCTGACGACGACTAACTTCAACATACGAGTTATTTTTTTCACCCTAATGACAGTTTTTCTTGTTCTTTATTTACTATTGAGCTTTTAGAAGAATTCATGAAAGAATTAATACTCCATTTACATGTTTTGATGTATAATTTTGGTTTTTGACATTTAAACATTGTAAGAAAAGGCGTGAAGTTCTTCTTTTTTTTTCCATGCATGTAAGCATGTTAGTTTGTGAGCTTGTCGATTATTTTTTAAAATTTTTTCTGATGTTATTGAAAATTGAGACTGAGAATGGGAATAAAAGCACAAATTAAATATAAATGTTGGCTTGGCTGGAAAATTACTATGATCTGAATTTGTATAGGAGCAACTGTATTTTGATTTTTCATTGAATACACTTGTTTACCTATGTTGGGAACTATAGAGGAAGCGATAAAATCATGTATTTTTTGAACTTATATATATATATATATATATATAGCTGTGTTAATATTTGACCCGACTCAAAAATCCGACCTGAAAATTTCGGGTTCGGGTTAGGGATTTCTACCCATTTGTAAAACCGGGTCGGGTTCGGGTTGACCCGGAAACCTGAAATCAACCCGGTTTGACCCATTTTTAATTAATTTAGGAGGGTTTTAATGGATTTTTATGAAATAAGTAAATGATATTTCAAAAAATTATAAACATTATTGCCCAAATTAATTCAATCTTGATTTATTTTAAATTAATTGAAGTAAATATCACCTTAATTTGATTTAGATTTAAATAAATTGAATTAAATAAAAAAACTTAATAAAATATACCCGAATCGGGTCGGGTTCTGGTTGACCAGGACCCGAAGCGGGTCGGGTTCGGGTTCAGAAAACCGACCCGTTTGCAAAACGGGTCAGGTTCGGGTCTGTTTGAACAATGTCGGGTCAATTTCGGGTTAGAGTCGAACCCGACCCGTGACCCGGTTTTGACAGCCATATATATATATATATATATATATATATATATATATATATTCATGAAAAGAGTTTGACCACCCTCAAAAGTATAGCTGGTTCCACCCATGACCAAGAGGGTCTTGTATTTGAAGTTTACATACGTGATTTGTGCGTATGTATGCATTTAATTCATTTAAAAATTTCAAAAAATAATAAAAAAAAATAATATTTGAGACACTAATTTTCTTTCATGTTTATATAAGTTATGAAATATTATTAACATGATAGATATTATCAAAAGATGGAATGATATTCAGGTAATGGAGATTATAATTTCATGCTATTCAGCCATAAAGAAGGGCTTAGAACAATTGAGTTGTTATTTTTATTGGGCTATGATCAACCTGTCAAATAGCTTTTATAGGGTTCCCACAAGTGTTCCCCTTCCTAGCTACCACTAGATTGTTCTTAGGATCAAAATTTTAACGATGCACTAGCCAATTAAGGTGCTATGGAAGTTGCCTATAAGATATGGAAAACAACTAGAAGCTCCACAATACTCTCCTTGTCCTGGAAATGTTGAAGCAAGATAAATACATTATGTAAATTCAAAAACCGTCGGAAAGTGCTCAATTTTCGTCGGAAAAATTCTGCCGATAATAGATGATTTTCCTGTAGTGGGTGACATTAGATTTGTCACACTTAAGAGCTTGCTTCTTCTTCTTGTTTAGCTAGCTCCAACAAACTCCCAACCATGAGAATGGGAACTAAGGAAGGATTTAATATATCTCTTCCTGGTCTCTATACACACTGGGAATTTAGGATATTACAATTTTGCTTTTCAACTCTAATTTAATTGCTTCTAGCGAAGGTCCAAAATCTTTCTTAAATTTATGAAATTATGAGAGTTTGAGATTTCTTTTAGGAGATTTTCTTTATTTCTTTGTTTTTAGTTCACAGTCATAATTTTTATTTAACCACTATTTTTTTATTATTTTTAACAAATAATAAACTACTTTAATTCTACAATAATTTTTAAAGAAGTCACTTTCTTTATAACAATTTTATAATATTTTTTTAAAAAAATTAAAACCGTCCTAAATAGACTCTTAATCTTTATTATTCCCAACTTCAATGTTTTGGTTTTTTTTTTATTATTTAAATGGGGTTATCCCTTTACTTTTATTAGGAAGAATCAAGATAGTGATGTTTGTGATATCAACCTTCTCCAAAATGAGATGATTTGTCCCAAGTAAAATGAGATTGAAGGTATCGATACTTAATGTTTATTATATGAGTCGGGGCTTTCAATAAATTATTTCTCTTAAAAGTTTCTAATAAAAATTTTCTATGAAAATCTTCAATAAAATTATGTTGAATATTTCTGATTTCAACATTTTTTTTTTCAGATTTTCAACTGAATATTTACAACGAAGTTTTCCAACAGAAATTTCTATAAAAAAATTTATTTAATTTTTTTCCACCAATTATTTCTTTTCTATTATGAAGCATTTAATTCTAATAGTTAAGCCATAGATTTTTGAATTTAGCTTTATTCCATGCATAGCTTCAAACAAGGGCACAACCTTAATTTTAAGAGAGGGAAAAATTTTAAGTAAATGTTGGTGCCGGTCGACTCAAAACCAAAAAATAGAGAAAAAGAAAACGGCTGCTAAAATTGATTAATCATTCAATTTCAACAAAATATATGTTGAAGTTGCCTTGAATTTGGCTTGACCTCTATTTGTTCATATTCTTAATTGTTGTACGCTTCATAGATATACCAGGGGTTCAAGAGGGCAGCGCTCCCTGGCCGGGTTCGACTTGCCCGATCAGGTCGCGGGGTCAAGGGACAGTGCCCTTGCGAGGTTTCCAGGGGCGCTATTATGGGAACAAATTTTGGTTGTGAGGATATTTTTAGAATTCAAATTAATAAATAAAATGATAAATTCTTTTTACTATTTCTTTTTTTAGTTGGTAATTGTTTCCTAATAATTACACTTCTATATAATATTTTTAATTATGTTGGGGTCAATTGTCTAAAGATTATAGTATTTTAAAACTTTTAGGGAGGATAATAGCTTAAAAATTTTTATAATAAAGACTAAAAAATAGATGAAGAAAGATAAATAATCTTAAAAAAAAAATAATATAATAATTTTTTTTTAAATTTTTTTGAGGTGCAATTGACCTGAGCTTGAGGAGTTTTTATTGGGTGCCGAGTGCGGACGTAGTTCTGTATGTGCAAACAAGTAGTATCGCGCCACGTGGAGCCCATCTTGACCCCACCGTATTGAGGAGAGCGTGTGCTCTGTTTACCTGATAACCCGATAACACGAACCATTTGATCTACTTCAAAAAATGCGCGGTTAAAGCTAGGGTTATATTTGCTGGCGCGTGTTTTTCACCTCAGTTAAAAAATTTTTCTCGTAACACCTGAAACCTCAGAAAGCAGGAGCAGAGCATAAGTTATGTGGTTCGAGGCGTAAGGTCTGAAGATGGATAATGTACTGGAAGAGATTAACGACTGGTCGGAGATGGAAGGTTTTACGCAAGAGCCAGAGCTTAGAGCTAGAGATGGTTTGCAACAGAATACCCAACCAAACTTTGATATATTATCGGTAAATATGAAATGAAAGCTGTGACTTGTTGAGTGTTTTAAAAATTTTGTGTTGGTGAGAATATATGTACTGGGGGGTTGATAGTACCGTTTAGTGCCGTTTTTTAACTAGTCGGTACCGCTAGGTATTAGTAGGTATCGGTCGGTACTGGTAGGTACCGGTAGGTACAAAAGTTATTTTAAAATTGTGTGTATGTTTCCAATGTTAAACTCTTTTTGGTTGTTGTTCGTAGGTTGTTTGTAATAATGAGAAAGAGGCTTTTGATATGTACTGTCGATACGCGCATAGTGTTGGTTTTAGTGTTCGCAAAGATTATCATTCTTTCTGGCCGAATTCGAGGAAGATACGGATGAAAGATTATGTATGTTCGAAAGCTGGTTTTAAGAAGGGCCTTGACCTGAATGTGAAATCGAAATACAGGAAAGCCAATACTAGGACTGGGTGTCCCGCGATGATTAGATTTTCAGTTGATCAAGATGGGGAATGGAAGGTTAATAAATGTGTTGAGAACCACAACCATGAGTTGGCAAGGCCTGAAGATCAACATTTATTAAGATCATGCAGGAAAATTACCGAAGAGAGAGCATTTGTTCTTAAATCTATGACTGATGCTGGGATTAGAACCATTGATGCATTCACATACTTAGCTGATGAAGTTGGTGGGAGGGAGCATGTTGGTTTTTTAAGAAGAGATGCATATAACTTTGTTCAGAGAAACAGAAGATGCAAGATTGAGACTGGGGATACCAATTCCCTAATAGAAATTTTTAAAAACCGAGCAAACAGTGATAACATGTTTGTGTGGGAAGTCCAATATGATGAGGAGGATAGATTGATGAATTTTTTCTGGGCTGATGGTGTGGGAAGAATAGACTACGACTGCTTTGGAGATGTTATAATTTTTGATACTAGCTATAGACTGAACAAATACAATCTAGCTTGTGCACCTTTTGTTGGAGTTAACAACCATTGGCAGAATGTTCTTTTGGGGGTAGCATTTCTGTCTGAAGAAACAGTAGAATCATTTACATGGCTGTTTAGAATATTCTTGAGAGTAATGGGTGATAAACATCCCATTACAATTTTTACTGACCAGGATCAGGCAATGTCTCGGGCTATAGAAATTGCATTTCCGCAAACACGCCATAGGCTTTGCCAATGGCACATCATGAAGAAGCTTCCATCCAAGGTGCATTGTTACAACAGCAACAACAAGGTTAGAGGGTTGATTTATAAATGTTTTAGCAGGTGTGATTCGGAGGAAGAGTTTGAAAGTACTTAGACTGAAATGCTGAATGAAGGGGACCTTCATAGCCATGTGTGGTTGAAAGAACTCCACAGAATAAGGAACAAGTGGTGGTCCACAGCATACAACAAGACTTGTTTTAACCTTGGTATTCTTTCGACACAGCGCAGTGAATCCACTAACAATGTGTGCCACGGCATTTCTAAGCCTACTAGCACCATCACTGAGTGTTTTTTGGGTCTTGAAAAGGTGATGAAGACATGGCGTCGGAATGAGAAGGATGAAGACTTCAAATGTAGTCAGTCCGATGCTATTCCTTTGGTGAAGAGCAGTCCAATTCTTAGGCAGGCCGGACGTTTTTATTCGCGTAAATTATATTCTTTCTTTGAGGAGGAATTTTTACAAGGTGTGGGTGGAATGTGCATAGCTGAAGCCTCAACTGACTCATCCACTTTTTTGTCAAAACTGTTGAGAACATTGATCAGCCTCGCTACTGGACAGTTAATTTTGATGATGCAGAAGGTAGCATCGAATGCAGCTGTGGAAATTCGGCATGATGGGGATACTATGTTCTCATTGCTTGAGAGTGGTAAGACAGATTGATATAATTAATATACCTCCGAAATATCTACTCAAGAGATGGTCAGGTCGAGCAAGAAAGGACCTTTACTCTGATGGGCCGTTGTCATCTATGGTAGCTACCGGAATCCCCTCGGATGGCATAGGAAGTATGATTTTCAGAAATTATTTTACCAGATTTGCATATCAAATTAGCACTAGAGGGGAAGGGAGTACTGAAGCAGAACAGTACATGATTGATGCTATGTCTGAGATAGCTGAGAATGTGGATCTCATATTAAATGCCAGCAAGGACTCAAACTCAGTTACGAATTCAAGCATGCGAACTAAAATAAAGGACCCCATAAAGCGCAGACCCAAAGGAGTTTCAAATGCAAGATTGAAGAGTCATTGGGAAAAAAGAAAGTCGAAGAGGAAGAAAGCTGAGGAACAACAGACACCTTCAACTCATCAGCCTACACCAGTGGAACATAGTAGTCAAGTTTCTTTTGCAAGTATGCCAGAATGCTTCGCTTCAACTAATCAGCCTACACCAGCAGGACCTAGTAGCCAAATTTCTTTTGCAACTATACCAGATCAGCAAACATATGTAGAAACTTTTAGTCATGTTCCCTTTTCGAACATACCAGAATGCTTCACCGATGAGTGGCTTCTTCGTCGACCAACCAGTCAGCCCAACCCTGAATATTTAAACATGATGAATGGATTTATTGATGCTGAAAGGCTGGGATAAATATTCCAAATTTCTAATTTATTTTTATTTGATTTTTGACATTATTGTAGAAAATTCGGCCTTTTTTTATCTGTCGGTACCGTTCGGTATTGGTGGGTACCTTTAAGTATCGGTACTATTGCGTATTAGCTTTTTTGGTACCTCTTGGTACATCTTGGTACCTCTCGGTATTGGTAGGTATCTCTCGATATCGGTAGGTACCGTTTAATTACCGGTACTGATCGATACCGATTACCGAGCAGTACAATATCCTGCTGCTTCAACGTAACGTTGAAATTAAACTTCGGTGGTTTGATATTTACTATGTTTGTTGAAATTAAATTTGGCAGATGTATTGTTGAAGGAATTTAAGATGGGTGGTTGTGGTATTAACTGTGGTAGTTGAAATTTTAAGATATATAAGTTTAGGAAGTTCCATGGTTTTTTTGTATAGTTCCATCATGGTTTATAAACTTCGGTGGCCTGATGCCAAACTTCATCTTGGCTTGCCGATCAAGGAATTTGTCGAGTTAGGCACGATTAGAATGCATTACTGCGTGGATGTTGCTGCAGAAAGTGAACTTGAGCGGCAAGCAAAACGGAATGAAATATGTAGATGCTGTGTTCATAGATGGCATGATCGGTGTGATAGTTTGCTTAAAGTGGCATGGAGGGAGGAGATTGCAATTGAGGAAAACAGATCAGGTCGGTTCTTAAATGCTACGGGTTGGAAAGCTGTCCAAAAGAATTTTTTTTTCAAATTATCATCACCTAGCAAGTGTTCATTTCCTGCAACAGCGATATCATGAGCTGACTTGTAAATGAGAAGTAACAAAATCTGATTATGTGGTCAGGCGAGCTTCTGATGTTGATAATGTAATTTTTTATCACCCGCGGGATCCAGCTGAAGATAGGTTTTTAATTGATTTGTATCATCAATTAAAAAATGAACGTGTTTACGGTCGCAAAAGAAAGATGTTTTTGGATATCAAAGACTGGCAAGATTTACAGTTTGAGTTACTAACAGAGTTTGGATGTTGTCCTACACAAACGCAACTCCAACAACATGTACACTGTCTAGTTAAGGAACTTAAAGACGTAAAACAACTATAATGTACTGACATATTTACCAATTAAGAATGTTCTATCTATTTACATTTTTGAACGAGCAAGACTATCGTTTCAACGTGGAACATAACAACATAAATGCAAGTTCAGCTTTAAACTTAGGCATTTCAGCTTGTAAGTTCATCAGTAAATCCCATTTAACATCGTTAGGTTGAATAACATTTTCCATATATTTGCAAACGAACATCCCACAGTCGAAACCGTTGATTTGTGTTGGAATTCCCTCAGCATCCAGAACTTTCCAATATCTGATATCAGTTAGAAAGCAGCCCTGAGTTTCGTCGTGTAAGTGATCAATCTGTAATCATAGCTAAGTCAAATTAACTTTAATTTCACAATATGAATGTCTACAACACATTTAAAATGTACAGCACCCGACTAACCACTTGTGGGAACACAGCCTGATGCATGGGGTTAGGTAACGAATCAAAAAAATACCAAGTTGCCTTCTTCAAGCAAGCAACCAGAAGAGTCCAATGTTCACTATCATTTACTGGCAGTAGCAAAAAGTTAGAAGCGGTTACTGCATCTTTGTTAATGTGCGACACGTATTGCTTACTTTCCATATCATATTTCTTCGATGCCTGCATGTGTATTCGGTTTAGGATAACTTTAAACATATTCAGTTACAGCAAGAAAAATAACACAATTACCCAATGCAGACTCGAAACATAAATAAATGGTTGATAAAGGCCAGGACGAAGTTTGTTTTTCTCAGCGAGCAAACTAGCCAAGGCGTCGATGTGGTTGTCGTCCAGATATTGGTCTGTTAATAGTTCATCGATTTGACTTCTAAAAATCTGGATGTTTCCTGCAGTATAAATTGAATCTGACCTGCAAAATAAAAGTCGGTGTGTCAAAATATGACAAAATATGAAGTGTACCTACCAGTACCGAACGGTACCTACCAGTACCGAACGGTACCTACCAGTACCGAACGGTACCTACCAGTACCGAACGGTACCTTCCAGTACCGAACGGTACCTACCAGTTCCTAAAACCCACCAGTACTATCCAGTACCAATCGATACCAGAAAGCCTTTACCCACCAGTATTATCCAGTACCAATCGGTACCAGAATGCCTTCACACATAATTTGCAATGTTACATACTTACATATCAGTATATTTCTCTAGGCAAGCGTCGATAAATATCCTCATATCGTCGCTAATCATTTGTCGACCAGGATATTCTATTTTGGTAGGAGCTGGCCTTGGTGCAGGTGATCTTTGACTATCAACTTCAATCACAGCTTTTGTAAGTTCTAACTTAACTGGGGAGGGCCTAGCAACAGCTTTTTTTAACACCTTCTTCTTATGTTCACCCTTGGTGTATGGTGTCTTAACCTCCTTAGCTCTACGGTCAGCCCGACGTCTCACACGTTTGGCTATGCTTGAGCTGCTTGTTTCAGGTTTGGCAACAAAATCCTTTATTGGCTAGGTGTCTTCAAACATATATTCAGCAATAACCTTTGCACACTCAGCCTTCTTCATTTCATTACTGATAGTCCTGGATGAAGATTGAACATGAACTGCTGTAGTTGAGGAGTTGAATGAAGGGAAGTTAGCAGATAAGAACGTCTCCATTGCTTCCAATCTCTTATTCATCTCCCTCTGCTCAAAAACATAATGTTCAAGAGCCTCCATTCTTCGTTCATTCAGAGACATTGTTGTCTCCAAGGTTATTAACCTACTTTTTAAAAATCTATTTTGATCTAAAAGCTTATGTACATAATCACCTATATATTCCTGTTGTCCTTCAGGTGGGGGAGTATGTTGCTGCTGCTGCTGCTGGGTATGTGACATAGGAGGTGTTTGAGTGCTTGGTCCAACAGGACTGATTGGGCTAGGGGGCGGCCGAACTGGGCTTGGGGGCGGGGTGCTTTGCCTTAGAGGACTCTGGGGTGTAGGTGATGTTGGGGGTGTAGGAAGATGTTCATGAGGTGTGTGCAAGATGATATCTTTGTTAGAAACTTTGTCTGGTGAAGTCTGTGGGGTCTGTTTTGGAGTGTTTGCTAATAAAACCCTCTCCTCAGTTGTTATAGCATCAAAAGAAGTTAATAAATGACCAACTTCAAGACCATCTAATAAACTAGATGCATCTGCGTCGTTATAAACTACATCGGATCCCCAGCGGAGAAACCTTGGTCTTGCCTTCGAGTTCAATGGTTCGTGGAGTGTATAATGTTCAAGAAACCAGATCTGAACTAATACATAAGAAAATCAACGTAAAATATATCTAACAATTTAATACAAATTTAAATTCGAAGCACTCACAATTATAATATGAACAAATCCATTCAGGTAACTGAGTGGCTGTCCTTTCTTCATCTTTTTTGCAATGGCGTTAAAGTCAGCAACAAGGAATTCTCTGATTGAATCCGGCCAATTGTACGATAAAAATTTCTCAACATTTCGAGCCACACTGATGACAGAGGCTGGTGTTCGATAGTTGTGCAGAGGAAAAAATAAGTTTAACAACAAAAAAATGATGAATTTCTTCAAAACATCGGGCATTTTTGTAGATTCATCCAAACTAATCACCTCCTTCCTAATATCATTGGCTGATTTACCTGTTATTCTAGCACTACCAATTTCAAAGTTGTTTCCTCTGTTTGGTAATCCTAAAATCATAGCAACTTCATCGGCAGTGAATTGTAAAATCTTATCCTTAATGACAAAGCATTGTTTCTTACTATCCCAGCAGGACAACAACTTGTAAACCAACGGCACATTCTGCACTAGACGGGGCATAAAAAGAAAATGATGCAGATTATATTGCTTCAAACTTTCAACGAAGTTCTCGCCAAATATTTCCACTAAATGATCACATACTTCTCTGAAGGTTATAGTTCTGCAACGGAAACTAATCTTCGGCACATATCCCTGCGTTATTGATTAGGCTAAATTAAATTCCAGTTTCGTACATCTACGAACCGGTAGTTACCTATGTATACAATTCGGTACTTAGAGGTACTGACTGGTACCGAGAGGTACCGAGTAGTACCTAGAGGTACCGAGCTTAACCAGAAATTTCATAGCTTAATCGGGAAGGTACCGCTGGGTACACATTCGGATAACGCAGCGGTACCGACCGGTACCCAACAATACCCAGCGGTACATTTTGTCACACAATCTAACGGGAAAATGGCATTCACAACATCATTCAAACTAAACCCTAAAAGCTCAAAAATATCGAAAAATGCATAAAACTTAAGAAAATAAAACCTTTCCCATTGCCGCGATGAAGCTCAGCAGGCCTAGAGTAGAAGATGAAGTAGCTTCGTTCGAAAAATACAACATGCAACTTCTCCTTGTGGAAGATGGACTGTAGTCTAGCAAATCGCCCGAAAAAGAAAGAAGGAAGCGACGTTTCAGATGTTCTCGAAGATATGGGCACCGCGCATTTTTTGAAGTAGATCAAATGGTTCGTGTCATCGAGTTATCAGGTAAACAGAGCACACGCTCTCCTCAATACGGTGGGGTCAAGGTGGGCTCCACGTGGCGTGATACTACTTGTTTGCACATACAGAACTACGTCCGCACTCGGCACCCAATAAAAACTCGAGCTTGAGGGGATCCCCCATGGCTTCCAAAGCAAATTAAGTGGTACATCAACGCCACAGTATTCTCCCCTTCGACGGTACTTTTTTTGTAATCATTAAAATTATATAGAGAGCTCATTTTGATCCCTTAATTGAGAAGTTTAACTACTAATTTATATGTCTTAATGGCTCAAATGTATTAAAAAAAAAACTTACAGCAGCTTCATCATCACCCTTCTCTGCATCGACTGAGTACGAACAGTCTCATCAACCTGCTCCACACTTCTTCCGCCATTCCTGCTTCTGTAGTACGCCAGACCAGAAGAGCTCTACCGCCACACCTCCCTGTTTGTCCATTTTTAATATCAGGTCATCAAAGTTTTAAATTTTCAACATCAATGCATCAAAGTTTTTGATTTTTAATATATTTAATTGTTATATAGACTACACAGAAAAAGAGATCAGAAAAGCCAGCTCTTGTCACTTCCATCGCTTCGGCCTCAACCCATCATCTTTTAACGATCTCTACCATTTTCCTCTTTTGTGTTTTTCTAACGTTCGCTCCATGGCCACTCTCTTCTTCGTCCTCCTTTCTCTCCTCACCACTTGCTCATCGGTGTCCAACGAAAACTCCATGAACGCCGATGAGCACAGCGCCCTCCTTGACCTCGTCGGCTCGCTCCTGGCCGATTCCAGCTGGACCGAGCTCCACCCTCATCCGTGCACAGACACTCCTTGGCCCGGCATTCAATGCGAGTCCGACATTTCAGATGCCGACTTGCTCCACGTTACCTCCATACACATCGGCCCTGACCTCCTCTCACCTCCTCCCTGCAAATCCTTTGCTTCCCTCTCCCCAGCCTCCTTCCTCCACCTCCCATTCCTCAAAACCTTCTCTCTATTCTCCTGCTTCCTTTACCCCAACTCCGTCTCTCTCCCTCCATCCCTTTTCACCAGCACTCCCGCTTTAGAACGCCTCGTCCTCAACGGAAACCCCGGTCTTTCAGGCGAAATACCCTCCTCTGTTTCCAGCCTACAGAGACTCAGAGTTCTCAGCCTCCCGCAGAACAACTTCCATGGCGTCATTCCGCGAGAGATTGGGAGATTGAGAGCATTACAGCAGGTAGACCTCAGCTATAACCACCTCAGCGGCGAAATCCCGGAAGAAATCGGCCGGATTTCAAGCCTTAGCATACTAGATTTCTCCTCAAATCAGTTGCGTGGTAAGCTTCCTGCTTCAATTGGGAGTCTCCAGTCTCTAGAAAAGATTGATCTCGGCTTCAACCATCTTTCAGGGAGGGTTCCTCCCGAGCTCGGGGAGCTCAAAAAGTTAGTTTTGCTTGATTTTAGCCATAACAACTTGAGTGGACCGTTGCCGGAGGAACTGTCAGGATTGAAACAATTACAGTATTTGATAATGGAGAACAACCCCTTCAACATCAGCATTCCATTTTTTCTCGGTAGTCTGAAGAAGCTGACAGTGATTGGGCTATCAGGGTGTGGCCTAATGGGGCATATCCCTCCATACTTCGCCTCTCTGGAAAGCCTCACTGCTCTGTCACTTGATAACAACAGCTTAAATGGAACAGTTCCTGATAGCTTGGACTTACTTTCAAATCTGGGTGAGCTCAATCTTAGCCAGAACCAGCTGAGTGGAGAGATTGGCTTCTCTGTGGAGTTTGTGAGGAGGCTGGGGAAGAGATTGGATTTGAGGGGAAATAAAGATTTATGTGCAAAGCCAAACGACAAGTATGAAGAGGCTTCGGTGAGACTTGAAGCAGCTGCTTGTTTGGGTTCCGGCATTGATAATGGAGGAAAGAGAGGCGCAGTAGAAGATGGTGATGGTAGAATCAGTTCTTCTTTGGATGGTAATGAGGTAGAAAATTGTTGCTATTTCGGGGTAAGTTCACTGTGGACTTCGGGCTTTCAGGGAATTGCCATTGTCGTGGCTTTGCTTGTATGATTACTGTGTTGCTGCAGTGGAGAAAAGATTTTAGACTGTTGTTTTTTTAATGAGATGTCACAGCAGGTCTTTTCCTTTGTTGTCTCTCTTGCATGGTTTTCAATAACGTCTAAGTCCTCATTAATTTTTTAACTTGTTCTTAAATTTTAAAGTATGATTAATTTTTTAATGAATTAATATTAATTACTATTATTTTATCGTAATCTTATTTAAATAGCTATGATTTTTATGATATTTTAAGTACTTATTATTCTGAATTATTCTTAATAAAATTAGGATAATTATTAATCAAGACAATAAAACACAAAAATTTATCAAATACTTCATTTGGGACGTCTTTCGCAGTAAGAAATCCGCCCCAAACGAAGCCTAAAATGAGCTTTGAATGCATTTCGAACTGCTATCTGTGCCACTGTTGATCTGAATACTGAGCTGAAAATTGATGAAATAAGGAGATTTCTTTGCAAATTTTTCGTCAGGATCAACTTTATATTACTCGTAGCTCCTCCAAATTTAAGGCATCTGATTCTGTCAAAATAAGGAATATAATTGATAGTTTGATTTACTGATTGGAATTTGGGAACAAAAGCAGCTATATCATTTGCTGGGAGATTTTAGTTATTGAGATCGACTATTTGGAATTACATTTCTTATTGACTTCGTTGTGTTATTTTATCCAAAGGTTTGAGAAAAAACATCTCATCTCTTTAGTTATTTTGGTTTAGGGGTTATTTGGTTGGAAGTAAATTGAGTGTAAAGTAACGTAAATGCAGGGGTTTTTAGAAATTTGATGTTTGGTTAGATAGAAAGCAAATTCATGATAAAGTAAAGTGAATATAATATATTTCATTCTAGTTCATTTTTTGAAGTAAATTGTTCTCACCTAGTTTTGCTTCAGAATCGTTTACACTGTTCTAAAGTTTGCTTGAGCATCGCCGACGATCATCATCTCCACCTTCACCTCGTTGTTCAAAAAAAGCCATTGCTCTTTGTGCAATTATTTTTTGGGATATTTATATCAATTAAGGTAAACTCACACACATTATATATATAAATGTAGGCTCCAAACTCAAGATTTAGGGGTGTCAAAATGGGTCTCTGGATCTGTTGGGTCTAACTCGAACTTGACCCGCTGTCAACTGACTCAACTTGAACTTAACTTGGTTATGGACATGGGTGGAAAATTTGAACCCGAAATCGACCTAGTTCGTGTTTAGACATGTCAGGTTCGGTCTCTGGATCGGTCGGGTCCAACTCGAACTTGATCCGCGCTGCCAACTAACCCGACTTGAACTTAACTTGGTTATGGACATTGGTCGGAATTTTGAACCCGAACTCGACCTGGTTCGTGTTCAAACATGTCAGGTTCGGGTCAACCCGAAATGACCGGCCAACTCGATTTTCTAATCAAATTTTGGCATTTTTTTATATTTCAAATTTATTTAAATAAATTTATTAATTTAAATAAATTTATTAAAGTGCAAAATAGTAAAATACATATAATTATTAGATTATTTGAGCAAATATAAACAAACGCAAATTATATTTACAAAATATTAAAATGAATTGTTAAATGAAATTATTTGTTTACATTGAATTTTATAAAAAATAATGCAAACATAAACTACATTTACTAAATACTAGTATACATTACAATTTTAAATTTACATTGTTATACAAATATTGAAACAATTTAATTAAATTTGGGTCAAAGTTAGGTTCTCAAGTCAACTCGAACTTGACTCGAGTTTTAAAACATGTCAAGTTTTTAAACCCAATCTCGACCCATTGGATAAACAAGTTGATCCGAACTTGAACTTTTCTTGGTTGAGTCGAAGTCATGTTTCGGGTTGGGTCAAGTTTTGACACCCCTTTCAAGACTTCTTGATTGATAGTCAAAACGTCAAACCAACATATCAAGATGTGTTGCATTCTACGACACCTTTGATTTGAATGCTTGCTGCAAAATTATGAAATCAGGTGATTTCTTAGCAAACTTCTGTTGGTTTCATCTTTATATTACTCTTAGCTCCTGCAAATTTAAGGCATCTGATTCTTTGCCTTCATTTTGCCATTTTATTGAAAGATTTGAGAAAAAATCTCATCTTTAGTTAGTAATTTTTGGCTTAACAATAGAGTGGATAGAATGCTCTGGATGATATCCTGTATTATAACCATTAAACTTATTGTAATTCTAAACTTATTTGCCCTTAAAACGTGCATTCTTGAATAGAATTTCTTTTATACTTGTCAATTTCTCATAAGTCTCAATTATTCCGTGCGGACGACAAACGTAGCTCTACATCCGAATATCAATCAGAATGAGCCACGTCAATTGTACCGAGCCGCGTCACCGAACAGTACCGAACCGCGGGCTTAGAAATCCGGATGGGTTCCGCTTCCGCACAGAATAATTTTTCCACTTTAAGATCATATAAACATATTCTTCCAACACAAGAATTCTTAGACCACACAAAAAACACAAAAGCACAAGCTCCATTTATTCTAAAAGTTAAATACATGTAAAGGCTCTTTACCAACCAAACAACAAAAGCTTGATGAGGAAGTCCACATTGTATGTCATTCACGATCATCAAGAGCTAACACTTTATGATGATAACTACGTTTCAATATTCTCACAAAGAACTCACCATGTTTTATTTTCAGTTTTTAATATGAAATAGATTTTAATTTTTGGCATGCGCTTTTCTGAAGAGGCTGTGATTTTTTTTTTTTTTAAAATTGAGATTTGGTACTTAGCATTGACAGAAGAACAAAAAATTTGGATTGGTGGTGGAAAGCAGGGGGTGTTAAAATGGATTTTCGGGTCGGATTCAGATCAGATATGGAGTTGACTTGGGTTCAAACTAGTTGACCTAGCCCCAACTCTAGTTTGCAAATAGGTTGGAAATTTCAACTCTACCTGATCCATTGAGTTACCGGGTTGACTCGACAAGACCAACTAACTCGGACAACCATTCAAAATTGGGCGCGGTGAGCGAGTACGAGGCTTGCAGGACGTGCACGTAAGGGACTGGCAAGTGCGGTGTGGGCGAGGCAAGCGCAAATAGGTGCGGAGGGCGACATGGGCCTGTGGCTTGCCGAGCGCCATGTAGTTTGTGCGCGCGCGGTGCGGCCAACCCGAACTCCACCCGGTTTTATAAACGTGTCAGAATCTCAAATCCGAACCCGACCCATATGGCCAACAGGTTGACCTGAAACCAAAATTTTTCAGGTCGGCTCTGGGTTAGATTTCACGTTATGTCAAATTTTGACACCCATAGTGGAAAGCAATCTAACTATGATGGGGATGCTTTACTATCCCATAGTGAGAAGAGAAAGATAAAATGGAATAAATATTATTTTTCTTAATCACAAAAAAATTTTACTATAAAATTATATTATTTAAAAATAGTATTCATGCTCTTTTAATTTTTATTGATCCATTTATAAATATGACAAATACATACACAATATTTAAATTTTAATTATTTGCAAATTTATCATTCTCAGACCTCCATTTTAAAACTTACAGTTAAATATCAAAATACCCAATAAAAAAACTCAAATCCCTTTTCTGTCAAATTCTAAGTAATGCAACCCCTCTTAGTATACATAAAATTTTATTTTGGAATTAGATAGACTTGATAATTCTTCAAAAAATGGCCTTGATCTAGCATGAATCTCGAGGAATATTCAAATTGGAAACTTCCAAAATTAAATGCTTGACCACTAGAATGCCAATTTCAACAAATTTCTAGTCAAATTGAATATCTCAATGAGATGAATCCAACGACATCAAAAATCAGTCCAATCTAAGCCCAATTGGATCCAAATCAAGGGACCAATTCACATTTAGAAGGTTTAAAGCATTAAATGGATAGCCAAATGAAATCCAAATATGGCATGTTTATAGACGAATCGAGCGGCTCAACGAGATGGATCAATGAGTACAAGATTGCCTAATTCTGACATCATTAAGGCACTTAAATGTTTAATGAACGCTCTATAATTAAGGGAATCAATATGAGCAGTCTGATCGACCACTTCGATTTTGCTCTGAATCTTCTACATATTTACGATGATGCCACTTCAAAAAACTTATAAATGAGCCCTTATTTTCCACATGAAGAGGGGGTGGGGAACTTGGATCTTTAGCTAGAGAATAGAGAGAGCTCTAATGCTTCAAAGATCCTAGAGTTCTACTCAAGCACCACTACCGACGAACTTCCGTCGACCACTACTGGACCTTTGACAGGCCACCGATCACCATTGGATTACCGCCTGGCTGCTAATCTTCGTCGGACCACCGCCAAACCCCAATCTCCACTAGACCTTAGCTCAACCAACGTCGGACCACCGCTTGGCCACCGAACCACCAATCGACCGTCGATCATCTCTGGACAACCTCTCGTTCATCGACCATCACCATACCACCACACATTTGTCGATCTCCGGATCTTCGCCCAGTAGCTTGCTGCCGTCAGATTTCCTTCCACTCTCGACCGTCGACTATAGTCCCATCGACCACCATCGACTGCCGACCCATGTCAACCGTAATTTCTGTGCCACATTTGATTTGAATAATAATATGCAAATCTAGTAAATCAGTGGATCTTATAATAAACTTTTTGTTGGGATCATTTTATATTACTCTTAGCTCCTCCAAATTTAAGGTATTTGATTCTCTCAAATTATGAATATAATGCCTGTTTGATTTAGTGATTGGACTTTGGAAACAAAAGTTGCTTTCATTTGCTGATAGATTTAACTTATTGAGATCGACAATTTGGAATTACCTTTTTTACTGACTTCATTTTGTTATTTTATTGAAATGTTTGAGAAACAAATCTTATCTTTAGTTAGTAATTTTTGATTTAGGGGTTGTTTAGTTGGAAGTGACGGTAAAGTAAAGAAAATATAGGAGTTTTGAAAAATTCAGTGTTTGGTTGAATGAAATGCAAAAGCATGATAAATTAAAGTGAATACAGTGTAATCCATTTTAATTCATTTTGAACTAAATCATTCTCACCTAGTTTTGCGTGAGAACTATTTTTACGGTTCTAAAGCTAGCTTGAGCATCACTAACGACCATCATTTCCACTGCCATTTTGTTGCCAGCCAGCACCCTCCACCATCTAGCTTAGGCTAGTTTATTTGGTTTAGAATTGGGTATAGGCCCATAAGTTCTCAAGTTGGTGGGTTAAACTTGGGTCCAATGGGCCCAATGTCCCTCATTTATTATCTCTATGCACCCCAATCTCTATATGCTCCATCCATAAATCCAACAACTCTACCATTACAAATATCAATCATTCTCACATCTAATGCTAGCGATCACATTCCTATTTATTATTCTTGCTACTATCAACCTAAGGGTGTCACTTTCGGTTAACGGGTCAGGTTTGGGTCGAACCCGGAATTGATCCGGGTTCAAACGGGTCGACCCTAACCCAACCCGGGTAGGTAAACGGATCAAAAAATTCGAACACGGACCTGACCTGGCGGGTTGCCGGGTTGACCCGACTCGACACGGGAACACATGGACGCGGGACCTGACATGGGCGAAGCGGACGCGAGAGCCTGGGCAGGGTTCGCGAACAGCTGCACGAGGGCTCGGGTAGCCGCAGGAGCGCGCGGGCATCAGTAGGCAGGGGGCGGGCAGGTCCTCGGCAGTCGGGCAGTCATCTCAAACGGGTTTTCGGGTTGACTCAGCAACCCGTCGGGTCAAGCCGAACCTGACCCCTTTTTCAAACGGGTCAAATTCGGGAACCCGAACCCGACCCTTTTTTGGAAACGGGTCGGTTTAACCCGAAAATTCCTGGTCGGGTTCGAATTGAGTTTTCTTACCATGTCAAATATTGACACCCTAGTTATCACAACCTGTCATTCCCTCAATTGTATTCAAATATTCTTTATCATCCTTTCATGTGACATACCCACATTCCTTGAGCCCATACCAAATTGTGCTCCAATCGCCTCCATTTAATAACTTATATATATATATATATATATATATATATATATATATATATATATATATATATATATATATATATATATATATATATATATATTGATACGTCGTCATAAAATTAGCTTGATTGGGCACGAATCTTGAGGCAAAAGCCAGTTGGAAACTTCGAAAATTAAATTCGGGAGCAAATGAACTCCGATTTCAGCGAGCTTACTGTCGAACTGAGCGTCTCGGAAATACGAACCCAACGACACCAAGTTCGACCCAATCCGAGCCCAAAGGGGTCCAAATCATGAACCCGAAGCGCTGTTGGAAGGTTCAAACCACAATTTGAGTTACCAAAAGGACTCTGATTTTGACGAGCTTATACTCGAATCGAACGGCTCGACGAGACGAATCCAACGAGCCCAAGATCACTAAATTCCGACATCATTAAGGCCTCCAAATGTCCAACGAACTGTGCACGATCGTAGGATTAAATATCGGCCGTTCATTTGACCACTCCCTATTCGCCCCTGATCTCACACCTATTTACGGGCCATGCCACTCTAGAAAATCTATAAATAGAGCCCTCATTTCTCACAAGAGAGGATCCAAGCAAGAGAGAGAAGGAGAGAAAAGAAGGAAGAAGCTCCTCATCGACGGCTGCCGGACCACCGCAGGAACCTCGCCGGACCACCGCAGGAACCTCGCCGGATCACAGCAGAACCTCGCCGGACCACCACCTCAAGGTCCGACGTTCAGCCCCTACGTCCTATTGAAGACCCGACGTCCTATTCAAGGCCCGACACTCGGTCCCTACGTCCTGCTGAAGACTCGACGTCCCGCTTAAGGCCCAACGTTCAGTCCCTACGTCCCACTGAAGACCCGACATCCTGCTTAAGGCCCGATGTTCAGACCCGACGTCTTACTCAAGGCCAGACCATCAACACCCGATCTTCCAAGTGACACTGGGTCTAACACCTGACTCCTTGTCTCCTACCGCCTACGGTCCTTCAGGCCTTCGTCTCCTACTATGGTCCTTCCGACCAACATCACTAGACAACGGTCTTTCTGTCCCCGGTTTCCTGCCGACTACGGTCTCCTGCCAACTACGGTCCTTCAGGCCGAACAAACATGTATATGTAACTCCTACCATGTAATGCAATCTATATGATGTACATTTGCTACATCAATCCAAGGCCTTCTCCCAAGGAAGGACCTCATTTGTAATCGACTGCAAATACTAGTGGATTCATTCAAACTGGGCCAGGCCCCGTGGTTTTTCCCCCTTTTCAGGGGTTTTCCACGTAAAAACTTTGGTCTCTTATGAATGCTACACCCTCTTACTTATCTATTTGTGTGCTGGATCTTCGTACAATGCTAAGACGTTAAATCAAATATTTCTCTACCGTCGCGAATACTCCAGGACGCAACATATATATATATATATATATATATATATATATATATATATATATATATATATATATATATATATATATTAATTAAATAAAACATTTAGATAATTTTTGTAATTAAACAAATATAACAAATAAATTTTTAAATTCATTTTACAAACAAATAATATTAAAAGTTTCAAATGCACTATGTCAATATGCCAATTCGCTTTGTACTTCTAAAGTACAGGAGATAAATACTTATATATAATACCGAATTAGTGTTTAAGCTTTAAATAAATATTGTGGATAGACGACCATATTTTCAATGTGTTTGCTATAAAGTAAAAAAAAAAAAAAAATGTTCAAGCCTATCCGAGAATCGGTGTTCTTTAATGATCCGTGCCGGAGCCAAACTCCTCAGTCCCGTCGACAGAGAACACTACGGCACTAGTTAGAAGCCACGGTAAGAAAACTACATAGTCTGTGGCGATCGGCGATCATTTATTGCGGTTCCAAATCCTCGTTTCCTATTCAATCCTCTTCTCTGCGTTGCCGGCAGAAGCAGCAGTTCGTATCGGATGGACTTCGCCAGGAAGCCCATACAATCTGCAGGAAGAATGGCCTTCCGAATTGCGCGGAGCAGGAGCAAGAGTACTGCTCCTGAGAAAATCACGTTTTCTTCCTCCGAGGATCTTATGAGAATGGAACAGCAGCATAGTGCTCACAAGTAAGCAGCTTTTTTTAAACTTTGTGAAGGATGTTTGATCTATTGTTGATACGGGCTTGATTTTGGCTTCTGATTAATTATCCCTTTTTTATGTTGGTAAATGGTAATGGTTGTGGGAATTAAGATAATTACTCTTTTATTGCTGTTACATGCCAGTACATTCACCGCGGTAGAGAAATATAGAGAGTTTAATGTCTTAGCTTTGTACGAAGATCTATTATACATGTAGATAAGAGAGAGGGGTGCAAGGGTCATGAGACACCAGAAAAATGAAAAATCCTAAAATGGGAAAAAATTACAGGGCCTCGTCAGTTTAAATGATTCCACTAATATTTTTTTGTTGATTACAAATGACGATCTTCCTTTGGGGAAGGTATTGGCATAATGCAACAATATATAAATCATATATAACATATTATATGGCTAGAGTTGGAAGAATCCAATAGCATGAGAGCTTTCTTAAGAAATATTGACTTGTTTGTTTGGTCGGCAAGATCGTAGTCAAGCAACAATGGTCGAACAGTCGTAGTTTGGCAATGGTGGTCAAAGAGATCGTAATTGGGCAGCTAAGGTCTGATGAACTGTAGGGGCGATTGATGTTAATTGATAGTTGTAAGAATTGTAGTTTGACAATGATAGTCGGATGGACCGTAATCGGTGACTGAGGTTGGATGGACCATAACTATGTTGAATCGATACACCTATTTATGAAGGCATGTTGTATCGAATACGTGTCAAACACGGATACGCGTTCGATAAAACACCAATACGTGTCAGATACGGTACCGATACGTGTTAGATACGACAAAGACGTATCCAATTAATAGACCACCCGGAATTGACCCGGAAATATTCGGGTTCGGGTCAACCCGACCCGTTTTTATAAACGGGTCGATTTTCCGGACCCGAACCCGACCCGCTTCGGGTTCGGGTCAACCCGACCCGCTTCGGGTTCGGGTCAACCCGACCCGACCCGCGGAAGCCTCCTCCCGTCCCGGCAAGGTCTCCTCCGCTAGTCCGCTCCTCGCGGACCTCGCCTGCGGAGTGCGGACGCTGGCCGGAGGGCCAACTGCGGCTGACGCCTGACGCTGGCCGCGGACACTGGCCGCGGACGCTAGCCGGAGGGCGGAACCGGAACGCGGACGCTGGCCGAGGGGGAACCGGAACGCGGACGCTGGCCGGAGGGCGGAACCGGAACGCGGACAGCGACGTGACGCGGGTCGCACCGCGTGACCGCGACGTGACGCGGGTCGCACGCGTGGCAGCGGGCAGCTCGGGCTGGTGGCCTGGGGCAGCGGGCAAGGGGCAAGTGCGGGAATAAAAAAATTTTAAATTAAACGGGTTTTCGGGTTGACCCGGCAACCCGTCGGGTCAACCCGAACCTGACCCGTTTTTGCAAACGGGTCGTTTTACCGGACCCGAACCCGACCCGCTTCGGGTTCGGGTCAACCCAAACCCGAAAATTCCGGGTCGGGTTCGGGTCGGGTTTTCGGGTCGGGTCCAATATTGACAGGTCTACCAATTAAAATAAAATTTAATTTTAAAAGGACACGCGTATGGGCTATGCATGTCCCGTTGAATAATGAAATAAATTACGCGAGACGAGGCGTTAGGGTTGCGAGCGAGGGTTCTCTCATTTCCGAATCCGCGAGACGAGGCGTTAGGGCTTTTTCGTTTCTACGACCGCTAGTGTGCATCTAGGGTTTAGGGCTTCTTCATTTCATCGAAGGAGCAGGACAGAAGAGCCGACTGACACCGAGCAGGCGAGACGAGCGTACGCAAGATCAGGCGAGGCGATACGAGCGTTCATTTACGCGAGACAAGGCCATAAAACTGTGAGCTTGCAGGAAGGTTCATTCTTTCACTATGTCGAAAGAACAAGGTCGAAGATTCGTTTCTATCCTCGATTACGAGGATTGAAGGTTCGTTTCCATCATCGATAACGTGAGAGTCGAGACGAGGCCACATGAAGGTTTGGTTTGTTTCCACAGTCTTCTAATTTTGCCTTATTTAATTTTTTTCATGAGAAAAAAAAAATCATTTTTTTTATTGATTCTTCGATTAGCAAATAATTTCTTTGCTTTTGAATGTTTTCACATGTAAAATTTGCTAGTTCAACCATTTTAATTCACTAGCGATTGAAGATAGTATGTTTACTTGTTTAGCTTCTTCATTAATCCTTCCTCATGTAAATTGTATTCTTTTCTTCAAAAACTTCATAAATTCTTATTAATAAAAATATAATTACAAAAAAAGTGTAATTATGTTTCAAAATTTGAGCTTTGATTATCTAATTAATTTAGCTCTATAGTGGAATCATGCAACAACATAATTAGTGGAATCATGTCCCAAAATTCTTGTTAGGCAATGAGTTTTTAACTCTTCCCTTGAATTGTTGATTATCTAGTATTTGAACTTTGTATCTGGAGTTGTAACATTTTAACCAACAATTTGTGTCAATCCTTTTATAAAGGAAAACTCCAATTTATATGGAAGGAGATAATAGGATGTGGGATGTAGCTGGAGATGGATTTGAGTCTCTTGATGATATGAGAATATTATAATTTGCTACTCTTTCATTTGGTAAGCCTGAATTGGAAGCTATTATATTTATTGAAGATGATATAGAAGTTCAAAGAGAAACCACTAAAGAAGCTAATCCTATCATTCCTTCTATTGAATAATTGAAACTTCATGTGCTAGATATATGTTTATATTTTTGTTAAGTACTAGACATTTAATATTTACTTCTATTTTGATATTATAAGCAACAAGGATACAAATAATGTTGCTTTCATTTTTTTGTCATTTCAAATATTATGCTTTAATTTTTTTTCTTAATTTTTATATATGATTTATAAATTATAACACTATGCCCGCGTCATACCCATATCCTATACTTTTAAAAATTGATGTGTCATCTATGATACACGGACACGACACGACGACACGGACACGACACGACACGGGACATGGCTTTTTTTGAAAATATAGGACACGGGTACGGCGCGGACACAACAATACATTTTTTTATATAATGTATATATATATTAATGTAATATTATATTAAAAATGACAAACAATAATCAATGAATGACATGATAACTTGTCTAGCTTATAATATAAAATCTTTAATACAAAATATCTAGTATAACCACAAAAATATAAGCAAATAATCACTTACTACAACATCAAGCATTCAAGCTTCAACTATTATGATTAACTTTAGAGGTTTGTTTTTGGCCTTCAATATCATCATCATTGAATATCACTACTTTCAACTCTGGTTCAACAAGAGAAAGATTTATAATTGTGCAAAAAGAGAGGAGATAAAAATACCTTCACTGCCATAGAGAAATGAAAATGAAAATATTCGATGAATGGGTATTAAATGCAGACGTTGATTTGGTGTTGTGGATATGAAATAAGAAATTTAGTTTAAATCTCGCAAAATATAAGAAATTATATTTTAAAAAAATTATAAAATATTTAAGATACGAGTGTCGGACACGCGTGTCCAATTTATTTTTAATATTTTTTTAATCGAACACGTTTTCGGCGTGTCCGACACGTGTCGGAGGAGTGTCGGACGAGTGTCATGTCGGACACGGTGTCGGACACTGCATGCCTCTTTGAGGAGAAGTGTCGGTGCATCATAGTGTGTCATGTCTACATATCGCGCGTGTCATATCTGTGTCGTCGTATCCGTATCAATACAACATATAGGGGTGTCAATTTTTGACACGACACGAAACACGACCCGAAAAAATCCGGGTTCGGGTTGAAGAAATCAACCCGTTTTAAAAATCGGGTCGGGTTCGGGTTGACACGGAAATACGAAATTGACCCGAAAGTGACACAAAATTGACACAAAAACTCATATTTGACCCGAAAATCCGAGTTTGACCCGTTTTTGACCCAATTTTGACCCGAAAAACGAAGATTGACCCCATTTTTGACCCGAAAACTAGCAATTTTGGGTTAATTCCGTGTCATTCGTGTCGGGTCGGGTTGACCCGGACCCGAATCGGGTCGGGTTCGGGTCTGGAAACCTGACCCATTTTTAAAAACGGGTCGGGTTCGGGTTGACCCGAACAGTGCCGGGTCAGTTCCGGGTTCGACCCGAACCCGACCCGTTAACCCGAATTGACACCCCTAACAACATAGGACCATAATAAGGTGACAGAGGTTGATGAGATTGTTGTTGGGCGACAAAGGTCTGTGGGATGGTAAATGGGCGATTGAGGTCGGAATGACCATAATTGGGTGACAGAGGTTAAAGGGATCGTAGTTAGGCGACAGTGGTCCAAGGGATTGTCGTCGGGCGACGGAGGTTGAATGGACCGTAGTTAACAATGATGGTTAGAGGAAATTTAGTCAGACGATGGAGGTTGAATGGATATTAGTCGGGCAACAAAGGTTAGAGGGACTGTAGTGGGACGACGGTGGTCTGCAGATCGTAGTCGGGTAACGGGGGTCTAAGGATCGTAGTCGGACGATGGTAGTTTGAAGATAGTAGTCGATAAGTGAAGGAGGTTAGAAGAAATATAGTTGAGCGATGATTGTTTGAGGACTGTAGTAGGGCGATGGTGGTTTGAAGACTGTAGTCGGCGGGCGTCCTAGGTTGGAAGGACCTTAATTGGAAGACAGTGGTCGAAGGACTATAGTCACCCGATGGAAGTCGGAGGGACCGTAGTCGGGCGACAGAGGTCTGAGGGACCGTAGTCGGGTAATAGAGGTCTAAGGGACTGTAGTAAGGTGGCAAAGGTCGGAGGGACCATAATCGGGCAACGAAGGTCAGATGGATCGTAGTCGGCAACAGTGGACTGATAACCGTAGTAGAAAAATGGTAATCCAAGGACCGTAGTCGGGGGATAGAGGTTGGAGGGACCGTAGTCGTGTGATGGGGTTTGAGGATTGTAGTTGGACGGTGGAGGTTGGAGGGATTGTGTTCGGGCGTCTGAGGTCGAAGGGATTGTAGTCAAGCGATTGTGGTCTAGGGATCATAGTCGGTTGATGGTGGTTGTGGATCATAGTAAGGCGAAGAAGGTCAGAGGGACTATAGTCTGGTGATGTAGGTCATAAGTTTGTAGGATCATAGTTACCGGGTGAAAAGGTTGGAAGGACTGTAGTCGGGCGACGATAGTCCAAGGATCGGATTCGTGCATGATCTAGGCAATTTTGGAGACGTATCAATTCCATATGGAGCTTCAAGTTGAATTATGGTAGTGAAATATAATGACCATATTTTGATTAATCTGCTTAAGCGTTGGAATTTTTGATTGGCACCCCCTCTATGGCATTTTCCATTGTGATTGGCCCTACTTATGTGCATTTACTTCCTCTTTTAAGTTGTGGAGCCTATTTTTGGTTATGTGAAGAGAACACGCTGCACATGCTTAGTTTTGGGTCGACCTTTATGATAAGGTCGTTGCATAGGTTGGAGTAGGGCAGGACTCAAAGGGGACAGAGAGTAGAGTACCCCTTATGGGGTTTGGGGGCCCCACAAAATATAAAATATTTTTGGAATTTTATTAATGGCATTTTGGAAAATTTTTTATATTTGTTTGGCTGCTTAAAGTTTTCTCTTTATGAAAAAAGGGGAGAGTGGATTCTTTTATGTATCTTAAAAATTAAGGTTATAATTATAATTGTTGAAATCCAGTCGTTCCTAGTGCAAAGGATCCGACGGTCACAGAAGACAATTCGTGGGAAACTCTCATGAATCACGCCATAATGAAGGAACTACTTTAGGAAAGAGTATTTTATGTTTTAAATTTGTAATTTGTTGTTTTCTTATTAAGATATCTTGTATAGATTTATAAATATTAAATAAGGAAGATATTATGGAATAAAGTCAAGCTTTTCCTCTCCAATTCTTTGAATTAAACAATAATGAATAGTAAAATCTACAATAATATAAACCATCAATCAGGCGAATTTATATAAATTTTTTGTAATTTTTTTGTCATTGATCTTCTTTTCTATAATCACCCACATAATTCAATATCAAAGAATAATAATAAAATTCAATGCTTGGAGAATATGATATAATGCATTAACATTAGTGTTTATTGAATTATGAACCAATGCATAGGAAAAGTAGAAAATGTTGGCTACTTGGTTTCAAGTTAGGCAGATAAAAGATGAGGGAAAGCCATCTGAGATGATTAGGTGGCCCAATCAAATATTGCATAATCTATTTTAGTGCCAGTTCATGTCATTACAACATTCAATGACAGGTTCATGTTCGGCATTGATGAATTTGTCTTAGTGTGAAAATACATATACTGCAGAAATTTCTCATTGGTGTCAAGTTTGAGTATCATCTAGAGTTTTTTGAGGTTGTGGGGTGCTTAGTCTTCGGGGTTTTGGGAGTTTGAGGAGCTTAGTTTGGAAATGATTCATAGAGGAGATCTAGAGTATACTTATAAATTATTAAGCAAAGGGGGTGAATTTTGAGAATTTATCTAAATAATTTTGTCAAGATAAACACAATATTCAAAATAAGTGGTTTTAGGTTAAATATAAAATATACTTAATTTGTATAAAATCCAATTTGAAAGTCTATTGCTAAAATTTTTATTTTGGATAGCTTTAAGTCAAGTTTTAGATTTGGTTTAGATTTAAAATCCACTCAACTTCTATAAATAGGAGACGAAAATGAGGATTAAATGTACATGAGAGTGTTGTGAAAATTTGTCCATGAGCTCTAATGTGAGGAATTTAATTGGCTTTAGAAAATCAAAGCAACAGGCTCCATAATGACCAGAGAGAGGAGGGGAATAAGGAGGAGAGATCGAAGGAAAAGCGAAGAGATAAATTAAGAGAAACTTTTATTATTATTATTGTTATTTTAATATGGTGAACTATCTTGACAGTGTAATCAAAGAACCGCAAGAAATAATGACAGTTATATATATATATATTCATGATGATACCATTTTGAAGGATCATTCAAGTGGAGATTTTCTTGTATCATTTAAACACTCCATTTTTATCTTTTTTTTTCCTCTCTTTTGTGTGTTTTTCTCCTATTTGGCTTGAGAGATAGGGGCTTCTCTTTTGTTTTGAGAGTATGTGTACTTGGGTTTGGGAAAGGATATTTTCTTGGGTGGTTGTGCCCTTTAAGAGAGCATTGTTACTCTCCCAAATAAATCTACATAAATTTAATTTGAGTCCACTTTTTAAGATTGGCTTGGAAAAAATAGGGATTGCCATACTATTTTTTAGAGAGAGTTTTTATATGTCAGTGGTCACTGAATCAAATTATGATATTTTTGTTATGTAGGTTTATATATATATATATATATATATTGTAACACACCTTCATTATTTAGATTCAATTATCTCATTGATTATCTTGCCACTTAAGCTTAATTTCAAAGAGAAGCCAGTGGTATACTTAAAGAGCGTTAAATGGATTCTACATTTGCTTATCGACTAATGTGCAGCTACCATCCAATTCCTATGGTATTTTCTCAAGCTAAGGGCACTTTTATATGGGATCCTGAAGGAAACAAGTACATTGATTTTCTCTCAGCATACTCAGCCGTTAATCAGGTATTGTTAGTCCTAACTTTATGTACCATGCCTTCATCAATTCATGCCATATATTGGCTAGGATGGTATTTATTTTCTACAACAACAACAACATCAAGCCTTTATCCCACTACATGAATCCTTTTTCTCCATTGTGCATTGTTAAAAGTTAAATTCTCATTTTAATCTAATAAAGAAAGGTCATTTCTAATATTTTCTAATCAAGTCTTTTTAGGTCTACCTCTACCTTTTTTAACATAAGTCAAATCTAATACATCTACTTTCCTAACCGGATCATCCGAAGGCCGCCGTTTTATGTGACCAAACCATCTAAGTCGACTCTCTCTAATCAAGGATGGCATTTATTTTCTATTGCCATTAATTTCCAATTTATATATCAAGAGTTGTTTCTTTTCAAAATTGGTCTCTTGCCTATTTTTTAGATTTTAGCTTTTAGTACCTTCCGTTGTTAAAATTCTTTGGATTCAACTTATTGATTTGTCTTTTGCATTATCTTTTTGGGGAATTTTTTGGAGGGACATTGCCATCCAAAAGTAATGAAGGCCCTAGTGGAACAGGCTCAAAGGCTCACTCTCAGTTCAAGGGCATTTTATAATGATAAATTTCCAATCTTTGCGGAGTACGTGACTAGTCTATTTGGATACGATATGGTGCTGCCTATGAATACTGGTGCTGAAGGTGTGGAAACTGCCTTAAAGTTGGCACGGAAATGGGGTTATGGAAAGAAAAAAATTCCCGAAGATGAGGTGAGGCAATTATTCAAATTATGAAAATATACATTTGTTGTGTCATTTTGTTTGCAAGATAATGCCGACTTTATTTCTCATGCTAAATTTATGCCAATATGTACCAGGATCTAAGGATTCAAAAGAAAAAGGGAATGATAATCCTTGGTTCTAGATAATTATTTATGATAAACTATCAAATTTTTAGTACCATTATATAACTTTTATTGCAACTATGAATCCCTTTTTTTTTAGTAGAAGATTGAATTTGTAAAACTGATAGATGCACTAATAGGGTATACATTGTGCATATTCATTCATTTTAATATTGTATTTGAGTAAGTCATTATCATCATCCTCAGCTTGAAAAATCCTCCTCTATTCAATCCCAAGTCTACTATACACAAGTTTTTTTTTTTTTTTAACTTCTAGCCATATTAATTTTAGCCTACTCCTTTTCACTCCTATTTCTTCCACGTTAATTATATCAACCTACCTTTTTGGTGAATCTTTGAACCTTTTAGTTTAGGTTCAAACCACTAAAATATGCTTTTGCTATCTTATCTTCAGTAATATTACTTCCAATATCAATAATATATTTATTTCTTACTCCATCCTTCTTAATTACCATATATCCATTTGAACATTCTCATTATACTAAAATAAATTTGTTTCCCTATGATAGTTTCTTTAGTTGTTCCCAATAAAGTTTAGATAACTCTCCATTTTTTTCTTTATCATACAGTACTTATGGGCTGCTTCATTTTGGTCTCTCAATATTATCTCTGAAAATTATGTCATCATTTATATCTCTATTCCTTGATAATAAATCCAATGTACGTAAACTTATAACATTTTGAATCACTTGATATATTACTTTTGATTGATAAATTATGGATCATATCCATTATAATTGGATTTCATGTTATTAATCTTTTAATTCTTTGAGCTAAGCCTTTATCTTATGAATTTTTTTTTCATGATTGTAACGTCTTATTCACTTAGCAATGTTCTCACTTTTAAGAATTATGTCATTGTTAAAATAGCTTTTATCTTATGATTATCTTTTTTTAGCATCTATATAACTCACACAAAAAGTTATGAAAGTAGTGCTGATTTTTTATGTGATTCTATTATGATTTTCAAGACTTTGATCACTTCACAAGTGCTTATTTTTGGTCACTTTATAATATATATAATGACATTATTAAATCTTTGTCACATCTCCTTATTGGATAAAATTCTAAGAAATTCAGCTCAAGTCTAAATGATTAGAAAATTTTATAGGATGATCTTAAGGTTATTATTAACCTCTGAATTTAATTCCCTGTTTTGAATTCATTTTCCTAGAAAACTAGCAAACCCTAATCTTAGGAGAAATTAGATTAACCTATGGATATAGGGCATTTCAATAGTTAATAAAAAAATTTATAAAAATAAGAAAAATATAAAATCAATTTCGGAAAAAAATAAGAAAAATAATTGCACACCAAATTAAAACCCGAAAATGCTTCAAAAAACTTTGAAAATCTTTATATTCTAGATGCTTTTTCGTTGTTTTTTAGGAACAAAATTTGACTTGATGTATATTTTTTGGGCGTGAAATAAAATTGCTCATCCAATATTAACATAATTTTCATAGTTTTGATTCTATTATCTTGTCTCATAGCTTCATTGCAAGGTTTATAAGTTTGTTTTCACTATAATTATGATGATCTTTGAAATTTCTTTTGCTCTTAAATATTGGTATTAAATTAATTTAGTGTCAATCATTTAAAATTCTCTTAGTATTTATTTATCATGATTATTATAATTATTTGCTTATTCTTACCTATTTAGTGTCAACCTTATCTTATATTCATTTGAGTATTACATTTGGTATTAAGTTTACTTCACACTATTATTTGCATAACCTCTACTCATGTTATCTTTCCTCTCATTTCTAAATTCTAATGCAATGCATCACACTCATAATCGTTGTCATCATCAACAATACCCAGGACATGTCTTAGTGTATCTTTTCTCTCTCTCTTTTTAAATTATTTTTTGTTACTTCAGAAGATGTCTCTATTATTGAACATGTTAATTTCGAATAAAGTATGTTAATGATGCGGACATCCAACCGTCCATGGCCAAGGAGCTGAAGATCAACGGCTGTCATCGTCCCACATTATCTTATATTTTATTTTTGTAATTTTAAAAATTTTTATTATAAATTTTCCGTTTTTACTCTCACTTAAGAGGGTCGTCCTATGTAAGCCTTAGGGGCATATGTGTCTTGTTTTAGTTTCTTAGGCCTATATATAGAGGCCCTTTCTTGTGTAATAGGATGATGAATTGATAATGAAATTTTATTCTACTTGTTTGATCTCTTAGTGAGTTCATGAGAGGAGAAGGATCTCTTTGTGAGTTCCAAGATTCCCAAGATCTCTTTGTGAGTTCTTGAGGAAGTGGAAGGATCTCTTTGTGAGTTCCGAGATTCCCAAGATCTCTTTGTGAGTTCTTGAGAAAGTGGAAGGATCTCTTTGTGAGTTCCGAGATTCCCAAGATTTCTTTGTGAGTTCTTGAGAAAGTGGCGCTTGTAGATCTCTTTGTGAGTTCTATTGGAGGTGTTGCTTGAGGTGTGTAGCTCCGGATTTTCTTTTTTCTAAACCCAATTTATTTCTTCTCTACCTAACCAAACTCTCTTCCTCCCAAATCCCCTCCACCGGCCCCCATAAGTTCACCGCCGGCCACCCAAGGCCAATCCCGCCACCGGCGGCTCCGCCGGCCTCCTTGGGATGGCCAAGCCACCGGCCTCCCTCTTGGGAATTTCAAATTTGAAATTCAAATTTGTTTCCAAGAGACATTGAAGACTTTTCTAAAATAGTTCATTGATTTAAAGCTTTCATATTAATTGGATGTCAATTTGAATTTGAAATTCAAATTAATTCTAATTGATAGCCCCATTATTGAAAATTTTCCTTTCTTTCAAAATCTGAATTTTAATTCAGATTTTATTAAATCTTTGATTAATAATGTGGGCCCCACTCTACTTATGACAAATAATCTCCTCCCTCTCTCTATATGGCCGGCCGCCTCATTGGGCATAATCTCTCTCCTATCTCATTAATAGCCCCCCTCATTAAGCCTCCCTAATTAGCTCCCAGAATTTTCTCTCATCCAATTTAATTCTCCCCATTAAATTTGAATTTAAATTCAGATTCATCCCGTCAATTCCACTTAATCTGAAATTTAATTTCAGATTTTCATTCTCTCCCCAAATTGATTTGGGATTTAATTAATATTTCCACCTAGGCAAGTAAATGGCATTTACGTTTTACATCAGTTAATTAATCTCCTTTTCAACATCTTATGTAGGCATCTTTATATTCAATAAAAAATAAAAGCTTCATGTTAATTCTTGATGCAAACTTATCATGACCGGAAACTTTTTGGTCATAGCACAATCATTAAAAATTTTGGCCACTACTCTATACTTTTTTGTAATACCTTTAATGTACCTCTAGCACATCTTATTTTTTAATGGCTAGAAAATCAACTTCTATAATACTTAAATTTTTGGCCTTTTTATGATCTATAAAAATTAGATGAGGATTATTTCATTATTTTATATACTTTTTTTATCGATTGTCACCTCAATATTACATGTTATTAGCATAAAATAGTTTGATTCTTTAATCTTTACATAATTTTGATAGGAAGTGCTTGTATTCACAAGCAACCTATCCAAAATCGGCGAACCAACAGCAGCCAAATGGTTGTCCACAGCAGGAAAACAGCAGATTTCTGCTGTTTACAGCAGGAAAACAGCACTTGTTCGGGAAAATACGAGAGAAAACTCAAGAAAAAGACTTGTATTCCACTTAAACGATGAATAAAAGAGCAAGATACAATTGATCCTCAATTCAAGAGGAGGATCGATCTCTCCCAAATCTCTAGACGCCGCTAGAGCCCAAAGAAAACCTAAATCTACGAGATCTCAAATTTCAGCCAAATTCAAGATGCCCAAACCCTAGGAAAAAACATCTATTTAATGTATACAAATCAAAAGGAATTCCCTAAACAGTCCCTACATTCAAATTTCTCTTTGAAACCCCCCAAAAATCCTTCCTAAAACGCTCTGTTTGAGCGGTCGGCCGCTCGTTCTCCGCCAGGCTTCCGCCTTGTTCCGCGATTTTGCCCGTGAGCCGGTCCCGCCTGGACCGGCTGGACTGGTCCAGTGGACCGGTCTAACAATACTCCCCTCCCAAAGATCCACCTTGTCCTCAAGGTGGAAATATGCTCGTGTTCCCGCGGAGGTGACCATCCTTGAGGTGACTGAAAATCCTCACTGTATTGCTGAACCAAGGGTTGCATGGAAAGAGAAACATCCCCTTCCTCCTCCATCCTGATCACATCCAGCTTGTGTAGTCCCACCAAATAATCTTCCCCCACCTCTTGTATATCCCTAACCATGGTCTTAAGTGATTTCGTGGCTTTGGATAGCCCTGCATCTCCCTTTATAACCATCTTTCTCTCATCCACCATTAATTCCATCGTGAGTGCTCCCCAATTGTCCTTGGTTTCCCCCAAGGTCTGCAACCATTTCATCCCCAGGATGACATCCGTACTCCCCAATTCCAAGGAAAGGAAGTCTTCCTTTACATGGATCCCTTGAATCTTCAGTACTACTCCTCGACAGACTCCTCTACCCATCTCCACCTTCCCCGTGCCCATCATCACTCTATAGCCTCTGGTATCCACTAACTCCATCCCCAATGACTCCACTATCTGTTTGGAAATAAAATTATGGGTTGCCCCACTGTCAATCAACACAACCACCTCGCGGTCAGCTATCTCTCCTCTCACTTTCATAGTGTGACTCGGGGTGAATCCCACTACAGAGTTGAGGGAGACTTCTGCCACATCCAGGTGCAACTTCTCCTCCTCCTCATCAGATCTGCTGCCTCCTCCCTCCTCGTCTTCCTCCTCTTCACACACAAGGAGAACCTGAAGAGTTCGGTCCTTACACCTGTGCCCCGGCATGTACTTCTCATCGCATCTGAAGCACAACCCCTTTGCTCTCTTGTCCTGCATTTCTTTTTCGGTCAGCCTTTTGAAATTTTCCCCCCACTCCCTCCTATTGGCTTCTCCCGAGTGGTCTCATTACTGTTGCCTGATGCAGACCCCTTAGGTGCTAGAAGAGTGGTCGTCGTCCTGTAAGAGCCTTCTGAGCAGTTTCCTCGAGCCCCTCTTTCTGCTTTCTTTTGATCTTCTACCAACTGCGCCAGCTCCATGGCCTTTCCCAGGTTCCTCGGCTCCAGTACCCTGACTGCTGTTCGGATCTCTGGTTTCAGCCCCTTCATGAAGTTCCCTTCTAAGGCTGACTCTGAGATGTGATCCAGACGGCTAGCCAAATACTCGAATCTGTCCCGATAGTCAGCCACGGTCCCCTCCTGAGTCAGAGCAAAGAACTGCTCATAGAAGTCTCCTCCCCCATCGGCTCGGAAACGCTCTAATAAACAATCCTTGAACTCTCTCCAGTTTCTGATAGGTCCTCTCCTGTCTCTCCACTGATACCAGGCCAACGCCTTCCCTTCCAGACACAAACCTGCCGCCGTTAGCTTCTCATCATCTGTCAACCCGTTGACTGCAAAGTAACGCTCCACCTTATAGATCCAGCCATGGCCATCTTCGCCCTCAAAGATGGGCATCTTCAACTTCCTCACCTTCGGATCTCTTCCATTGCCCCGGTACTCTCCATAACCTCCCATTCCTCGAAGATAAGGTGCTCCCCAAGGGTCCCGGTCCTCCCTCCAACGCTGGTATCCGAGTTCGTCGTCATAATCCCCCATTCCTCTTTCAAAATCAGCACCTCGACGCTGAAATTAAGCACCTCGACGCTGATATTCTTCTCTCCTTTCTCCAAAATCTGCACTACCTTCATATTCCCCCCGCCTGCCTCCGAAATCAACACCTCGACGCTGAAAATCAGCACCTCGACGGTCATTTCCCATGCTCATCTCCTCTCTAGAGATTGGCTCTAGAGGTGGCATGTCGTCGTCCCTTTCAAGAATCTCCACCTCCAGATTCCTCCTCCCCCGGATTGGGTTTGGATTTCCTCCTACGCCATGGCCGTCAGTAGTCTCTCTCACTTCCGATGTCTCCGGATTGGTCTTCATCTCCAATAGTTTCTTCATCATTTCTTCCATAGCCGCGAACCTCCCTTCCAACCTGTCATTGTTGGTGGAGATTTCCATGAACTTTCCCTCCAGATCTGTCTTCAGTTGTCCGAACTCTCCTTCCAAAGCTTCCATCTTCTTTCCGGCCATCTTTCTTCTAACGGATCCTAAAAAATTTCTTCTTCCGGAAAAGAAACTTGCTGAAATTTCAGAATTTCAGCCGCCGGTGGTCCCAAATCGATGCTCTGATACCAATTTGATAGGAAGTGCTTGTATTCACAAGCAACCTATCCAAAATCGGCGAACCAACAGCAGCCAAATGGCTGTCCACAGCAGGAAAACAGCAGATTTCTGCTGTTTACAGCAGGAAAACAGCACTTGTTCGGGAAAATACGAGAGAAAACTCAAGAAAAAGACTTGTATTCCACTTAAACGATGAATAAAAGAGCAAGATACAATTGATCTTCAATTCGAGAGGAGGATCGATCTCTCCCAAATCTCTAGACGCCGCTAGAGCCCAAAGAAAACCTAAATCTACGAGATCTCAAATTTCAGCCAAATTCAAGATGCCCAAACCCTAGGAAAAAACATCTATTTAATGCATACAAATCAAAAGGAATTCCCTAAACAGTCCCTACATTCAAATTTCTCTTTGAAACCCCCCCCAAAAATCCTTCCTAAAACGCTCTGTTTTGAGCGGTCGGCCGCTCGTTCTCCGCCAGGCTTCCGCCTTGTTCCGCGATTTTGCCCGTGAGCCGTCCCCCGCCTGGACCGGCTGGACCGGTCCAGTGGACCGGTCTAACAAATTTTTAATAAGTTTATGGTCCATTACCTCTTGTGCAACTTCATTGTATAACTTATAAGGTTATTTCCCTTACAATTCTCATAACCTACCGCATCTCTTTTATTCATAAATACTAGTACCAAATTGCTTGTTCTCCGATTGTCTGCATCTTCATAACTTGAATATTTCATTTTTATAAATTTACTAACCGGTGTCTTTATCATCACCTTTAACTCTCATAATCTCAATTAGCCTATTTAATGAACTTAAAACCTTACATTTGTAAACAAATTCAACTTTACATTTTGGAATAAATTTAAAGTGTAATTCATCATTTCATTCATTTATTTCTTCTAAAGAAAATTTCTTTTGTTAAAACCACATTTAATATTTTTCTCAAAATAATTTTCAGCTAATTTCTTAATATTTTTGTCCTTAAAACTTAGATTTTTTATTATCTTCACTCTTGATTTATATACCTAACTTGATTAAAGCTTTTTGATTCCTGTATCTTTATTTTCTTGCTTGAGTTATTTGATACACTCATTTAGAACTGATGATGACTCTTAAGGCTTCGATTGGTACGGCTTCTTTTTTGCTTCTTAAACCAGCTTTCTAGTACAAAATTTTTTAATTTTGTACTAGAAAGCTATTTTAAGAAGCAGAAAGAAAGCTATCCCAAATGAAGCCTAAAATTTGTCCAATGGATTATTGTTTAGGGTGAATTTTTTAGGTATTCTGTTTTGCATTTGTATAATTATTGTTTATTTGTTATCTACGCTTTTGTGTGGGACACTGGGACTCTTATCTGCCAATGTACAATTTATCTGAAATAATTCTTAGTATGAGGATGGGCAAATTCTTTTGCTAAAAAAACAGTGTTCAATGACCTTAATGTTGGCTTGCATTCATTATTTATGGAAAGTATTGATGATTCTGTTGTTCGATTAAAGGAATTTACCAATGCTTCTATTGTTTGATGAACTTTGGAACATGATTTTGTTCTTACGTTTTTACTGCTAACATTGAAGTACTAGCATATAAGATGATAAGGAGCTGTAAAATAAATTTAGAACTTTGTTCTCATTTTTGGGCTACTCATGCAGGCTATCATAGTCTCCTGTTGTGGATGCTTTCATGGTCGGACATTGGGTGCAATATCAATGAGCTGTGACAATGATGCAACTCGTGGTTTTGGTCCCTTGGTTCCTGGTCAACTGAAGGTTGATTTCGGTGATGCCAATGCTCTGGAGAAAGCATTTAAAGGTTTGTGATGTGGATTGTACTTCGTCTTCAACTAAATCCATTAACTTTACCCACTCACATTCATAATTTTTTTACGAAATAGTATTGTAGTTATCTTTGATTTGCTATTCGTTTTATTTTCAGAGCATGGAGATCGGATATGTGGATTTTTGTTTGAACCCATTCAAGGTGAAGCGGGAGTATGTATGCCAATTGCTTAATATTTACATGAAATTTCTTATTTTTTTTTCAATTTTTGTCCTCATATTTGAAAGAGTTTGTAGAAGTTATTTGTACCTTATTTAACAATATTAATGAACTTGGTTTCTCTTGGTAAGCATTCCACCTTCATAACATTAGGAAAATGATTTTACTTGTGAGAATGAGATTATTAACAAGTGCCAACTTCGGATGCCAACCAAGCAGTTGAGTTTGGATGGATTTCAAGTTTTCCTTAGTAAAATTGTTATGATTAAGCAGCCAACTTGTGATATCAGAAAATAAATCAGAGCAAGGCTTAAGTCATTTCTTTAGGACATTCAAACTAAAATAAATAGTAACTCCTAAATCCACCTTTCCTTCCTACCTGCTTACTACATTCCCATCACCCAAAACCCTCCATAAGCGCCAACAATTACTTTCTCATGAAGATTTTTATTTTTTTTTTACCATTTTATCTGCCTCAGCTGCATCTCATGTTCTACATTGTTGCAACATAAGGTCAATTACATATCACGGTCTTGGTTGCAGCATCATAGGCTCAATTGACTTTAGATGTGGCCTTTGAGATCTTAGTTTTCTACATTGATTATGATGGGAACAATAAGGATGGATAGATGTACTTTGCTTTATTTCTGCCTTCTCCAAAGCTTTGTTTTTAATTCCGTTGTAAACTTCTGTCTACCTTTTTATAGTCAACAGAATACTGTTTTCTGGTGGTTTTCTTATTATTGGAATCAGTGCTTTCTGCATTATCACTGGTGATTTTTTTCACATTTCGTTCATCTTATACATCTCCAGGTTATACTTCCACCAGATGGATATTTAAAGGCCGTGAGGGATCTCTGTTCTAGTTACAACATTTTAATGATTGCTGATGAAATACAAACCGGCGTTGCCCGCACCGGAAAAATGCTTGCTTGCGACTGGGAAAACATTCGGCCTGATGTTGTGGTGAGTTCTTTGAATTTAAGGCTTCGTTTGGACAGCTTTCGTGCTGCTTTCTAAAATGAATTTTTAGTATAAAATTTTTTAATTCAAAAAATTTTTGTATTAGAAAGCTGTTTTAGAAAGCAACAAAAAAGCTGTCCCAAACGAAGCCTAATTTGATTTACTTTTTTATGGTAATAGTCATGGATGTTGATGTATGGATATGCAACTACTTTTCATTAAATACACCAACCCATCTTTTTCATGCTTGTATAATTTACATGCTCATCACCAAAAAGCATAACTAAAGATAGTGGCTTTTGTGTGTCATTTCTATTAGATAATTTGTGATCTAAGTTTTGCTTTTACTGTTATAGATCTTAGGGAAGGCATTGGGTGCTGGAGTGGTACCTGTTAGTGCTGTTCTTTCTGACAAGGATGTCATGCTTTGCATCAGACCCGGAGAACATGGAAGGTGTGCTTCTTTCTCTTTATTTTTGATAACTTAATATTCTTCTTCTTTGGCGGACAATTTGTCATTGAAATGATTTGTAAATTTGAGATACTGTCAGAGAATTTCTTTAAAGTAAATATTTGTAAAACGAATTGTCGGTAAGATGAAAGTTATAGAAAGTTGCATTCTTCTGCTAAGTGTTTTAATCAGTATATATATATATATATATATATATATATATATTATGTATATTTGAGATAGTATTACATATATTGGTTAAACATTGGCAGCACATTTGGTGGAAATCCTTTATCAAGTGCTGTTGCAATCGCTGCATTGGAAGTTATTGTTGAAGAAGGGCTTATAGAAAGGTACTTGATTTATTTCATTAAATTTCTTTACTAAATATGCTCGTAATTTTATCTACCAAAAGAAGTTAATTGCTTATCCATATAATTTGTTTTGGGGGTCTGCCGCAAGTTATTAACTTAAAATTTGAACCAGAACCTAATTAACTAGATCTTTTCAAATTATTTGGGAGAAGCCACAGAAGTCAACTCGAAGCATAATTTTCAGCTTACATTTTATTTAGTATTTTAAATTCCCAAAAGTTAATTCATCTACCACTTTCTCGTAAGTTGAATGTATGGTTTCTTTGGACTTTGTTCTGTTTATGTTATGTTTTTTTTTATGTTATGTGACTTATTTTTTATCTTCGTATTCTTATAATTTTCTTTGCTTTTTCATTAATTATTTTTACAATAATGAAAGGTTCATGCATCTAATATATATTCTGAGAACGGAGATCACATAAGGTCTGTTTAGAAACCCTTTAAACGCTTCTTAATACTTGAAGCTTGAAATCGCACCTGTTAGGATTTTAATGATTTTGGTTTACATGAATACAGTAAATTAAAATCAATAATACTATTCAAGTTTATCATCTTTGGCAGAAGGGTTGAGGTGGTTGTTCTATCTCTCTTCGTCATAGCATCTAATATAAGGGCTTGAATTAGACTCTTTCTTAAACTACTATTCCTTTTTACCTTTTATATCCTTTGTAACGCTGCCGTAGGAGCTCTGTTTAGTGCCATCTTCTTCATGCGTGTCAATTTTTAGTAGTAATTTATTCCTTTATTTATATGGCCTTGCACAACATAAAGAAGTTAAAGCAAAGGATTCATCATGCAAATATATTTGGGTGCATGATATATATCAACTCTCCAATTCATTTCTCTTTTGACTCTCGATAAGTATGTTTTTGATCCCATAATAAATTGTTGCATTGTATCCCGATGCTTGATGCTCTGCACTCCTAGATATTCTTTCAACTAAAATGGATATTATTCTACTTGAAGTTGGAAGCATTCTCCATTTCTAGAATTTTCTTTTCTCAAAGAAGGGGCCCTTCAATCGCAATTATGGCTTGAAAATATCTATTCTGCTCAAATATTTCAAGTTTCACACAGGATAAGGGGAACCTCAACTCCATAGAAAATATTAAAGTGGTGTGGCCTAGGATTTGACTTTTAATAGTGGCTCAATTGGAGTTTGTGAGGCTTGCAAAAAGTGCTAGGAATGTTGTAGTTTTCTTGGGGTGAATGGAGAAGTTGAATTGCAAGGATCAATGCAATAGGGTCGGCCTAGAGCATATGACAAGCCAAACCTGAGGGCATGCTATTGGGCTTTAAGCTTTTGGTTGTGGGATAATTAGGGAACACCATGCCTTGAAACTCTTGGATTATTTAGAGGAAATTATGTACTAACATTTTGGAGCATTTCATAAAATTTCAAGAGTTTACAAAGGTTTAATGGGGGGTTTGAAAAAGACTAGGTCATGTGAAGGATCCTTTGAACGAGAGCTTCCTATGGGAATTTAGTGTGAATTTAGGTTGGATTGGGTTAGGGAATTTATATGGGAGTGTATAATTCTATTGCAAGAGATGGAAGGACTTATGGAGATTTTATGAACTTTAGCATTCATCAAAGTAGCAAGATTTGAAGAAATTATCAAACTCCTTCAATGTTGACGTCGGCGAACAAGCCTCCTTTTCAAAATAAAATTCAAATTTATGTCAAAATCTTCATCAATCCCTTTGTCATTCTAGGAGATAAGTATTTAAACGTGTTTACAATAATTTCAAATTAATTAGTACAAAGAGTGAGGGACTAAGGGTGGTCGGCTAAACATGTGGCTATGGAGGAGTTGATTAGTCCAAGTATAATTACCCCCTCCAAATGAGTGGTTGGTTGGCCATGATGAGGTTGAAATGGATTATTTAATTAAGATTGCGTTTGGGATGGCTTTCTTACTGCAGCTTTCTAGTACAAAAATTTTAATTTTTGTACTAAAAAGCTTGCTTTAAGAAGCAGTAAGAAAGCCGTCCCAAATGAAGCCTAAGCTTAATTCAAATAATAAATTCCCAATTGAAATGAAATAACATCCCCCTCTTTATTTGAAAATTCAAAATTTTAAATTTCAAAAGTTTTAAATTCAAATATTCAAAATCTGAGAATATCCCTTCCCCTCTATACTACATAGTCTTACATGTTAATTATAACACACAAATTACAAATTCTAATTAAATGTCTTCAATTTGCTCATTGTCATGATTCATTATCTGACAGTAGCTTCTTTATTGCACTAGACTCTTATGATTGGTCCAATGCTTCCTCCTTGAGCTTCCTGTGGCACATCATGAAGCAACAATGGCAACACTTAAATCTAGTTTTTTTATTCGGTCCAATAGCATAAAATTTAGTATCAACTATCATCAGTCCTATTTTGATGTCATGAAAACCCCAGTCCCCGGTGAGAAGGAATTGAATCACTTATAGAGTTTTACTTCATATAATGGGGACTGGTGGAACCTGATCTCCAACAGAGTGAGTGAATACAAGGGCATTAGGCATAGAAGGAATTGAATCACTACTAAAATCTTACATAATAGGGAAAGATAAAACTTGACCTCCACTAGAACGACTGAATAAAAGGACATTACTTCAATAGATTATTGGCCTCCTAATATTTGAAGCTTATTGTGTATCTTGCTTCATTCACCTCTCAACCCTAAGTGGCAAAGGAGAAATAATTGGGATTTAAACTGATTTGTTAATACGTTTAATTAAACAAACATGAACAGCTTTTCAGGTGTTGCTATGAAAGGAAAAGTTAAAGATAATTTAAAAAATCTTCTGTACTAGCCACTTCGTTTTTGCTCTGTTCTTTTTGCATTATATCTACCACCAATAACTTGTCGATTAGTTTTAATTCCTTTGTAAAATATCTGAGCTCGTTCTGATCTTTTATGATTATCTTTTCCTTTTTAGCAACAAAGGCAAGACCTGTATTGCACTGCTAGCAGAATCTTCTTCAGAACTTCGCAAAATTATAACTTTAGATTGACTAATGTCCCCATAACATTTCTGCAGTCTGTCTACTACCAGCCTTAATTTTCTTTTTTTCCCCATTTTCTCATCATTAAGAAAGAACTTTGGATTTAAGATGGTGGTGAGACCTGCAATGCTTTATGGTGCCGAATGTTGGCCATTAAAAGAGAAGCATAATACTAAGTTAAGTGTTGCAGAGATGAGGATGCTTAGGTGGATGAGTGGCTTTACCCTTAGAGATAGGATATGAAATGAGCATATATGTGACAGGTTGGAATAGCTCCAGTGGAAGATAAGATTAGAGAGAGTCACCTTAGATGGTTTGGTCACATAAAATGGCTGTCTTCCGATGAACTGATTAGGAAAGTAGAGATATTATATTTGACTTATATTAAGAAATGTAGAAGTAGACCTAAAATGACATGGTTAGAAAATATTAGAAATGATCTTTTTTTATTAGATTTAAACGAGAATTTGACTTTTAACAGGACACAATGGAGAAAAAGTATCATCTAGCCGAGCCCACGTAGTGGGACAAAGGCTTGATGTTGTTGTATGAAAGAACTTTGGATTCATTCCTATTTAACTTTTATTGTAACTGTAGCTAAATAACATTTTTTTCTCTCTTTTCAGGGCTGCTGCTCTGGGTTACGAATTTAGGAGTCAGTTAGTGAAGGTTCAGCAGCAATTTCCCCAAATTATAAATGAAGTTCGAGGGAGAGGCCTACTCAATGCAGTAGACCTTGCGAGCGAAGCCCTTTCTCCAGTATCTGCTTATGACTTATGCCTTAAACTGAAGGAAAGAGGCATCCTTGCCAAGCCTACGCATGACACAATAATTCGTCTCGCTCCTCCACTCTGTATAAGGTGAGCATATACTGATCGTTGAACTTATGATTTATTTTCATTTAATAGTTTTAGGCTTCGTTTGGGACAGTTTTCTTATAGCTTCTTAAAATAGTTGAAGTTGCTTTAATAAGCAGTAAAAAAGCTCTCCCAACGAAGCCTTAACTTTCAACGTATTATATCCTGCTAGTCTAAATTTTAAGGTTTGTTTGATTAACTGAATTAATTTTTTTCAGTAGGACGCTAAAATACAAGTTGGTTTTGGGTATTATAAGTGAAAACGTGGTTACTATTGAAGAATATATGAATTTATTGCATTTCTTTTGGTTGTGGCATTCTTTTGTGCAGAATAAATGATAGAAATTGTGCGTTTTTCTTGTTAAAAATGAAGTCATTTTGTTTTGGGATTTTTCTGTATTGGGGTTTAACTTTAAATAGGATACAATGCAGAAAAAATATTCATGTAGACGACTCCATATGATGGTTGAATAAAGATTTGTTGCTGTTGGGGGTTAACTTTAAAATAGGCTAGACTATTTGCATATAATCATTTTAGTCTTAAAGTATGAGGTTGTTCCAATTTAATCTCTCACTATGCAAATTTGATTCAAAATTGATCCTTTGAAATAAAATTAGGATCAATTTTGTATAGTCTAGAGACTAAGGGTCTGATTATGATGGCTGTAATTTTTTATAAAAGTGATTATAAAATAGTTATGGGGAAAGTAACTTTTTAGAAAGCTGCTGTAAATTACAACTTTCTAGTTCCAAAATATCTAAATACAGTGAAAAAGCAATAGCCAAATAGAAATTGTAGTTATGATTTGAAAAGTAAAGCAGTAAGAAAACTGTATTAATCAAAGCCCATATTTAAATCAATTTTATGTCACAATTACAACATGAGGGACTATTTCAGATCAATTTTGCATAGTCAAAAGAATAAATTAGAGCAATATGATATATTGAGATTAAATTAGCCATATACAAATATAATGAAAAAAGTTTTAGGATTTTCCTGTAGTGCTAAATTATAGTTTTTTTTTGGTGGATTTTCCATGTCTTTTTATCATGCAATTGTGGTGGCAATTCCTATTCGAAACAAAACAAAAGTAATTGTTGACCTCTATGCATGAACCAAAAGACAAAAAAATTCACATACACGTTATGCAATGCCGGCTGTCCACACCTCAAAACCGTCAGATCCTCAAATCCAGCCGCGATACCTTGCCGAAATCCTGCTGCAAACGGCGCCGCTTCGGTCGATTCTCCGCAAATCCTGCGACGTTGCCTCGATCGAACGACCACAAGCATCGTTAAATAGAAGCCGAACGCCTTTCGACTTCGTTCCACACACGCGACCAAGGCTCTCCCGATCCCACTCCCGTCGCTGCTCCCCATCTCCACGTGAAACCACTGCTCTATCCCGACCTCCTCCACAGCCGAGACCTACAGAGAGCTCCCGCAAGCTTCTGCCCTTGCCCGATCTCCTTGCTTCTCTGACGCCTCCATCGAGAGAGAGAGAGAGAGAGAGAGAGAGAGAGAGAGAGAGAGAGAGAGAGAGAGAGAGAGAGAGAGAGAGAGAGAGAGAGAGAGAGGAAGAAAGAGTTTTCCATCCCCGTACCTTCTTCCTCACCGAAGCCGACCGAGCCCAAGGAGCTGCAAACCCGTCGCCTCCTCCATTGCCCGACGGCGCCTTCTCCGACCCCTTTGGCTGTTCCGACTTTCCCTTCCTGTTAGGAACGGAAGTTACGACATTTTGAGCCAAAGCAACAACAGGAGCTCGGTTGTGGAGGTGATCCCCTCCCTTTCATGCACTCCATTCGGCCAAATCCTCTAAAACAGAGGATTAAATTCTCTGTTAAATAGAGGATTAAATTCTCTGTTAAATATCTTATTTAAATTAATTATAATTAATTAAGTTTAATTATAGTTAATTATTTTAATTATGATTAATTACTATTAATTACAAATTAGTTATAATTAATTTAATTTAATTATAATTAGTTATTTTTAATTAGAATTAATTATTCATTATTAAAAATTTTAATCATAATTAATTAAGTTTAATTATGATTAATTTTTTTAATAATTAATTACTAATTAATTATATATTAGTTATAATTAATTAAATTAAATTATAATTAAATATTCTTAATTTAATTAATCATTATTAATTATAATTAATTATCTTAATTATGATTAATTACAAAAATAAAATAATCCCCCCACTCTCTTTCCTCGACGTTCGCGTCGGATCGGCAAACCACCCATGCACGCTTTTCTCTAGCGTGGTGGGAGGGAACCCGATGCGACGCCTACGACGAGGTAGGCGAGTGACTCCTCGATCTGTGTGCCAACCCCGACGACACTTGCAAAGGTATAAGCTCCTAAACTCTAAACTCCGAGAACCCTTTCCCGGCACTTGCAACGCGGCGAACGACCAACTCATGCACGCTTTTCTCTAGCGTGGTGAGAAGGGAATTCGTTGCGATGCTTGCGACGGGACGGGTAATCAAAACCCTATTTTCGGCGTTAGCGGCGGACTGGAAAACCAACTCATGCACGCTTTTCTCTAGCGTGGTGGGAAGGGAACCCGGTGCGACGCCCACAACGAGACGGGGTAAAAATATAAAATTGCTTAATTTAAATCGGTGCCCGCAACCCATGCACGCCTTTCTCTGGCGTGGTGGGGAATAGAATATTACGGCCGCGGTGTCCTCTTCCGAGGGCACCTACTGTGCACGCTTTTCTCTAGCGTGGCGGGAGGCCCAGTTTTCCGTAGTTTTCCCCTAAACGGGGGAGACGCCGGAAGGCTGCCGAAATTTCGGGTAAATGCAATTCATACTTGGAACAATGTGGAGCTTTACTTGGACATTGATTGGAGCATTAAACGGACTTAATTCAAACTCAAACAATCTAATAAGTTCGAATGCAAATGAAACAAGAGAATGGCTCGAACTCAAGTGAACTACAGGGGACTTATGAACTCGTGCCGGTTTGAACAGAAATGAACATGAACTTGGATCCTTATTTGAACTTGCAAACAATGACTTAATTTGAACTTAAACTTGAACATGAGCTTGGGCTTAAACTCAAGCAAGAACTTGATTGAACTCAATTTGAACTTATACATGAACTCAAGAAGAACTAGAACTTGAACTCAAGCAAAATGAACCCAAACTCAAACTAGACTCAGACTCAAATGGGCATTGAACAAACGATTGATTTGAATCAAAAGCCTCTCATTTGAAATGAGATTCATAAATTGTAAAAAGAAAATGATGGTGATGAAATGAAAGACAAGTAAAAGATGATGTATATGTATAAATTAACTACAAGCTTTGGTATGAAACTTGGGAGCAACAACAATCAACTTGTGACAATCATCTAGAATGGAGTAAGATGTTGATGACTATAGTACCAAGCTTGTCATACATATTGACTATCTTTCAAAAGGAGAAGAAATTATATCAAAGAGAAATAATAAAGATCTTGATTAAATGCAAGAAAATTGAACAGAAAGCTCATGATGAATAAAGGGCTTGCAACCATCATTCCCTCACAAATGATGTTGAAACTCGTACAATTTACTAAGATAGTTATAGGATATATGTTTGGCTGCGAGCATATATCAATGAGCAAATCCATCTTGCAAGCTATGAACTACTTCCAAAAGCAATGAGAGACTTGTGATCCATACGTCTCATTCCAACCAATGTATTTGCAATCAAAATTTGAAGCTCTCAAATGTACGTGGAAGAACCTTCATGCTAATTAGAGTGCAAATATCACTAAAAATTATCACATAAACAAGGAGTGATGAAATTGATGTGGCTCAAGTCATTCAATCAAAGTGGTGTGCTCGCAATGGCTAAATGAAAAACATGGAAATATGCCTACAACCACTAGTGTAGGGTTTTCCTACAAATATTTCAAAGCCTTCTTGCTAAGTAAGATTTAGATATCAACGGATAATGATTGTTGAGAAGCCACTTTCAAGGACAATAGATCCATAAAGCATGTAATAATTCATGCATGAATGGAGATTCAAAGTTGATTTGAGAAAAATAATATGATATAAGTTTCACACAGACGATGTCACACTGCTCTAAGTTAACACACTACAATTCTTTGCAAATATCAAGAGCTGGTGTACAAGAGATATACCAACCCCTGCAATCACTGATAATAAATAGGTTGCATAAGTAATGGGTCATCTATGAACATATAGAAGAACTTCAATAAATGCAATCTCTTATGACCCAATGCAGGAGATTAGTTAGTGCACTATGATCCGCCTACAGAAATCAACAAATAATGCACGACAGTCTACCTGTACGAAGCAGCGAATAATTCTATCCAGAAGCTGCTACGCCACCGGATCTGCAACATCCGTACAAGCAGACAGAAGGTGTCTATTCCAAGAATACCCCTGCACGTACACTATAAATTGTATACACATAGGTACACTAAAAGGGGTAAAAACAATTATAATACCCGCATGGGCCCCGGCAAGCGTGTTATTGGTACACACGTGACGTCTAGGGATGCTGCGCGGGTTGACAAGTGAATTCTAGTTCGAACCCGATCCTCCTATACGGGTCAATAGGAGTCGACAAGGTTCGAACTCTCAAACAAATATACGATTGCTACGACTGATATATTTGTCTTAATACATTCACATTAGGCTTTTAAGGCCTACGATAATGAGAATTCACTATCAAAGGGCATAAAGCCTACGAAACCCGATCCTCTGTCGACAGCCCGATAGAGTTGACAATGTTCAATCCATAAAGTGAGAATGACCCCAAACACCCCGATGATGGCCGTGTTGAATGTAGATCTCAACCGGAGGGTTTCCCAAATACTTTCAAGTGGCTTCCAAAACCCATTTCACAAATATTTATCAAAATTCCACCCAAATGTCCATACCAAGTACTCAAAGCTCCGCCCAAAATCTTAGAAAACTCCACAAAAATCTCAAAATCCCAAAAATCCTAAAAATATTTAAAATTGAAATCATCCATCCGTACTTAAAGCAAAATCCATCCATCCTCCGCAACAGTTTGTCGAGGTGGACAAAATGAAAACTACTTCAGCTCACAAAGAGCTAATGCCTAGTCGAAAATATCACTAGGATCCATTCTCAAACAAACTCTTGCCAGTAAGGACGTGATACGTGTCCTCTAACCGGCAGTTTCGCCGCCAAATGGCACTGCAGGTAAACGGTTATGACCCGGGGCCCTCTGAACCGAGTGGTTTTGCCGCCAAATGGCACCACAGATAGCGGTTATGGCCAGAGCCAATACGCTCCTTAATGGCGTTAAATCCTTGAGATGTGAATCAATAGGATATGATCGATAGGGCACAAAGCCCTCTGTTAGCTAAGGTGGATTCAAATTTGTCCCCTTAGACAAACATCCAACCCCGGTCTACAAGGTTCCCTTGGACGAAGCAACCCATGGCTGCCGACAAGGATCCTTCTGTCAGGTTGGGTCGACTACCTCCTCTGACTAAGTAGACCAGGGACCATGATGGCACGGGATGACGGAACCATGGGATCTTGATCGGGTCCATCATCCATTCCCCCACCATTAGCTTTAAGTGCAGGATGGTGAAATTTCTATTTTAAATGTCAAAACCTTCAAATTATCAAATCTTTCAATCTAAAAATCCAAAAACCCAATTCTTCAATTCCTAAATCCAAAATCTTCAAAATTTCCAATTCCTAAATCCATGCTGCTACTATATGCCAGATAACACGTATATCCTATGTATCTGATCGACGACTAGCCTTAATCGAAAGTTCTCTCTCGTGATCGAGAGGGGTAATTAACTATAGGGGCTTGCGCCTATAGGAAACCAGAACTCAGATCATAAAGTCCTCGCAAAAACGAGGGCGAAATCTCTGGGTAGTGTCTTATCTACAAACCCATCTGCCTTCCAAAATTTACCTCAGAACTTATTTCGTTAAAACTCCCTCGCCAAATAAGAAAAGCGGGCGGAGGCCGAGGCTGAATATTCGGAGCCCACAGATTTCTGGCGACTCCGCTGGGGATTGGTTTCTCTTTCCATCTCTGGCTAGTCATTCATAAACTATAGTAGCAATTATTTCAACCCGTACTAAAGATTTTGAGTCTTTCAAAATGATCATTCAACGAATTCATATGCGTTTAGCAGTATTTTAGATTTATATTATTTGAATTGCTCGCTAATGTTATCTTCTCTTATTTTTGTGTTCTGTGCAAGTCTCTGCATTTTGAAAGTGCGGGGTGATGTATCAGATTCTGATTACTAACCCTTGCCTTTCATTTATGCAGATGGATCTACAGAACACCCCGATGACTGTCCAGCTAGGACGAGGAGCCAGGATCCAACTGGCTAATGCTATCATTGAGACTGGAAATGCCGAAGCTACCATCCAGTTTGGTAGCGTTGACTTTCGATTGCTGCAGAATACCGTCATTCCTGTGAATGGAAGGAATGCTGAAAGGCCTGCCAGGAGGCCCCATTTTACTGAAGCTGTCACCCGTCATGTGCATCTGCCAGTACAACGACCTACTGCTGAAAATCCTCGTGATAGGAGTTTCTATATCCGAGAGGCTATCACAGCCTGAGGCCCCAACCACCAGAAGAATTGTGAATGGTGGAAGAGTCTCTCTGTGGTGACTGCAAACACCACCACTCTGCCAACCAGGTTATCTGCACCTGAAAAATACGATTTTGAAGCCTCCTCATCTGGAGGAAGACCTACAAGGAGGACAAAGAAAGAAGATGAATGCTGAGCTCCGAGCTCAGCATCAACAACTGCCAATTCCACCCCCTCCAATCTGTCGGCCCAAGAGCCTGAAGCTAACATTTCCAACTCGGAACAAGATTTACTGATTTGAAGTGGGTCAAAAGAAATAGCTCTACTGGAGAGCTAAAGAAATCTTTTTGGGATCGACGGCCTGAAGCCCCAATCCCTCCAAAAGAAGAAAGAGCCTGAAACTCTGTCTGCTCGAGTATACAGAGTATTGAAGACTGTAAAGGATAAAGGGGCTGAAAAAAAAGAAATTCCAACAGCCTTTAGTGATCGAGGACCAGGAGAACCCCGCCAAAGGAGCGTCTGTCCTTTGCTACAGAAAGAAGAGAAAGACAGTATGTTTCACGCAGTGAACATCGGGGCGTGACACCTGAATTACATGATTCAGGGATCCGCCGCTGAAAGGTCCCGGTGGAAAAGAAAACAAGTCTGGAGGCCAAAGCCTCGAAGAAACAATGAAAAGAAAGAAGAGAAAAGAGGAACTGATCTGGGCGTGACATCCGGTGAGGCTTCCCGGAGATCCGCCCCCATCTACAAACAACATCAGAAGTGGGCCCCAAAAAGGACCCATAATGACATTCCTCCAGATGGTAGACACCTTGGAGAATCCTCCAGGGGATCCCGTCGCCCTCCATTTCCTCCAAAAGAAGAGACTAACTTTGATCGCAGCCCACTGATCGAAGAAGTCCCCGTGCCTAATCAAGAACCGGAAATCCAATGGCGTCGTCGTACTGGAAGAAAATATAGATGATCAAAATCTAGAGGAGGAAGAATTCCTTGAAGGGGAAGAAAATATTGAAGAAAACATTGATGAATTTATGGAGGAAAATTTAGAAGAAAATATTGATGAATTTCTAGAAGAAAATCTAGAAGAAGAAATTCAAGAAACAAATGACACTCTGGATATGGAAGTTGTCTATATGGTGACGCATATAGACATCGATGATGGTGTCAATTATGATGATGATGAAGATGAAGAGCGTTGGCAACCGCCACCCAGGCAAGTATATCGTCGTCGTCGTCGAGAAGGGTCCACCACTGGCAGAAGTCGTCATTCTCAAGAAGAAGAAGAAGTGGAAGAAGTAGAAGAAAACCCTTCTGAAGCCGAAAACGTCACACTCGCTGAAATGCGGCGACAAATGAGGGCCAAAGACAGGGAAATCTCTCAGTTAAATGAGAAGATGACTGAGATGATGGCTCAAATGGGGGCGATGATGCAAATGATGCAGAGAAATGCTACTATTGGCGCCATGCCTAATCCTCCTGCTGACCCTCCAAACTTCCAAGTACCACAAGGTTCAGGAGTACAGAGGAGCTCCTGAAGGTGGTCGTGAAGCCCATAATATCATCCGCTAGCCCACCCCACAAAATGTTGCAAGTACTTCCGAACCAGTGACTGCTGCACAATTGGAAGGAATCATCACAGAAAAGATCAGGGCTATTATAGCAGTTGATCAAGCAGAAAAGTTGGTGGGTAAAGGTCGTCCGTATCCTGTTGAATACGACCAAGTACCGTACCCAAAAGGAATATTCTGTACCAAAGTTCAACACTTTCAACGGTAATAATAACCCCAGGCAGTACCTGGCACAATTTAAAGCCACATGTGAAAATACAGGAGGGAATGACGCCCTACTCTTCCGACAATTCGTCAGTAGTTTGACAGCAACCGCTTTCGAATGGTACGCTGAACTGCCAAACGACTCTGTGAAGACCTTTGCAGAGTTAGAATCTATGTTCGTGAAGAGATTCGCTAGTGAAACTGAGAAGATCACGATCGCTGACCTCGCTCTGGATAAGAGAAAAAGAGAAGAATCAGTGACTAAATACATCACTCGCTGGCGAAATTTGAGCATGAAATGTGAGCAACAGTTAGAAGAAGAGCATGTTGTACAGTTGTTAATGGGCAACATTGACGACAAGATGCAACCCTTCCTGTGCATGGCTACGATAAACACATTTCAAGACTTGCTCGACAGAGTAGCCAAATTTGAGAAGTTGAATTTCTCCAGATCAGAAAATCACTCTGATAAGCCCAAGAAGGCTAAGGCCCCGGGGGCTAGAAGGGGTGAGGCCGACTCTACGTTCTTCTCTAGAGCTGATAGAGAAAAGCAAGTAATCTACAATGTAGACAAAGGCAAACAGCCGATGCAATATCAAGAAAAGCCCAAACAGGCCTACAACCCCAACCCCCTACCAAAGCTGATATTAGGGGGAAATGATAAGCCACGGACTTATCAAACTGGAGGTCAGAGACAGCAATAGGAACTGGTGATAGAACGTTCCAATCCCTCAAAGATAAAATGAATAAAGAATATTCATTCAAGAGGGAGAGTGTCGCCAAATTATTTCGACAAGTGTTGAAATCGGGTTTAGAACTGCCTGAATGCAAAAGACCCGAAAAGTCGAAGCACACTGGTGACCCAAATTATTGCCCATATCATCGTGTACTCAGCCATCCTATTGAAGATTGCTACATCTTTAAGGATTGGCTTGAAAGAAAATATCAAAAAGGGGAACTAACATTGTCCGACAATGTGTTGTCTCACCCTAGAAAAGAATCAACTCGGGTGGTCACGTCCTCTTCCGTACCCCTGGTTGAAGAAGAAAGAAGAAATGAAAAGAAGCCAATTCAAGAAGAAAAGTGGGAGACTGCGGTTTCCAAGAAAGACCGTGAAAATGTTGAAGCAGCTTGAAGGAGTTTCGTGCGTAAAATGGAAGTCTCCTATTGAGCCAATGATAGATTTGAAGGCACTGCCAGTGGTACGACTTTCTACTTCTAAGCAGTTTTTCCAACCAAGTTGGTTCTTCAAAGACTGGAAAGAAGAAGTCATCCAAGAAGAAGACCAAGTTGAAAAAGCCTAAGGAGAAAAAGACTGCAACTCAGAGGGTTATTGATAGTTTGGATGAGTACTACCAGACTGTGAGGCGACCTATCAAGCTCGCTGACTTCATGTCGGAGCTTAAGATAGATGAAGCTGAAGAAGATGATGAAGATTCTCTTCCCAAAGAAGTATGTCGGGTCATCTCAGTGGCGCCGAGTACCTCGATAAAAGAAGAATACATAGAAGAAGTACCCTCTGAATCCTGTATGATGGTTTTGCCAATGGATTACAGTTCGGAGGAGGATTTGTATTTTCCAGAGGGAGACGAATCAGACCCTAGCATAGCATCTCGGATGGGACATGTAAATCTGGGTGGTGATTCTGAATCAACAGATGAGTCCCTAGATGCAACAATGGCTGACTCTGAAGAAAATGTGCAGTTAAATGACTCTGAACCGGAGGAGATTGCTCAAGTGCAGTTAAGAAGCGGCAAGATACTACCGCCTCCACCGAAGAAAGGGGTCTCCAACAAAGATAAGGAGAAAGAGATAATTATCAACGATGACATTATCCCTGAAGATCTTAAAAAAAAGAAAGACTTCAGCCAATGGGATAGATTATAACATCTTATCCTCATTTGAGAAAAATCCCAGCACAACTCAGTATATACGACGCCTTGGTGATGTCTAAAGATCTTCGGGAGACTCTGATTCAGGCTCTCAAAGATCCCGAAAGATACGAGGCGTATTTTGCTGAACGAAGTTTGACTGAAGTTCTGCAAGCTCGTAATGAGCCATTCATTACTTTCTCCGAAGAGGATATGATGCTCGGAACTGCAGACCATAACCGTCCTCTGTACATTACTGCAGAGAGCGATAAGCTGATCATCAGTCGAATCTTGATCGATCCTGGATCATCTATAAATCTGATAAGCTTGAAAGCACTGAGATTCCTCTGCCTTGATGTGGAACACCTCGGGCCAGATAAGCTGATGGTGCATGGTTTCAACGAAAAAGGACAGAAAAACCCTTGGATCATTCATGCTTCCTCTTGTATTTGGAGAGCTCCATACAGAAGCTAAATTTCATGTGATTGACGCGGATACTTCATTCAAGGCGCTACTAGGCCGTCCCTGGTTGCATGAATATGGCATTGTCCCGTCAACATTGCACCAGTGTATGAAATATCTCAAAGATGGAGAGGAATTCAGGATCTCTGGTGACATTCAGCCTTTCACAGTTCATGAAGCAACAGTTTATGAAGATGCACGGTATTTCATGCCAAAGAAGCAAAAGGTCTTCGAGCTCTCTCGAAGCTAGAGCATCAAACTCAAAGGCTGCAAAGCGACCTGAACGAGAAGATGAGAAGAAGCAGGTGGGGAGAAAGAAGGCAATGCCGACTCTTCCCAAAATGCTGACCATTCCAAAAGAAAAGAAGCATGTACCTCATCTTGGGAGTGACACAGATGAAGATGATATTACTCCTGCTAAAATCTCGGAAAAGTATGCCAGTCCACACGGATGAATGGAGTAGGCATGTTGAATTTTCAAATGATGATTATGACTACGACTCTATTTATATGAACACGGTGCAAAATGTGTTCTCTAGAAGAATAGACAGCCTATCAATTTCAGATAGTGTGCTCGTAGTCACACGTGTTCCCTTGCAACAACATTTCAAAGAAATTATTGCGCGCGAGGTGCATAAAGTTGAAGAACTCGCCACCCTCTATCTGCCTCCCCGTAAAAATGGGACTGTGCCAAAGAATGTGTTATATTCCACGGGAGTTCGTGAAGAGGAAAATCATGACTGGGATTGTATGCTCCTCGACTCCGAAGAATTATTTCCTACGAGGCTACCTAGGTTTAATACCAAAAAATATTCAAAGAATGCTACGAAAGCAAGTCAATATTCCTACTACCAAACGACAACTTCGTACAAGTTTAGGCCTCTGGTATGGGAGGAGTCCGTGTCCGTTACGGCAGAAAGATGCAGATGCATATAAAGGTATTGGATTCATCAAAAGAAAATTCCTCCGAAAAGAGACTTGTCAGGCAATCAGATGCATGGAAATTGAATCCGATGATAGTGTTGCTGAAGAGACATACGAAGCTGATGATTATGATGAACAGCCCGTAAAAGCCGAGCCTGCACCGGAAGAGCTTGAAGATGGTGGACAGGCAGCCACTATGGATGAACTAAAAGAAGTCAACTTGGGAACTGAGGAAGACCCTCGCCCAACCTTCATTAGTTCTCTACTACCCGAAGAACAAATAGAAGAAATAAAAGAACTTCTCTGTGAATTCAGGGACTGCTTTGCCTGGACATATGCTGAGATGCCTGGCTTATCCCCTGTCGTAGCAGTTCACAGATTAGCAATCAAACCGGATGTGTACACCTGTCAAACAAGCTCCAAGGAGAATGAGACTGGAGATTGAAGAACAGGTGATTGCAGAGACAAAGAAGCTCATTGATGCAGGCTTCATCCGAGAAGAAAAATATGCTGATTGGATTGCAAATATCGTCCCAGTGAAGAAGAAGAAACGGACAAATTCGTGTCTGTATTGACTTTAGGGACCTCAACAAGGCGTGCCCAAAAGACGATTTTCCACTTTCTGTATCCGAACTCCTGGTGGATAATACGTCCAACTACGACATGTTCTCCTTCATGGATGGATCGTCAGGATACAATCAAATCAAGATGGCGCCCGAAGATGAAAAGCATACATCGTTTAGGACTCCCATCGGGATTTTCTGCTACACAGTCATGCCCTTTGGCCTGAAGAACGCGGGTGCCACCTACCAACGAGCGATGACTCACATATTTGATGATTTGATACATCAGAAGGTCGAGTGTTATGTAGATGACCTTATTGTTAAAAGCCTTGGCCGAGATGATCACTTAAAAGATCTCAGAATAGTATTTGAGATAATCAGAAAGTTTGATCTGAAGATGAATCCTCTCAAATGTGCTTTTGGGGTCTCTTCCGGCAAATTCCTGGGTTATGTTGTTCGTCATCGAGGAATAGAGATCGACCCCAACAAAATTAAAGCAATCACGGAGATGCCACCACCAAGGAACCTTCGACAACTTCGCTCGTTGCAAGGACAACTGGCTTTCATTCGAAGATTCATATCAAATCTATCGGGTAGGTGCCAGCCATTTTCAAAGCTAATAAATAAAGACGTCCGTTTCAAATGGGATGCAGAATGTCAGGAGGCATTTGACAGCATCAAAAGATATCTGTTGAATCCGCCTATTCTAGCAGCGCCAATTCGGGGGGGGAAGCCTCTTATACTGTATACAGCTGCACTAGAAGAGTCCCTCGGAGCACTATTGGCCCAGAACAACGAAGAAGGCAAAGAAAATGCGCTCTACTACATCAGTCGAAGGTTAATTGGAGCAGAAAGCCGTTATTCCCTAATTGAAAAGCATTGTCTGGCGCTAATTTTTGCAGTTCAGAAACTCCGCCACTATATGCTATCCCATAAAATCACACTGATATCAAAGATCGATCCGCTGAAGTTCTTGATGACAAGACCAGCGTTGACAGGTCGTCTAGCCAGGTGGGCAGTATTGTTATTACAGTTCGAAATCATATACATGTCACAAAAGGCGGTGAAAGGACAGGCCTTGGCAGATTTCCTCGCTGCACACCCAATCCCGGCCGATTCTCCACTAAATGATGATTTTCCCGATGAGCAAATAATGCAGATCGAGGAGGATGAAAAGCTACAGTTATGGGAAATGTACTTTGATGGGGCATCATCTATCAGACCTGTCCGACCTCCAAGTATTGCAAGAGCCCCAGCCGGCATTGGCCTCATTTTCGTAGCACCGGAGGGAGGTATAATGAGATTTTCATTCAGTTTGACTGAACCTCGGACTAATAACGAAGCCGAATACGAAGCTCTTTTAGCAGGGCTGGAGATTGCGATCGATGTCAGAATCCAACATCTCCAAATCTTTGGTGATTCTCAACTTGTAATAAATCAAGTGCTTGGAATTTACAAGGTTGGTAAAGTTGAATTGGCCCACTATCACAGACGAGCTCTCGAGCTTTTGAAACAAGTACCAAATGTCAGAATGGCTCGACTTCCTCGAGGACAGAATGCTAAAGCAGATTGTCTGGCCAAATTAGCCAAAGAAATGACGAACCTCAATGAGGAGAGTCCTATATTCATCGGGGTTTACACTCGTAGAGTATTGGAACCTGCTCTACTACAATTCCCGAGGGCAGAAGGAATTCCAGATTCAAGTCAGCAGGATGAAACTCCAATTAACCCTCAACCTCTCCATCAGATCGTTATGGAGAATTATCCAGAAGAGCATCACGTGGCCAAGAGACATAAAGCTAGTCAAGCTTCAGAATCGTGGTGGCATTGTTTAGATATTGAAGTCGAAAATGATTGGAGACAGCCATTCATTGACTACTTCAAAGAAAACAAACTCCCGATAGAAAAGTCTATGGCCGCACAAATTCGAAAAAAGGGCGTTGAGATACGCATTTGTTAATGACATGCTGTACAGACGAGCCTTTGATCAAATGTGGCTAAGGTGCCCTAGGGACCAAGGAAGCTGATAAAGTAGTAACAGAAGTCCATGAAGGGCTTTGTGGAGCACATCAGTCAGGTCCTAAAATGGCCGTCAAAATCAAGAGGATGGGTTATTATTGGCCAACAATGGTCAGAGATTGTATCGACCACGCTAAGAGGTGTCACGAATGTCAAATCCACGGTGATGTTATACATCAGCCTCCAAATCCACTACACCCAACAATAGCATCTTGGCCATTTGAATGTTGGGGCACAGACATAATAATCGGGCCAATAGATCCGCCATCATCAGCGGGACACCGTTTTATTCTGGCAGCGACGGATTACTTTTCCAAGTGGGCAGAAGCAGCTCCATTCAGAGAGGTCACATCCGAACATGTGATCAACTTTTTTCACACACAATGTCGTCTACAGATTCGGTGTGCCACGCCGCATAATCTCAGACAATGGTACTGCATTCAAAAGTACAAAAATTTACAAGTTCGTTGATCGGCACAAAATCAATTGGCGATATTCATCATATATACAATCCAAGGGCAAATGGATTGGCAGAAGCCTTCAACAAGACGCTGGTGAAAATTGTTGAAGAAGATTCTCACCAAGAAACAAAAGAGAGTGGCATACGAAAATGGCAGAGGCACTGTGGGCGTATCGTACAACCTATAAGACGCCAACCAAAGCCACTCCTTATTCTCTAGTGTTCGGTGTTGAAGCCGTATTACCATTAGAGATTGAACTACCGTCACTCCGAGTAGCAATTCAGAATGATCTCACTCAAGAGCAAAATGCCCGCCTCAGAATGGAGGAGCTCGACGCACTTGATGAACGCAGGTTACAAGCCCAACAAAACTTGGAAATCTACCGAGGAAGAATGGCAAAGTCCTTTGATCGAATGGTGCGACCTCGATCATTTCAGGAAGGGGAATTGGTCCTGGTGCTGAGAAGACCAATCATCCCACACTGAAAAATCGGTGGCAAATTCGTATCCAATTGGGAAGGCCCCTTCGTCATCGAGAAAGTGTATCAAGGAGGAGCATATCAGTTGATTGATCTGAATGGTCAGAGGCCTATGCCACCTATCAACGGTCGACATTTAAAGAAATATCATGCATGAAAATTCCATAACGAATGTATTTTATGATGATCAAAGCTTTATTTGCGCATTTATCAATGCATACTTACATTTTGAAATTCTCTTGTGTAGCAAGAACGCATTTCAAAATCCCCCATCAGACTGGGGGTATTTTAAATATTTATTTGGGTCGACATCGCGTTGCGTGCCGAGATCCCCAAATAAATATTTAAAATCTCAAAGATACAAAGCCCATCCAAAATGTCCCTGCGAGACAGGGGGCATTTTAAATATTTATTCGGGTCGACATCGCGCTGCACGCCGAGATCCCCGAATAAATATTTAAAATTATCAATCCAGATATTCTTTTGTGCTAAAGAATACAAATATTTATTTTTCAAAGTATATGCAGGTGGTCTTTCAAGAGTTAGAGACACCGTCTTCTCCAACAAACCAAGGCTCAAATGTCAAGAAAGAGACTTTTGTGGCTACACACTCCTACGAAATTGAGCCGAAGAAGCTTGAAGTCTTTTGACAGCCTGAAGCTTAAGGTTCGAATGGGTGTAAAAGGTCGGATCCAACACGCCCAAATATGGCCGGATTGCTGGCAGCTCCGTCTACTCAACAAGCCATAAGAAAGGGCGTAGTAGCGGAACCCCCACTTCGTCAACCCGTCAGTAAGGACTGTAGGAAGTACGAAGGCGAATTTGACTCGACAAGTTCAAGTGATCGTAGTCTGCAAAATTCTCCTAAGTGACTGGAGAATCAAAGTTCCAGTAGAATGATGAGTCTCGAACAACTACTGAAGGTTCGTAGGCTCCAAAATCTTCAACCACAAAGGATGACTCCAAATCTACCAACTTCAGCAAAATCAGCATTGGGGAGCGCAATTCCCATAGCTCAAGTCTGAAGCCTGAATGGGTGTAAGAGGTCGGATCCAACAAGCCCAAATATGGCCGGATCGCTGGCAGCTCCGTCTACTCAACAAGCCATAAGAAAGGCCGTAGTAGAGGAACCCCCATCTCAGCAACCAGAGGACAAAGAGCTGTCAAATTCTAGCTCTCCTGATCTGACGAACTCAAGTGATTCAGATTAAAGTCTTCTCAAGTGGTTAAGGATCAGGATACTACCTACGTTCGGTACTATCAATTGAATCCAAAACCTGCGAATCCTTCAACAAATCCGTAAAGCACAAAGCGAGGATCGAAGGAATTTTTCTTCAACAAGTCCGCCAAAGCACAAAACAAGGGACCGAAGAAAACTATCCTAAAGTTTATAAAAAGCTCAAGGTTGAACTAAAAGGATTCTGTCATCAACAAGTCCGCTATGCACAAAGCTCTGGACCGATGACTTTTTCGCTATCGACCTAATACAAACCTAAGGGTTTAGGTCACCGGCACCTACTCCTTCAACAAGCCCGCCAAAGTAAGAAGCATAGGGCCGAAGGTACGAAAATCATCTGACAAGTCAGTAAAGACAAATCAGACAATTCTCCATCGATGTCTGCAGCACAAAGCACAGGACAGAAAGAATCAAAAATTCAGGGTTCAGTCTAAAACCACAAAAAAAAAAGAAAAGCATCCTGAATAATATCTATAAATGTCCCTAAAGACTGGGGGCATTTTAAATATTTATTTGCGTCGACATCGCGCTGCATGCCGAGATCTCCAAATAAATATTTAAAATACTATGAGCACAAGTCAGAGTACAACCACAGAAGTCTCAAGAGAAGTAAAAAAAAAAAAGAGAGCTCGTCAACAACTGAATTTATAAAATAACTTTATTTTATTAAGTTCAGAAATTCATATACAAATCTGTGGACTACATCTTTTTACAAGATCACATCAGCTGAAAGAGAAAGAAAAGTACAATGTCCTTCACAGAGGACTCAAATCTGTCTCCTAAACTACGCCTGAAGAGGAAGCCGACAGCTTTATTTCGCTCCTTCCAAGGACCAGGTATTCTGCACTTCTGGGACCTGCATGAAGTAACAAAAAAAAATGTGTCAGAAAGAAAGAAGAAAATATCATGCAGATATATACAACACTAAAAAAAAAAGAGAAGAACAAAGTTGTACCTGAAACAGAGGTCTCCTGAGGTGGCAAGCGAACAAGTATTCCGCTCCTCTCGAAACCTGTACAGAAAAAGGGAGTATCAGAAAACAGCTAAAGAAAGAAAAGAACAGTACAAACAAAGTAAAAACGTACCAAAACAGAGGTCTCCTGAGGTGGCAAGCGAACAAGTATTTCGCTCCTCTCGAAACCTGTACAGAAAAAGGGAGTATCAGAAAACAGCTAAAGAAAGAAAAGAACAGTACAAACAAAGTAAAAACGTACCAAAACTGAAGTCTCCTGAAGCAGTAAACTGGCTGAAGCTCGGATCCTTTTCTTGTAGTAGCCTGCACAAAATACAAAGCAGTATCAGTACGAGCACAAAATCAAAACTAAAAAAAGAGGAGGGAAGAAAGTGTACATGAGCCCGAGAAGTAACCGTAGAAAGTCCGGAGAAGCGAGAGTCCAGCAAACTGAGAAAGATGCAAGCAGATATAAAAATGCTAGAAACAAAGGTGACAACAGTGGCAAAAGAAGAGCAAAAGGTGACAATGCTATCTACTAGCATTGATCTATAAAGTAATAATATAGGGATCTGAGTATGAAGTACTCTATCACTATCCTATAGATCTCTACACGACCAAGAGCAGAAATATCAACTGTACTGAAGATTATAAGTGCATCTAAAAGATCTACAAAAACACAAAGGTGGACTTTTGGAGACCTACAAAATGAAGATCTCAGTGTGACATCCAATCAGGCTATTGGAGATCCACTAAATGAGAGCTTCAGTGTGACATTCAAACAAATTCTTGGAGATCCACTAAATAGAAATCCTAGTGTGACATCTAGAACAAGTATCTAGAGATCCACAGGGCCAAACAGCTTACAACAAACGTGATTCGCTCTAGCCACGTACCACATTTGTTGGGGGGCATTTGTTGACCTCTATGCATGAACCAAAAGACAAAAAAATTCACATACACGTTATGCAATGCCGGCTGTCCACACCTCAAAACCGTCAGATCCTCGAATCAAGCCGCGATACCTTGCCGAAATCCCGCTGCAAACGGCGCCGCTTCGGTCGATTCTCCGCAAATCCTGCGACGTTGCCTCGATCGAACGACCACAAGCGTCGTTAAATAGAAGCCGAACGCCTTTCGACTTCGTTCCACACACGCGACCAAGGCTCTCCCGATCCCACTCCCGTCGCTGCTCCCCATCTCCACGTGAAACCACTGCTCTATCCCGACCTCCTCCACAGCCGAGACCCACAGAGAGCTCCCGCAAGCTTCTGCCCTTGCCCGATCTCCTTGCTTCTCTGATGCCTCCATCGAGAGAGAGAGAGAGAGAGAGAGAGAGAGAGAGAGAGGAAGAAAGAGTTTCCCATCCCCGTACCTTCTTCCTCACCGAAGCCGACCGAGCCCAAGGAGCTGCAAACCCGTCGCCTCCTCCATTGCCCGACGGTGCCTTCTCCGACCCCTTTGGCTGTTCCGACTTTCCCTTCCTGTTAGGAACGGAAGTTACGACATTTTGAGCCAAAGCAACAACAAGAGCTCGGTTGTGGAGGTGATCCCCTCCCTTTCATGCACTCCATTCGGCCAAATCCTCTAAAACAGAGGATTAAATTCTCTGTAAAATATCTTATTTAAATTAATTATAATTAATTAAGTTTAATTATAGTTAATTATTTTAATTATGATTAATTACTATTAATTACAAATTAGTTATAATTAATTTAATTTAATTATAATTAGTTATTTTTAATTAGAATTAATTATTCATTATTAAAAATTTTAATCATAATTAATTAAGTTTAATTATGATTAATTTTTTTAATAATTAATTACTAATTAATTATATATTAGTTATAATTAATTAAATTAAATTATAATTAAGTATTCTTAATTTAATTTATCATTATTAATTATAATTAATTATAATTAATTATCTTAATTATGATTAATTACAAAAATAAAATAATCCCCCCACTCTCTTTCCTCGACGTTCGCGTCGGATCGGCAAACCACCCATGCACGCTTTTCTCTAGCGTGGTGGGAGGGAACCCGATGCGACGCCTACGACGAGGTAGGCGAGTGACTCCTCGATCCGTGTGCCAACCCCGACGACACTTGCAAAGGTATAAGCTCCTAAACTCTAAACTCCGAGAACCCTTTCCCGGCACTTGCAACGCGGCGAACGACCAACTCATGCACGCTTTTCTCTAGCGTGGTGAGAAGGGAATTCGTTGCGATGCTTGCGACGGGACGGGTAATCAAAACCCTATTTTCGGCGTTAGCGGCGGACCAGAAAACCAACTCATGCACGCTTTTCTCTAGCGTGGTGGGAAGGGAACCCGGTGCGACGCCCACAACGAGACGGGGTAAAATTATAAAATTGCTTAATTTAAACCGGTGCCCGCAACCCATGCACGTCTTTCTCTGGCGTGGTGGGGAATAGAATATTACGGCCGCGGTGTCCTCTTCCGAGGGCACCTACCGTGCACGCTTTTCTCTAGCGTGGCGGGAGGCCCAGTTTTCCGTAGTTTTCCCCTAAACGGGGGAGACGCCGGAAGGCTGCCGAAATTTCGGGTAAATGCAATTCATACTTGGAACAATGTGGAGCTTTACTTGGACATTGATTGGAGCATTAAACGGACTTAATTCAAACTCAAACAATCTAATAAGTTCGAATGCAAATGAAACAAGAGAATGGCTCGAACTGAAGTGAACTACAGGGGACTTATGAACTCGTGCCGGTTTGAACAGAAATGAACATGAACTTGGATCCTTATTTGAACTTGCAAACAATGACTTAATTTGAACTTAAACTTGAACATGAGCTTGGGCTTAAACTCAAGCAAGAACTTGATTGAACTCAATTTGAACTTATACATGAACTCAAGAAGAACTAGAACTTGAACTCAAGCAAAATGAACCCAAACTCAAACTAGACTCAGACTCAAATGGGCATTGAACAAACGATTGATTTGAATCAAAAGCCTCTCATTTGAAATGAGATTCATAAATTGTAAAAAGAAAACGATGGTGATAAAATGAAAGACAAGTAAAAGATGATGTATATGTATAAATTAACTACAAGCTTTGGTATGAAACTTGGGAGCAACAACAATCAACTTGTGACAATCATCTAGAATGGAGTAAGATGTTGATGACTATAGTACCAAGCTTGTCATACATATTGACTATCTTTCAAAAGGAGAAGAATTATATCAAAGAGAAATAATAAAGATCTTGATTAAATGCAAGAAAATTGAACAGAAAGCTCATGATGAATAAAGGGCTTGCAACCATCATTCCCTCACAAATGATGTTGAAACTCGTACAATTTACTAAGATAGTTATAGGATATATGTTTGGCTGCGAGCATATATCAATGAGCAAATCCATCTTGCAAGCTATGAACTACTTCCAAAAGCAATGAGAGACTTGTGATCCATACGTCTCATTCCAACCAATGTATTTGCAATCAAAATTTGAAGCTCTCAAATGTACGTGGAAGAACCTTCATGCTAATTAGAGTGCAAATATCACTAAAAATTATCACATAAACAAGGAGTGATGAAATTGATGTGGCTCAAGTCATTCAATCAAAGTGGTGTGCTCGCAATGGCTAAATGAAAAACATGGAAATATGCCTACAACCACTAGTGTAGGGTTTTCCTACAAATATTTCAAAGCCTTCTTGCTAAGTAAGATTTAGATATCAACGGATAATGATTGTTGAGAAGCCACTTTCAAGGACAATAGATCCATAAAGCATGTAATAATTCATGCATGAATGGAGATTCAAAGTTGATTTGAGAAGCATAATATGATATAAGTTTCACACAGACGATGTCACACTGCTCTAAGTAAACACACTACAATTCTTTGCAAATATCAAGAGCTGGTGTACAAGAGATATACCAACCCCTGCAATCACTGATAATAAACAGGTTGCATAAGTAATGGGTCATCTATGAACATATAGAAGAACTTCAATAAATGCAATCTCTTATGACCCAAGGCAGGAGATTAGTTAGTGCACTATGATCCGCCTACAGAAATCAACAAATAGTGCACGACAGTCTACCTGTACGAAGCAGCGAATAATTCTATCCAGAAGCTGCTACGCCACCGGATCTGCAACATCCGTACAAGCAGACAGAAGGCGTCTATTCCAAGAATACCCCTGCACGTACACTATAAATTGTATACACATAGGTACACTAAAAGGGGTAAAAACAATTATAATACCCGCATGGGCCCCGGCAAGCGTGTTATTGGTACACACGTGACGTCTAGGGATGCTGCGCGGGTTGACAAGGTTCAATCCTATACGGGTCAATAGGAGTCGACAAGGTTCGAACTCTTAAACAAATATACGATTGCTACGACCGATATATTTGTCTTAATACATTCACATTAGGCTTTTAAGGCCTATGATAATGAGAATTCACTATCAAAGGGCATAAAGCCTACGAAACTCGATCCTCTGTCGACAGCCCGATAGAGTTGACAAGGTTCAATCCATAAAGTGAGAATGACCCCAAACACCCCGATGATGGCCGTGTTGAATGTAGATCTCAACCGGAGGGTTTCCCAAATACTTTCAAATGGCTTCCAAAACCCATTTCACAAATATTTATCAAAATTCCACCCAAATGTCCATACCAAGTACTCTAAGCTCCGCCCAAAATCTTAGAAAACTCCACAAAAATCTCAAAATCCCAAAAATCCTAAAAATATTTAAAATTGAAATCATCCATCCGTACTTAAAGCAAAATCCATCCATCCTCCGCAACAGTTTGTCGAGGTGGACAAAATGAAAACTACTTCAGCTCAAAAAGAGCTAATGCCTAGTCGAAAATATCACTAGGATCCATTCTCAAACAATCTCTTGCCAGTAAGGACGTGGTACGTGTCCTCTAACCGGCAGTTTCGCCGCCAAATGGTACTGCAGGTAAACGGTTATGACCCGGGGCCCTCTGAACCGAGTGGTTTTGCCGCCAAATGGCACCACAGATAGCGGTTATGGCCAGAGCCAATACGCTCCTTAATGACGTTAAATCCTTGAGATGTGAATCAATAGGATATGATCGATAGGGCACAAAGCCCTCTGTTAGCTAAGGTGGATTCAAATTTGTCCCCTTAGACAAACATCCAACCCCGGTCTACAAGGTCCCCTTGGACGAAGCAACCCATGGCTGCCGACAAGGATCCTTCTGTCAGGTTGGGTCGACTACCTCCTCTGACTAAGTAGACCAGGGACCATGATGGCCCGGGATGACGGAACCATGGGATCTTGATCGGGTCCATCATCCATTCCCCCACCATTAGCTTTAAGTGCAGGATGGTGAAATTTCTATTTTAAATGTCAAAACCTTCAAATTATCAAATCTTTCAATCTAAAAATCCAAAAACTCAATTCTTCAATTCCTAAATCCAAAATCTTCAAAATTTCCAATTCCTAAATCCTTGCTGCTACTATATGCCAGATAACACGTATATCCTACGTATCTGATCGACGACTAGCTTTAATCGAAAGTTCTCTCTCGTGATCGAGAGGGGTAATTAACTATAGGGGCTTGCGCCTATAGGAAACCAGAACTCAGATCATAAAGTCCTCGCAAAAATGAGGGCGAAATCTCTGGGTAGTGTCTTATCTACAAACCCATCTGCCTTCCAAAATTTACCTCGGAACTTATTTCGTTAAAACTCCCTCGTCAAATAAGAAAAGCGGGCGGAGGCCGAGGCCGAATTTTCGGAGCCCACAATAATTTTATTCTAGGACCAGTTTTTTGGCTTGTCATACAAAATATGAAGATCTTTTTTTTCTTTCTGGTAGCATGCTTTCTATCTGCTAAACACAACCAAATAAGCCCTTAATATATTGTAGTCTCCACTGCTCTTAGGGCTTATTTGGTTGTCATTACATGAAAACATGCTTAAGGAAATAATGATTTCACTTGTTTTTAGTGTAAAAATGAAATTATTATATTTGTTAAGGATTAAAATCAATATTAGTTTCTTAATTACTTACAACAAAATGATGGAATTATCTATGCCATTGCTTTCTATGATGTGTTTTCTATGTTAGATCTGGAAGAGAAGGGTTCTAAGTTAGATCAGAAGACCATTGTTTTTTCTTCTCATTCTTTTGATTTCATTTGTTTTTGGTATTGAGCTGATAGATTTTTTTTCTATCATTTTTGCCTTGAAGTTGAGTTTTTATGCAAGGAAATCTTATAGGACCCAATGAGTATCAGTGGCATTTTGAGCTGCTCAAACTCTCAAAGAAAGAACAAAAAAAATAAATAAATAAATATAGAAGGGGGAACATTATTCATCTATTTTTACCCCTCCTTCCTAATTGGGATATTTATAGGCTTTAAGGACATTAGCCTAAACACTTTTGCTAATTAATCCTCTATTAATCACAAGTTCAACAACAATCTGGATTCACATTATTACTTCCCCTCTCACAATGATCTTATCCTCAAATTTGGACTCGAGTCATTTCGAAGGAGGGATGGCCGATTATTCAACCACAATTGCTCGAGCAGATCATTGTGCACTAGGCGAACCTTGAAGTCACAAAAGCAAATGTGGACCAATGGAAGCTCGATAATTCTTCAATTTCTTCTGTTGGTGGCCATGAATATGATGATCATAGCTCGTGTGGATCAGTCTTGTGTGCTGGTTGTAATACCACTATAAATTGGTTATTCACATCTTCTACGGTTTCTTTAGAGAACGGCTTTACATTATTGTGATCCACATAAGAAGCAGAGAAAGCCATCGTAAACACAGCTTTATATTTTTAAAGCAGCTTTCTAGTACAAAATTAAAATTTTTATACTAAAAAATTAATTTAAGAAGCATTAAGAAAACCGTCTCAAACGAAACCTTAGTACAGATTGATCTCCAAGATCAATAGATCAATATGGTGCACCTATCGTCTTGCCATGACTAATTTTGCATTCGACTGCTCAATAAACTCTTTGGCAAACCATTTTTACGGATTAAGGACTGTACCCATATGGTAATGATTCTTGAATCGTTCATGGAGTTTATCTGTGGAGCAGCTGAATTAAAGAGGCAAGTATCGTTGGGATCGATCGAAATCAAAGAAGCTCGTTTCGGTGGAATCATAGAATTGGAAGAGGTTATTTCTTGACGATGCAATAGTGGAAGAGTGATAGCTGGAGAGTGTTGGGTCGAGCTCAGCACAAGCCGTAGGTCGGTAGGTGGCCAGTCGATCTATATGTGTGCAGATAGTTGCGAGTGGTGGCAGGATTTGCGGGAACTAGCGTCGGCGATGGGATACTCGCCGGATCAGGGCGGTGGCTGAGTTGTCCAATTCGTCGGATCTTGGACGATGATTGCGTTTCTTGAGCGCGAAAATTTGGACGGGACACACCCGGTAGATAGGGTTTTCTTGATATCCACTTATGAAATCCTTAAAGAAATTGCAGGAAATTGGAAAAGCTGCGAGCGATGGTGTCGTGGCTAGGGGTTCAAAGGCTTTTTCTTGGAAGATAGCTGGAGCAATTCGCGTTCGGCTTGGCTAGGGATCAGGCCCGAAGGTTTGATTGCGAACATGTCGTTTGTTGAGTGATTGCATACTGCAAAAGGAGAAGAATGGTAGCATGAGGTGGTAATCGGTAATGTTGGACCAAGATGCATCCTGAAGATGTTCTGGAAGGTCGTTGAGGTTTGAAGATTTGCCGCATCTCGCATATTTCTCAGGTGAAAGGTACATCAAAATCTGTAGGATCTGGCATAGACGACAGGGCACGCGGCCAATGCTTACGACCTCTGGCTTTAGCAATGGGGCACACGCCAAATCTGGGCAGGACGAGATTGGCGACGATGGGCTGGTTTCCTCGATAAGAATTCTTGAGGCGGCTTGCCGCAGGATCGATTTGATGAAATCGGCGCACCTTTCTTAAGAATTGTGAAAAGTGAATTTCGCCCCCCACCCAAAAACAAGAGTCTGGAAAGGTCAGTGCGTTTTGTGACCACGGCAGACAGAAGATCTCAAGATCTGCGACGTTGCTTTTACAGTTGGGATGTCGCCATTTTCGATGGAGGTGACAACACAACGAATCTGAGATCTGACGACTGTGTGAAATGACAGATCGCTCAAACAAGAAAATCAATCATTTGTGGCCGAATATTTCAAGCTGCTCAAATTTTTAATAGAACTAAAAATAAATAAATATAAAAGAGGAATATTATTCAAGATATATCAAAGTCTCACCATCTAAGGAGGTGGTTTTTGTTTTTATTAAGTAGGCGTATCAATGCTGGATCATGGGTCGTATTTGGATTGAACTCGAAATTGATCCAACACTATTTGAGTCAATTCGAACCCGACTAGTTTTTGCAAATGTGTCGGTTTTTCGGATCCGATTCCAACTCGCTTCGGGTTCGGGTCAACCCACCCGACTACGGACACGACAACGGTGGAGCGAGAGCAGTGGGCTGGTAGCTTCATATCTCGGGACGCGACGCGGGGGGCATGCGGGTCAGCAGCGCAGCGCGACAGGCAGACTGACGCAGACGTGACGCGCGAATCTTGACGTGTGATTGGCCTCTGGCAGCTGCAGTCACATGGACAACTTAGTCACGCGGTCAGCGGGTCAATCCGGGTCATTCTCAAGTTTCCAAGTCAACCTGGACCCGACCTGATTTTTGAAACGGGTTGAAAACCTTAACCCAGCCCGGTTCGGGTTCAGGTCAACCCGAACTCAAAATTTCTGTGTCGGATTTGAGTCGGATTTTCATGTCGTGTCAAATATTGACACCCCTATTATTAAGGGCAGCGCTTAATAAAATTTATTTAGGTGAGCGAAAATTATATTTGTATCACCATTCTTCATACGACAAACTATTTAGCATTCAATGGATCTTACTAAACAAATATAGCATTCACGTTTCATATTTCTAATTCCAAATTTTCTCTCATTTTTAGTCATGAACAGCTTAGTGAAGCATCAAAGGCTTTGAAAGATGTCCTGGAGATTGATCTGCCGAAGATGCGGAAGCAAAAGCTGAATGGCGATGCACCAACTCCTAAGCAAGCTTGTGACAGATGCAGGCGTGTGAGGTAAGTTTCCTGCAACGAACACGGAGTTTATGAAAATGATGAGCAGTCAAATTATTTTTCATTAAGGCTACGTTTGGGAATGCTAAAAAGGTGCTTTAAAAAACAGTAAGAAAGCTGTCACAAATGAAGCCTAAGGCTTCGTTTGGGATGGCTTTCTTGCTATTTCTTAAAGCAGCTTTTTAGTACAACAAATAAAATTTTCTTATTGTTGTTTTAAGATGCATTAAGAAAACCGTCCCGAACGAAGCTTAAGATTTTATTTGGGATAATTTTCTTATTGTTGTGTTTTGTTTTTCAGTTCACAATTATAATGTGTTTAATCATTATTTTTTTATTATTTTTTAAAAAAATTGTATTAAGAAGCTGTTTTCTATAATATTTTTTTAAAAAGTAAATTTTCTATAATAGTTTTATAATCATTTTTATAAAAAAATTATGCGGATCCCAAGTTAGATGGATGGTAAGTATGTGTAAGAAAATGATCAAAAATAAAATTATTGAGTTATTTTAAAATTTTATTTGGGCAGTAGATCATCATAAATGACTATTTAATAATGAATAATGATTGTATGATAATAATTGCAGAATAATGAATGTATGGTGAATTTTACATATGAGATTTAGAGAGAGGGATTCATATCCATTAAAAAGAGAGTAATTTATTATTGTATAATTTTATCATTTAATAAAAGTTTTGAGTTATTAAGATTTAAAACAATTATAAATCATTGGTAAATATTTGAACTACTTTAAATTTTAATCATATAAATTATTTTGGTAGCCTCTCTTTCTTCCACCTTCACTTAGGCTTCGTTTGGGACGGCTTTTTTATTGCTTCTTAAAGTAGCTTTTTAGTATAAATTTTTATTTATTGTACTAAAAAATTATTTTAAGAAGCAGTAAGAAAGTAATCCCAAACGAAGCCTTAATCAGAGTAATGGTGGTAGATTGTTTTCATTAGATTTAGGCTTTTTTGTTTTTTTGTGTGTATGTGACTGCTGAGCAATATATACCATGTGGCCTACACTTCAAAAATTTCATGCATGGTTTCTTAAGTGGATTCTTGTAATGCACTCAATAAATGGGCCTCTATGTGATTTTTTTAATATGTAGCTTGATTTGGAGTAAAAATGTATAAAGTTGATACTTTAAGAATATTTATTTGATAATCTCGAGATAATGTTTGAATTAAATTTAGGATTGTCCAAATTTTGATTTTAGCAAATTTATAGTTGAACCGAAAGTCTCAATATAATGAACATATCAATGCTAGAAATGATTTGATCTGACTCCAAATGAGCTCAAATTAAGCATTAGAAATATATTTGGAAGACCAAATGGCTTTGAATTATAACATGCTTATGGTCAAATTGACCAGCTCAACAAGACGAATTAAATGAGCTCCAGATCACTTAATTCTGACATCATTAAGGCACTTAATGCTAAGCAAATGTTTCATAACAAAAAGAATCAATGCGGATCGTAAGAAAGAGTACATTAGATTCTGAACTCTCTTATATTTTATGGCTATTACAACCGATAATCATCATCGCCAAATTCCTATTAGGATATAACCCTATTGTTGAGTTTTTACTATCCCTTCCCACCCTTAAAATTATAATTTTATAAATAATAATTATTTTTCAGTTAATCTTGCCCTCATATGCCATTTTGCTCATATTTTGAGGGAAAAAAAATTCAAACTTTTTTAGAAGGTTATAGTTTGATATAATTTTTTTTTTCTCTCTGCATAAATAATTCAGAAGTATTCTTTTGAGGTAATAGCATAAAGAATTGTTATTTCGTCCTATTAATTTTCAAATTATTTTTAATAAAGTAAATAAAGTACAAAGTTATTCATAATTGCTTGCACTTTTTTTTAATCTTTTTTTTTTATTCAACTCATATTATTATTCATATTATAAATATTCGGTTAGAGATTCCAATTATTTAGGTTAAATTAAGGTTTTTTCTATGTTTAGAGTTTAGTAAATGGATCAATATTTGAAGAGGAAAGAAGATGTAGAGATTTATAGCGACAATCTTCTTGCTTATCCAGAGCTTCAACCTTCGATTTGAGGATATGATGTCAACGAGTTGGATAGAAATCAAAAGACATATTTGAAACTAGTAATGCAACATTATCGAAAATACAAAATAGATTGAGAAGCTTGTAAGCATTGTTCAATTCTTCGATTATAATGATATATAAATTTTTTTCTTGAATTATGTCTTATATAAAGTTTGCACACCCTCCAAAGAAGGGCTGGTTTTGCTCTTGAGAATAGCATAATCCTTTCTTCTTTAATTGTAAGGAAGAGAGAATTTTTGTATATCTTACTCTACAGTGGATTATTGTAACTGAGTCAAGCCTTATGATTTTTTCTCTTTTCGGGTTTTTCAGGTAAAAATTTTCTTATCTCATGTGTGTGCTAAATTTTTTATCAAAAGTTATAGATATAAAATACCAACTCTATAGATGTAAATTATCTAGCACATAACTAAAGTATTTTAAATGCAAAGGGTTTGAAAATATTGATGTTTGATTTTAAGTAAAAACAATACATTGTAAAAATTTTAAAATACTTGAAATTCACTTTCTAATTTAATTTTGTTGTATTTAGAAATGGACAAATTTGGCTGATTTTTAAATATACTTTAAATCTCTATCATAGTTGTCGCCACTGCTGACCATTGCCCGCCGCTTGCCGCTAACTATAGGCCACTGCCCACTGTTGTTGCCACTAATATTTGTTATTAACAACAAAATATAAATGGTGTCCTTCCTTAGGGAAGGTATTTGCTCAATGTAGAAAATATAGAGCACATGATGTGGTTGGATTTCCAACTTGAATGTGCCTTCAGATTCGTGCGCGATCAAATTAATTTTCGATAACATATTAATTTTAATTTTTAAATATATTCTATTTCATTTTAGTCTACACTTCTTTTTATTTATGATGCTCTATTGTTTCGTGATCCCAAATAGTTTCTAATGTATTGCTTCTTTCAAAAAAAAAAAAAAAAAAAGAAAGGTTTACAGAAGTTTAATTTTCATGCACGAAATATGTTTACTCATTTGGTAGGCTTAAGCTTCATTTACAATAACTTTTTAATGTCTTTTTAAAATATTTTTTTAGTAAAAAATTCTTATAATAAATTTTTTTTTTTAAGAAACAAGTAAGAAACTCATCTTAAATGAAATCTTAAATTACGAAATGCCAATATTTTTTTATTAGTTAACTTTGTATGCAAATGTTGTTATATTTGGTTTTATTGAGGTGGAACTCACAAAATTTATTAACATAGTGTGACTACATGAGATCATTCTCATTCATTCATAGTAGTAATTAATTCTTGGTGAATTTAGACTTATTTAGAGTTTATCTCATTTAATATAATATTTTATATCATTTTCTTTATAATTTTGCTTGCGTGCATGCGATTATAATTGATTTTGAGTGACAATATAAATGTAAAAGAAGCTGAACATTGCTATATCTATTTCAATTATCAAATATTTTCTCTATCTGGCCTGTATTTCTTTTGAACATTTAGGCCAATTAAGTCAAATTCATATACACAACACATACACAAGCTTCAAAACCAGGACATCTTTATTAGTAGTCAAAGCTCCCAACCAACAGATCAAGATGAGCTGTATTTGTTGAATCTTTTAATAAAAAATTTCATTCACAAATGATTTATTATCTAAGAGAAACAATAATCATAATGCATATATTTTGTGTCTATTAAATCTTATTGCTCTTGTGAAGTTCCTACAAGCTTCTAAAATCCATTTGAATTTCATGTTGTCCTATTAAGTGGGGTGTAATTGTAATAAATTCCTTGTATATTGGAAGCCAACTTAGTCTAAGAAAATTTATTTTGCTGCTCCATTATAGATTTATAGTCAATACATTTTTTATAAGAAACTTTTGTATTTTTTATCATCCTCAATTCAAAATATACTCTTTTGTTATAGGAAATTGAGGAGAAAAATTATCGATACGCCTAGTTGCAATAGTCTAGTATATAATTAAAAGTATAGGAGTTCATCTTACATTTGAAGAAGATGTATTTATATGAGGGACATTTACATACACACCACCATATAATATTCTATTTATATATTTAATATCTAAAACTTTAATATTACATAAATACCACCATGGTTCATTTTCATATCAAATATGAGTGGTATAAAGGAAATATGAGTGGCATATTTGATATTAAAATAATATAGAGTGGTATATATGTAATATTAATATTTTGAGTGTTAGATATGTAAATAGGATGGTATAAAGTGGTATGTATGTAAATTTCCCTTTATATAATTGAGAATAATTATCTAATTATCATTAAAGAGATTACATAAGTGATAAAGAGCAAAGATGATTATACATTATTAGTTGAGCAACGATAATACACTACAGCAAAATTACTTAGTACTGACTGCTTGTTCCGGCGATTATCATAAGTTTTCGGGCGATTTTGGAAAAAATCGGCGGCTTTGCGGCGGTTTAAAATCGGTCGGTAAAAATCGCGTAGGAAACCGTTTTCGACGGTTTTACGCACCGGCGGTTTACCGGCGGACTGTACCACAGGTAGTTTTCCGACGGTCATAACGCTGGTGACCACCGGTTATTTACCGATGGCATATCGACTGTTTAAGCGCCAGTTTAGTCAAATTTTTCCTACGGCCAAACCGCCGGCGTATCATCGGTAACGCACCAACGGTCATAACCGAAGGAATTATCGGCGGCGCCACCGTCGGTGTATCGACGGAGAACCGCCGGAAATCGTCGGTAAGCCACCGGAAACTATCGGCGGTAATAAGAATCTTCTGGCGGCTGATATTAGCTATCCGGTGTCAAAGTTTTCAACGACCAAACTGCCGGTTGGCTGAGGAAACCTGTAGCATTTAAAAAAAATTTAATAGCCTCCCCTCCATTTTACTGATTTTTACCCTAAACTCTAAACCTGCACAAAAAATACAACAATTTTCACAAATATGGACAACACGCTACTATAATCAATCACAACAATTATCACAAATATATTCATCAAAACAAATCAACTCATAATAAGTTCATAACCAAACAATAAGTTAAACTAAATAAGTTCATCATAAGTTTACACATAAGTTCATCAATCCAAATAAGTTTACAATAAGTTCATCAAACAAAAAAGAGTACCAATCCTTCTCCGTGTCCTCACTATCTTGTGATGCATGTGATTACTCTTGCTCTTGTTCATGCTTCTTTTGATTTTCATCTCTATAGGATCGCAGCTCTGTCTGCATCTCATTTTCAATCTTTCTCATCTCTTCTATCTCTCTCATCATCGCTGTAACCCTCTGGCTTACACTTTCTTCAGCTCCACTAGGATCATAAAATGCTAAGCTGGATGAACTGCCCTCATAAGCATAGTCTTGCGAACCCAAACCATATATATGCCCTCTGCCTTCCTCCAACAACATTTGACCATGTATGATACTCAAAATACTGGGTCGATCATGAAGATGATCCCTCACTAGTGGACTGACGACTTTCCCAAGCTCGTATAAAATTATCCTGCAAGAATAAATCCATAAAATATATTGATATTAGAATGCATTTTATTATAATAAATTTATATTATCAAACTCCAAAAAATTATACTTACATGAGTTTTTTTAGCATTTTCATCAATCCATTGATGGTCAGCTTGAGATTGGCGAGTTCTCATATGCAACTCTAGCGGTGTTGGTGAAACTCTTTCTAAAAATAAAAGATATATTTATAATAATATAAATATATTTATTAAACTAATTTAAAGCTTTTACCAATTATCGTCTATGTTCCGTATGAGGACAGATCCACCAGAATGAATAGAGCTTCATAAACCCCTATAGTCAGATGCATTGTTCTACTTATTATACTCTCTTATTTTTGTGAACTCGAGACTCGCCCAAGCTCTACTCAGATCTGCCCATACACCCTCTCCAATTCATATTGGATGCTGCCCGAACTTTCTAATGTCCGTGAACATGTCCCTAAGATGGGTCGATCCTCTCCTCTCAAAATTTATTCTGATCCTCATGTTATGTTCAGGAAATCACCTAAATTTTTTATGTAAAAAATATAGGCATAACAAAAAATATTAATACAAATTAAATCAATTATTTAAATTCATGCCAAATAAGTATACCTTAAATTTTCCAAACCACATATTCTTGTGTTAGGCCAAAAATTTGAATTCGAACTTAAAGGAAGATAGTTGAGATGCAACTTGAATGAAAGTTTCAACTCCCTATATAAATTTATATGTCAATCCTCTTCAACCCGGTAACAATCTGTTATACATCCAATATCACTCTTCTTAGATAGTCATTTGAACGTTGAAGCAAACGTCCCCTACATAGTTATGAAATCAATTGTTATAATATATGTACCATGAACAAGTATATGTGCTATACTTTCGAATATACTTTCGAACAAGTGTACTTTATTTAATTTGAATGCATTGTAGGTGTCACAATAAAGCATTACAGGTCTCACAACCATCTCACAACCATGTCAGCTATTATTTTATCATGAGCTAATCATAATCATGCCCTAAGTAGAGTCTTTACCCTCTACACTAAATGTCTTATGTCTATTCCTTCTCCAACTGTCAGTTAACTCATAAAAGATCTCAATTGCAATTTTTTGTCCATTTCATAGGAAATAGGAAATAATGAAATTATCATTGATTTGAAGGAAATCAACGACGAATCAATGGTATCTATAATGAGGAATCAAATAGTAGGAAAATTCTATGAGAAGAGAATTAAATTAAAGGTTATTGATAATTCTCTTCCAATTCTTTTCTATGTTATAGGATTAGTTCTCAATGACATTTTCTCCCCACATAATTTTGTGAATCATAGTGCTAATGCCTTGGTTCATCCTTTCTAAACCTTAAAATGATCCATATGACAAGAATGTTACAAGGAGTTGATGGTAACCTTATGAGATCGATTTCTTGGGCAGCTAGGTTTATTGATTAAGCTATTGAGGGATATATATATATATATATATATATATATATATATATATTGATTGATCTAGTGTACATCTTATTAATAAAATGACCATGCTAAATGTCCACCATCAACTTGTTTAAAATATTTTTCATCAATTGTCTCTCGACATTCACAAATGATTGATTTTCATTACCCATTAATTAGCCACTAATGATTGACACTTATCTTCCTGATGTCCTAATATCCATAACTATTAACAAAATGACTAATATAACCACCCATTATTACCTAATTTCTTATATTTTCCTTTGACTATCACTCAATATTTATCAATAACTATTGTCCACTATACACCAACATTTAATGTATATCTTCTTTGTTGCTTTATCTACTTCTACAATAGAAGAGAAATCTCGGCCATCCGTTGTAGCCTAACGCCTATTAATTATTGTATAACATTATTAACCACAAATAGTTGACACTCATCTTCCTGCCAATTTTATCAAAAGAATGATTAAGTTAACCACCTAATATCATCCATTATTTGTTAATCTTATCAATCATTCCTTAAAACCTATCCATGATAAACATTTAGCATCCATTAACCATTAATGTATGATGCATATATTGTCAATAACCTAATTTCCAATCATATTAAGAAATATATTACCAATAGTTCACCTTAATGGCACTCGGAGGCTAGTTTAGCGTAGGAGCGGGGAGCGGGGCGAGAGCTTCGGCCTTGCTTTGATGCCGGAGTGGGGGCGAGAGCTTCGGTCGGAGGGACCTTGTTGGCGGCCGGAGGGAGCGTCTCGATCGCGAGAGGGTGGAGAAGACAGGGGCGAGTGTCGCGCAGGAGAGAGAGGAGCAGTCGAGTAAATGAAATGGAAGGCTTGGGACGACTTATTTTAGGGCTTTTTCCAACGGCTTTCCAGTAGTTAAGACTGCCAGAAATAATTCACTTAAGACTGGCGGTTTAAACCGCCGGTAAGAACTAATGCCGGCAGACTAACCGACAGTTATTTGACCGCCACTAATTCCGATGGCGTTAAATTAAATAACCGTCGGTTAGACTCCTGGTAAACACCGACGGTCTAACTGCCGGTTAAGCCAAAAATTTTATTTGTTATGCATTGGGCCGTCTTTTAACTGCCGGTCTTACTGCTTCTTAAAGCCGCTTTCTAACACAAAATATTTTATGTTTTGTATTAAAAAATTATTTTAAGAAATAATAAGAAAGCCGTCCCAAATGAAGTATAGTCCCTTAAATAATATCCTGACATTTTTATGTATGTTTCAAGTGTTTGATTAGAATTTATTTGAAGTCTGATTAAAATAACTTTTTATGCATTGGGCCGTCTTTTAAGTTAATATTTGAACCAAAAATTTTTGAAATCAAATTAATAATCATTTAAATTCTGATTTTAAAAAATCTTAGGTTTCATATAACAAATATCATTAACTTTTATAAAATTAATTATTTGTTAAAAAAAATGTAAATTGACGTCTTGCAACTTCTCCGCTGCTGCATATCAAAATGAGACATTCAAAACAAAGAAAAAATATATATAAAAAATATTTTTTAAAAAATTCGTTTACCAAAATTCAATATATTTGGAAAGTTGGAGGATAAGACGAACCATAAAGCGTAAATTTTTTCGTCAAATGTGCCGTCGCCGTTATGTAATTTTCTTTTAAATTATATTAATTATTGCTGGTGGTTTCTTATGAGAAAGACCCGCGCATTCTAATTAATTACGGCCTTACGCTGAACTTTTCCATGCGTGGATTTCAATGAACTTGCCCTCAACAATTTTTTATTTTTTTATTTTTTTAACGATTGATAATGAAAGAGATATTTAATTAAGAAATAACAAAAAACAGTGTATTATGGGCTTAGAACCTTTCCACTACTAACAAAATCAAGAGTGCATATGGCTTAAATTCATTGCTTAATTTATATTAAAAGAGAGGAAGAGAAAGTAAGAAGAAAAATTCATTGATTATATATGACAGGGTAATCACCTAATTCAAATTATTTTTAGTATCAACTTGTACTTAAAATATATTGTAAATTTTGATAACTAGTCAAAACACAATTTGATCGGATAGAATTTGAATATATATTTAAATTGAAAGTTTTAAAGATTAAATTCATGATCATTTGAATTCTACTTTTAGCAAATTTATAGTCAGACTGAATATATCTCCATGAGATGAGCTCAATGACATCAAAAGTGATATGAGTCGAGTCTGAGTTAGCTTTGTGAGACCTCGTTCCCTTACTGTTCCTCTCTGACTTGAATTTTCCTCCCAGGATCGTCCGGGACGATAGTGAGATCGTCCAGGCCGATCTGTACTGTTCAAAATATCTGCCTGAAAATAGTTCTGGGAACCGTCCAGGCCGATGATTTTGATCTGATCGTCCCGGGATGATTTGGCGATCGGCCGGGCCGATCAGCTTAATGATTTAAGGAAATCAGCTCGTTTTGAGGAGAGAGAAAATCATTTTTTATAAAAACAGATATTTTGTAGAGAGAGAAAGAGAGGAAAAGAAAGGGAAAAGCTTGGTTTCGGAGGCCGCGGAGCGCTTTTTGTCCGACGTTGCTGTTGGGAAAAGTGAAGATCTCGTGGTAAGGACTCTGAATCCTATTTCTGTTTTCAGAGATATTGAGTTTTGACCGAGTTGTGCACTGTTTTGTGTTTTCGTAGTCGAACTTTTGACCCGGTTTTGTATTGACACAACTTTCACCGCACAACTTTTAGTATGTTATAGATATGACTATTGTACACGATTTGAGTATTTCCTACGACGATTTTATCGGTCGGAATTGATTCTACGCGATTTTAATCGAATAGAAAAATATCAAGACTTGATTTGATTTGGATTCTATAGAACAATAGTCTTGTATTGATGTCGTGGATATTCTACTATAATTTGGAGAAATTTGGAATTTGTGCTTTTTGCAGGATTTTTGTGTAAATTTGACAGACTGCCGTTACTCTGCCCGATTTTCATACGATTTCTGATTTGTCTGAAATTGATAGATTGAATTGATATGTGTATGACTATTGATATGATTGTTCTAGATTGCTTAATATTGATTGCATTGATTATTGATTGATTGTCGAATTGACTATTGAATTGACTATTGATACTGGAAAACAAGTGGAACCTGGTTGAACGTTGGTTGGAGATTGATATTGACCTGTACAGGATGGTGGGCCGACGGGCTTTCCTTTAAACATCGATTATGGATTTCTACAACAACACTATTGATGGGAGTTATAAGGGGTTTATAGATATGCCGACGGGCGGCCGACGGGCAAAAGAGTGACGACTCTTATTAATTGAAACCAACGTATGGATATCTACAACAGCAACATAGCCAGTTGATTTTACTTGTTCGATCAGTATTATAGTATTGAATGCCAGTTCACTGTATTGACATACGGATTTATTGTTTTGAACGGATTTAATGACGAATTTATGGCTTTACAGATTTATCATTTCGATTGTATGTTATTGATTTATGGATACCGGCACCGATATTGATATGGATTCTGCGTATTGATTTATAGATATTGACATGATAGATCAATAGCATGTCAGGGGGATTATGGACTATAGATATTGATTCATTGATTGATCATTGATCACTAGTATTGATTCATAGCTATTGATACACTGATACATTGATTCTTCGTACCGATTATCGATTAATTGATTGAATGGATTGTTGCCGTATGGATTTGATTCATCGTAGAATAGATTTCTTTATGAAGCTGATTGTATTGATTTCTATTGACCTGATGATTTCATTGTATGGATTTATTTTTAATTGCTTATTGAGTTGATTCGATTGTTCTATGGATTTCCCTGCTGATAGATAACATTGACTGGAAAGTGCTCTATTGATTGAGATGATTTCCCTATTGTAGCATCGTACGTCATCATTATTGAACCGTCCTCGCTACCGTAGTGTCATTGAATACTGTGTATTGATATCGAGTAAATCGTATTGAATAATTGGATTGACTAATTTGCAAGAGTACGTTCTGGCACTAGTCCCTTATTGAATTAATTGATGCTATTGATTGTTATTAATTGACACAGACATACTATTGATTGGACAGATGATATAGATACACTGAATTGACTAGACGACACGATTGATTGAACTGATAGTATTGATTGATAGACACTGCTACGATGGATAGATATTGGCTTCCAGTCACTTACTGATTTGATTGCTGAGGCGTATTGATTTATCGATGTTTTTACCGCTGTATTAATTATTGACTATTGATTTCCGTACTGCATTGATTACTGATTTGATTTTCGCTGTGCAGACTTGATTTCATTGACTATGGATTTCCGCATTATATAGACTCATTGACCATTGATTGACTTGATTTGATTGACCTGCATATTGATAGCATCGCCGTGCTTTGATTTCAGTTGTAGGCTTTGGTGACCTGCTGGGCTTTGTAAGTTCATTATATGTGGTTAAAATTTTCAGGTCCGAGCAAGGCAACTGGAATGGAGTTCGATCAGAATGTCAGACGAATCCTTTCACTATTGATATCTGGGGCATCACAAGCTTAGACCAAGCAATTAAAGAATAATAGACAATTTTAGTAGAATAGTTGAATGACCAAATGATCTCCAAATCTTGTATGCACAAGTGTCTCGAAGAGATGAATCCAACGAGCAAAAAATTGTGTAATTGTGGTGCTGGTAGGGTACTTACAAAATGATGACAAAATATCCTATAATTGGGGGATTCAATATGAGTCATCTGATGAAGTGATTTGAATTTTGGCTATTTTATGTAGCATGTCATTCTCAAAAAAATTATAAATAGCTCAATCTTTATGATACATGCTTGAACTTTGGCTTGAGATTCAAGAAAGCCTGATACTTGAAGAATCATGGAGCTTAGCCCTAGCAACACCAGTGAATTATCGCTTGACCTTCACTATTGGACTACCTGACCACCAACGTCAGACCATTACTATACTCATGCCCATCCATCACTGTTGGACAACCTCCATTGAACCAATGTCGATCTAAGACTCGACTTTTGAAATTGAACCATATCCCGATTGCTGTCATTGAACCATTGCTAGAATGTTATTGTTGGACCACCACTCATTTGAACTATTGTCAAGCAACTATTGGACTACCACCATCCGACTTCAGCACTGTGGTTAAGAGTATGCCAATTACGATATTCTGACCACCGTTTCCCAACTATAATCATTTGACCACTATTTTCCAACTTCGAACTTCCTGCCACCATTACTTCACTTCAGTCCTTGCTCGACAACAGTCCTCCAATCACCATTAGCCGGACCACAATCCTCTAAGCACTCTTTGTAAAACCCAAAAACCTAAAGGAGGAATCAAACCCCCTTATCATATATATTCAAGAAATCTCAACCCAACTTTTTCATTTCACTAGAGCCATATAATCATCCTAAATAATATAAAGTATATATCAAGAGTATACATACAAAATGTTTCTTCCAAAATATGTAAATGATAATATATCATAATACAATGATTAATACAAAAGACTTATTTACATTAATTTTGAACTACAAAATCATGTGTACCTTATAAAATCAGATTCCTCACTCTTTATAAGGAACAATTATTATGTCCTCTGGCCGGACGTAGAGCTACGTTCAACCGCCAATAACATGTCACCACGCGCTCTTACTCTTTACCGCGCGGCCCGACGACTTGACCCGGATTTGAACCCGGGAATGCTATGTTCGTGTATTGCGAGATATTACTCGGTATTTGCTCGGTATTGCTTGACAATAACAAGAAATACCGCTATGTGAAGACCAATACCGAGCAATACCGAGTTGTACCGAGTTTTTCTAGAAAAACTCGGTACAACTCGGTATTGCTCGGTATTGGTTATTGTCGAGCAAAATCGAGCAATACCTAGCAAAATCGAGAAATACTTAGCCATCCTGGGTCCGTTCTGGCTCGGGTTGTCGGGACGCGCGGTAAATAGTGAGAATGCGTGGCGCGATTCTACTGGCGTCCGAACGTAGAGCTACGTCCTCTGACCGGACCAAATAAAAGTTCCTTTATAAGACTTAATCTACTTAGCAGAACCTTTGCCTTTGTTTTTGCCTGAAATAATTTAAATAATAATATTTGCACTGGTAAAACTTTCACAACGTAATTTTTAATATGTAATAGATATTAAGATTATTATTATTTTAAATATTTCAAGAATTTTTTCCAAAGTAATTTTATTCAAAAAAAAAAAAATCATACATAATAAATCAACTTGTAAAATTTTGTAATTTATAGTCAAATTATTCATAACATAGTGGGAAACAATATATTAAAAGTTATGTGAAATTGTTTCCAAAATCAAGAAAAACACATTTATAATCATATATTGTTTTAAACACTTTGGAATTGAAATAAAAAATATAGTACATATTGCTACCTAAAGCATGATAATTTCTCAAACTAGTTGAATGTACTATTCTTGACTTTCGGCCATCAAAATACTTCTTGTTTATTCTCTCTCCTCTAGTTCTTTCTTCTCTCCTTTATTCATCGATGAGGTTGGGGTGCAAATGGAACTAACAATTGGATTTAGATAATTTACTATTTAAAAATCACTAACTTGATCAAACGCCAGAGCGATTGCATTCCCATCATCTCGTTGCGTTCATGGGAAATCTTCTAGATTCTCCCAGAATATTCTCACGTGAGACTCGACGTCATGTTGGTGCTTCCTCTTTGCTGCGGTTTTTGAGACCGTTAGGTATCCGTTTTGCAAACTAATTTCATCAGTGGTTTAGACATGCTTAACTAATTTATGAATATTTTTTTTATAATTTTTTTAACCTCAAATTTAAAGATATAACATAATATATAAGAATTTTATGCTAAAATTAAATAATTTGAATAATTACATTTATACATTTATATTAATTTATTATAAATAATCCAATCCTACTTAAAAACTTCTTAAAATGGTTTTGATTTTTTGTTTTGCCCAAACACAGAGTTGGAAGGAGAGAATGCGAGAAGGAAGAGATGAGAGAGAAAAATAAAACCAGGTTTGAAGGTCATATAGCCTTTTTTTTACAAGTTGGCTTAGTTGAAAATTTTATTCTTTTTAAGGTAGGTCACACCTCATCTATCTCAATTTTAAAAAATAAGTAATTTTTATCTAATTTTTTGGTAAAATTTTTATTTTCATTTTTGAAAAATAGGGATAACTTTGTTCTGGTAAAACTTTCATTGCTAACTTTTAATATATTATAGAGATTATGATTATGAATATTTTTTAGAAAATTTTCCCTCATACTTTTTGAATTTGTATGATTTTCATCAAATAAAAAATATCTAAACTCTGAAAAATAATATTGTAGTATAACTAAAGTCTAAATATTATTCTGCACAATCTCTGATAATTTAGTTATTCTATTGAAACTATACATTTTTACTTAGTAGGAATTTATGTTGCCTTCCGTTATAAAAAACTCTGCAATTTTGACACATACTCAATTATGCTTCAAGTGCTATAATATGATGAAATAATTTGCATATATGACTGAATTATGGCCACTAGAAGATATAAGAAGCTAAAATACATTGAGATTCTATATGTGCCAGGAAATATTCTAATGCATATAAGACGTGTTCTTGTGTTATAAGCACAAAAGAGATACTTAAGGGGCTAGAATTGTTTTAGATTCTATTGGGGTCTGAGGACAAAGAGAAAATTAATATGAACTATTCTGTGATATGAATTTCGGTTTACTATTTTTGATAGTAATTCAGTTTAATTAATTGATTAGTATTATTATTTGAATATATGGATAACTATTAGGCTTTTACTATTATTCTTAGTGCAATGATTTATTATACTACATTTAATTACTTTTAAATATTTTAAAAATATATAATAAAAGAATTTAAAAATCTAGATCAGTTTGTATTTCCTGCTAAGCTGTTATAGCTCTCTGTAATTTTGCTTCTAATTTTCAGGGTGTGGGAAAGAGGAATTTGTTGATTAGCAAATTTATGATCATATTTGAGTTTATAGGCATTTTTTTTATTTTAATTTTTGTAAAGTTATGACTAATTTATTATTTTAGTTATGTAGATTTTATGTATATATATGTACTATAGTTTATGCATTTTGATGAAATAAAAAAAATGTTGTGGATGAGTTTATTTTTTAGTACTTGAATATTTTAGTAGCTATGTACTCTATTATTTATTTAAATTGAATATGTGAAGATAATCTGAAATATTCCAAAACTTAATATTGGGATTTGTTTGTCACACATTTTATCATCATAACTCGCCTACTATCCTTTGACTATTTTCACCAATTTATGGTTGATGATCATCTTTGCCATACTATGTCATTTGACTAATGTATATGGCCCCCCGAAATTTGTTGCCCAACTAATGTCCTATGACCTCAATCTTTTTGACCTCTATTACCAGATTGTTGTCATTTAAACTTCATTGTCTGATTACGATCCTCCAACCGCTATCACCACACTGCAATTTATTAGCCGACTGCGATCCTATGACCATCACCACCAGATTATGATCATTATGATCCTCTAATCATAATCACTCAACTACGATACTATAACCACAATAGTGTGATTATGATCCTCTAAGTATTATCACTTGATTATGATCCTTCAATCTCCGATCATTATCATTTGACTACATTCCTCCGACCAATGTCACTTGACTACGATCTTTTAACTTCTATTGTCCAACTACGATCCTCCAAAAAATATCGCTCGATTATAATCATCGGACCATCATCATCATGCTATGGTTCTTCGACCATTGTTGCCTAGCTACATCAACTTCTATTGACTTCATCAAATGTAGTGGCAAAAAATGTCAACGCACATCATCACCCATAATATCAATGCATGTATTGATACTAATTTTGACTCGCAACATTAACACTAAATTTTTTGTTAGATTTCTTGGCCTCTTGTCTCCCCTCCTAAATGTAGAAAGCCCAAGTAAACAACAAATGATATTTTCAATACAATTATGAGTAGTTCAATTTTTAATAAACTCAGTTAATTGCTTATTTGATTTTGGGGATTTTATCTATGATAGTAAAGTTTACCATACAATACGATAGTTTAAAATCTAAATAATCTTAATAATGTAAATTGATTTGAATAATTTGATTTGCGATTATCATAATGATCATATAATATAATATACATCATATAATATGATTATTTTATAATTTAAAAAATTATAGTAAATATTAATTAATTCTATAAATATCTTTGTTGCGGGCTAGAATATATGCGACGATAGAGTTATAATTCTACGTCTTAGAGTTGCACGGATATCCAGCTCACACACAGAGAACACAATATTTTTTTAGGTGGAAAACCCGGAAAGGGAAAAACCCACAAGGCCTAGCCCAATTGAAAATGATTCCACTAAAATTTTAGGAAAGTACAATGGTCTGACTCGTCCTTGAAGACGACCAGATTACAAATATCAGCTGAGAGCTTTGCAAAAGTCCAACGTCACTCCACTGTTAGGTGGTGGTCTGGCGGTACTCCGGTGTCAGGTGGTGGATCGGCAGTGGCACTTCAGTTTCAGGGGGTACTTCAGCTTCAGATGGTACTTCGGTGTCCCTTGGTGCTCCGTCGGTGGTGCGGCAGAACTACGGCGGTGGTGCGATAGAACTACGGCGGTGTTGCAGCAGTACTCCGGCGGTGGTGCGGCAACACTTCGGTGTCCCTTGGTGGTCCGGCGGTGGTGCGATAGAACTACGGCGGTGTTGCGGCAGTACTCCGGCAGTGGTGCGGTAACACTTCGGTGTCCCTTGGTGGTCCGGAGGTGGTGCGATAGAACTACGGCGGTGTTGCGTCAGTACTCCGGCAGTGGTGCGGCAACACTTCGGTGTCTCTTGGTGGTCCGGCGGTGGTGCGGCAAAACTACGGTGGTGGCCGAAGAGGAACTAGGCGGCTAGAGCTTTCTTCCTTCCTCTCTCTTGCTTCTTGCTTGGGTCCCCTCTCATGAGAAATGAGGGCTATATTTATAGATTTTCTGGAGTGGCACACTCCGTAAATATAAAGAAGATCCGGGGTAGGTTTGGAGTGCTCCATCGGATGGCCCGTATTGATTTCTTTGATCATAGAGCATTTATCAGACATTTGAGTGTCTTAATGATATCAGAATTTGATGATCTTAAGCTCGTTGGATTCGCCTCGTCGAGCCGCTCGATTTGACTATAAGCATGCCACGTTTGGAAGCTGTTTGGAAGCTTCATGTCTTAGATTTGGACCCATTTGAGCTTAGATTGTGTCGAATTTGGTGCCATTGTGCTCGTACTTTTGAGATGATCAATTCGACTATAAATTTGCTTAAATCGGAGTTCAGATGATCTCATTTTTTATTTTGGAAGTTTCCAACTTGATTTTGCCTCGAGATTCGTGCTGGATCAAGATTATTTTTTGGTGACATATCAATCTTATTAAAATAAAACATATATTACATGATTTCAAATAAATTTTTCAATAAAAGCATTTTCCATGAATCTTAACAAAATTGCTCATTTTGTAATTTTGAAATCTACCCTCATCATAAATTACAATCAATAATTGTACAATCAAAATAATCTTGGATATCTTTAATTATAGTTGACTACAAAGTTTTATGTATTTATATATTTAAGATATATAAATTATAAATTAAATAAAAATATCATTATTAATAATTTATTTAATAATCAGCAGCCTATACATTAAAAAAAAAAAATACTCCACTGGCAATAAAAAAAAAAAAACTTTAATCACGCGGTTTCAACTCTCAGTGTTGAAAGACAGAAGACAAGCACTTACACAGTTCTCTTAAAAGACCCCGGGGGAAATTTTATTCTAGGTTTTACGACGGTCTTTCGAACCCTTTCATCTTGCCTCGTCGTTGTCGCCGTCCGTCTCAATACTCGGGTTGGCTTCCTACCTCCTCCTGTAAGCGCGAGTTAGCTTACGATAAGGAGTAGTTCCTTGGTTTCCCGCCTTCTTCAGCTGGGTCTCCCTCGCGGATTCGTTGCGGAGACTGCGGATTTTGCGTCCTAGGGCTTTTTTGTTCTGACTTCATAGGGTTTCCTTCTTGATTTTTTCTTATTTTTTCGATACAATGTTGAGTGGGACACCGGATCCACTGGAGCGGTGGATCGGAGATGGGTTAGCCGCGTCGGCGGCGTTGGAGGAGGAACAAGGGATAGACCATTTCGATCGGCTGCCGGATTCGATCCTCCTCGTCATCTTTAATCATATTAAAGACGTAAAGGCGCTTGGGCGCTGCTGCGTTGTCTCCCACCGCTTCCACTCACTTGTACCCCTTGTCGATAACGTTTCTGTCCGCATCGACTGCGTCGTCTCCGACGATCTCTCCACGTCGCCTTCCTCCTCTGGCTCTTCAGCTGCTGCAGAGAAGACTCGAAGCGTTTTCTCTCACTTTGCGCGCGCTTTCCTGGGTGGCATCGTTCGCCCAATCTATGCCCTCGGTCAGATCCTCTCCTCTTCCCCATCCAAGCGCCTTTCGTATGTGGAATCTTCTTTCTCTGAAGTTTCCCACTATTCGCCGTCCCAGGTCCTCAAGAGCTTCAAGGAGATTCGCCGCCTGCGGATTCAGCTCCCTGCAGGCGAGCTAGTGGTCAATGACGGGGTACTTCTTAAGTGGAAGGCTAACTTCGGATCCACCATCAACAGCTGCGTTATACTCGGTGCCTCCTCCGTCATTTCCTTGTCATCCCCATCCCTGTCCACCCAATTTGGGAGCCCTAACCCTGCTCCTGATCTCTGCGGTGGAGAAGACAACAATAGCATCCCTGAATCTTTCTATGTCAATGGAGGCCTCAAGCTTAGAGTGGTGTGGACAATCAGCTCCCTGATTGCTGCCTCGGCCCGACACTACCTCCTCCAGCCAATTGTCAGTGATCATGAGACATTGGAGTTTTTGGATCTCACCGATGCAGATGGCCAGGGGGTGCTGAGCATGAATAGACATCAGCTGCAGGAGCTAACAGTGAACCCGGTCTGCGCATCAGGTTCATCACAGAGGACATTAATGCCTGCACTTAGCATGAGGCTGTGGTATGAGCCACTGCTCGAGATTCCTTGTGGAATGATGCTGAAGGGGGCTACACTGGTGGCTATCCAGCCCAGTGAAGAGAGGTCGAGAGAAATGATGTCTGGTGGAAGTTGCACTAGTGACGTGGCGCCTGATTTGTCTTGGGTCTCAAATGCATTTGAGGAGCCATACAATATTGCGGCAAGCATGTTGATGGAGAGGAGGTCATATTGTCTTGAGATGAATTCTTTCTAAAAGCTTTGAAGGATCCATGAAAGTTCCCTTGGGAGGTAATCGATTCTTTTGACTACTAAACTGTAAAACCAATTGAAGGGTCATAAATAGTGCTCTCGTGTTGTTGATTTTATTTAGAAAGCGGAATGTAGAGTTGTTTCCAAGCTACATGATTTACGGTATATTGTTACTATGTGATAGTTCTTCTGACAAGTAAATGGAAAATTTGGATCAAGTATTTAGGAAAGACGGAGCTCACTGACCTTTTCGGCACTGCTGGTTTTGGTGTTGGTGTGCCTCCTGCACATGGGGACCAACTTGGCCCATGCATGGGAGGACCAATCTTTGTGGGGGGGACTATGTTTATTTGAAGAGACATGCAGCATGAAATCTGTCTTCTTTATCATTTATATTGTTTATCTTTCACAGTTCAGTTATCTGAATTGTTTCTTTATTCCGTTTGAGTTACTAAAGTCTTAGTAGTATGAAATAGGCAGATTTAAAATTTGGGTTTTGTTAAACCTGTTTGATTGTCACATATTTTTTGAGACTAAGATTGATATTTCAAAGTACGACTACAATAACTTTATTTTTCTTGCATAAGCAATATATAATTTACTTTAAAATAATTGATTTATTACCTTATTTTATCTCTTGGTTTTGAGCTGCTTATTATCTCAATTTTATGAGCTTATAAATTTTAATCTGTTCCTAGTAGTGAAAGATGTGATATTGTTAGATATAACAATTTCATCATTCATTGCATGTTTGTGGTGAATGTGTTTAGTTAGAAATTGCGATTAAAACAATTGTACAGTTTGTTAGAAAAATATTGGTAGTCAATTGTTTTTGTTTTTACTGGAGGTGGGTGGTGATAGCTATTTCACTTTTCTAGCTAATATGCAACATTTGATCCATTTGTAAAGATTTGCATTGCTATTGAGGTGTTCTAGCAGTTATGCATTACATACTGATCTTCAAGCTTCTTTTTTCTTAAGTAGAATGTAGAGCTAGGTGTTTGCAATCATTCAAACTTCTACTGTAAAACATGAATGCATAGGGAACAATTTAGTAAGTTCATTACCATGCCATCTAATGATTGTCAAGCTGCTGGGTTCTTGTCCTTTAACTTTAGTAAGCACCGTACCATATTTTAAGAGAATGGCATTAATTTTTTGAAGAAAATTAGGAAGAAGTAGCATTGGAAGTAAAATATGAATTTGTGTGTTTTGCATCATAGGAGTCATTAATCACCAAGTTCGGGCTGTAGGAACTTAAATATTATAGCCTGCATGTGGGAAATCAGGAAACATAAAGTTTGAAATGGTTATTAATGTGAGGGATCAATGCCTATTTTATTTGATAAGGTTGTGTTGGCTAGGGGTGTAAGTGAGTCGAGTTGGTTTGAGCTCGACTCGTTAACGAGCTCGCGAGCTGAGCTTATTAAGTCACTAGCTCGTTTATTAAGCAAACTCGAGTTCGAGAGATAAGGCTTGACTCGTGAGCTTGCAAACTGACTCGAATCATTATTAATTTTTTTAAATAATTCTTATTTTTATTAAATTAGAATATTATATATATATATATATTCAATTTACTTTGAAAAGACATAAAGAAGTTGTAAAGCTGAACATACATAAAGAAGCATTAATTAATAACTTTAGTTTTTTTTTCAAATTGTCTGCCTTGGTTCTAGGAAGTCCTCCTTTTGTATGCTGGACGTTACGCGCGGTGATTCACGACCAGAAGGCTGATCGGACCGCAGGACTACGTGGAAGGCATCACGAACGATCGAAAGTCGGACCAAACAGTGGAAGGCTTGCGAGCTCATTTATAGTGGGATGAGCCGAGCTTGAGCTCGGGATTTGGCTCACGGGTAGAGTTCGAGTTAAGCTTGACTCGAGCCCAACTCGACTCGTTTACACCCCTAGTGTTGGCTGACCCAAAGAAAAATTTTCTATTCTGATAGAGATCGGTGAGCTACTTTACCTTTTCACTGTTAATGATCGTGAATATGGGAATAATGCACATGTAGTTAATTACGTTTCATTTTGCGTTTTATCCACACACATCAAAAGTTTGTCATGATTTTTGAAAAGCAACACAGAAGAAAAGCTTTACCTAAAAAGCTTCATGTTTTTGAGCACATATGCTAGAAGATGTTGGACTAACGTGGGGAATTAAAATTAATGTGAAACCAGAGCTTGAGGTTTTAATTGCAATCACTTCTCGATTGCCCGACACATATCCTTATTGCAAAGTTGGTGTTATTGTAGTTTAAAAGAAAAACTGATTTCAAGTCTTCATGCTATTATTTCAGAACATATCACTCATGAGACACTTTCATGTTAACGTCTAAATTTAACTTAAGAAGCTATATCTTTATTGTTATCTCATTAATTTCATATAACCTGATCTTCTTGCCATAGTTGCTACTAATTATCAATTTCATGTCCATTAAAATAACTTATGATGCCCTAAATTGTTATTTTATAATCATGCTCCTTTTCCTTAAATGATTTTTCTAGTGTTCTAACTTTTAATTTCATCCAAAAGATGTTTCATATATGAGCACTATATCTTCAAGAAATAACATACAATTAATAGGGGTGTTAGTTTTCGGGTCGGGTTTCCAACCCATCCTTGTCAATGGCGCAAAATGGTACGCGCCATGACGCATGGCGCGGCGCGGCGGTGCTAACTGCATGGCGCGGCGCAATTGTTCAAGTTGGCACGCGCCATTTGCGCAATGGCGCACGACACGCGCAATTTGAATTTTAGGGATTTTTTAATATAATTATAAATAGTTTTTAAGATTTATATATTTTAATTTCTAAAATAATGTAATAATTAATTTTAAATTTATTTGTTATGATTAAAATAGTTTAGTTAGGTTTTATTAGACTTTATTTGAGCTATATTTTAGTAGAAATTTTGGATGAACTTGAAGCTTACTTTAATGGAAAGACTTTGGACAACAAACATATTCAACCAAGCCTTACCCAACTTGATTTATACTCTAAAATAGGATTCATATAATAATTTTTATAATTATTTTTATTTTGCGTTGTATTCAAAATGACACCCACTTCGTCGCGCATATGCGTCATGGCTCCACGGGGAACTTTGCGCCATGGTCGAGTCCACGGGGAACTTTGTGCCATGGTGCTATTGACAAGTATGGTCCAACCTAAAATAGACCCGCGTTCAATTGATCCGGCCCGATTAGACAAGCTGGTTGGAAATTAAGTCCCGGACTCGACCTGCCACTAACCAGGGTCAACCCGACCCACTGACCCTAGCAACTGTGCGGGCAGGCTCACATGCCGTGAGGCGAGTGCAAGGACGACTGTCGGTCCACAATGGACCGTGGAGCGACAACGAGGCGATCGAGACGAATTGGTGACTTCTGAGCAATGTTTAAAATTGCGTATTCGGGTATTGAGGCGTTTTTCATTCGTGAGGTGAGGCGTAAGCCTCAAGGTGTTTTGAGGCGTAAGCCTCAAAATCAAAAGATTGTGTAAACATAAAATGATAATTTTTTATATATTAATGAGTGAATAATATAAAACATAAAAAAGCATAAGATATGAAGTGAAATCAAAATATCCCAATAATCAGACAACATGAAATATAGTTCAACTCAAAATTCTTTCTCAAATCTCAGTATTCTTTTCATTAACATATAATTACAATTTCCAAAAAAAAAATAGCAATGACATATCACATAAGAACTCACAAGTCATCAACACTGTCATCACTAAGGGGTTCTTCATTTGAATCATCATTATGATGAACTACTCTCTCCCCTTCCTCCTCTCCTGTAGAGTCCAATGTCAGGCATTTACTTCAAGATTTATGTAAGTTTTAATATATATCGCGTGAGGTGAGGCAGGCCTCAAGGCGGGCCTCAACCAAGTTGAGGCACAAGCCTCATAAAAAAAACTCGATGCATAAGTATCGAGGCGTTTTTTATTGGAATTGCGCAAAGGCGAGCCTCATATTGCGCAATTTTAAACCATGCTTCTGAGTTGATTTTGGATTTTCGGGTTGACCCGAAGCCGTCCTGAATTTACAATCGGGTCAGGATTTGAAACCGAATCCGATATGTTTTTCAAATGAGGTGACCCAAAACTAAAATTTTCGGTCAGGTTTGGGTTGGATTTTCGGGTCGTATCCAATATTGACACCCCTAACAATTAAGCTTTTGACTTCAAATTTCTTCATAATCAATACAAAATTTACCAATGTAATCATTTTTTTATTGTGTTTTGAAACACTATTAGTTCATAATCACATTTAGTACTTATCATTATTTCATCTTATAAATGTTTAAAGTATATGCTTAACACATTTCTCCTTCAATGCTCACCAAATCAATCCTTGTGGCACCTTATCAAATATTTTTAAATGTCAATGAAGTTGATATAGATGTCCTTTCGTGCTCCTTTTTTTAAGCACAAAAGTGGCCGATGTTGATCCTCTGTGCTTACAACCAAATTGATTCTCGTATATTATTATGATCTGTAAAACTTATTTGTGAATGCATTTTTTCATAATCTTATTATATGACATAAATTTAAATTTCCTATATTTATCATACTCATATGCATTTCTTATTCTTAAATGCTAATATCATGCCACTTCTATCATTAATTTTTTTTTAGTTTTATAAAGCCGTTTAAAAGATTTGTTAGCCAATTACTCCAGTATCTCCTTCAACTCCTATGGATTTCAGATATGTTCTCATTTGTATCTAATGCTTTTTACTTTGTTCATTTTCTTTAGACTCTCAATTTTTTTCACTTCTTTGGAGCAATTTATATGAAATTTCATAATTTCGCTTATTTTATACTTTGAAATATTTATTCTTTAAGTCGCTTATTTAATACTTGAATGTCATTTCTTTTCATATATTTGAATGTCATTTCTTTTCATGATAACTTCCCTTTAGATGCATTCATCTTAACTCTTAATACTTTTAAATTAATCTTTAATTTTACATATATCATTTTTTTCCTTGGTATTTACTATCATCATCAACAATAACAACCTTCTATCAAATTTTTTGGGTCCGCTTTATGAATTTTTACTCTTCATTTGCTCATCTCTTATGAAGCATTTTTTACCTTTTGTTGTACGTGTTTAAACTGCTTAAGTCTATTTTCTATTGCCTTATCTTCAATAGATGCTACTCATTCCCTTAATATGATCATTCCTCAGTTTATATATTATGATTTTATCACAACCCAAACATCTATTTTTTCATTCTGAATTCTAACACACTTAAGTTGGCTATCATAGACTTCTATACTCCCCAATTGAAATCCAGACAACCTACATAGCATAATTATAATTTTATAAATTAATTTTAAACTTCTATGTTTTCTTTTATCACATTATACAACTTAAGCATTTTTACATGTCAGTTGTCCAACTTTAATTTTGAAAGATATATCCTGATCCATATTCTCATGCATTATTATTATTATTATAGTTCTAAGATTTTTTTTAACATAGCACACTTAGATACAATTTTATCTTTTAGTAGTATTGAATGATAACTATTAATTTTATACCCATTAAAATTATATATCATCTATTTGGTTTTTTTTTTATTAATACTAAGCCTTTTATCTTCTAAATATTTTCTCTATTCAACTTTTTTTATTTATTTCAATAGAAATATCACTGATTAGATGTACTTCATCCACTGAATGTTAATATTAAACATTTCACTTTGAATGTCTTTTATAAACATATTTATTACTAATAAAAATGTATACATAATATTTTTATAAACATTTTTATAATTAATAAAATGTGAATCTGGTATAATTAGAAATTCTTTGGCAACTCCCTAATATTTTTATAATAGTTAATTCAACATTCCTTTGACACACCAAAGAAATTCTGGTGCTCAATCATAGGACTTTTTAAAATTAATACACATCATATGATGTTCCTTAAATTTTTTTATTTTAATCTTTGCATAAAAAATTTATGAGTTGATATTCCTTGCATGATTTTTTTTTTGCATAAAAAATTTAGGAGTTGATAGTCCTTTGCTTAAAATTTTTTATCTTTGCCATTCTCTTATCTTTTAAAATTCCACTGACAATGCTGTTGATGTAACCACTGTTAGATCACTCCCAAAGCTCATTAGTTTTCTTATTGGCATTGAAAGCTTTAACTTTATGTATATTTTTAGACCTAATTTAACTCACTTTTTTGAGATTGATATATCTCCTATTTTTGTTCATTATGCTCTTTCAACTGATTTCTTTCATAAAACTCTAATTTAATGATTTTAAAAAAAAGTATTTCCATTTTATTTTTAATTAGGATCTTACTATAATTATAATGTTTTTAATCTAATCAAAAGTTTTAGATATCTTTTTTCACATCTCAGCTATTTTGTATATATTCTATCAAGCAAACAATATTAACCTAATCTTGTTATATTTATGATATTTAATACCTTGCAAACAAGCAATATCAAAATTTCTGTTATGAGTCTAATAGGGACAAGGACTCAAGGAGGAAACAATTCTTCATGGTGAGGATGTTTCGAAGTTGGCTAGCGTCGAAACCATATCTGCATTTGGCATTAGTGATGATGGTTAGTTAATTGCTATTTGGATTAGTTTTGTATTCTCTAAATACTCTCAATTAGGGAAGATGATGACATGTAATAAATAGATCAAGTTTCCCTCCTCTCTTGTTAGTTATTATTTTTTCCCATAAAATTCTGGAGTTTGAGTGACTCAAAATGCTTGGATTGGATTTATGATTCTATCATTGATATTCTTGTTGAGAAATATTGCTGGGTGATCCTCCCTTTGCCTTCATTTTGTCTCTTTCTAGATCCAACCCTTTTGCGTCTTACAAATCGTTGTATTCCTCACCTGCTGAATTTGCGTCTACTTAATGCACCTTTTAGATCCATTGCCTTCCAAATCCAACATCGTCCCAATCCAGCCCAAATCTATTGAGACTCACCATAGGAACCAATTTCCGGTGAAGTTATTCTTTGCATTTCATCGAGTTCTACTTCCCCGTTGCCGACTTTGTTTGATCCCATTCGCTGAGGCCCAAGAAATTGTATTTTTTCTCCACTTGATTTAACTATTTTTCTACCATTCATCTGCCCCTTGTTGCTATATCCATCCTCAAGATCCGCCCCTTCATCGGATCTTTTATAACCTTGTCCAAGGAGCAATTGAGGCTATGTATCTAATTGATTTCTCCCATTTTTTGCCACCTATATATCTACTAGCTGCTTGCATCTTGTCGAAACTTCAGCTCTCAGATTTTCTAAGTCTCCTTTGATCCCCAACATTACCACTCACCTTTTTCAACCCCTGTGTAGCACACCTCAAGTTGTTGAGACCCAAGAAGTATTCACTTCTCTTCCTTCTGACAATGTCACGATTCTTTAGGGGAGAATAATTTTTCTCCCACTCTAAGTTCTATGATTATGTTAAGTGTTGTAGAGATGAGGATGCTCAGGTGGATGAGTTGCTTTACCCTTAGAGATAGGATACGGAATGAGCATATACGTAAAAAGGTTGGAGTAGCTCCAGTGGAAGATAAGATTAGAGAGAGTCGCCTTAGATGGTTTGGTCACATTAAATAGAGCCCTTCAGATGACCAGGTTAGAACAGTTGAGGTATTAGATTTGTCTTATGTTAAGAAAGGTAGAGATAGACCTAAAAAAACTTGGTTAGAAAATATTAGAAATTATCTTTCTTTATTAGATTTAAATGAGAATTTGACTTTTAACATAACACAATGGCGAAAAAAGATTCATGTAGCCGACCCCACGTAGTGGGACAAAAGCTTGATGTTGTGGTTGTTGTTGTTGTTGTATATGTTCTATGATTATAATTGCATTCGTGCAATGGATGGTCTGACATTTTGCTCATAACAACCAGCCATATTCTTGGACTTCTGCCAAGCAATATTCTAAAATGGTTTGGCCATTCTCTTGAGATCAAAGAATTTGCTTTTGGAGATCAACTTTTGTTATTATGGACCACAACATCGCCAATGATGGCTAATTATGTCAATGAAAAATTAACTATCGCAGGTCCATTTGCTGAAGAGGCTATAAAAGAGTTGAATGTGCAAACAGTTAATAGCACTATAGCCTGCTAATAACATTGATGCTATAAAGAATGCTGTCTTTCATGACTTGAATAAAGACTTTTTTTTTTAATTTCCTTCTGACATTTTGTTCACTTGATATTTTCTTGCCGCCTTCATTATTATAAATTCAACTAGTATTCATTTTTATCACTTTTTTTTTATATAAAAGACATTTTTACCTTAATAATTTATTTTATCTCACTCTTAGCTAATTTGTTCTAATAGTTCATTCATTTCTTAAGAAATAAAAAAAAAACGTCTTTCCTCGCTGCTTTAGCTGATGTACGAGAAATTATTAGGTGCGTACACCGGACAGAGAGAATCATCCGGATTTCTGTCTGCTGCACCAAATAATTTGCCGCTGATGTACACGTTAGAAAGTTGAGTTCCTTTTTGACAAATTTTCATGCTTTGCTGAAGATAATCTCATTCGACTTTCAGGTTACAAGAATTATGAATATGAGAAGGAAGAGCTATTCATTCATTTATGAAGGGAAAGAAGAGAAATCTCGGAGTACCAGGTGATGAACATTTTTACCACTGAAAGAAAATACAGTTATTGACATTGCTGTGGCTGCTGTATGGTATCTGGTGAGCCAAAGAGAGAACTTGGATGCTTCGTTGAAGCCTTCTTGAGGCTCCCCCCACCTGGACTTGTTGCCAGTAAGGTTGTGTGATCTCAAGTGAATACACTCTACATGTTTTGCATCTTAAAATTCAGTTTTTATTTATTTTAATTGGTGAAGCTCAATCCATTTTTAATTCCAGTTCATCCTGCAACAGCTTAATATTGCATGTAGTTCAGTTTACCAGGCAATGCCAAATAGTGGGAATGGCTGTGCGACTATTTCTGGATGCCTGAAAGGGTGTTTTTTTATTAGGTTTTTTTGGAGCTATGGGTTGGTAATGGCTTATGCTCAGCTATCCAAACTTAATTTTGACAAGCGAAAGCTTTTTTTTTTTAAGGTTTAGGAAACATGAAACTTTACAGCTTATCGTAGTATCAAAAGCAGACGTGCAAAAACATGGCCAGAGGCAAACATCTTAATATTTTATGAAACTTAATGAGCCGTTTGTTTCTCATTGATGCCTCAAATAACTCAGTCATTTGAACTCATCAAAAATGGTGCACTAAGAGGACCCTTTCTATTAGACTTTTGCAATAAAAGGTTTATGATTTTGATGAAAATAAATTTGATCTAAGGCTTCATTTGGGATAATTTTTTTATTGAAAATTTGATTTAGAAAATAATAAGAAAGTTATTTCAAATGAAGCTTAAGGTCATATTTTGGGATGGTTTTTTTTATTTTTTTACTACTTAAAGAAGCTTTTTAATAAATAATAAAAATTTTATATTAAAAAGTTATTTTAAGAAGTAATAATAAAGCCATCTTAAATGTAGTCAAAGTTTTCGTTTCTTTGGGGTAATTTTTTTAGTACTAGAAAGGTTCTTTAAGAAGTGATAAGAAATTTATTTCAAATGAAGTGGGATGGCTTTTTTATTGCTTCCTAAGTCTCTTCATGGATGTTCATGTTGATTGTCCATAATAGGGTCATGGTTAATGAAGTTTTGAATTAAAAAAAATTATGATGAATTTCCAATCCATTGGCACATAAAAATTCAGGCATGCAACATAAAGGTATTTTTAGACTTGCAATTTGGGACATTTAAAAAAAAAAAAAAAGTTATGAAGCATGGATTTCATTGTAAACTATTAGATTTGCATTGAATAGATATGCCCTTAAAATGATTGGAGATGAAACTAGCCACCCCTTGGGGTCATGCCTTTTCACCTATGATACAGTAAAGGTCTTTGAATAAACTAACATTTCTTTGTTGTTGTTTAATTTAATTTAAAATATTAAGGTATAAAAATATTAAATAATTTTAATATTTTAAGAAAGTATTTTAATTTAATTGGTGGCATTTGGAAGCTTAATTATCCCAATTCAATTCTGGGTTGATCAATCTTTTAAAATTTCAAAATTATTATTTTTTATTATTCATATATATATATATTATATATATATTCTACTTGAATGACTTTTTAAAATGTTAATTTCAAAATTTATTTTTCAAATAGCAATTTTCATAACAAATATATCCAGTTCTGTGGAATGTTATAAATGTCAACCTATTTGATAGATTTGGGAATATCCTGAAAAATTCTCAAAATCATTTTGTGACATTCAAAATATCAAAAGTTAAATTTTATTTAATTTAGTGCAAGTTATTTTGCTACAAATTTTCTTTTAGAATACTGTGCATGACTAATATGGGTTAATCACTATATTGTATTTTCTAAGCAAATTTGTTGATTTGCCATTATTGGTGGGCTAGGTGGTTGGGGGCCATTTATATTAGGCCTTGATGATATTGTATGTTACAATAACTTTTCAGAAAATAAAATTTTTGTTAGATTTATCTATATTATAATCATATCTTTTGATTTTTTTTTACTCTCAGTTCATGCATCTTTTTACTGATAATTGCCTTGAATTTTGTTAAGCTATTTTGGACAAATTCATTCCTAGTATAGCCATTCTCCCACTTTCTAATTCATTCTCTTTTGGTTAGGAAACACCATAGATTGGTCATGCTCTTTTGACCAAGTTCATCCTTAGTATAGTCATACTTTTTTTTTTGTTATACTAATATGATTTTGTCATATACTTTGGACCAATTCAACCCACTCTAGCTATACCCATTTGATTATGCTTACTACTTAGGCTTCATTTTGGACAGCTTTAGTACTACTTTCTAATACAAAAATTTTTTAATTCAAGAAATTTGTGTATTAGAAAATTATTTTAAAAAGCAAGAAGAAAGCCATCCCAAATGAAGCATTAGTGATTTTCTTTTGGTCGAGTCATCTATTCGCAGGGTCATACTTTTTTTGTCCTTACTACTCTTTTACTTAGTGACTTTATTTTTAGGAATATCTTATAACCATTCACATTTGGTTAAGTTCTATCCTGATTAAGTCATAAATTTTGGATTGAGTCATTCATTTATTAATTTTTATCACTTGGTTAAATTTTTTTTTATTTTGGTTGTACAATCATACCCAAATCATCAATTCCCTTTCAAGTATCTTTACTAAAACTTTTCTTGTAATTTGAATATTTTAATCTTTATTGAATGTCTAGAGCTTTTCTATATTTCAAGTGTTTGTGTCCCATTTGAAAACTTGAATCATAAGCTTACTAGTTAATGATCTCAATTATCTCACCTTATATTATTGGATTTTACATATTTATGAGCTTAATTAGCACTTGACTAGATGGATCAACTCTGCAATTTAAAGACTTGGATTGTGGCTACAATATGTTGATATCATTATTTGGTAATGATTCACCTAATAATGATAATCATCCTATCATAACTACACCTCATATGGTTGTTCATGAATACAAATATATAATCTACAGTATAGTATCTTAAAATATCTTTAAAAATTTATAAACAATGGTCTATTTATTTTAAAAATTTTCAACATTATCGATTCTATTTTAATATTTAATTTTAAAATTCCAAAATTGTTAAGGTGATAGCATCAATTTGATTGGATCTTTGAGTTGAATTAGCTTAGCAACACATTACAATCATATGAGAATATTCTTATTGCCCACACTTTATGTACTATGATAGGTCATAACCCCTTAGACACTTAACATAGATTATGGTGTAGCAAGGTTGACGATTTGTTTAAAATTCTTATTAATGCACATGAAATGACTCGTTATGCAATTTTTTAGAATTCAAATGAGTGGCATATAGCTAGTTTGGTTAGGTTTTTTACATTATGATAGAGATATTTTTATAGTGCTAGGCATACAATCTTTTTTATTTTATATTGGGGTTATGCATTAAATTATGAAAAATGACAAATTATGCATCTTTGCCAATATGATATTTTGTTGGATAATTAATTCTTGTACTTTGTTTTGCTATGATAATCCCAAAAGTACATTCTTTTTTTTACTATAATTTTAATTTTTTTAGGGGGGCATTCAGTCCAATTAAGGGAAATTAACTCACACACATCACATACGTAAGATTCAAATCCAAAAGCTATTGGTTGGTAGCCAAAGTTTCCAACCAATAGACATACCGAGGTGAGTTACGTCTATAAATTTAATCTATGAAAGCTCTTTTTGTGCAATAATGTATGTGCAAAGATTCTCGATTGAGTATACTTTTAAAATCCATATCCTGGAGTACCTATGATCAATGAGGATGAAGACCATAAATATTTATCAGCACATACCCTATATCGATTAGATAGTTGAATTTAGCATGAATCAAGTGCAAAGATCACAAGCAAAGGGATCACTAATACTTGTGTCATTTTATGAATTTTATTTTTATATAGATTTAAGAGTTCTTGGTTATAGTGATATAGACTCCAAAGTTTTTTCCTTTCTTGTAAGGATGTACATAGAAATTGGATAATTGTATTAGCCCATACTTCATTCTTTTAATGAATTATTTATATTAAAAAAATTTAGAATTAAATTTAAAATCATTTAAACTCTAATTTAAACAAACTTACAATCAAGTAACACAAAAAAGTAGTATGATCCAAGTCCAAATGATCTCAAATCAAGAAGTTAAAATTAATAGAGTTAAATTTTTTGGAGCTTGATTGTAGGATCAAACAAACATCAAAATTTGTTTGCTTATAATTAAATTGAGCAGGTTAATTAATGAAACAAATCTAATAAGCCTAAGACCAGTTGATTCTAAGATCATTAAGGAACTTAAATGCTAAATGAATGGTCTATAATCAAAGGGTTCAATATGAGATATCCAATGGTCTGTTATAAACAAGCAATTAAATTTATCAAAATATCACTCCCAAAATAATATCATTTTTAGGAGACTTAAACTTAAGTTTACAAAAGCATAGAAATCTAGAGAATGTTACAGCTCTACTTGATGTCCAATGCCAATAATCAACATTAGCCATTGTCATCTCCCAACTATCATCGTTTAACTAGCATCCCCCAACTATCATCATTTGATTGCCATCATTTAACTGTTGTTATCTGACCATCATTGCATGATTATCACAATCCATTTACCATCGTTCAATTGTTATCATCTTGCTATTATCACTTGATCATCATCTCTCAATTATTGTGACATTGCCATTGAAATTTGATCATTGTCACATGACTAACCTTATCCATCTATTGCATCTCCCTTTTTCTCACTTACGTTCATAAAACTATAAAAAAGTTTTAAATAATATGTAATCCTATATTTTCTAATTGATGAAAAAGGAGAACTCTTGCAGCTTTTCTTTATGGTGGATCATTTTATTTGGGCCAAGTCCTATGATTTTTTTTCACTTTCTAGATTTTTACATGAAAATTATGATGTCTACTATATTTTTTTGGTTATTTGCGTTTGCAAGTTAGATCTTCATGAAAAGTCAGAACACAAACATTCTCTCAATTAGTGTGAGTTTTCTAGCACGCAACACTTATCATATAAGCTTTTTATGTGTTAAAGCAATCATCTAACTCGATTATGGTGATTCACTCTCTACCCGATGGATTGATCATTTTTTAAGTATAGGCTACCACTATGATAACAATCTTTGAATCATTATCTTTCTTTATTATTAATATGCATAAATGAAAATAAATGCATATTTTATTTATTAAGAGTGTCTATTAAATACGTTCTAAAGTATAATTAATCTTAGGAAGCATAATCATTGCAAATTAACATGTTTCTCTTTAAACACACGCACTATCCATAAATATGGAGCACTCGTAGCTACCTCCTTCATTATCATTAATAACAACCTATATTTTTGCTTTGCCCAAATGCTATCGTTTGGCCCATAGATTTCTTTTATAGTGTAAGTATCATCAATAGCCTTTACCATTGTCTCCTCAGCAACCCTCAGTGGTTATAATGTTTTGGGGGTAATTAGGGCATCTCCATCCGAAAGTTCAAACCAGTGTTTGCCGTTCTTTCTTCCCTCCAACCGAACGCTATACTTGCCGGCATTTGAAGGAAGGTGAACAGTGCGACGTCAATATACGGCATTTGTTTTTTTTTTTCTTTTAATTCGAAACTTAATTATTAATTTTAAAGATTAAAGATTAGAATTTTTTTTTATTAATTAAAATAATAAATTAGAAATATCTTATTTTTTAGTAATCTAATTTTTTTTACAAAATTAATTAATGTAAGTTAACATTAAGATAAAATTCTCATACATAAAAGATAAAAATTAATTATTTTAGATTTAATTCAAAAATTCAATAAATAATATTAATGATTAAAAATATATAAAATGAAATATTGGAAAGAATATACTAGGAATATATATTTTTTTTGTGTTAGAAAATGGAGTTCGGTTGGAGACAAGTTACTGCATTTTGATGTATTACTGTATTTTGGAGTGAAAAATGAATTTTTCGGTTGGAGATGCCCTTAGCCTTGCCATTGTATTTTTTTTTTTTTTTTTTAATTCGTATTTATAGAAGTGTGGAGGGACCAACCATAGTGCTCTTGCATATTCTTTTCTTATATGAAAGTCCCTCAAATTGCTTGAATAAGGATCACCAAAGCATTAATTTTTGATAAAATAATAGACATCTACAGCTAAGTTAGACCTCATGAATTCCTAAAATTTCTCATACTTTTTATATCATATAGGTGTTGAGAAACTTTAAGAAACTACAAAAAATATACTTAGATTATACCAATTTATACAATATTACGTTAACAAATTTATAAAGAAAAAAATCATGAAAAAATGGGTTTACATCTAAGAAATAGAGTAAAAAAGGGAAGAGCAATCTCGTTTGCCTTAAGTATATAAGGGCATCTCCAACCGAAAACTTCATTTTTCACGGCAAAGTAAAGCAAAACTTCAAAATGGCGCGGTGGTGCTCCAATCGAACGCCATTTTAGGTGTTTTTGAGAAGGTAACGATAGCTCTCCCTTTCGCGCGTTTTCCGGTTGAGAGCAAAAAAATGCCGTGAGTGAACAGTGCGACGCCAATATTGGCGTCCCACTGTTCACCTGCGATTAAATGGCGGAAATTTTAGCGTTCGGTTGGAGCGACGTAACGACTCCATACACCGCTTAGCGTTCGGTTGGAGATGCCCTAAGGTTTCACGTGCATTATTAAGTAAATAAAATCTTTTTAAATGATGAGCTGTTTGAGCTGAGGTATGAACATCAAGAATAATGATTACATCATTTGAAGCTTGTTTGATCTCTGATTTGATCAATCAAAATAAATTTGGGCATCAATTCAGTTACTATGAATTGACTTAAGATTCACATATTGAGTTCACATTAGAGCTTGATCAGATTAAATTTTTTACAATCTCAACAAAAATATTTTTTAATTGTTCTTATAATAGAAAATTCAAAATGGTCTAGAAATAATTTTTTAATTATTCATAGAACACAAAATCTTAATTTTACAACATAATTAAATTCAAACAATATTAGAAAGTCAACACAACTTCAACAAATACAAACCAAAAAAAAAAAAAAAAAACATTCATATATAAAAAATAATATTTTCCATCCCCCAACTCATCTCAATCCATATTTGCCGCCAAGCACGCCTATATACGTTCCCTCGCTGCTCGGATTCCGGCTCAGCGACGGCGATCGAAGCGCCGGAACAAAATCCAAGTCCTCATCGTCGACATCCTCCTCCACGATCGTATCAAGACCCGTCGACTCCGGCCGCCTCCGCCTCCGCCTCGCCACCCGGGTAATCCACGGAGGCGCCACCTCCAATAAGAGAGTCCTTGCGGACCTCTCCGCCGTCGAAGGATCGCCGGCTATGTGTCTGGTCGCCACTTGAGCATCTCCCATCTGTCGCTCCAAATAGGTAAGTCTCGATTTTTTTCTATTAGGTTTCGGTAGCAGGAAGATTCGTATATATAGAGAAGAAAGGGGTATTTATGTCCCTGGCGTTGTAGGGTATTACTTTGGTTCTTTCGGGGCTAAGTCGTAATTAAAATCAAATATATGAGTAGTTTCCGTGATTGTTAAAGTCATTGATGATCCAATTGGAGAGATTTTTAATTGGAAAGCACGTTATCGGCTAATTATCGTTCTAGAAGTTTCTCGGATATTTTTTTTTAAATTTTTATATATTTAGCGTTTATAAATTGGAAGCAACTATTTTAAGGAAAGAGCAGAGCAATCGCATGTATTGCCACGTAGTGCTATAATTTTTATTATAATGTATAAATATTTAATTTTTATTATTTGTAATAAAAATAAGAATTAGCAAATAAAATTAAAATAATAAATATTATTTTAGCAAAGTACCTATTTTGTTATAAAATATAAAGATTTTATTTTAGAATTTTGATAAAACTATAAATTAGTTCTCGACATTAATAATTTTAAGAATTTTTAAGATTATTTGGTCATCTTTCAATGGGGGCTGTGAAGTATTGAGCCCTTTGGTTGGTGTTGGTGTGCCTATTGTGGTTGGGAATTGATACGTCATCATGAAATTATCTTGATCGGGTACGAATCTCGAGGCAAAAATCAAGGTGAGAACTTCAAAAATTAAATTCAGGAGCACCACAACTCCGATTTCAGCAAGCTTACAGTCAAACTGAGCATCTCGGAAATACGAACCCAACGACACCAAATTCAACTCAATCTGAGCACAAATCGAGCACCCGAAGCGCTGTTGGAAAGTTTGTACCATAATTTGAGTTACCAAACGCTCCGATTTTGACGAGCTTATAGTTGAATTGAGCGGCTCGACGAGACGAATTCAACGAGCCCAAGATCGCTGAATTCCGACATCACTAAGGCCTTCAAATGTCCAACGAACGACGCATGATCGAAGGATTCAATATGAGCCGTCGATTCGACCACTCCTTATTTGCCCTTGATCTCATACCTATTTACAAGCTATGCCACTCCAGAAAATCTATAAATAGAGCCTTCATTTCTCATGAGAGGGGGACAGAAGCAAGAAGAAGAAGAAGAAGAAGAAGAAGAAGAAGAAGAAGAAGAGAAGAAGAGAAGGGGAAGAAGAATCAGCTCCTCCTCGACCACCGTCGGAGTTCTTCCAACCGCCCGAACACGCCGGGATTCTGTTGGATATTTGGGAGAACGCCAGAATTCTGCCCGACTTCCACGGGACGCCATAATTCTGCCCAAGTTCCACGGGATTCTGAAATTCTTTCCAATTATCGACAGAGTTCCCTCCTGACGCCAAAACTCCGCTCAAATGATGCCGGAGTTCTCCTCAGCCACCAACAGACGTCGGACTTCTACCCGACGTCGGACCTGCACTCTTCGCCAAGTTTCTACCTGACGCCGGACTTCTACCAGTTATCGGACTTTCGCTGGATGTTTATTCGAAGATGGATTTCTTCCCATTGTTAGACTTCCCCCTAACGCCGTCCTTCTGACCTTCATCGTCAGACACAGTCCTTTCAATATTCGTCGCCAGCCGACTACGGTTCTCCTGACTTACTTAAGTTGCCCGCCGACTACAGTCCTTCCAGCCTCCGTCTCAAGGCAACTGTCCTTCTAACTTACATCGCCCACCGATTACAAGCCTTCCGACTTCTGTTGCCCGCCGACGACGGTCCTCTCAACCAAACGAACATGTCAATAGTGATCCTTTGTATTCACATCAGGTAATATACTCTATAAAATGTACATCAAGCTAAGGACTTCTCCCAAGGAATGGCCTCATTTGTAATCAACTGCAATATTAGTGGATTCATTCAAACTATGTTAGGCCCCATGGTTTTTCCCCCTTTTCAGGGGTTTTCCACGTAAAAATCTTAATGTCTCATAAATACTAGACCCTCTCTCTTATCTGATTGCATATCGAATTTTCGTACAATGCTAAGACGATAAACTTTATATTTCTCTACCGCAGCAAATACTTCTGGACGCAACAGCTTGGCACCGTCTGTGGGAAACATGGTTCCCGACTGGGGGGCAACTTTTGCTCCAATCTCAAAAGATCTCTCTTATCAACTTCCTGACATCAATCATTGTTGCATCAGATGCAGACTGGGGGACAACTTTGATGCCAATTATGGTCAAAAAGATATCTCCAATACTTCCAACATGAAGAAGATATGTCAAGAAAGTCTCAACAAATGCAAGGATACTTCCGATCAATAATAAGCTTCACACAGTCCCCTGCTGGACTTCTACTCCTTGGGAAGGGTCTTGATCTTGACCTCAAAAAGGCAGTAACGGTCTAAAGATAGATATTTTTTTATCTTTGATTCGGGATACACGCGGCGTTTGCCTCCTCCCAATAAAAGAAAAATCAAACCCAGGGGGATTCAATTCGACCTCTTCCATACAGGTTAACGTAATCGAGCAGGAATCTGACATACAACCTCGGATAGGCCTTACATCCTTGGTGGTACTCTCGACCTCTTCCACACAGGTTAACGTCATCGAGCAGGGCTCTGACATACAACCTCGGATAGGTCTTACATCCTTGGTGGATTCTCTCGACCTCTTCGATTCCATACAGGTTAACGTCATCAAGCAGGGCTCTGACATACAACCTCGGATAGGTCTTACATCCTTGGTGGATTCTCTCGATCTCTTTCATACAGGTTAACGTTGTCGAGAAAAATCTCCGACATATAACCTCGGATAGGTCTTACATCCTTGGTGAATTCTCTCGACCTCTTTCACACATGTTAACGTCATCGAGCAGGGATCTGACATACAACCTCGGATAGGTCTTACATCCTTGGTGGATTCTCTCGGCCTCTTCCATACGATTAACGTCATCGAGTAGGGCTCTGACATACAACGTCGGATATGTCTTACATCCTTGGTGGGTTCTCTCAACCTCTTCCAAACAGGTTAACGTCGTCGAGAAAAATCTCCGACATACAACCTCGGATATGTCTTACATCTTTGATGAATTCTCTCGACCTCCTCCACACAGATTAACGTCAATGAGCAGAGCTCTGACATACAACATCAGATAGGTCTTACATCCTTGGTGGATTCTCTCGATCTCTTTCATACAGGTTAACGTCATCGAGCAGGGCTCTGACATACCACCTCGGATAGGTCTTACATCCTTGGCGGATTCTCTCGACCTCTTCCAAACAAGTTAACGTCGTCGAGAAAAAGCTCCGACATACAACCTCGGATAGGTCTTACATTCTTGGTGGATTCTCTCGACCTCTTCCACATAGGTTAACGTCATCGAGCAGGGCTCTGACATACAACCTCGGATAGGTCTTACATTCTTGGTGGATTCTCTTGACCTTTTCCACACAGGTTAATGTCGTCGAGCAAAGACTCCAACATATAACCTCAAAAAGGTCTCACATCCTTGGTGGATTCTCTCGACCTCTTCCACATAGGTTAACGTCATCGAGCAGGGCTCTGACATATAACCTCTGATAGGTCTTAGATCCATGGTGGATTCTCTCGACTTCTTCCACAGATGTCAGCATCATCGAGCAATATTCTGAGCTAACAAAATTCTTTCAATAAAGATTCCACGAAATATCATTGGAGTTATATTGCAAAAATTGTACAATAAGTTTATTTTTGCAAGAATCTGAAAGTAAAAAGTACATCGCCATCAACCATACAAGTTACTATCATATCCTTAGTGGATTCGAAAGACTTATTCTCTATTGCACAAAAGCATCTCCTACAACTTCTTCTTCAAAGAAACATTACAATTTGGTCTTCATCAGGCCTCAACTCAATTAACATTATACATCTGTCTCTAGAATGTCGACATAACACACTGCTCGAGCCCCTTGAATCAGGGATATCTGATGTCGGCAAACTTCTGTATGGATGTTTATTATCTTTGCAAAATGCAACTAGACCACCGTCTTCATCGGCTCTTTGCCTGATGTTCGTCGTCGGTCCTTTACTTCGTATAAGCCATCATCGGCTTCTCACTCGACTGCTACTTGCAACGCACCCTCGAACTCTCTCATTTGGCTCTACACTCAGTCGTTGACTGCTAATGAGCTTCAACTCGATCGTCCATCGCCGACAAACTTTCACTCAAATGGCGTTGAAATTCACCCCATCTACTCATTACTTCTGGTTCTCCTCTAGGACACTATCACCGCAAGATCCTCTCAAATCACCCTCGCATACATCTTCTTTCGTCAAGGGTTATCTATTAAGAAGATAGCCTCTCGTCGCGACTTCTTCTACACAAGAGAGGGGTACTGAAGTTTGATAGGGGAATGCCGCATATCTACGACAGTGGAATGCCTCCAATATAAGAAGAAGAGGGGAAGAAATCCCCTAACTTCTGTACAAGAGGAGGGGCGCTAAGTCAACAGGGAAAATTTTCCACTCAAAAATAGCGAAAAGCCTCCATTGTTAGAAAGCCAGAGGGGGAAAAGAAATCCCCTAACTTCTACACAAGAGGAGGAGCGCTAAGTCGAGCAGTAAAAATTTCTCACTCAAAAATAGCGGAAAGCCTCCACTATCAGAATGCCAAAGGGGGGGGGGGAAATCCCCTAACTTCTGTATAAGAGGAGGGGCGCTAAGTCGAGCAGGGAAAAATTTCCACTCAAAAATAGTAGAAGGCCTCCACTATCAGAAATCCAGAGGGGAGGGGGGGGGGGAATAAATCCCCTAACTTCTGCACAAAAGGAGGGGAGCTAAGTCGAGCAGATAAAATTTCCCACTCAAAAATAGCGGAAGGCCTCCACTGTCAGAAAGCCAGAGGGGGAGAATAAATCCCCTAACTTCTGCACAAGAGGACGGGCGCAAAGTCGAGCAGAGAAAATTTCCCACTCAAAAATAGCGGAAGGCCCCCAATTTTAGAAAGCTAGAGGGGGAGAATAAATCCCATAACTTATGCACAAGAGGAGGGGCGCTAAGTCGAGCAGGGAAAATTTCCCACTCAAAAATAGCGGAAGACCTCAACTGTCAGAAAGCCAGAGGGAGAAGAAGAGAATGGGCAATTTTTCTAAAGGCCTTGGGGACCTATTTATAGTTTTTTGTGAGAGAATGAGGAAGTTTCTAGAGTTCTCCATAAATTTTAAATTTTTTTGAATTTTTTTGAAATTTTTAGGAATTTTTTTTCAGAACTTTTTTGGGCCCCACACGTTAAAACAAAAATCAAATTTAGGCCAATCGCCAGCCAGCAACTGCGTGCCCATGGGGCTCACTTGTTCGTGCATCGCTAGAGCGCCGCCGCCGGCGGCGGCGCGGCAGGCCGCGGCCGGCCGGCCGGCCTGCCGGTTCGGCCGCCTACGCGTGTCCGAGCCCAATTTTTTGCGCGGACGGTCCAAATTTGTCGTTTTGGGGTCCCCAGACACATTTTTCGACGTTTCGAACTCAATTTTGACTCTTTCGGAGCTCAACGAGGCCTCTACAATCAAGTTTGAGCAAACAATTAATTTTCAGAATACAATTTTTGGCTTTTCGGCCAAGGCAAATTGTCGACACATATATTTTCGGACTTCTAGAGCTTCGATGTCCAAAAATAGGGGGGAAACTGATACGTCATCATGAAATTATCTTGATATGACACGAATCTCGAGGTAAAAATGAAGCTGGGAACTTTAAAAATTAAATCAGGGAGCACCTAAACTCCGATTTCAGTGACCTTCCAGTCAAACTGAGCGTCTCGGAAATACGAACCCAACGACACCAAATTAAACTCAATCTGAGCCCAAATCGAGCACCCGAAGCGCTGTTGGAAAGTTTGTACCATAATTTGAGTTACCAAACGCTCTGATTTTGACGAGCTTATAGTCGAATCGAGCAGCTCGACGAGACGAATTCTACGAGCCCAAGATCACTGAATTCTGTCATCACTAAGGCCTTCAAATGTCTAATGAACGGCGCACGATCGAAGGATTCAATATCATCCGTCCATTCGACCACTCCTTATTTGCCCTTGATCTCATACCTATTTATAAGATATGCCACTCCAGAAAATCTATAAATAGAGCCTTCATTTCTTATGAGAGGGGGACGGAAGGAAGAAGAAGAAGAAGAAGAAGAAGAAGAAGAAGAAGAAGAGAAGAAGAAGAGAAGGGGAAGGAGAATCAGCTCCTCCTCGACCACCGCCGGAGTTCTTCCCGCCGCCCGAACTCGTCGGGATTCTGCTGGATATTCAGGGGAACGCCGGAATTCTTCCCGACTTCCACGGGACGCCAGAATTCTGCCCAAGTTCCACGGGATTCTGAAATTCTTCCCAATTAACGACAGAGTTCCCTCCTGACACCAAAACTCCGCTCAAATGATGCCGGAGTTCTCCTCAGCCACCAACAGACGTCGAACTTCTACCCGACGTCGGACCTTCACTCTTCGCCAAGTTTCTACCCGACGCTAGACTTTTATCGGTTATCAAACTTTCGTTGGACATTTATTTGAAGATGGATTTCTTCCCATTGTTAGACTTCTCCCTAACGCCATCCTTCTGACCTTCATCGTCAGACACAATCCTTTCAACCTCTGTCGCCAGCCTACTACTTTTCTCCTGACTTACGTCACCCGCCGACTACAGTTTTTCCAGCCTCCGTCGCAAGGCAACTGTCCTTTTGACTTACATCGTTCACCGACTACAAGCCTTCCGACCTCCGTTGCCCGGCGACTACGGTCCTCCCGACTAAACGAACATGTCAATAGTGATTCTTTGTATTCACATCATGTAATGTACTCTATAAAATGTACATCAAGCTAAGGCCTTCTCCTAAGGAATGGCCTCATTTGTAATCTACTGCAATACTAGTGGATTCATTCAAACTGGGCTAGGCCCCTTGGTTTTTCTCCCTTTTCAGGGGTTTTCCACGTAAAAATCTTGGTGTCTCATAAATTCTAGACCCTCTCTCTTATCTGATTACGTGCCGGATTTTCGTACAACACTAAGACGATAAATTTTATATCTCTACCGCCGCGAATACTCCTGGATGCAACAAGAATACATTTAATTCTTTTGGCTGGCAGCTATTTCTATGGATTCTCCTATCACTTTGTTGGAACCTTCAAACAAACAATTTTTTGATGTCCCTTTTTCGTTTATTTCAAATGATATTTTGAAAGCTCAATTGGTAATTAATTCAGATCAAAATGACTGGCTTGAGAAGTCTTTCTCCTTATCCTGCAGGGGTGTTGGGGAAGATTTTTTTGGACCAGATGAGGATGCTCATACAATGTGCGATTTGAATGTGAACCGTTTTGATGAAAAAGCTTTTAAATAGGGTGGAGGCAAACGTCGTAGAAGGAAGAATAAAAGGAATTAGTTGTCTTTTTTAATTTGGCTTGGGTATTGATTTTTTCTCTTTGGTTGTGGGTTTACTATGATTTGGTTGGTTTTGCTGTGTGGACTTGTTGTGATTTTGGTGCTTGGCTTGGGGATTTATTTTTGTGGTTTGTCTCTCTTTTGCTTTGCTCTGTTTTTTAACCCTTCTTCTGGGTAGTTGCAGTGCCCTTTTTCGCAGGTTTATTTATGATGGTTTGTTGCTTATCGTGGAACATTTGTTGTTTGCATGATTTTCTTGATTGGTTGGCTGCTTTCTTTGGGTTACTCCTTGGCATTTGATCTCTCTTAGTATTCATTCCTTTTATGTTTTTGTTTCTTCTCTTTGTTTTGTTTTTTTTTTTCCTTTTGTTTTCTCTTGTAATAAATTGAATCAAAGGCTCGTATGTTTTGCTTCAAATGATGTATTTTTAGAGGGCTCTTGATTCACTAAGTACTTGTAACATTCTTTTTATTTAACGCGTAGGCCCCATTTTTAGAGTTAAGAAAATTTCAAACATAATAACTCCCATTGCATGAAAAAATCAAAAAATAATTATGATTTCAAAATTTGTACTTTTAAACAATTTGGAATCAACTATGAGATCAATTTTTTTATGATATATTGCATACATGGAAAAGTTTTGGATAAATACAAGATTTGTTTGGTATAGCTTTTTTACCGCTTTATAAAGAAGCTTTATAATATATAAAAAAAAAAAATTAATTAGAAATTTTTTTACTAAAAAAATGTTTTAAAAAATATTAAGAAAACTGATTCAAACGAAGCAAAAATATATGATAAAATAATATTTTTAAGAAGTTGCTTCAATGTCATCTTAAAAGCTTCTTTTTATAAACCAACAACTTTACAGTGATTTTCTTGAATAAATTTGAGTACATAAAATTAATCTCAGACCCCCTATTTATATAATTGGGTTGGGATTTGACGTTACAGAAAATGCTAAATATTGAGCTGCACATGAATATATAGCAATATTTGATTATTACTTGCAGAGAGAAATTTTTTGAATTGGGGCACAAATTAGTACTAGTCATTAAATTAATCTACAAAATTATTTTTCTTTAATGTAATCATAGATCATGAGATAAGATTTTAATAAAAAAAATTAAAAAATATGCGTGCAAAATTATCGTTATTCCTATTAAAAAGTCCTAGATATATCACTCTCTATCTTATTATTTATTGAGAAATTCATATTTTTTTCATAAGACGTACTATGTTAATGAATTGAGTTCAAATAAATTATTTCTATACATAAGATTATTTTATTTGAATTAACTAAATTGAGTCTTAATTCTTGAACAATAATTAGATTAATTAAATTTAAATTAGTATAAGATAATATTCTAAGTAATTCTAAATCAAATATTTATTAAATTGATATGATAAAATGGTTAATATTTAGTTAAAGAAAATTATAAATAATACAAGTTAATATTATTAGATTAATTAGTTTAATAATATTATAAAGTCAATTTTTTTAAAGCTTTTTATACAGTAGTAGTAATTGTTGTTGTGTATGTGAAATTTTAAATTTTATGCATAAAGCTATCAAGCTTATAATAATATTGGTAAGAAGCTTGCTTTAAGCCATAGAGCATTTTTTTAGCTTACAAAGCATATTTTTTTCCCCCTAATATAATGAAGCATATGAGTTGAATCATACAAATGACTTCTTTTAGATCATCATAAAGGAAAATGTTCATAACATCCATCTGCCCAAAGTGTTAAATCATTTTATAGCTATAATGCTCAACACTATGCTTGTAGTTGTCCACTACAGGAAAATATTCTGTGCCAGCAACATTTGAAATACGTCGGAAATTTTCATTTTTCGGTGCATTTCCGACGTAAAAGCGTCCGACGGTATGGATGCCGCTTTTTCAGACGTATATGTTACCACAAGAAAGTTTAATGGTAATAACAGATTTTTCTGTAGTGATCATACTATATAGAAGAATCATTTTTCGACGAAACATCTATGAATAACTTGGGTTTTTTGTTCAATTTTTTATGAGTTTTTCTTTCACTAAAAAAACTGATAAAGAATGATTTACAACAAAATTTAAAATATGCAATTTTCTAATAATAAACCACCAAAAATCATTAATAACAAATGACAAGGAAATGATGTAAGAATAGGCCAAGGCGGGCAAAATTCAGCGAAATGGTCCACTAGAATGGGTCTGAGGTACTAATGTACTTGTTTTTGTTTTCTTTTTTTATTTGTTAAGATATTAAATGCATAAGACATCAACTATAATTTTATTTTATATAAAAATAAAATGGTTATGAGCATGAATATTCATTGCAATCGAATTCTAGAGTTTGTTATCTTAGCTTTGTATGAAGCTCCAACACAAACTGAGATATAAAAAGAGGATGCGAGCAACACCAAAGATTTTATATAGAAAATCAAAAAAAAAAAAAAGGCATATGTCGTGACCAAATTAAAATAATTAAACTAGGCTTTATGATCGATTATAAATGATATTGCTACTATGGTTGGGAAATATGTTGATATAATAAACACATGATACAAGGAATGTATTTTATGGTGAAAGTTGGAAGAGCCATTTGATGGGTAGATCATGTTCGAGCAATTGGATCGTACTTGGGTAATGGTATTTCGAAAATATTGTCAGGCGTTGATAGTTAGAGGATTGTAATCTACTTATGATAATTGGAGGATCGTAATCGGGTGATGGTGTTTGGGAGAACTTACTCTGGTGATATATAATGGTCTAAGACTATAGTTGACAATGGTTCTTAGAGAACTGCAGTTAAGTGATGATGGTTGAGAGACCTTAATCAGGTGATAATGGTCTAAAGACTATAATTATCAACAGTAGTTGAATGAATGTAGTATGGTGATGATGGTTGAAGGACTGCATTAGGGTGATGGCAGATGGAGAGCTATAATAGGGTGATGGCAATTTTATGCCACCAATTTTTTTGAAGAAGCATAAAGCAAATATTATAGAAACTTTGGAGGTTGTTTGGTTCTCTAAACAATGTCTTGAAATTTTCAATAACGCTTCAAGTGTTTGACTTGTGAACAATTGAAGTCAATTTATATCACCATTGGTGTTGATGGGTTTATCTCATCAAGATATTATATTTGAATATTAGTTTGTCGAAATCAGAGTTCATATTATCATAAATTTGATTTCAAAAGTTTTCAATTCAAATATATATTGTGACTTGTGCCTCATTAAGTCAATTTTGTGATGACATATCAATTTCCCTCTTTTTTTTATGATGGAATTGATATTCTACAAAAAAATATATATTAAATTTTAAAAAAAAATTGGTGGCATAAAATTATAATTTCTTAAGCGAGGTATGACTGCTACCTAGACATCAACCTTAACTAGGGGTCTCAATTCAAGATGGCGAGTTCGGTTCAAGTTAGATCCAAAGTTGACCCGAATTTAATCCAACCAAATTTTCATACGGCTCGATATAAACTATTTTATTGGAGTAGGCAGCATCATGTTGAGTATATAATAGTTTGTTTATTTCTCAAGATCTATTTGGAATTTTTTTTTCTCGATATTCATGAACACAAAATCATTTCCATATCATGAAAAAGTAGCAAGTAAAAGTATTAACATCTTTTTTTTTTTATTTCACAAAATTATACAATTAAAATGTGTTATACACAACAATCATTATACAATCTTTCTCGCCACCAAAACATATACAACATTATGGTTGCCGAAAGAATAAGTCTATATAATGAACATACATATGATTAATATCTCAATAACTGTTAGTAGCATCAAATCAAGTGTAACCCTTCCCTTCCTACAAATAACATATGCATGTAAAGTAGAATTGAGCAATTTCAATATAAATAAAATAACTTATATGCAAGTAAAAATTTATAAGAATATCAAAACATGGTTAAAATAAATTAACATAATATAGATATTGTATGTTGTATGTATCAAATATAGTGTTAATACAAAACTAGTGTCAACAAGAAGTATATGTTAGAAATAATAATATAAGTATTTATTTGAATATGATGTAATAAATATAATAGAATGATAGAAAATAATATTTAACATTTGATTATAGAGCATTTAATTCGTGCCTCTACTTCCAGTTACACATCTACTAGTTTATATTTCTTTCTTTGCCTCTTATACCTCCAACATTTTCACTTCGTTTGTTCAAGCTTATCTTACTCATAGAAGGATAAATATATAGCTGCACATACCCTTATATCTTCACTTGAATGAATGTAAGTTACCGACAACCAGCCACCTGCATCTTTTCCTTTCTCTTTATTTTGGCATATTTTTAGACACATAAGTATAGAAATATTAACACATTTAATGTGTAAGAAATGTTTTTAATATATTACATAAATTTATAAAAAATTGCATGTACGACAAAATTACAGGGTTTATGTGGATAAATTTGTGTACACAATTCAACATCCTCAATTCATAAAAGCATTCATATACAATATTTACAACATTATATAAAAGCTTTTATTTTATTATAGCTATTTTTATTAGTGTTAATATAGTTGACTAAATGCTTATAATATCATACAACTTGAAAACCTGATGAAAATTAAATTGTAGATGCTAATATAACAAGAATACTCTACTCTACAACATAATAAAAGTTACGAGGTAAAAGATTCCAACATCTTCGTAGATCCGAGTTTGTATAAAATATTATTAAATAAAATATCAGAATTCATAGAGGAGCAATAAAATCTAAATTTGAAGTAGGATAACAATAGCTTACTTTAACCTGGATAATTTTTCTAACTAGCCAGACAAGCAACGTCACTCTAAGATCGCCGGCAAATTATTGCATCAGGTCACCTGACAGAGAGATGCGTTCGGTCTCTCTCTGTCTACAGTAACCTGCGCTTTACTGTAGCACTGCTACAGTAAAGCGCAGGTTACTGTAGACAGAGAGTGACCGAACGCATCTCTGCGTTCGGTCACCTGACGCAATAATTTGCCAAGATCACCACCCCCAATTAAACATATCTTTCCACTCTTCTTTTTCTCTCTGAACCCTTTCTTCTCCTTCTCTATACTCTGTCTAGGAAAAATTAAAAATGAAATGGCTTGTAGAGTTTCTATATAATGGGCTGGGTTATGATATTTATAATAAATCAAGGGTATAGTTATATAGTTATGCATATGATGGTCGAAGGACTGTAGTCGGATAATAGTGGATGGAAGACATTAAACAGATGAGTGTTTGGAGAATCACAGTATGGGGACGGTGCTCAGATGATCATAGTTGGGTGATAGTGCTCGAATGATTGTAGTCTGATGATGTTGGTCGAAGGACTGTAGTCTAACGATTTTGGTCGAAGGACTGTAGTCTGACGATTTTGGTCGAATGACTGTATCTGATGATATTAGCCAAAAGGCCGCACGTAGTTGGGCGATAGTAGTCGAAGGATATTGTTTGATTAATCCTCTAAATAATATATCTAAAATTAACATTTCTATATTAGCTACTCCAACATTTTCACATATATACCCTAAAGCACCACTCTAAACCCTAAAGCATGCAAGATTTGAGATTGTTTGATACTCTAAATAATTTACTAGAAGTTTTAATTACACTTCAAGTGCTTGTTTTGGGCTCATATGAAGTTGGATCAGATCGCTTTTAGTGTCAATAAATTTATCTTCTTGAGGCATTCAGTTTGACAGTAAGTTCGCTTAAATCAAAATTTAGATATTCCTAAATTTATTTTTTTTAAATTTTCAATTAAAATAAACATTGAGATTTATGTCTAATCAGATTAATCTTTGATGACAATCAATAACTAAAAAATAGACAGCCCTAAGAAAGGAGTAATTATTACGTCCGGACAAAAAATTGGAAATCCGGATGTATACCGAGTGCTCAATACCGAGTTTCAGGTGATGTGGAGCGCGATTATTGATCTCTGGATATGTCCGGTGACCTGACTCCTAAGAAAGCTTCTAAGGTCATCTCCAACCGAGAACTCTATTTTTCACGTCAAAATACCGCAAAAAGCAAAAATGGCGTGGTGCTGCTCCAATCCAACGCCATTTTTTTGCTTATGCGCCAAGGTAACGACCCTTCTCCTTTCCCGCATTTTTCCGGTTGACAGAGAAAAATGGCGTGGGTGAACAGTGCAACGCCAATATTGGCGTTGCACTGTTCACCCGCAAGCAAATGGAGGATTTTTTGACGTTCGACTGGAGCGAAGGAATGACGCCAAACGCTTGTTTGGCGTTTGGTTGGAGATGCCCTAAGAAGCCAAATTTTCCAACCAATAATGAGCTTCCACTTACATTTAAAACACAACGGCCAATATTGGAATTTGGAAGGTATTAGCTATTAGAAACTGCCTTTGAGTGCACGGCACAGCATTCCCTTTCAATAGCCACAGCGCCTTACGTGTCACATTATTCAAAAAACCAAATTGAACATCGATCGATCTCAGCCGTCAAAACCATGCTGTGGAAGCCACGTGGGATCAGAACAAACCGCCAATTTTATAAACCTAATCAATCATTTTCCCCTAACAAATTAATTTATTATTACATTTAATATAAAGTTAGTTCATGTGACTATTTTTCCCTCTTGAACAATATTTCCAAAAAACGCCGACTTTTGATATTATCTTTTATTTTTCTAATTAAAAAAAAAAATATCACTATCATAAATAATATCTTGATATGATGATGACATTGATTTTAAGAAGACAGGTTATTAAATAGTTAATTTTAGATATGTTTTTACTTATGCAAGAAATAAGATTCTTTGACATATCATCATTTATACATCTAAATTCAACTTGATTGGGCATGAATCTCAATACATATTTGAATTAAAAACTTTCAAATTTAAATTTAAAATCTCATGAACATTAGTTTCAGCAAACTTATAATTGAAATAAATGTTTCGATAAGATGAACTCAACAATATCAAAAGTTGTCTGATTTGAGCCTGAATGAGCCACGATCAAGCATTTGAAGCATAATTAATAGCTTCAAGACATTAATTGAATGACAAAATGATCTTCAAATCTTGGGTGCTTATAGTTGAATTGAATGTTTCGATAAAACAAATCCAACAAACCTAAGATCATTTAATTCCAACATTATTAAGGTACTTACATGCTAAAAAAATAATCTATGATAAAAGGAATCAATACTGGTCGTTTGTTGGGGTGTTTTGAATTTTGGGTAAATTTATAAGGCATATCACTTTTAAAAATATATAAATATGCCCACACTCTCTACATGAAGGGGGGATTAAGAGCTAGAGCTTAGACTCTGGCTTGAGATTCAAAAAGGCTATGAAGCTCGAAGGAATCTGGAGCACCATCTTGAAAATTTGTTAGGGAAGTTAAGCCCTATAGAACTGGCCCGAGGCTAACCAAGAGGGGGGGGGGGGGGGGGGGGGGTGAATTGGTATTTAAAAATTTCTTTAAGAAAAAAGAACGATTATTACAAACCAAATCACCACAAAAATAAGTGCAGAAGAAAATAAATGCGTAAGCAGTAAAAATAAGAACACAAGGGTTTATAGTGGTTCAGTTAACTCGACCTACGTCCACTCCCCGTAGGCGCCCTCCGAGTATTGCACTACAATCGTGACTCTCCTTTAGCCCCCACAGCTAGGCGGAGAAGCTCTCACAAAAATACCTCCTTTTTGTCACACCCGGCAAGGCAGAGAACCCAACTCCTTTTGCTTCCTCCTGAAGCAGGCATAAAACCACGATCACTTGCTGAAACTTACCTCTCCCAACCCTTCCAAGGACAAGAGACTCTAGGGAAGAAGAAGTTGAACAATGCTTGGAGCAACCATTGTGAATCCCCTCATAAGCTCCCCCTCACAAGATCCTCTCTCCCTCTCTCCCTCTCTCTCTCTCTCCTTTAGGTTTTCTCAGGTCAAGACAGCAGCCAAGGATGTTAAAAAACATTGAACAAGAGCTCTTAAATAGAAGAGCTTCAAAGGAGCTCATTAATTGCAATTTGCCGACTTTATCGTCCAGGACGATATGGAAATCATCCTGGCCGATTAGTACAAATCTCATAAGATCGGCCAGAGCATCGCCCTGAATGCAAACTGGACGATTGAAAATTTGCTTGATCGTCCTGGACGATATCACGATCGTCCTGGCCGATCAGTTCAATATCAGAGGAAAATCGTCTAGAGCATCGCCTTGAATTTGAGCTGGCCGATATTTATCGTCCAAAAGCAACTAAGGATTTTTGAATAGATCGTCCTGGCCGATCCTGCGATCGTCCTGGACGATGTGATCGTATCAATTATCCTTAATAACTTCCTTGATTCCTGGATCAATTTAGGCATAATTGTGTGATATCGTCCAGGATGATCTCATGATCGTCCTGGCCGATTTCCAAAAATATAGAATACCTAAATTGATCATGGCGGTAAATTCTTTCTGTATTGAGCATATCGTCCTGGCCAATACAGGTATCGTCCAGGTCGATCGGTTAATTACGGCTGCCTTAACTAAGAAATCCTGAGTAGATCTTCTGTTTTGAGCTCGATCGTCTAGGACGATATAAATATCGTCCGGGACGATGTGAGTAAAAACACAAGTTCTAAATCTCTCAAGTGTGTGTGTATAGGGTTACTTAACATTAGTCACTTTAAGCAATTATAATTGACTCAAGAAAGAAAAAAGAAAATTACAGACTGACTCAATCCTAATCTACCCAGTCTTGAGCTGATTCTGATTTCCGTCAGATCTTTGAGTCCTGAAAAATCAGTAGAAAAAGGCAGTCGTAATGAAATAAGATTTGTTTGCTATCATTAAAATCATATTCCAAAAAACATGTTTCTAACACACCTTTGAGCCATTACCCAACTATCATAGTTGGAACACTCTTGATCGTTGTCATTGGAGCACTACTCGACAGTCGTAGTTAAACAACTATCTGATTAAAACACCAACTGATCACAACCATTAAAATCTGACTATGATCCTTCAACCTCCAACCACCAATTACAATCCATTGATCACATGATCTTCACTGCCTAACTATAATCCTCCAACCTCCATCGTTTGATTATGGATCACCGACTATTGTCGCTTGATTAAGGACCACCAACCTCCATCACCTAATTATAGGCCCAACTATGGGACATCAAATTTAGGGGTATAAGTGAGTCGAGCTGGCTAGAGATCTATTCTTTTATGGGCTCACGAGTCGAGCTTGTCGAGCTCACAAGTTGAGCTCGAGCTCATTTAGTAAACAAGCTTGAGTTCGAGCTTAATGAAGCCCAGCTCGCGAGTTCGCAAGCCGACTCGAATAATTATTAATATTTTTTGAATAATTTTATTTTATTTATTAAATTTAAATATTTAAAAAATTAATAAAAATGCTAAATATATTTATTAAATTTAAATATTGTACCTTAAATCTCACAGAGGCTCGTGAGCCGGCTTTAGCTCGTTTACAATGATCGTTTACAATGAGAGGAACTTGAGTTTGAGCTCTCATGTTGAGCTAGACTCGAGCTCAAGTTCGAGTTCGAGCCGACTATATATCTGACGAGCTGAGCTCGATAAGGTCATTACTCGACTCGTTTACACCCCTAATCAAATTCTATCACATGACTATGATCCACTAATCACTATTGTCTTACTATAGACATATGGCCTTTATCACCTGATTATAGACTTAAGGCCCCTAACACCTGACTACGGCCCATTGGTCTCTATTGACGACTCTGGTCCTCCTGTCACATTCGCCCTAATAAGATCCTTTTGTCTCCGTCGTCAGACCACAATCCTCTAGACTTTGTCTCTTAATTACTAGTTGTCGACCACCATCGTCCGACTACAGTAATCAAACATGTATTGTCCGTCTATGAAGCACCGACCTCTAAATACCGACCTCAATTCTCCAACATCTATTGCCCAACCTCGGTCCTCCAACCTCTACTGCCCAAACTTAATCCTCCATCCTCCATCGTCCAACCACGATTATTGGACCTTAATCACATGTTTACTATCCACCAACCTCTGTTGCTCGACTTCAATCCTCTGATCACTATCATCCGATCTCAGTCATTCAACCACCATCATTTGACTATTATAATTCAAACTATGTTGCCTGACTACGATCCTTCGACCATTGTTGCTTGGTTATAATTCTCTAACTATCATCACTCGACTATGGTCCTCCGACCTCAGTTGTATGAATACACATCTTCATACCACCGTTATAATATTTTAACCATTGTCACGAGGCTACTCCGGCGCCTATTAACTACATCACCTATCGTCACTAGTAAAGAAAAATGCATCATGTCACTTATTAGATCGGTGCATGCTGTCAACATCAATTTTTACTTCCAATATCAACACTATGATTTATGCTAGACTTTTTGGTCTATCATGTTTTATTCCCAAAGGAGTATGAATAAGAAAACAAGTAATTATATCTTAATGACAGTTTTGATGTCATAGGGCTCTTCTAACTTCAAACATATAATATATTATTTTATATTTTATCAATATCTTCCTTCAAGAATGAGCATCATTTGTAATCAATGACAAACACTAATGGAATTATTTTATTGTGTCAAGCCTTGTGATTTTTTCCTTTCCTAAGGTTTGCATATAAAAATTCTTTTTTTCTTAAATAATTTTTGCACTCCTCTCTTATCTTATGTGTTTGGATCTCCAAGTAAAATTAAGACGTTAAACTCTCAATATCTCTATTGTCATAAAAGTTCTAGTACACAACAATCATGATGATGGACTAACGCAATTCTAACTTTTTTTTCCCTATTTTATTCTTTTATTTTAAATTATAGATATAAATTTAATTTAAGATAAATGTAACATATGATTATAATCAACTAAAATTTATATTACATTTACCTGAAAATAAATTTAATAAAGCTAAATTTGTATTTTTAACAAAATCTTTCCCATTCTTACCACCCATAGCCATCACATTGCCAATGAGTGAAGTCATTATTTCCAAAATCAAATTCATGATGCATGAGAACCTGAGGTGACAGCCTACACAAGAATCACCTTGTACACCCTCACAAATACTCCACTAAAAAAACATATATCTATTTACATTTAAATTAAATTAATTTTTTTTAAATAAATTAATTAATTAAAATATCCATCATACTTTTTTCAATGCCTATTCTCTATCTTTTTTTTTTCCTCCCTAGATTTCATTTTTAAGAGTTATTTTTTCTTCAAATATTTTATAATTTTATAATATTTTAGTTAATGATACAAATGAAAAACCCGACTTGAACATTTTAGTTTTTAGTTGACCCAATAATTATAAGAGTTGGGTTCGGGTTTGAGTAAGAGAACTAAACTGGCTGACTTGAAACTCCAAAAATTAACTTGAAATTAAATTGGTTATCATTTGAGTCGGATTTAAATATGTAATTTTTAGATTAATTGGGCTGTATTTAGACTAAAAGGTTTGTGTTAGTCAAAAAATTTATAAAAGTTATATAATAAATGGATCAAATGAGTTAGGCTTGTATTGGTTCGAGTCGATTCCAGGGCAATATTTTGAATCATATGATAAACGAGTCACATTTGAATCAGATTAAATTCAAATCAAACTCGAATTTAACTAGTTAACCCAAATTTAGGGATGCCAAAATAGGTAAACGAGTAGGGTATCAACTTGAAATTGATCTAACTCGAATTTAGTCAACCCGAACATGACCAGTTTAAATAAACGATACAAAATAATGGACTTGAACCTGACCCACTGGTCACCCAAATTACTAGAATCTGATCTGATAACCCGTTTTGATTTATAAAGACAAACATGGAGTTCAGACAAATTGATCTAAAAATAAGGAGATTATCCAATGCGTACTCTAGCTTCGTTTCTCCTTCATGATATATAATGGCAAAGACCAAGGCTTTGCGGTTTGCTACAGAGGTGGCGCCGCCTCAGCTGGTTTCAGTGGTGAAGAAGAAAAAGGTTTCGAAGTTAATGGAGACTATTGTGGAAGAAGAAAGAGATAATGCAATTTCTTCTTCTTCTTCTTCTTTGTGTTCTTCTTGCAAGAGCAGCTCTTCAGCCTTTGGGAAGGAGCATGACAAGGCACTCTCTGACCTGTTTTTTCTAAGTTGGCTGCCAAAGAAGCTTGTATGATCCATGTATCTTTAACTGGAACTATCCCCAGTTTTTGAAGGGTTGGCTAATAGTCAAATTATATATGTTTACTTGCCCTTGATATCAATAAAATTTCCTAAAGATCCAAAAATAGGGCTACCGTAGAATAAATTTAGACCTATATCTACGGTTATAACCGCTACTTTTTTCTTGCAGCGGTCTTAGGACAACTGTACCCGCTACTTTTTCCTTGCAGCGGTCTTAGGACAGCTGTACGATTGTTGTAATCAATGTATGGAATGCAAATGCATTTTATCTTTAGTGTTTAGTTTTAATATTATTAAGAATTGGTTGTATTTATTCGAAAAATATGAATATATATATCTTTCATTAAAAATTCACTAACATTCCTAATGAACAAAGAAACATGCTTGTTTTATTCTCAAAAAATTAAAATAAAAAATCTAATTAACTAAGACATAAAAATATTTTTACATAATTAAATTTCCAAAATCAAGTTTCCATTCTTTCATCATTGTTGTGAGCTAGAATATTTACAGTAATAGAGAAAAATACAACTTAACATCATAGCTTTACACGAAAATCCAGCATATACATAGATAAGAGAGGATCGCCAGAATTGTAAAAGGCACAAATATTTTTACCTAAAAATTCTAGAAAAAAGATAAATCATGGACTTAATTAACCTAGTGGAACAATCATATATATTTTCATTTTTATTTCCTCTTTTGTTTCTATCAAATTAAAGCTTCATTTAGATCGAATAACTTTTTTTCTACTTTCTAAAAAAAATTTCGAGGTGAGCGTATCGTTAAGAATTCCAATGAGATCCTTTTTTTTTAATATAATAATTTAAATGGCTTGAAAAATTTAACACATAACGTACCAATTTATCTATAGATTATTTGGGGGCATAAAAAAAAAGCTGTCCAATTAAACCTAGTGCATAATTCAATAAATGTTCGTAATGGAAAAAAAAGTGTTTGGTGAAGTATAGATCATGATGTAATATTTAAATTAGAAATTTTCAGAATTAAATTTAGAACATTTGAATGTCTCTATGAGATAAATTAATCAACACCCGAAGTGATCTAACTCCAAATGAGCTTAAGTCAATCATTTGAAGCGTAGATGAAAATTTCACAACATTAATTGAAGGATCAAATGATCTCATTATTTTGTGTGCTTATAGTCAAAACATGTATCTTGATGAGATTAAAAAAAAAAATTGTATCTTGATAAGACGAATTCAATGAGTCCAATATCATTGACCTCGGACATCATTAATCAAACATTTATAATTATCACGTGATCAATGGGATCATTCTGGGCTATCCATTCTAGTGTTATCATATTTTTGCTAGATTTACTAAATTCTTACTCTAAAAGATTATGAATAAACATACATTCTCTAGGACCTAAACTAGAGGATTTTGTCTGGTCACCATCTTTGGACTACCTCGGCCTAATTACCACCCTCTGAGCAATGTCATCGAATCGCCTCCACCTGCTCATCACCATCAAACAGTTACGGCTAAACCTCCACCTTAGAAACACTACTACTTAATCAAATTGTCAAACCGTTTTCACATTAGACAAAGCCAGAAACTCATACTTTTTTAATCCCACCTTTTCAATTTGGGGGATGGGTGAATCCTTAGAACCAACACTTACCTAATGAAATCATTTTAACTAGGTCAGGCCTTATGATATTTCCTTCTTAGATTTCTCTACATAAAACTCTTATGCATCTTGTGATATCTTATCTATGTGTGTGTGAAATCTTGTGCAATGCTAAGATTTAACAAAATCTTCAACATACAATAGTTTTACATGATGCGTTAGAAAAATCCCCCCTTGCAAGCACAACGAATACATGTTTGATAGTCAACGAGAATAATAATCACAGCAACAAAGCTTCCCAATCTAGCATTCATCATTCCAATGACTAATCTTTAAATAAGGGACGTAAATACTCTGCCTCTTTCGTCCCTAACAAGTGTAACCCTATTGGAGAAGCTACATTGAGTCTGCCCTAAAAGATCATTTTTGAGATATGGAGGACCTTAGAATGAAATCCTTTAGCTCAGCTTAAAGTGAAAGAAGAATAGGTCATCGATTTATGTGGTTCAACTTTATAGCCAACATCAATGGTCCAAAGAAAAATAAAGATTTCACTAATAAAAGATAAAATATATAACATACCAATGAGGTCCATCTTGTTTTGTTGGCTATAGAGCTTGTGGATGAAGGAAAAGAAAATTGGAGAAAATATTTTAAAAGTTATGCGATTAAAGTTCATTAAATAAAAAGATAATATATTTTAATCAAATTTGGGAGATAGAGAAAACTAAAATTTAAAATCATTTGAAAAAAAGTTAGGCTTCAGATTACTACTATGATCAGAATAACTTTTACAACTAGGAGGATTGACAAAGTGAACTTCTCTCTCCTCTCTTCTAACCCTACTGTAATATCTTCTCTTCCTCTCCTTCACAGCCAATGAATCAAATGAGGATGAGAGGTTATGGCTTATATACTTAAAAAATGAGTTAGTGGATTATGATTTTTAAAAAAAATAAATTTTCAGGATCAGAATTACAACTCCAAACTATAGCACCGTAGCGCTACCCTCTAAACATTATAAATCCGAGAGGTTTGAGCCACGGCACTCACAAGTACAGCACCACAACACTCATTTAGATTTCATGCATACAAAATTTCCATGAGGGTTATTATAGGTCATTAATGATATTTAATTATATAAAATGTTGGGTTATTATAGGTGGCTTGTTAGTAGATGGGAGTTATATATCCAATGTGTCAAGTGATCAAAAGCCAAAGGTGCGCTTCCCTCCAAGCATAAGTCATTGAAGATGCATGTAGGGATGGCCCTTATTAGGTGAAGAACTAATGGGTCTGATCAATCTGATTCAAAGATTCATCATATATATTGCACACATATTCTTCAAGGAAATTATTTGAATTTATGGGTCACTAAATCAATAGCATTTGATTGTAATGTTAGATTTATATGACACTATTGGAAAATAATATGTAAACTATTTCAATACAACTCTTCAAATTTTCATCAGTACTCCCTCCTGAATTGATATAAGCATAAACTTCTTCCCTAAGTTTAAAGGACAAATTAATATTTTTCATCATTGACATATCTTCAAGAGATGGCTTATTTTATCCTACATTAAAGTTTCATTTAGGACAACTTTTGACAGCTATTTTTTTTGTTACTTTTAAGAAACTTTTGTGCTTGAAAATTACTATATAAAGCAGTAAAAAAAACTGTCTCAAATGAAACCTACATCTTGTTCACATTATTGGTGATATGCAAAATCTTTGTATTGATAACTTGTCAAAAATTGCAAAGCAAACTAAAAATATTAAATAGCAACCGAGGCAAATAAATCAATTTGTAAATTTAGGTTTCATTTGGGATGACTTTCTTACTGCTTCTTAAAGCAGCTTTCAAGAAAATTTTATACTGAAAAACTACTTTAAGAAGCAATAAAAAAGCTGTCCGAAACAAAACCCTAGTAAATGTGATTTTGTATTACTACACACTAGAAGAGAACATCTTCCTCATAGCTTCTTAAGAAAGCTCCACTCACGCTTTACAAGTTCTAACAAAATCCAAAAGCATATTTAAGTTAATTACCTTCTAAAACTGGCACCATAACTGTTGGATAATTACCCCAACATTAACACTTTGAAGGCGAGTTTTACAAACCCTGAGAGAGTTAATGCGACATAAGCTCAATTCAAATACAACACCAGGATCCCTCCCTCCTCCCTCCTCCCTCCTCCCTCCCTCAATCTTTTGGCTGCCATCCATAGAACTGTTCCTTCATGTCACTTCTCTGGGGAAAAATATGATAAGATAACTTATATAAGGAATTAAGACAAGATGAAGAGCAGCAGCTAAGGAAACATCACAACACAAGCATTTTTACACGCCAATCTATCAGCTTCAACCTTTATAAAACAAGGTTAACTTCAAAAAATATGTTTGAAAAAACCAGAACCATTACCAGGGAGGGTTACCTAATGCAGCAAGCCTTCTTCTGGCAACCTTGGTCCTGTAACACCAGAGTTCAAAAGCCTCAGTCAGGTCAGGATATCCAGCATGTTCAGATCTTAACCAATCTGACAAGATAGCCGCTTGGTCTGATGATGGTAAGGTGAGAATGATTGAGACAAAAGCTGATTCCAATCCCTGCCAAATTTCACCATCCAACTTAGCTGGTGAGTCTTCTTCCCTCATTATTTTATCCTGCTCCAACAAAGCCCTCATTCTCTGCACAAAAGGAAGCCAAATCTTCACCAAGCTAATTCTGCCCAAGGTAGAAACAATGGCATTACCAAATCCAATGGTCTCCAACACCTTGGAAACCACCTCAACTATTTTAATTTCAACATCCATGTCATCTGAAACTGACTTCGCATGCTCAGCAGCTCTGAGTATGTTTGCAGATGCCTCCAACCAGTAATGCACCAAATCCTTCATTATTTCCATCTTGCCAAGTATCTGACAAGCCCATGAGATATCACACAGATGCGACCAAAATTCGTGGACTTTGCTCTCCAAAACACAATCAATTGATACAGTCAACATCGACTCTACAAAACTGTCAAATCTGCACAATAACCTCTTAATACAATCCTTTACAACTGACCTTATGAACTCATCATCCAAGGAAAAAAGAGGGGGATCGTCATCCTCAGTAAGCATGTACTCCAGCTGCTCCTGAGCAGAAGATTTCAGTTCCCGCATGGATATAGGGGGAGATGAAGTAGCAAAACGAATTGCTGAGATGAAAATCCCAGTAAGTGAAGTTTGGCAAACTGGTTGAAGACGAGAGAGAATACTTTTGTATTGTTCTCCAAGGTTAGGAATCGTCTTTAAAATCTCCTCTTCCTCGGCCTCCTCCCATGGAACGGCTTCCAGGTACTCCTTGCAATCACTAGCAATTTGATGACAACCCAGATGGATGGAAACTTGGAGCATGCCAAGCGCATTTCTTACTCCATAGCATTTATGAGGCCCTTTCACATAAAGAAGGCGAAGTGCAGTGACGTGAAAGTTAAAATCCAATTCTTGGCAGTAGACTTCCACACAGTTACGAGAATCAATTATCTGGCATGTAGGCCAATCATCAGAGAGCCGCTCAGCAAAGTACTTGCTCTTCTCTACGAGAACTTTGGAATGGCAGTAGAACCAGTCATCCCGACCTTCATGTGTCCTTAGCCTGACAACAGTGTCACTTGTTGCACGATCACCAAATGCTAATGCAACCATTGATGATTTGCCCCTGAGCTCAGAGAGGATAAAAAAAAGGCAAATCATAACTATTAGATAAGTCTTGGTGGAGTATTAGATAATTCTGGATGGAGTAGGAGAGCGGGTAAAGGCCCATAAGCAAAAGAGTTTTCTTAGTAAAACATCAGGTCACATGAAGAACTCAAAGTAAAAAAAAAAAAAGTAGAATGTTTCCAACTTTTCAAGCTCCCTCAGATTTTTTGATTGACTCGTTTTTGGTTAGCTGCTTTAGAAGAATCAATTAAAAGAACAATTTTATAGCATAATATTAATCAAGCAGTAACATGGTAGGGTGATGCACTTAAAGACTATTAAATAGAAATAACTAATCACAATGACAAAGTTATCATCTAAATTGAACGTTGAAGTATCTTATTTTTAGAAAAATTGATGAACTTATTTCTCAATAATAATGATGAAAACTAAAACATTGAAATTAGAATACAGAATGAATGCATTCTTAAATGCACGGGTAGAATTTCAAAGCAAAACTTCAGTTTTGCAAACCAAATTGAAGCATAAATGCTATCAGCCACCGCAATCAATCCCCTTCTATCCAAGGTTACCTAAAAAATGGGGAGAATAATCATATGCTTAATTACCCATATGCCACCAAAGAAAAAGTTCAAGACAGTTGAGCCGAGCAAGATAAGGAATGTGCTTTTTGGAGCCTAGTCCACGACCAAGCTAATTTGTGCTACCTTCTTTTTTGTTTTTGCTTGCAGCAAAGCTGAAATATCCATGCAAGTTTGATGCCACTAGAGCTCGTACAAAGCAAACATAGATTCTCAAAATATGGAATTTAGAATGCGCGGCTAGAATATTCTTATATTCTTATAAGAGAAGGTATTATTTTAATAAAACTGTATTCAACAATATGCTGCACCAATAAGATAGGCATTTTCCATACAGCAATAACAACATCAAAGGCGGCATGGGCCCAACACCAAGGTCGCCTCCTAGTCTATTAGCGGAACAGGGAGAAACCAGCCCCTTTGTAGGGCCCATGCATTGATGGAAAATTCAAATAGGAGGGGCAGTTTATGAGGTAAATTATTTAGGGAGGGGTTGTTTAGTAATTATGCTTTTATTTGTATCTCTAAATAGGGGAGAAGGGATTATGGTTAGGGTTATGGGAGATGTTTGCTGATTTCTGAATTTTCTCGTAGTGTTTAGGCTCTAGCCGCAGGAGAGCCAGATCTTCCTTTGAAATTGAAGATCCATTGCATCTTGTTTGTTTTCTTTTACGTTTTTATCAATTATCAAGTTCCCTAGTGTTTTGCCTAGGGATTTTCCTCAACATCCTGCTCGAACCTTGTTAAAAATTCCAAATTTCAGCCAAAGTTTCTTCAATTTCTGCATTTGTTTCCTATCAAATTGGTATCGAGCACTTTATCGGGCAGAAAAAGCAAGTTCTTTTTTTGTTGTCTTTTATGATTGGAACCTAGATCCAATTCATGACAGCAAAGAATATGGATGCGTTGGAGGGCGAGATGGAACAACTCAAGGCCGGAGTAGAGGAAAAATATTCTGGGGTGAAGGGAAGACTCTTGGCCATCGAAAACCACTTTGGGAACTTTGAAGAGATGATGAAAAAGATGCTTGAGATGCAATCGAAAGCATTGTCGACGATTCCTAGGGTGGAACCACGAGGAAAGGAGATCCAGGAGGACAGTGATGAATTGGAGAGCATTTTTCATCAAGCACTGTTGTGGGCGGATCAGGTTATTCCGAAGGAAGGACAGCAATGAGGAAGGAAGCCAACCCTTTTGGGAGATTATCCGAGCATGGGGAGAGGTGCAATGGAGAAGGGCATGGTTGGGGGAGCCATGGGGTCAAAATCAACCAACGGAGGCAGGAAGGGAATCACACCACCACTACACTGGGGTAATTCCCATCACTTCATTGGGGTAACCAACGGGGGAAGAAACCAATGGTATATGGATGCGAGGGCAAGGAAGCTAATATGCCGATCTTTGAAGGGAATGATGCTCAAGGTTGGGTGTACCAAGTGGAACATTACTTCACCATCAATGGGCTGACTAAGTGGGAGAAACTCGTGGCGGCCGGTTATGTTTGGAAGGGAAAGTCCTCGCCTTGTCCCAATGGAGGGAGGCGAGGTATCCGATCTACTCATGAGGAGAATTTAAGGAGTGCTTTTTGGAACATTTTCGAGCCATCCGAAAAGGGAACCTCCACGAGCAGTTCTTTGCCCTAACTCAGAAAGGAACAATTATAGAGTAATGAGAGAAGTTTGAGCTGATGTCAGGGAGACTGAGGGGAATCTCTGAGGAAGGGCTGGAGGGGAATTTTATGAAGGGGCTTAGGGAGGACATATGGGTAGAACCAATGATATTGAGTCCAAGAGGGCAGAGAGAGACGATGTAGCTAGCTCAGAGGGTGGAGGAAAAATACAAGAGAGAGAAGGCCATCTTAAGCAACACGTGGGAGGGGCCTATCGGAGTACCCCTACAACTCTAGCTCCCATAACCCAAATAGTATCCTTCCAAAGAGAAGCACCTAGGGAGAACTTCAAGCAACTCACAGAGGCAGAGGTGCAGGATAAGAGGGCAAAGAGGTTATGTTTTATATGTGATGAGAAGTACACGCCGGAGCATAGTTGTAAGGACCGACTCTTCATGTTCTCAACTTCTGCGATGACGAGGAAGCTGAGAAGGTAGGTAGGAGTGAGGCATCGATGGAGGAGGAAAAGCTTCACTTAGACATGACTGAGGTCTCCCTGAACTCAGTGGTGGGATTCACTCTAAATCACACTATGAAAGTGAGAGAAAAAATAGCAGACAAGGTAGTTGTGATGATAGATAGTGGGGCCACCCACAATTTCATCTCTAACTAGGTTGTAGACCAATTGGAGCTAAAACTGGTGGACACGACCACACAGGATGCTATGGGGTGATGATGGGGATAGGAATGATGGAGACAAGTAGAGGGGTAGTCTTGACCAAATAGGAGATCCATGTGAGGGAGAATTTTTCTCCCATTGGAGCTGAGGAGCACTGATGTCATCCTAGGGATGAGATGACTACAAACTTTGAGGGATACCAATGTGAATTGGGGGATGCTGATAATGAAGCTGATAATAAAAGGGAGGAGGATGGTGATTAAGTGAGATGTAGGGCTCTCCAAAGCCATGGTATCACTAAAAATCATGGTAAGAGCCATACAAAAGAAGGGAGGAGGATTTCTAGCGGAGCTACAAAGCTTGGAAGGGATAAGAGGGGAGGAAGGAGGGAAAATCCCTCTTTCTGTACAAATCAATTATACAACAATTTCGTGAGGCTTTTCAGTCATCTTAGGGATTGCCACCACATAGGGGACATGAGCATGCCATCACGCTGAGGGAGGGGGTATCACCAATCTGTGTCAAACCTTACCACTACCCCCAAATCCAAAAGGATGAGATTGAAAGGTTGATCCGAGAGATGATGGAGGCTGGAATCATTAGGCCTAGTGTGAGCCCTTTCTCTAGCCCAGTTCTACTAGTTAAAAAGAAGCATGGAAGCTGACAATTTTGTGTGGACTGCTGGGCACTGAATAAAGAGACTGTGCCAAATAAGTTTCCTATTCTAGTGATAGATGAGCTTTGTGGAGCGGGGGTCGAAGGTGGACCTAAAATCAGGATACCATCAAGTCCGAGTGAGAGAAGAAGATGTTCCCAAGATAGCTTTCAGGACAAATGAGGGACACTATAAGTTCTTGGTGATACCCTTTAATCTCACCAACGCACTTGTGCTACCTTCCAGTCCCTCATGAAAAAGGAGTTTCAACCTTACCTCAGGAAGTTTGTTATGGTGTTCTTAAATGATATCTTAGTATATAGCAAGACCATAGGATTGACAGGGTACTACAGGAGATTCATGAGGGGATACATCACCATTGTTTGGCCTCTAACAGAGCAACTAAAGAAGGACAGCTTCTTGTGGGGGGAGCAGCTACTCAGGCCTTGAGAGATTGAAGATGACAACGACCACAATTCTAGTCCCAGCACTACCCGATTTAAGCCAGACCTTCAACGTGGAGATTAATGCTTCATGATATGGCTGATAGCAATTATGCTTCAATTTGGTTTGCAAAACTCAAGTTTTGCATTGAAATTCTACCCGTGCAGTGGCGGAATCACGTAGATGTGAGGGGGGGGGGCCCTCCTCCTCCACTCTCAAATTTTGGAATTTTGGGTGTTTCTTTCACTCTGAAGTGATGGAAGTGTCTAATTTACCACAAATGTTACTTGGTCAGCTTTTTTTATCTATAAACCTTATGTTCTAAATTTATTACTAAATAAAATTATAATTTCTTACTTTATAGATGTCGTAATTTATCACATTCTTGGTTGAAGCTTTTTTATTTATGGCATGCTGTTTTAATAGGTTAGATAAGATAATTTACATGTATTAATGTATCTTGTATTGTACCATATAATAAATTCAACTATATTAAAATGTTAATAAATAATAGAAGAGTTGACATAAATTAAGAAGAAGAATAACTTTTGATAAAATAGCTCGCTGAAACTTGAATGGGCAAATCTCTATTAGTATATCTATACATCTTAGGATTCTCTTCAGTTTTTTATGTTATCATTACTCTGACAAACCTTTCAGCCACATATCAATAGAAATTTGGTGGCAAAGTTTTGATAACCTTTGATTTCTTTTTAGGAACCTCAAAATTGTCTGATCTCAAGAGATGAGAGGAAAGTAGAATATTGGTTGTTTGCAACAACCCCAACACGTATACCAAAGATCCCATGCCATTGGTTATTAAGTGCTTGGTCGTTGCTTCTGATGCTTAGTCATATATTTCTTGAAGCACTTAGCGGCCTTATAATAGTGAACAGATGAGATGGGAAACAATCATAATATATCTATGTAGTAGAAGAGAATAATCATTCAAATAACGCATTAATATTTATAAAATAAACATCCATGATGAAAGTTGAATTCATTTAATAAATTTGCAAAAAAAAATCTCCCATATAGCCTTTGATTTCTTTTCAAGAACCTCAACATTGTCAGATGCATGCTCAGGAGATGAGAGGAAAGTAGGATATTGGTTGTTTGCAACAACCCAAACATGTATACCAAAGATCCCATGCCATTGGTTATTAAGTGCTTGGTCGTTGCTTCTCATGCTTGGTCATATATCTCTTGAAGCACTTAGCGACTTTATAATAGTGAACAGATGAGGAGATGGGAAACAATCATAATATATCTATGTAGTAGAAGAGAATAATCATTCAAATAACGCATTAATATTTATAAAATAAACATCCATGATGAAAGTTCAATTCATTTAATAAATTTGCAAAAAAAATCTCCCATATAGCACCCCCTCCTCTTTCAAAAGAGAGGCTAGTTCCGTCCCTGGAGACTGATGCTTCAAGATATGGGTTAGGGGCAGTACTTATGCAAAATCACAAACCCATAGTCAACTTCAGCCAAGCCCGTTGACAGACAGAGATAGGCTGAAGTCAGTCTATAAGAGGGAATTGATGACCATTGTATTGGCTATTCAGAAGTGGCGGTCGTACTTGTTGGGCCGAAATTTCATCATCGGGACCGACTAGTGAAGCTTGAAGTACTTAGTAGAGCAGATGATAGTGACTGAGGAGCGTCAAAGGCAACTGTCAAAGTTGTTGGGATATGATTTTGAGATTCAGTATAGGCCAGGGATGAAAAACAAGGCGGCGGATGCCTTGTCTAAATGTGTGGGGGAGCTCCAGGAGAGTCATTTCGACACCACTAATGTTGGATTGGGGGGCTATTAAGGAAAAAAGTGCACAGGACAAGGAGCTGAAAAGGATCAGAGAGGATCTGCTGAAAGATGAGTAGCCATCTGGGTTATTCAGTAGATGGGGAGACTCTATACCAAGCGAGGTTTGTGCTGCCACAAACTTCAATTTATATCCCGCAGTAGGAGCTCCAAGGGAGCACTATTGAGGGTAACTCTGGTGTATAGATGATTGGCGGCTGAATTATATTGAAAGGGGATGCACAAAGATGTAGAGGAGATGGTGGCCAAGTGTGAGATTTACTAGAGGAACAAGTATATGGCTATGGCTCTAAGGTGGCACTTCCAGACATAGTGTAGGAAGAAGTCTATGGATTTCATAGACAGGCTACCACGATCAGAGGAGTTTATAAATATTATGGTGGTGGTGGACAGACTAAGCAAATATGCGCATTTCATTCCTCTATGACAACTTTACATGACAGTAAAAGTGGTATCGGCTTTCATTAGAGAGGTGGTCAAATTACAAGGGATACTAGAGTTTATAGTGTCACTTTTGGAGGGAGTTGTTCAGGTTGCAGGGGACTGTGCTGAAGAAAAGCACCATTACCACCCTCAAACTGATGGGCAGATCGAGATGGTTAACAGGATCTTGGAAACATATCTGCGATGCTTTGCTTCAAAGACACCTCAGCTGTTGGCTAAGTGGATGGCGTGGACAGAGTACTGGTACAACACTTCGTACCATTCAATATCCTAGATGACTCCTTTCAAAGTGTTGTATGATAGGGATCCTCCTTGTTGCACTTTGGGCAAAGTAACACATCAATCTTTTTAGTGGAGCAGTACTTGAAAGAGCAGGACATGATACTAGAGGAATTGAAAATACATATGTTGAGAGCCCAGTAGTTTATGAAAAGGTAGGCTAATGAGCACAAGAAGGACATTCAGTTTGAGGTAAGGGATATGGTGTATTTGAAGCTTCGTCCATACAAGAAGAGGATAGTGTCTAGAGGAGGAATGAGAAGCTGACTATGCAATACTTTGGCCATTTTGAGATAGAAGAGAGGATCGGAGCCGTAGCGTTTCTACTGAAGCTATCTCCGACCACGACCATACACCCGATATTCCACTTGTCACAATTGAGGAGAGCTATAGGGGATCGCACCTCAGTTGCAGAGTTACCAGTGACGCTGACAAAGGACCTGAAGGTGGTTCTAGAATCACTGGAGTTGGTAGAAATACGACAGGGGGAGGGAGGAAGTAAGTGCTAATTAAGTGGAAAAACCTACCTGAGTACGACGCTACTTAGGATCCGTATGAGCATATGAAACACAAATTTTCGTCCTTCCACCTTGAGGACAAGGTGATTCTTTGGGAGGGGGTATTGATAGACCGGTCCAGGATGGACCGATCCAGCCGACCCAACACCAGGGCCGGCTCTTGGTCTATTCCAAGAGGAACAAGGAGCAGCCAGCCCCCCTTTGTGGGGCCCATGCATTGATGGAAAATTCAAATAGGAGGGGGGTAGTTTATGAGGGAAATTATTCAGGGAGGGGTTGTTTAGTAGTTATGCTTTTATTTTTTATTCTCTAAATAGGGGAGAAGAGATTATGGTTAGGGTTATGTAAGATGTTTGTTGATTTCTGAATTTCTCTTAGGTGTTTAGGCTCTAGCCACCGACTAGGGCTTGGGAGAACCGGATCTTCCTCTCGAATTGAAGATCCATTCTATCTTGTTTGTTTTCTTTTTCGTTTTTATCAATTGCCAAATTCCTTAGTATTTTGCCTGGGGATTTATCTCAAAATCCTGCTTGGATTTGCTGAAATTCCAAATTTCAGCCAAGGTTTCTTCAATTTCTGCATGTGTTTCCTATCAAATGCATGCTCAACTAACACACATAAACAGTATGAAAATTCATAGGACATTGAAGGATAAACCCATGTTCAAATTCAACAATAAACTATATAACAAATCATTAGCACAGTTCATTTTTTTTTCCCTGATGAAACTTCCGAAGTGTAATGACCATGAAGTCATAAAAATCAGTTGACATCATCTATTTGAACTTGAACTCATCTGCATGAACTATACAACGAAAGCAAGTCAGTATTCATCCCATCTGCATGATACAAACGAAGGATCTGGGGCAGAGCTAAAACATTTCTTAAAGAGGACATACAAGTACAGAAGAAACATGTTTTATAGAAAGAAATTTTGCACTTGTGCAAACTCTCAACCATTTTGCTCTAGGCTGGAGACCAGCACTTTTGGTATCAAAGACTTCTTTCTGAAAGCAAATCTTTAAGAAAATTTTTGCTCTCAAAAAAAAAAAAAAAAAAATCTGGAGACAGTCTAGGACCAAAAACTCTAAGTTCAATTAATTTACCTTATTCACTTGTCTTTTTCTCTCTCATATCTTACATAAATGACTAATTGATGTAATGTCGGTACCCTTGTGACTGTGACATTCATCAAGTTAAATCATGAATATTCTCACTTGATCACTGAGGTTCTCTTCGTGTTCTTAATCTCTCTTTATGCAACATGAAATTATCAATCCAAATGCTACAAAACTTGTAGCTCAAAAATCCTTGAGACATCCTACTAAAGTGAAGAAAGTGAATTCACCTCATCATTTGTGTGTTATTTCATCTTTCGTGGCTTTAATTGAAGTGTGTTGACTCTATGATCCCATAGTGTATGTGAGTCTATTTTGATGATACAAACATATGAGGAAGAAACTAATGCTATATGATGACATTTCCAAGTTTAAAGATTGCAAGGACTTGGGTGTAAGATTCAAGACAATTGATGACTAATCCTATGACGAGAGAAGCAACAGAAACTCAAAACAAACTCAAGAGATGATAGAGAAGATGAAAGAGTAATTTATAGTCTATTAGTGGCAATAGAAAAATTAGTTTTGTATTCTGCTAGATGATTATTCCTGGGTCCAAGCTCTCTTTAGGAAATCCATTAAGTAAATACTATTAATTACTCAAAGTTATATTAATATTCTATATTTTAATCAAGTTAGTTAAATAGATTTTAGAAAAAATTTACAAAACAATTTGATCAATAATTTTATTATTTTTTACTAATTAAGGTTTAATTAAGATTAAAATAGTAATAAATATATAATTATTTTATAATTGCAAAAATAGCTTGTAATTTTATTCACATTAGATGCATCACATTTTTGCATGCAAAACCGTATAAATATAATATAAGTATTTATCAAAATCATTTAGATATAAGATTGAAAAAAAGTTCAAGAAAATAACCAAACTAACCTTCCACTAGATCTTATAATGAATGCGAGTAGGGGTGTCAATAAATGACCCGACTCAAAAAAATTTGGGTTCAAGTTGACCAGTTTACTAAATGGGTCGGGTTCGGGTTGATCCACGAATTTGCTTTTGACCCAAAAATGACACATTTAATATCCTTTTTTCTTATTTTTTTAATTTGTTGGTATAATCTTCTTATTTTTATTAAATATTTCAAACTTTATAGTTAATAATTTACCCAAAAAAAATAACCAAAATGAGTTAACGAGGCATTCGGGTTGGTAGCAGTCGGATTCGGGTTAACTGAATTTTGGTCAAGCCAATTTCGGGTCAGACCTGAACCTGACGCGTCAATCCATTTTGACCCCTAAATTCGAGGCAATAAGCATCTAAGCAGCAATGGTCTTATAACCTTGGGGTTTTGGTAACATTTGAATCAGCCTATAAGGGTGAATAGTAGTTTAATGCTAGTTTATTGACCAAAATGGTAAATTTGAAAAAAGGGAGCTTTACTAAGACATTTTAATGGATTTTGGTGATTAAATCGAGTCTATATAAACCCTAAATTCTCAAATGAATAAGTTAGTGAAACTGCTATAAAAATCCTTTATGCCATAATCTCTCTAAAGCACTTCTCTTGGAGAAAATTTTCATTATTTCTAAGGGATGAATTCTTCATTCCCAAAAAGCTTGAGAGGCTTTAAAGATCATTCATTTGCAAGCTAAATTTCAGTGCACAATGATCATCAAAAGCTGCATGGTTTCTTTAATTTTTCATTTTTCATCCTTTATTGCAATACTTGGTTACACCAAAAAATCAAAATATGTAGTTCATTTTTGTTTCCTTTTGTTATGTCATGGAAAGACTTGGTGATCTGGTATTTTTAGTTTCTATTTGCACTTGCTCGTTAGGCCGTCTCCAGCCATACTGCAAACGGCTGTTTGCCGTGCTGCCATCCTCCCAACCGAGCGGCAAAACTGTCGGCATTCAATTGCCGATGAACAGTGCGACGCCAATAAGGGCATCTCCAACCGAAAAACTCATTTTTCACTCCAAAATGCAGTAAAACTCCAAAATGCAGTAACTTGACTCCAATCGAACTTCATTTTCTAACATAAAAAAGGAATATTCCTAGCATATTCTTTTTCTTATTTTATTTTAAAATTTTTTAATCAAATATTTATATTTATCAATTTTAAACCTATTATAATTTAGGAAATTATGTTTCTTTTCTCAATATAAAAAATTGGGATATTAATATGTTCTAAATAAGCAAATATACATTTGATACAATTAAAATTACATTAGAACACAAATGAAAACAAAAAAAATTTCTCACAGATCTTGGAGGAGCTGACACCACTCTTCCGGATTATTAGATTGTCATAACTTGCTATTTTATTTTTTTTATTATCCGAACTTGTTTTGTATTTTAATTCCAGTTTTTTTTTTAAGTATTGTAGTACTCAATGTCTTTTATTAAATATGTATGAAATGAAAATTATCGTAATTTTTATGTTAATGTTTATCTCTAAAAAAGTAATTCCATAAAAAATATTTTATTTTTTGAAAAATAATTTATTTCTAAATTATTATTATTTAATTATTTATAATATAAATTTATATTTAAACATTTAAAATTAAAAATCAATTATATATTTAAAAAAAAAATGGCGTATGAACAGTGCGACGCCAATATGGCGTCGCACTGTTCATCGGCAATTGAATGCCGGCAGTTTTGCCGCTCGGTTGGGAGGATGGCGGCACGGCAAACAGCCGTTTGCAGTATGGTTGGAGACGGCCTAATGGCGTCGCACTGTTCATACGCCATTTTTTTTTAATATATAATTGATTTTTAATTTTAAATGTTTAAATATAAATTTATATTATAAATAATTAAATAATAATAATTTAGAAATAAATTATTTTTCAAAAAATAAAATATTTTTTATGGAATTACTTTTTTAAAGATAAACATTAACATGAAAATTACGATAATTTTCATTTCATACATATTTAATAAAAGACATTGAGTACTACAATACTTAAAAAAAAAAATGGAATTAAAATACAAAACAAGTTCGGATAATAAAAAAAATAAAATAGCAAGTTATGACAATCTAATAATCCGGAAGAGTGGTGTCAGCTCCTCCAAGATCTGTGAGAAATTTTTTGGTTTTCATTTGTGTTCTAATGTAATTTTAATTGTATCAAATGTATATTTGCTTATTTAGAACGTATTAATATCCCAATTTTTTATATCGAGAAAAGAAACATAATTTCCTAAATTATAATAGGTTTAAAATTGATAAATATAAATATTTGATTAAAAAAATTTAAAATAAAATAAGAAAAAGAATATGCTAGGAATATTCCTTTTTATGTTAGAAAATGAAGTTCGATTGGAGTCAAGTTACTGCATTTTGGAGTTTTACAGCATTTTGGAGTGAAAAATGAGTTTTTCGGTTGGAGATGCCCTTAAGGAGAGTGTATTTGTTAGGTTGTGATGTTCTTGATCTGCTTGAAGAACGGAGTTTAGGCTTGTGGTAGCAAGTCTGAGTAGTGGAATACTAATTTGAGAAGGAATTAGGTGTCCATGTAGACTGGTTTTAGTTGAATGACATAATTATTTTATATGTTGTCAACTTGTTTACTCTTTTAATTGCCCTTTTACTTATTTGTATTTATAATGTTAATTTTGCACTTATTTCTATTAATTGCAAATAATAATTCACCCCCTATCCCCTCTTTATATGTCATACTCTTAAATTGATATCATAGAATTAACTCATTTGATATAATCACCGAGGATAAACTACACATGGCACACAATTTATCTTTGACCAAATTTAGTTCGTGCAAATAAACCCTTGCAAAATAAATGCAACATATTTTACCAAATTTACTTTGTGCAGATTCTATGACCCAAACACAACAAAATTACTTTGCATATAAACACTTCAGCTTAAGTCTCACCAAATCAAACAGAACATAAAAACAACAAACACGTTGAGCTTGCAATCAAGAATCCTAATCTGAACAGAATGATGTCTTAAAAGTCACCTCAAATCAAGAAATGAGCTTAAGACGTACTCACGCCCTAAGAGACAATAAAGCCTCTTACAAGTGGTAGGAAACAATTTGACAAAGAATCCAAGTTAAAATACAATGCAGTAGAGTCTAATTTCAAGATTTATAGCTGAGACATCCAGCCAGTAAAAGCATTCTAAGGTTAGAATCCAGACAAAACTCCAATGCCCAGCAGTTAGCATTGAATGGAACTTCCAATGAATGAACCATACAAAAAGCTTCCGAAGAGAGAACTGAGGCACGTGGGTCATTACCTCAAGGCTGAACTCTGGCGAGAATATCTCACAATGGCACGGCCTCCACTGTTCTTGATTTTTTATGACATTCTCCTCTACCATGTTTCCCTCGGTCTTTCCCAGCTCCTCCCAATTTCCAGCTATAACTGAAATTTTGAAGATTATTTGAGATTATGCAGGCCTATTTCATAAAAAGTGCTCAATGAACATGACACAAACATCAAGAAATACATACATAATAACTATTAAAACCGCTAAATCAACTAATTATCTGTATGCACCAATGATTTACTTTCATCCAACAATTTATTGAACAAGACAATTATCAAGAGAGGTCATAGTTAGCCTGCTAATTAATGCAAGTAGAAATCATAGTAAAAAATAAGCATTTGCATCATAATGGTATATATAAAAGAATGACCCAAGGAATGTCTATCAATAACAGTACAATGTCAGACTCTCATACCAGCCCACATCTAAAGGGTTGTTTGGTTGCAACTATTATAAGTGTAAAGTAGAATTAAAGAAAAAGTTTTGAAATTTGTGGTGTTCAGTTGGAAGAAGGAAAAAAAAAAAAAGTGGAGTAAAACATAGGTCTAGTTGAAATTCCTTACCTACTCATTTAAAGTTAGATATATGTTGATATGAGGTAAGCATGTACTTACATTATTGTATGTTAACTCTATAAGCTGGAGTGAGTAGTTGGCTTGGGTTAATTCTTAGTTTATAATGATTGTAAAGATTGTGGCGATTATGCAATGAAATGGTGTTGATTTTATAACAAGCCTCACTTCGAGTTGTTAAGGTGAACAATTTATAACCTTAAACCCCCTTAATGTTGTTTTGCTCGTATTGGTAATGTTCTTTTCGCAATGAGAAAAATCACTTGATGTGTTTTGTTTGTACAAGGATCAATGGGAGAGGAGAGATTTAATATGAAGTTAAAACTTACTTCTCAATGTAAGGTGCATGTGATTAATTTCATATCTTGCTATCTTTTATATGCATTAAGGATTACGGAGTGAGATTTTGAGGATTGGCAAATCTCATTCTTTTAAAATGTGGAGAAGTTATGTTTCTCATACTTTTAATGTTTATTTATATTGAATATACTATGCCAGAGGCTTTGCTGCTCGAATTTTTTTTTAATTATATTAATTGAATTTAAGTTTGCTTATTAGTAAATTGTTTGTTTGTGTGGATGTCTAAGGTGACATCATGCATTCTATCATGTAATGTTTTTGTTTGTCAAGATGATTAAGTTGTCCAATTTGGAAATTTACATCATTTGAGTATGGTATAGTCCAGCAGAACTTCACACCTTTATGTTTCTATACTTAAAGTAAGTCTACTTTGTAATTGTTAGGCATGAAGAGTATCAACTATACTTGCAATGTACTGTAAATGTAATGTTTGAAATGTGAAATCATAGTGCACATACGAATAAATTCTCATACCATAATTTCATCGCTTGTGAATGAGGTTTTGCCTTGTAAGAAGGTACAGCCATATTTATAATCTAGTGCAAATAGATTTTTGCACTCCAAAGATCCTAATGCAAATAGGTTTGATAGGTGCAGTTGAGTTAATGAACCACCGAACCAACCCATAGCTCCACCACCCTAGAATTGGCAATGAAATGGAATGAGTATTAATCTTGAATCAAGATTAAGAGCACCAAATCGATAGAGAGAGAGAGTGTATGTGGGGATTCTGGTGAAGGCAGAATGAAAAAAGGAGAGAATGAGCAAAAGATTGAGTTCAAGAGAAACAAGAGAGCAAGGAATCAAACAAGAACTGAGGATGAGATCTATGATATGAGGAAGAAGGTACGTGCTAAAAAGAGATAGAGACCAAGGGAGGAGAGGATTGGCCGGAGCTTAGAGCCAATTGTGCGAGTTCTTTGACAAAGTTATGTCAAGGGCTTTCCACTTGGAGGCTTGTAGTAGCAGGACATCATCATTCTACGATCAACTTGGTAAACTCGGAACTCTAGATTTCTTTATGCTAATACAATGATGTTTTATGCGTATGAATTAGGGTTATTAGGTTATTTGTGAGAGCTTAATTAAGATGAAACTTGAATTTAAACTCAGCTTAACATTGATTTAAATTAATTCGTGAATAATTTTACATATCAAAGGGTCTTGGCTTAGGCAATATACTCTCTAATTTCTAACATAGAGATCTCAGGTGCCAATCTAAGTCCTTACAAATATGAAAAATTTCTCCAAATCTACACAGATTAAATATTTATAATTGGCCCTGTGCCCGCCTCATATCTATAACTGTCCTTATGCTCACCTTATATCTATGCTAGCCTTGAGCCCGCCTAATAAAAATATTGGATAAATTTCTATCCTCCAAGAAAAAATAAGTAATTTCACACACCTGTATTTTAATTTATGTAGGTAATCATCTTGGAATTGAAGATTTGGAGCAATGAACCTACAATTGTCCTACATAATCTTCAAGCATAGATTTTGAAAGGGGATTTTATCTAGATTATATAAGCAATCTTAGAAGCTAAGAATCACAAAATTCTAGGGTTCTGATATTTTATACTATAATTTTATATATTTTAAACTTAGATGTTAAGAATCATAGAAAGCACGAGTAAATGATATTTTACATTTGTATTCTTGAATAAATGATAGTGAAAGTTGTTTGGTTGGTAGAATTTTGAGTGTAAAGTAAACACATGAGTTTAAAAAATTATGGGTTTGGACAATTGTGCACATTATTTTGGGAGTTAGACTTCACCTTCTAGTTCATTTTGAGTTTAGAATTTTTCCAATTTAGAGCAAATTCCAAAGACACAGCTTGGGTAAAAGTGATGTCTACTGCCCGTCGCCACCTATCACAAGTTGCTACCTATCGTTAGCAGCCATCATCAGCCTCCGTCCCTTATTGTCAACTGTTGTTGCTGCCACCGGTCACAGACCCCAATCACCATCGGCCTCAGGCCCTCAACCATCACCATCATAGGTCACCGCCAACTATCACCACCTCTACTTATCGTCAGGCATTAACCTCATTGTCCGCCGACTCCAATCAACTAGTATTCCAAATGCATTACTATTTTACTTTGCATTCCCTTACTTGAAATCAAATAAAAATAAACAAATAAACTCCTGAATTTGTATATACTCAATCAAACAACTCAAAAATATTTTCAATAAACTAATTTTATTATGCACTACATTCGTTTTTCATCAAACGTAATAGCACCTAAGTTGTAAATGAATAATGAGACAATTTATAAAGAGGTTTCATAGTTATGTTATAAAGTGGAGAACAATAAATTATTATTATCCTTCTAATTTCATTGAGTATAAGGTTGTGTATTGATAATAAGAGTTTAAAAGAATTAGCTTTATATTTTATAATTATTTTTTAACTAAATCACTTGATTATTATAAATAAAGGTTAATGGAAAAAGTTTAATATAGATGAAGATATTAATGATTATTTTGTTGTGTGTCACTTAAAAATTGTTGATTATAAGAATGTGTAAATTGGTTGTTATAATTTTTTTAACCTTTTGATACCCATTGTATTGAATGTATAGTTGATATGGATTCCTCTGAATCTAGGTATTATGAAGTGCCATGTATTGAAGCAAGATAGGTCAGAGTGATGATCGATATATCATATTGATGATGATCTCTATCAAGTGGGCAACTCTTTATTCTTTATGGGATAAGCATACACTTGTTATGGTTGTCTTGTGATGTTTATGAGCATTGTTTGATAGGTATAAATTAATCATGCTCAACAAATCCTCTGACTCTATTGATATATAGCACACTTTAATCATACAAATTTTAAAATATTTATTAAAACACAATGCTCATGATATAAAATTTATAAGATATATAATTGAATGACCGATGGATATAAATGTTGATAGTACCCTTTGAATGATAAGGCTAAGCAATTCTTAGCATGACTCGTGGGTCAATAGACTCTACTATATAGGTGAAAACCTTCCTTTTATTTAGGGTATTACAAATAACCAACTACGTATAAGGTATAATAGTGAATGATTGATGAGCTGTTTCGGGGTGTATAAACATGGTATGTGATGCAACATGAGAATATTAATTTTTTTAAAGATAACATTGAAATAAAATGATATGATTAAATGGATAGCCTCCTCATTTTCAAATTGCATGATTATTACATAGGCAAATAGGCTCAATATAATTATAGCAGTTTCATTGTCATGTTGTTGTTTTAGTTTTTAGTAAAATGTAATTTAGTAGTAGTGGTGGTATAATGTTTGGTCGACAACATTTTAGGTATAAAGTAAAGAAAAAATAGGAGTTTTAAAAATACAACCGTTTGGATGTCTGTGTTTCAAAAACAAAGTATTTTTTGAGTGAATTTGAAATTATTTGAGCAAATTCCAAATACACATCTTGTGTAAATTGATGTCGGCAGCCACTACCACTGTCAGTCACTGTCTACAACCTCCGATTAACTGTTATTCTAAATGCACTGCTATTTTACTCTACATTTCTTTACTTTAAATTAAAAAAAAAAAGTAAATTATTGCATGTGTGTACTCAACCAAATAACTCAAACGTATTTTCAATACAATATATTTACTTTGCATTGCATTACTTTTTTAGAAGCAAAAAAAAAAAAACCCCTAAGTAGTTCAGGAACATGATAAAATTCGGCCAATGCTTGTACAAGATTCATCCTTGATCGACATATTGAGAAATCAAGATTTATTTTATGCCCATTGGATTCCTTATGTAATTCATCAATGTATCAACAACAACATCAAGCCTTTGTCCCACTACATGTGGTCCGCTACATGAATCCTTTTTCTCCATTGTGTCATGTTAAAAGTCAATTTCTCATTTAAATCTAATAAAGAAATATCATTTTTAATATTTTTAACCAAGTATTTTTAGGTCTACATCTGCCTTTCTTAATATAAGTCAAATATAATACATCTACTTTTCTAACCGGGTCATAAGAAGGTCATCATTTTATGTGACCAAACCATCTAAGGTGACTCTCTCTAATCCTATCTTCTACTGGAGCTACTCCAACCTTTTCACTTATATTGATGCGGACATCCAACCGTCCATGGCTATCCGAGGAGCTGAAGATCAACGTCTGTCATACTCCCACGTTATCTTATATTTTATTTGTAATTTTTAAATTTTTATTATGAATTTTCTGTTTTTACCCTCACTTAAGAGGGTCGTCCTATGTAAGCCTTAGGGGCATATGTGTCTTGTTTTAGTTTCTTAGGCCTATATATAGAGTCCCTTTCTTGTGTAATGGGATGATGAATTGTTAATGAAATTTTATTCTACTTGTTTGATCTCTTAGTGAGTTCATAAGAGGAGAAGGATCTCTTTATGAGTTCCGAGATTACCAAGATCTCTTTGTGAGTTCTTGAGGAAGTGGAATGATCTCTTTGTGAGTTCCTTGATTCCCAAGATCTCTTTGTGAGTTCTTGAGGAAGTGACGCTTGTAGATCTCTTTGTGAGTTCTATTGGAGGTGTTGCTCGAGGTGTGTATCTCCGGATTTTCTTTTTCCTAAACCCAATTTATTTCTTCTCTACCTAACCAAACTCTCTTCCTCCCAAATTCCCTCCACCGGCCCCCATAAGTCCACCGCCGGCCACCCCAGGCCAATCCCGCCACCGGCGGCTCTGCCGGCCTCCTTGGGACGGCCAAGCCACCGGCCTCCCTCTTGGGAATTTCAAATTTGAAATCAAATTTGTTTCCAAGAGGCATTGAAGACTTTCCTAAAATAGTTCCTTGATTTAAGACTTTCATATTAATTGGATGTCAATTTGAATTTGAAATTCAAATTAATTCTAATTGATAGCCCCATTATTGGAAACTTTCCTTTCTTTCAAAATCTGAATTTTAATTCAGATTTTATTAAATCTTTGATTAGTAATGTGGGCCCCACTCTACTTATGACAAATAATATCCTCCCTCTCTCTATGTGGCCGGCCCCCTCATTGGGCATAATCTCTCTCCTATCTCATTAATAGCCCCCCTCATTAAGCCTCCCTAATTACCTGCCACAATTCCCTCTCATCCAATTTAATTATCCCCATTAAATTTGAATTTAAATTCAAATTCATCCCGCCAATTCCACTTAATCTGAAATTTAATTTCAGATTTTCATTCTCTCTCCCCAAATTGATTTGGGATTTAATTAATCTTGCCACCTAGGCAAGTAAATGGCATTTACGTTTCACATCATATATGCTCATTTCGTATCCTGTCTCTAAGGGTAAATCCAATCATCCACCTGAGCATCATCATTTATGTAACACTTAACTTAGTATTATGCTTCTTTTTTAATGGCCAACATTCTGCACCATAAAGCATAGCAGGTCTCACCACCATCTTATAGAATTTTCTCTTAAGTTTGAGGGAAACTATTCTATCACACAACAAGCCCGATGCATTTCTACACTTCAACTATCCAACTTGAATTCTAATGATAATATCCCCACCAATTTCACCATCACTCTGAATAATAGATCCAAGATATCTAAAATATGTACTCTTATTAATGACTTGATCGCCCAAAGTCACAATCCCCCACTAGATCAAGCACTACTAAAATTACACTCCATATATTCAGTTTTAGATCTACTAAACTGAAAACCATTAGACTCTAAGTTTGACCTCCATAATTCAAGTTTACCATCAACACCCTTTCTAGTCTTATCAACAAGAAGAATATCATCAACAAAAAGCATACACCAAGGTACATCCTCTTGCAAATGTCTAGTGAGAACATCCATGACTAAAGCAAAAAGATATGGGCTTAAGGCTGATCCTTGATGTAATACAACCGAAATAGGAAAATACTTGGTCAAACCACCTTGTATATGAACACAAATAATAACTCCTATATACATATCTTTAATGATTTGAATATAAGCACTATTAACTCCTTTCTTTTCAAGAACTCTCCTGTGGGCTCCGAAAATTCGGCCTCGGCCTCCGCTCGCTCTTCTTATTCGGCGAGGGAGTTTTAACTAACTAAGTTCCGAGGTAAATTTTGGAAGGCAGATGGGTTTGTAGATAAGACACTACCCAGAGATTTCGCCCTCATTTTGCGAGGACTTTATGATCTGAGTTCTGGTTTCCTATAGGCGCAAGCCCCTATAGTTAATTACCCCTCCCGATCACAAGAGAGAACTTTCGATTAAGGCTAGTCATCGATCAGATACGTAGAATATACGTGTTATCTGGCATATAGTAGCAGCAATAGGTTTGGAATTTGGAGAACTGAATTTGGATTTGGGAATTTTGAGAGTTTAATATTTAAAATAGAAATTGCACCATCTAGCACTTAAAGCGGATGGTGGGGGAATGGATGATGGGCCCGATCAAGATCCCATGGTTCCGTCGTCCCGGGCCATCGTGGTTCCTGGTCTACTTAGTCAAAGGAGGTAGTCGACCCAACCTGACAGAAGGATCCTTGTCGGCAGCCATGGGTTGCTTCGTCCAAGGGGACCTTGTAGACCGGGGTTGGAGTTTGTCTAAGGGGACAAATTTAAATCCACCTTAGCTAACAGAGGGCTTTGTGCCCTGTCAATTATATCCTATTGATTCATATCTCAAGGATTTGATGCCAATAAGGAACGTATTGGCTCTGGCCATAACCGGTATATCGTGGTGCCATTTGGCGACAAAACCACGCGGTTCAGAGGGCCCCGGGTCATAACCGTTTATCCTGCGGTGGCCATTTAGCGGCAGACCGCCGGTTAGAGGACACGTACCACGTCCTTATTGGCAGGAGATTGTTTGAGAATGGATCCTAGTGATATTTTCGACTAGGCATTTCGCTCTTTTGTGAGCTGAAGTAGATTTTGATTTGTCCACCCCGACAAACTGTTGCGGAGGGTGGATGGATTTTGCTTTAAGATATTGATGATTTGATTTCAGTTTTAAATATCTTGAAATTTGGAGTTTGTAGAGTTTGGATTCTGATAGACATTTGAGTGGAATTTGAAATATTTATGGACCCCTCCGGTTGAGATCTTTGTTCAACACGGCCATCATCGGGGTTGATTTGGGGTCATTTCTATTTGATTGAACCCTGTCGACCCTATCAACTTATCGATGGGGGATCGGGTTTCTCGTAGGCTTTGTGCCTTTGTTTATGAATTTTCTTAATTTTAGGCATTGAAGGCCTAAAAAAGAATGTATTAGATAAATATATTCTGGTCGACCTCGTGACCACATATTTATCCAATGGTTTGAACCCTGTCTACTCTCATTTACATGCTTAGGAGGGATCGGGTTTCGCAGGCTTCGTGCTTTTTGTTCAGTGAATTCTTTTGATTGTAGGCTTAGCATGCCTAATACGAATGTGTTGAAACAAATACACTGGTTTCCACAGCCGTGTATTTGTTTAAAGGTTCGAACCCTGTCGACTTCTATTGATCCGTATAGAAGGATCGGGTTCGAACTAGAATTCACTTATCGACCCGCGCAGCATCCCTAGGCGTCACGTGTGTACCAATAACACGCTCGCCGGGGCCCATGCGGGTGATTTTTTTATATACCTCTTTAGTGTACCTATGTGTATACAAACTATAGTGTAGGTACAGGGGTATTTAGAAATATTTGTAGACGCCTTCTGTCTGCTTGTACAGAGGTTGCAGATCCGATGGCGTTGGATTCTGATGTTGACTCCCCCTTTCTCAATCACACCGGGGGAGGATTTTTTTGGATTCGGGAGTCAAAGGCTGCTGATTTGGGGAGGACTCCCTTTAGGCTCTTCAGTGTGGCAGACTTGTTATTTCCGGTATTTGTAGGTACTAGAGCTGTTTTTCTTCTTGAGTATAGAACTAAGAAGAGAGTTTAGAATACCAGGAAGTTTGGTTCTAATTTGTTCAAACATGTCATCCCTTCTGTCAGGGGGTGTCCTTTTTTCGTACCTCGGGTTGCTTTTTGTACCCGGCATACTTGAAGATCTTGATCACCATTGTCGTAGGTGATATCTGTACTCGTGTCCACAGTGATTTGTTGTTATTTCAATACACTGTTGTTATCCACAAGAATCCCTTTGCAAGGGACTATCGTTGTAGGTAATATCCGTACTTGTGTCCACAGTGATTCGTTGTGCCTACGAGGTACTCACTGTTGTTATCCACAAGCTGGTTGTATCCATTTACGAGGACCCGTTGCGTCCGCCACGAGCTCCTGGAACTGTTCGTAGGAGACCCATTGTTTCCTACATCATGCCCACCTGTCACCAATCTCAGGTGGTTTTGCTAATTGTACTTGTTTACATGGGACGGTCCACTTTCATACACCGGGCTGCCTTTGTACTCGACATACTTGAAGATCTTGATCACCACTGTCGTAGGTGATATTCGTACTTGTGTCCACAGTGATTCATTGTACTTTCAATACACTGTTGTTATCCACAAGTATACATTTGCAGAGGACCGCTATATTCACTATGACCTCCTGAAAATGTTTGTAAAAGATCCATTGTTTCTGTGCATCATATCCACCCTTTCACCAATCTCGGGTGGTTGATAGTTGAATTTGTTTGTAGAAGATGGATTTTTGATTGCTGGTCTCCAGTATTGCCCTCTCATTTAACAGGCATTTTGTAGGGATTGTTATAGGAATTCATGCATCGAGAACTTGTTCGCCACGAGTCCCCCGTGTGCGATTCAAATTTTGATCTTTGCATGTGTTTTGATCCAAATTCAGTTTCATTCAGACTTGAATTCATCAAGTTTATAAGTCCCCACTTGATGTCGTATAGCCTGAGTTCGAGTTAAGTTTCATTTAGACTTGAATTCAAACTCAGTCTAAATCTCCCACATTCATTCAGGTCTCCTATCATCCTACTGAATTCATCCGGATTTGAATTAAATGCTTGCAAATCTGGATTTCACTTGGCGTCGTACAGTTCAAGTTCAAATGCATGTTCGTATTGACTTGATTTTGATTTCAGTTTTATTTCATTCCATCTGAATTTGGTCTTTAGAAATCATTTGAATTTTGGTTCTGAATTAGGTCCACAAGTCTTTTGTTCTTCGTACAGGTCCTCTGCTCATTTTAGTTCAATTTCTGTGCTCTTCTGTTCAAGTACAGATCTTCTATATTGTTGCCCAAGAAGATTTTCAAATTGTTCAAGTCTTTGTACATTTCAGTGAAAATTTCGGCAGCACCCCGGCATATCCCCGTTTGGGGGAAAATTGGGGAGCTGGGCCTTCCCACCACGCTACAAGAGCGTGTATGGTAGGTGTTCGTAGACACCGCGGCCGTACAAATTTTCATCCCACCACGCTACAAGAGCGTGTATGGGGCCTTCAGTAGTACCCGTACAGCGGAACAGCAGTGACGTACCAGAACAGCAGTGACTCCCCACCACGCTACAAGAGCGTGTATAGGGCTCTCCCACCTCGTCGTATGCTTCGCACCGGGCTCCCTCCTACCGTGCTACAAGAGCGCGTATAGGTGGTTCTCCGGTCCGCTGCAAACGTCGAGAATGGGATTTGGAACATCATACCTTTGCATAGCAGTCGTCGGCGGTGTCGGTGTCGATGTCGAGGTCGAGGTCGTCCCCACCACGCTACAAGAGCGTGTATAGGGCTTACCCGCCTCGTCGTATGCTTCGCACCGGGCTCCCTCCTACCGTGCTACAAGAGCGCGTATAGGTGGTTCCCCGGTCCGCTGCAAACGTCGAGAACGGGGTTTAAGTTAGAATTTATACCTTGGAGATCGGAGGTGGCTCGTGGATCGAGGCAAAAAATGGATTCCATTTTTTATTCTTCTTCTTTTTTTTTATTAATTATAATTAATTATTAATTATAATATCTTTTAATTAATTATAGTTATTTTAATTAATTAAATTAATTAATCACTATTGTAATTAATTAAAATAATTAATCATATTTTTTATTAATTATTTAGAATTAATTAATATTAATTAACTTTAATTAATTAATAATAATTAACTATAATTAATAAAAAGTTATAATTAATTAAAATTAATTTCAATTAAATTAATTATAATTAACTAATCATTAATTATAATTATTTAATTAAAACTAATTAAAATTAATTATATTAACTAAATTAATTAAAATAATTATAATTATAATTAATTAGAATTAATTTTAATTAAAAATAAATTAGCCCCTCTCCCTCTACCCTCTGTTCGGCGGATTACGGGATTTGGCCGGAGAAGTGCGCGGGCAGGGAGAAAGTTACCTTCACAGCACGAGCTCCCGTCGTTGCTTGCGGTCAGACAGGAAGGGAAGCCGACGAAGGAGCAAAGCCGAACAGCTATGAAGGAGGTGGAAAGGCGGTGGAAGAGAGAAAGTTACCTTCGCAGCCAACAGAGCTCCCGTTGATGCTTCCGATCAAAATGTCCTAACTCCCGATCCTACAGGTAAGGTCGTCGGAGGTGCAAGCTCGAACAGCCACGGGGGAATCGAAGAAGCGCTCGACAAGGGAGAAAGTTACTGCCGCAGCGAGCTCCTGTTGTAGTTCCGATCAAACTGTAGTAACTTCCGATCTCACTGAGAGGGGAGGTCGTCGAGAGAAGCCGAGCAGATCTCACGAGGGAACTGCGAGAGGGAGAGAGGGATCGTGGGAGCAGGAGAGAGTCCGTAAGGGAGCCGAGCGGCTTCGTTTCCTCTGGCATTTAACGACTCGATCGAGTCGTGTAGACGACGTGCGAGGATGCGACTTTGATTGCGGCGACGACGTGCGAACGTCGTGGGATGGCAGGAGCCGGACAGGTAAGATTTTTTTTTTTCTCTCTCTCTTTTGTTTTATACGGCAGGTTAACAAATGCCCCCCAACAAATGTGGTAGGCGTCTGGAGCGGGCCACGTTTGTTGCATGCTGATTGACCCTGTAGATCTCTAGATATCTATTCTAGATGTCACACAAGGATTTTCATTTAGTGGATCTCCAAAAATTATTTGGATGTCACACTAACTTTCTTTTAGTGGATCTCCAAAATCTTGTTTGGATGTCACACTAAAATTTTTTTTTTTTTTTCACCGCGCTTCTAGATATATCCATAGATGGTTGATATCTTGTTGAAATTTTAAATATTTATTTGGGGATCTCGGCACGCAGCGCGATATCGACCCAAATAAATATTTAAAATGCCCCCAGTCTTTAGGGACATTGGTAGATGTCATTCAGGGAACTCATTCTGCGACCTTAGCTAGAGCCCTGAGATTTAGATTCCTTCTGTCCTGTGCTTTATGCTGCAAACTTGGTGAAGGATTGTCTGATTTGTCTTTGTTGACTTGTCAGAAATTTTGTATTCCTTCTGCCCTTTGCTTCTAGCTTTGGCGGGCTTGATGAAGGGGTAGATGCCGGTGACCTAAACCCTTAGGTTTGTATTAGGTCGATGGCGAGAAGTCATCGGTCCAGAGCTTTGTGCATAGCGGACTTGTTGATGACGAAATCCTCTTAGTTCGCCCATAGGCTTTTCTTGAACTTTGGGATAGTTTTCTTCGGTCCTTTGCTTTGTGCTTTGGCGGACTTATTGAAGAAAAATTCCTTCGATCCTCGCTTTGTGCTTTATGGATCTATTGAAGGATTTGCAGGTTTTGGATTTGGTGATAGTACCGAATATAGGTAGTATCTTGATCCTTAACCACTTGAGAAGACTTTAATCTGAATCACTTGAGTTCATCAGATCGGGAGAGCTGGTATTTGACAGCTCTTCGTCCTTTGGTTGCTGAGATGGGGGGTTCCTCTACTACGGCCTTTCTTATGGCTTGTTGAGTAGATGGAGCTGCCAGCGATCCGGCCATATTTGGGCTTGTTGGATCCGACCTTTTACACCCATTCAGGCTTCAGACTCGAGCTATGGGAACTGCACTTCCCAATGCTGATTTTGCTGAAGTTGACAGATTTGGAGTCATCCTTCGCGGTTGTAGATTTTGAAGCCTACGAACATTCAGTAGTTGCTCGAGATTCATCTTCCCTTAGAACTTTGATTCTCCAGTCATTTTGGAGAACTTTGTAGACTACGATCACTTGAACTGGTCGAGTCAAATTGGTCTCCGTTCTTCCTTCAGTCCCTACTGACAGGTTGACGAAGTGGGGGTTCCGCTACTACGGCCGTTCTTATGGCTTGTCGAGTAGACGGAGCTGCCAGCGATCCGGCCATATTTGGGCTTGTTGGATCCGACCTTTTACACCCATTCGAACCTTAAGCTTCAGGTTGTTGGAAAACTTCAAGCTTCTTCGGCTCAATTTTGTTTGAGTGTGTAGTTTCAAAAGTATCTTTCTTGACTTTTGAATCTTGGTTTGTTGGAGAAGGTGTCTCGATCTTTTGAGAGGCCACCTACATATACTTTGAAAAAAGAAGATCTTTGTATTTTTTTTAGCACAAAAGACATATGAATTGATAATTTTAAATATTTATTCGGGGATCTCGGCACGCAGCGCGATGTCGACCCGAATAAATATTTAAAATGCCCCGTCTCACAGGGACATTTTAAGGCAGAATAGAATTGGAATCTTGAAATTTTAAATATTTATTCAGGGATCTCGGCACGCAGCGCGATGTCGACCCGAATAAATATTTAAAATGCCCCCAGTCTAACAGGGGAATTTTGAAATGTGTTCTCATAACATAAGAGAGTTTCAAAATATGAAATGTATATGCTAATAAACAGACATGAAAGCATAATACACTAAACATAGCATTTATGCGTAGTAGTATTTCTTCAGATAACGACCATTGATCGGCGGCATGGGCCTTTGACCATTCAGATCGATAAGTTGATAAGCTCCTCCTTGAAATACCTTCTCGATGACGAAAGGTCCTTCCCAGTTGGATACGAATTTGCCACCGATTTTTCTATGCGGGATTATTGGCCTTCTCTGCACTAGGACCAATTCTCCTTCTTGAAATGATCGAGGACGCACACCATTCGATCAAAGGATTTTGTCATTCTTGCTCGATAGATCTCCAGGTTCTGCTGAGCTTGTAACCTGATTTCATCGAGTGCATCGAGCTCCTCCATTCTTAGACGAGCATTTTGTTCTTGAGTCAGCTCATTCTGAACAGCAACTCGAAGAGATGGAAGTTCAACTTCTAGTGGCAGTACGGCCTCAACTCCAAATACTAGAGAGTAAGGAGTGGCTTTGGTTGGCGTTTTGTAAGTTGTACGATACGCCCACAGCGCTTCTGCCATTTTCGTATGCCACTCTCTTTTGTTCTTGGAGAGAATCTTTTTTAGCAATTTCACCAACGTTTTGTTGAAGGCTTCAGCCAAGCCATTTGCTCTTGGATAATATATAGAGGAATACCGCCAATCGATTTTGTGCCGATCAACGAACCTATAGATTTTTGTACTCTTGAAAGCAGTTCCATTGTCTGAGATTATGCGGCGTGGCACACCGAATCTGTAAACAACATTGTGGGTGAAGAAGTTGATCACGTGCTCAGACGTAACTTCTTTGAATGGAGCCGCTTCTGCCCACTTGGAGAAATAGTCGGTTGCTGCCAAGATAAAGCGGTGTCCTGCTGATGACGGCGGATCTATCGGCCCAATAATATCAGTACCCCAACATTCAAATGGCCAGGATGCTATTGTAGGGTGCAGCGGATTTGGTGGTTGATGTATAACATCACCGTGGATCTGGCACTCATGGCACCTCTTAGCATGATTGATACAATCTCTGACCATGGTCGGCCAATAGTAGCCATTCTTTTAATTTTGATTGCCATCTTGGGACCTGATTTGGTGTGCTCCACAAAGTCCTTCGTGAACTTCTGCCACAACTTTATCAGCTTCTCGAGTCCCTAGGCACCTTAGCCACATTTGATCGAAAGCACGCCGATACAATGTGTTGTTGACAAATGCATATCGTAGCGCTCTCTTCTTGATTTGAGTAGCTAGTGATTTGTCTGTTGGCAATTTACTTTCTTTAAAATAATCAATAAAAGACAGTCTCCAGACATCTTCTTCCTCGACATCTAGACAATGCCACCATGATTCTGAAGTTTGACTGGCCTTTCGTCTTTTCTTAGGAACTTGATGTTCTTCAAGTTGATCTTCGAGATCAACTGGTTGGGGAGATTGAGGATCAACCGGAGTTGCATCCTGTTGGCTTGAATTTGGTATTCCCTCTGCCTGCGAGAATTGTAATAATGCCGGCTCTAGGATCCGCCGATTGTGCACCATAATTATTATAGGCCATTCGTCGTCCATATTCGCCATTTCTTTAGCCAATTTGGCAAGAGAATCGGCTTTGACATTTTGACCTCGGGGAACTTGAGTTAGTTTGACAACTGGAATTTGTTTCATAAGCTCAAGAACTCGCCGATGATAACAGGCCAACTCAAACTTGGTGATTTTATAAACTCCCAACACTTGATTTACAACAAGTTGAGAATCACCGAAGATTTGGAGATTTTGAATTCGGACATCGATTGCAATCTCCAATCCTGCTATTAGGGCTTCATATTCAGTCTCATTATTGGTCCGAGGTTCAGTCAAACTGAATGAAAATCTCATTATGCCTCCCTCGGGTGCTACGAAAATGATTCCAATTCCAGCTTGAGCCTTTTCGAGATTTGGAGGCCGAGCACGCTTTATTGACGATGCTCCATCAAAATACATTTCCCATACTCGTAGTATCTCCTCTTCTTCAACGTTCATGATCTGCTCGTCAGGTAGATCGTCGTTGAGCGGAGAATCTGCAGGGATAGGATGTGCTGCAAGAAAGTCTGCTAATACCTGCCCTTTCACTGCTTTTTGAGGGACATATGTGATATCAAACTGTAGCAATATCACTGCCCACCTTGCCAAACGACCTGTCAACGCTGGTCTTGTCATCAAGAACTTCAGCGGATCGATCTTTGATATCAAGGTGATTTTGTGAGATAGCATATAATGGCGGAGCTTCTGAACTGCGAAAATCAGAGCCAAACAATGCTTCTCAATTGGAGAGTAGCGGACTTCTGCTCCTATTAACCTACGACTGATGTAGTACAGTGCATTCTCCTTGCCTTCTTCATTATGCTGGGCCAATAGTGCTCCAAGGGACTCTTCTAGTGCTGCCGTGTACAGTATAAGAGGCTTCCCGGGGATTGGCGCCGCAAGAATGGGAGGATTCAACAGATATCTTTTGATGCTGTCAAATGCTTCTTGGCACTCTTTGTCCCATTTGAAACGGACATCTTTCTTCATTAGTTTTGAAAATGGTTGGCACCTACCCGATAGATTCGATATAAATCGCCGAATGAAAGCCAACTGCCCTTGTAAGGAGCGGAGTTGTCGAAGATTCTTTGGAGGTGGCATCTCCACGATCGCCTTGATCTTGTTGGGGTCAACTTCGATGCCTCGATGTCGAACAACGTACCCTAGGAATTTCCCTGAGGATACCCCAAATGCACACTTGAGAGGGTTCATCTTCAGATCATATTTTCTGATTCTTTCGAACACGATCCTCAAGTCATGAAGGTGGTCTTTTCGGCCTATGCTTTTAATGACCAAATCATCTACATAGCATTCGACCTTCTGATGAATCAAATCATCAAATATACGAGTCATTGCCCGCTGGTAGGTGGCACCAGCATTCTTCAGGCCGAAGGGCATGACTGTGTAGCAGAATATGCCTATAGGCGTTCTGAATGATGTATGTCTTTCATCTTCAGGCGCCATTTTGATTTGATTGTAGCCCGACGATCCGTCCATGAAGGAGAATATATCATAGTTGGATGTATTGTCAACTAGAAGCTCTGATATTGGAAGCGGAAAGTCATCTTTTGGACATGCCTTGTTGAGGTCCCTGAAGTCGATGCAGATACGAATCTGACCATTCTTCTTCTTTACAGGGACGATATTGGCAATCCAGTCGGCATACTTTTCCTCACGAATAAAGCCAGCATCTATAAGCTTCTTCGTCTCTGCAATCACCTGTTCTTCAATCTCCAATCTCATTCTCCTTGGAGCTTGCTTGACGGGTGTTACATCAGGCTTGATTGCTAATCTGTGAACCGCTACATCAGGGGATAAGCCGGGCATCTCAGCATATGTCCAGGCAAAGCAATCCCTGAATTCACATAGGAGTTCTTTTATTTCTTCTGCTTGATCTTCTGGTAGAAGAGAGCTAATGAAGGTTGGGCGAGGGTCTTCCTCAGTTCCCAAGTTGACTTCTTTTAGCTCGTCCATCGTAGCAGCTTGTCCACCATCTTCCAGTTCTTCTGGTGCAGGCTCAGCTTCTACGGGTTGATCATCATAATCATCAGCTTCGCGTGTCTCTTCAACACCATCATCCTCGGATTCGATTTCCATGCTCGTGATTGCCCGGCAAGTCTCTTTCCGGAGGAATTTTCGTTTGATGAACCCGATGCCTTTATATGCATCTATATCCTTTCGTTGTAATGGACGCGGATTTCTTCCATACCAGAGGCCCAAGCTTGTACGGAGCTGCCGTTTGGTAGTAGGAATATTGATTTGCTTTCGTAGCATTCTTTGAATATTTTTGGTATTGAATTTGGGTAGCCTCGTAGGAAATAATTCCTCGGAGTCGAGGAGCATGCAATCCCAGTCATGATTCTCCTCTTCATGAACTCCCGTGGAATATAACACATTCTTTGGCACAGTCCCATTTTTACGGGGAGGCAGATAAAGAGTGGAGAGTTCTTCAATTTTATGAACCTTGCGCGAAATGATTTCCTTGAAATGTTGCAAGGGGAACACGTGTGACTACGAGTACGCTGTCTGAAATTAACAGACTGTCTATTCTTCTAGAGAACACACTCTGCACTGAGTTCATGTAGATTGAGTCGTAGTCATAATTATCATTTGAAAATTCAACCTGCCTACTCCATTCATCCGTGGACTGGCATATTTTTCGAGATTTGGTAGGAGTAACGTCATCTTCATCCGTGTCGCTCCCAAGATGAGGTACATGCTTCTTTTCTTTAGGAAGAGTTGGTGATTTGGGAAGAGCCGGTGCTGCCTTCTTTCTTCCAACACGCTTCTTATCACCTTCTTGCTTGGGTTTCTTTGCAGCGTTAGAATTTGATGCTCTAGCCTCAAGAGAACTTGACGACTTTTGCTTCTTTGGCATGAAGTACTTAGCATCTTCATAAACTGTTACTTCATGTACTGCAAAGGGCTGAATATCGCCAGAGATCCTGAATTCTTCTCCTTCTCTGAGATACTTCATGCACTGGTGTAATGTTGAAGGATAACGCCGTATTCATGCAGCCAGGGGCGACCCAATAACGCCTTGAACGAAGTGTCCGCATCAATTACATGGAATTTGGCTTCCGTATGGAGTTCCCCAAATACAAGAGGAAGCATAAACGAACCAAGAGTTTTCTGCCCTTTCTCGTTGAAGCCATGCACCATCAGTTTATCTTGGCCAAGATGTTCCACATCGAGGCAGAGGGATCTTAGTGCCTTAAGGCTCATAAGATTTACAGAAGATCCGGGATCAATCAAAATTCGACTGATCATCATACCGTCGCTCTCTGCCGTAACATACAGAGGGCGGTTGTGGTCTGCTGTTCCAAGCAACATATCATCCTCAGCAAAGGTGATGAGGGGCTCATTTCGAGCTTGCAAGACTTCCGTCAAGTTGCGCTCAGCAAAATATGCCTCATATCTCTCGGGGTCCTTGAGAGCTTGGATCAAAGTTTCTCGAAGGTCTTTAGACATCAAGAGGGCATCATATATGCTGAGTTGTGCTGGGATCTTCCTCAAGTGGGATAAGATATTGTAATCTATCCCCTTAGATGAAGTCTCTTTCTTCTTGGAGTCATTTAGGATAATATCTTCATTGACAATTATCTCTTTTCCTTTATCTTTGTTAGGAATCCCCTTCTTTGGTGGAGGCGGCAATACCTTGCCACTTCTCAACTGTACTTGGGCCACCTCATCTGATTCAGACTTGTTTGATGAAGCGTTTTCTTCAGAGTCAACCATTGTCGCGTCTGGAGATTCGCCGGTGGACTCAGAATCGTCTCCCAATTTCACCTGCTTCATTTGCGACGCCACACTTGGGTCTGAATCTTCATCATCGGGAAAACATAGATCTTCTGAACTGAATTCCATTGATGACACCATCAGACAAAATTCAGGGGCCGCTTTTTCAGCGTATTTCTCCCTATCTGTTATTTTTAATGTTGCTGAGATGACACGGCATATCTCCGTAGGAAGAGATTCATCCTCTGCTTCTTCTTCCTTTTCATCTATTTTAAGCTCTTTCATAAAATCACCGAGCTTGATAGGCTTCCTGACAGTCTGGTAATATTCACCCAAGCTATCAATAGCCTTTTGAGTTGCAGTCTTCTTCGTCATAGGCTTCTTCAACTTGGCTTTCTTCTTGGAAGACTTTGACTTTGACTTTCCAGACTTTTGATGAGCTAGCTTGGTCAGGTTGCTGTTTAGAGGTGGATGCTTGTGACAGAGGCAACCATTTTAAGTTCAATACTGGCTCAGTAGGAGACTTCCACTTGACACCAGGAACTCCTTCCAGCTGTTTCAGCATTTTTGTTGTCTTCTTGGAGACCACGGTCTCCCATTGCTCACCTTGAACATATTTTTTTGTTATTGTTTCTTTAGACGGGAGTACGGAAGAGGACGTGACTACCCGGGTGGATCCCTTTCCGGGACGAACTAACACATTATCTGATAATGTTAATTCTCCTCTTTTGTACATCTTTTCCAACCAATCTTTGAAGACATAACAATCTTCAATTGGATGGCTAACTACCCGATGATATGGACAGTAGTTTGGGTCGCCACTATGCTTGGACTCTTCAGGTCTTTTGCATTCTGGCAATTCTAGACCGTTCTTGAGTGCTTGTCGAAATAGTTTAGCGACACTCTCCCTTTTAAATGAATATTCTTTATTCATTTTCTCCTTCAGAGAAGGGAACGTTCTATCACCAGTTCCCGTGGGTTGCCTCTGGCGCTCTCCTCCACCAGGAAAGGCTCGAGGTTTATCATTTCCTCCAAGAACCAGTTTTGGTTGAGGGATTGAATTGTAAGCCTGTTTTGGCTTTTCTTCGTACTGCATAGGCTGCTTTCCTTTGTCTACATTATACACTACCCGTTTACCTTTATCAGGTCTGGGAGGGAATGCAGAGTAAACATCATTTCTCCTAGCATCAGGAGCTTTAGCTTTTTTGGATTTATCAGGGAAGCTTTCAGACTTTGATAAGTTTAACTTCTCAAATTTTGCCACCCTGTCCAACAGATCCTGGAAGGTAGTGATTGAAGCCATGCATAAGAAGGGTTGCATTTTATCATCAATGTTTCCCATCAGTAGTTGAACTGCATGCTCTTCTTCCAGCTGCTGCTCGCACTTCATGCTGAGATTGCGCCAGCGTGTTATGTATCTCGTTACTGATTCATCCTTTCTCCTTTTGTCGAGGGCGAGATCAGCAATGGTAGTCTTCTCTATTGCACTGGCAAATCTTTTCACGAACAATGCCTCTAGTTCTGCGAAGATCTTCAGAGAATCATTTGGTAGCTCGGCATACCATTCGAAAGCAGTTCCACTCAAGCTGCTTACGAATTGCGCGAGGTGCTGTCTGGGATTTTTGTTGCCATCAAAAATATTGAATTTTGGCACGGAATATCCCTTTGGATATGACACCTGATCGTACTCTGCTGGGTACGGGCGACCTTTCCCTACCAACTTCTCTGCCTGTTCAGCAGCTATAATGGCTTTAATCTTTTCACTGATTAAGCCTTCTAGCTGTGACGCAGTTACAGGCTCAGATGCGCTCGCCACATTTTGTGGAGTACGCTGGCGGGTTGGATCATCAGTTTCTTTGCCACCTTCAAGTACACCTTTCACTCCTGAGGCTTGAGGCGCTTGAGGGTTTTGAGAATTAGCAGCTTGGTTGACGGGTTGGGCCGGTGCAGGGTCCACAGAAGTGGTCTTCTGCATCATTTCCATCATGACCGTCATTTGAGTTATCATCTCAGTCATTTTATCATTTAACTGAGAGATTTCTCTGTCTTTTCTTCGCATTTGTCGCCTTATTTGATTTCTCATTTCAGCGAGTGTGATGTCTTCACCAGCGAAGGGGTTTTCTCCAACCTCTTCTTCTTCCTCATCTCCTTCTTCTGAGGAGCGAGCACTTTGGCTGGCAATGGGTCTAGCCCTGTGGCGACGTCGATAAACACGTACGCGCGGCTGTGATTGCTGGTCTTCTTCATCACCATCATCATCTTCCTTTTCGACATCGACGTGGCTGACCATACGAACCACCTCGATCTCCATAGTGTCATCATCGTTATATTCTTTTTCTTCTTCTTGTATCTGAATTTCTGAGCGACGACGCCACTGAATTTCAGGTTCTCGGCTTGGAGGGATCACTTCTTCAATTTGCGGACTACGATCGAAATGAACTTCCTCTTTGGCTGAAGTAGGAGAATGACGGGATCTCCTGGAAGACTCTCCAGGATGTCGACTGTCATTATAATTGTCGTCATTATGGGCCTTCCTTTGGACCCATTTCTGACGAGTTTTGTTGGCAGGGGCGGATCTCCGAGAGACAGCTCCGGATGTCACGCCTGGTCTATCTTTTTCTTCAAAAATCTTTTTCTTTCGAGGCTTCGGCCTCCAAACTTGTTTGCCCGTTCCGCTGGGCCCTTTCGGCGACGGATTCTTGGACATGTGGTCCAAGTGTCACGCCCCGATGTGCTTCCCGCGGGAACTTGGCGTTGGTAATTTCTTTGTTTGGCTATCACAACAGACGATAGCCTCTCTCTTGGAGGAGTTCTTCGGGCCTCAACAATCAGTGGCCTCTGGAACTTCTTTTTCATTAAGCCCTTCTCCTTGACTGTCTTCAGTACACGGTGTACCCGGGCAGACAGACGTTCGGGTTCTCTTATCTTCTGAGGGGCTGGAACTTCAAGCTGACGCTCCCAAAAAGATTTCTTGAGCTCACCAGAAGAGCTATTTCTTTTTATCCACTTTAAATTGGCGAACTTATTCTGAGTGGGGATATTGATCTTTGATTCTGGTGCTGGCAGATTGGAGGGATGGACTGGTACAGGTAACTGCTGAGCTCGCAGCTCTGCATTTCTCTTCCTCCTTTGCCTTCTAGTAAGCCTTCCTCCAGATGAAGAAGCTTCAGTTTCATACCTCCCAGGTGCATCAAGCTCTCTGGGCAGGACGGTGGTGTTTGCAGTCACCACAGAGATTTCTTCCAGCGACAACCCTCTTTGCAGTAAGGGCCTTAGGTTGGGATAGTCTTTCAAATACAGAGGTTCTTCCTTGAGTAGTACCTCTGGCAGCAGTCCTTTCAGAGTAGGATCTTCCAGAAAGTTCTTCAGAGTTTACGCCGTACACAGGGACGGCTGCAGCCCTTGCAGTAGCTGCTGAGAATTCGAGCCCACCAAAGTGAATGGTGGCTCCAGTATTTCCAGTTTCAATTACAGCATTAGCCAGTTGAATCCTGGCTCCTCGTCCCAGTTGGACGGTCATCGGTGTGTCCTGCATTTTCATTCTGTAAAAATGAAAGGCAGGGGTTAGTGATCAGAATTGATACATCACCCCACGCAGAACAAATAATAGAAGCATGAGAGTTAGCATGGAATTCAAAACCCTGCTAAACAAATTTCCATTGATCTTATTTAAAAGATTCATTTTCAGGAAATTTAAAATTTTGATTTGCTTGCTACTATAGCCTTTGAATAACTAGCCAGAGATGGAAAGAGAAACCATTCCCCAGCGGAGTCGCCAGAAATCTGTGGGCTCCGAAAATTCGGCCTCGGCCTCCGCTCGCTCTTCTTATTCGGCGAGGGAGTTTTAACTAACTAAGTTCCGAGGTAAATTTTGGAAGGCAGATGGGTTTGTAGATAAGACACTACCCAGAGATTTCGCCCTCATTTTGCGAGGACTTTATGATCTGAGTTCTGGTTTCCTATAGGCGCAAGCCCCTATAGTTAATTACCCCTCCCGATCACAAGAGAGAACTTTCGATTAAGGCTAGTCATCGATCAGATACGTAGAATATACGTGTTATCTGGCATATAGTAGCAGCAATAGGTTTGGAATTTGGAGAACTGAATTTGGATTTGGGAATTTTGAGAGTTTAATATTTAAAATAGAAATTGCACCATCTAGCACTTAAAGCGGATGGTGGGGGAATGGATGATGGGCCCGATCAAGATCCCATGGTTCCGTCGTCCCGGGCCATCGTGGTTCCTGGTCTACTTAGTCAAAGGAGGTAGTCGACCCAACCTGACAGAAGGATCCTTGTCGGCAGCCATGGGTTGCTTCGTCCAAGGGGACCTTGTAGACCGGGGTTGGAGTTTGTCTAAGGGGACAAATTTAAATCCACCTTAGCTAACAGAGGGCTTTGTGCCCTGTCAATTATATCCTATTGATTCATATCTCAAGGATTTGATGCCAATAAGGAACGTATTGGCTCTGGCCATAACCGGTATATCGTGGTGCCATTTGGCGACAAAACCACGCGGTTCAGAGGGCCCCGGGTCATAACCGTTTATCCTGCGGTGGCCATTTAGCGGCAGACCGCCGGTTAGAGGACACGTACCACGTCCTTATTGGCAGGAGATTGTTTGAGAATGGATCCTAGTGATATTTTCGACTAGGCATTTCGCTCTTTTGTGAGCTGAAGTAGATTTTGATTTGTCCACCCCGACAAACTGTTGCGGAGGGTGGATGGATTTTGCTTTAAGATATTGATGATTTGATTTCAGTTTTAAATATCTTGAAATTTGGAGTTTGTAGAGTTTGGATTCTGATAGACATTTGAGTGGAATTTGAAATATTTATGGACCCCTCCGGTTGAGATCTTTGTTCAACACGGCCATCATCGGGGTTGATTTGGGGTCATTTCTATTTGATTGAACCCTGTCGACCCTATCAACTTATCGATGGGGGATCGGGTTTCTCGTAGGCTTTGTGCCTTTGTTTATGAATTTTCTTAATTTTAGGCATTGAAGGCCTAAAAAGAATGTATTAGATAAATATTCTGGTCGACCTCGTGACCACATATTTATCAAATGGTTTGAACCCTGTCTACTCTCATTTACATGCTTAGGAGGATCGGGTTTCGCAGGCTTCGTGCTTTTTGTTCAGTGAATTCTTTTGATTGTAGGCTTAGCATGCCTAATACGAATGTGTTGAAACAAATACACTGGTTTCCACAGCCGTGTATTTGTTTAAAGGTTCGAACCCTGTCGACTTCTATTGATCCGTATAGAAGGATCGGGTTCGAACTAGAATTCACTTATCGACCCGCGCAGCATCCCTAGGCGTCACGTGTGTACCAATAACACGCTCGCCGGGGCCCATGCGGGTGATTTTTATATACCTCTTTAGTGTACCTATGTGTATACAAACTATAGTGTAGGTACAGGGGTATTTAGAAATATTTGTAGACGCCTTCTGTCTGCTTGTACAGAGGTTGCAGATTCGATGGCGTTGGATTCTGATGTTGACTCCCCCTTTCTCAATCACCGGGGGAGGATTTTTTTGGATTCGGGAGTCAAAGGCTGCTGATTTGGGGAGGACTCCCTTTAGGCTCTTCAGTGTGGCAGACTTGTTATTTCCGGTATTTGTAGGTACTAGAGCTGTTTTCTTCTTGAGTATAGAACTAAGAAGAGAGTTTAGAATACCAGGAAGTTTTGGTTCTAATTTGTTCAAACATGTCATCCCTTCTGTCAGGGGGTGTCCTTTTTTCGTACCTCGGGTTTGCTTTTGTACCCGGCATACTTGAAGATCTTGATCACCATTGTCGTAGGTGATATCTGTACTCGTGTGTCCACAGTGATTTGTTGTTATTTCAATACACTGTTGTTATCCACAAGAATCCCTTTGCAAGGGACTATCGTTGTAGGTAATATCCGTACTTGTGTCCACAGTGATTCGTTGTGCCTACGAGGTACTCACTGTTGTTATCCACAAGCTGGTTGTATCCATTTACGAGGACCCGTTGCGTCCGCCACGAGCTCCTGGAACTGTTCGTAGGAGACCCATTGTTTCCTACATCATGCCCACCTGTCACCAATCTCAGGTGGTTTTGCTAATTGTACTTGTTTACATGGGACGGTCCACTTTCATACACCGGGCTGCCTTTGTACTCGACATACTTGAAGATCTTGATCACCACTGTCGTAGGGTGATATTCGTACTTGTGTCCACAGTGATTCATTGTACTTTCAATACACTGTTGTTATCCACAAGTATACATTTGCAGAGGACCGCTATATTCACTATGACCTCCTGAAAATGTTTGTAAAAGATCCATTGTTTCTGTGCATCATATCCACCCTTTCACCAATCTCGGGTGGTTGATAGTTGAATTTGTTTGTAGAAGATGGATTTTTGATTGCTGGTCTCCAGTATTGCCCTCTCATTTAACAGGCATTTTGTAGGGATTGTTATAGGAATTCATGCATCGAGAACTTGTTCGCCACGAGTCCCCCGTGTGCGATTCAAATTTTGATCTTTGCATGTGTTTTGATCCAAATTCAGTTTCATTCAGACTTGAATTCATCAAGTTTATAAGTCCCCACTTGATGTCGTATAGCCTGAGTTCGAGTTAAGTTTCATTTAGACTTGAATTCAAACTCAGTCTAAATCTCCCACATTCATTCAGGTCTCCTATCATCCTACTGAATTCATCCGGATTTGAATTAAATGCTTGCAAATCTGGATTTCACTTGGCGTCGTACAGTTCAAGTTCAAATGCATGTTCGTATTGACTTGATTTTGATTTCAGTTTTATTTCATTCCATCTGAATTTGGTCTTTAGAAATCATTTGAATTTTGGTTCTGAATTAGGTCCACAAGTCTTTTGTTCTTCGTACAGGTCCTCTGCTCATTTTAGTTCAATTTCTGTGCTCTTTTCTGTTCAAGTACAGATCTTCTATATTGTTGCCCAAGAAGATTTTCAAATTGTTCAAGTCTTTGTACATTTCAGTGAAAATTTCGGCAGCACCCCGGCATATCCCCGTTTGGGGGAAAATTGGGGAGCTGGGCCTTCCCACCACGCTACAAGAGCGTGTATGGTAGGTGTTCGTAGACACCGCGGCCGTACAAATTTTCATCCCACCACGCTACAAGAGCGTGTATGGGGCCTTCAGTAGTACCCGTACAGCGGAACAGCAGTGACGTACCAGAACAGCAGTGACTCCCCACCACGCTACAAGAGCGTGTATAGGGCTCTCCCACCTCGTCGTATGCTTCGCACCGGGCTCCCTCCTACCGTGCTACAAGAGCGCGTATAGGTGGTTCTCCGGTCCGCTGCAAACGTCGAGAATGGGATTTGGAACATCATACCTTTGCATAGCAGTCGTCGGCGGTGTCGGTGTCGATGTCGAGGTCGAGGTCGTCCCCACCACGCTACAAGAGCGTGTATAGGGCTTACCCGCCTCGTCGTATGCTTCGCACCGGGCTCCCTCCTACCGTGCTACAAGAGCGCGTATAGGTGGTTCCCCGGTCCGCTGCAAACGTCGAGAACGGGGTTTAAGTTAGAATTTATACCTTGGAGATCGGAGGTGGCTCGTGGATCGAGGCAAAAAATGGATTCCATTTTTTATTCTTCTTCTTTTTTTTTTATTAATTATAATTAATTATTAATTATAATATCTTTTAATTAATTATAGTTATTTTAATTAATTAAATTAATTAATCACTATTGTAATTAATTAAAATAATTAATCATATTTTTTTATTAATTATTTAGAATTAATTAATATTAATTAACTTTAATTAATTAATAATAATTAACTATAATTAATAAAAAGTTATAATTAATTAAAATTAATTTCAATTAAATTAATTATAATTAACTAATCATTAATTATAATTATTTAATTAAAACTAATTAAAATTAATTATATTAACTAAATTAATTAAAATAATTATAATTATAATTAATTAGAATTAATTTTAATTAAAAATAAATTAGCCCCTCTCCCTCTACCCTCTGTTCGGCGGATTACGGGATTTGGCCGGAGAAGTGCGCGGGCAGGGAGAAAGTTACCTTCACAGCACGAGCTCCCGTCGTTGCTTGCGGTCAGACAGGAAGGGAAGCCGACGAAGGAGCAAAGCCGAACAGCTATGAAGGAGGTGGAAAGGCGGTGGAAGAGAGAAAGTTACCTTCGCAGCCAACAGAGCTCCCGTTGATGCTTCCGATCAAAATGTCCTAACTCCCGATCCTACAGGTAAGGTCGTCGGAGGTGCAAGCTCGAACAGCCACGGGGGAATCGAAGAAGCGCTCGACAAGGGAGAAAGTTACTGCCGCAGCGAGCTCCCGTTGTAGTTCCGATCAAACTGTAGTAACTTCCGATCTCACTGAGAGGGGAGGTCGTCGAGAGAAGCCGAGCAGATCTCACGAGGGAACTGCGAGAGGGAGAGAGGGATCGTGGGAGCAGGAGAGAGTCCGTAAGGGAGCCGAGCGGCTTCGTTTCCTCTGGCATTTAACGACTCGATCGAGTCGTGTAGACGACGTGCGAGGATGCGACTTTGATTGCGGCGACGACGTGCGAACGTCGTGGGATGGCAGGAGCCGGACAGGTAAGATTTTTTTTTTTTTTTCTCTCTTTTGTTTTATACGGCAGGTTAACATCTCCATAGCACTCCTCTTGAAACTTTATCATATTTTCTCTAAATCAATAAATATCATATGTAGATTCTCCTTATTCTCTCTATATTTCTCCATCAAACTTAGGGGAGTAAACGAGTCGAGTCGATTCAAGTTTTAGCACTATCAAGCTCAGCTCGTCAGTTGAAAAGCGAGCTCGAACTCGAGCTCGTCCCACTGTAAACGAGCTCGAGCCGACTCGTCGAGGCACTCGATTTTTGTGCCCGTTTTCAATTTCCCGCCCGGTTTCCGTTTTCCCGCCCTATTTTCATCTAGGAGAAAATAAAGCTGCAGCTTTCTCCAATGTAATGAATATATATATGGATTGATGGAATTAAAAAGGTTGTAGCTTTTAAGCCTTATTAACGAGCTCATTTAGAGAGAGAGAGACAGAGGGATTGAGCATTTTTTTTCTACTGTCAAAGAGGTATTAGCATTATTATTCAAGTGTGTGTGTGTGTGTGAGAGAGAGAGAGGGGCATAGTAGCAGATTTCAAAATCAATGATGTGAATCAAGGTAGGAATTGCATAAAAAATTAAAATGAAGATTATTCAAAACATTGTCTTCACAAATTTAATTACCAACAAAAGTCAAGGATTAAATCGTTCAAAGTAATTAACTTGCTTAGGCGAAGATATGCTTTTGAGTTTACCAAATCGATCTAATCATTCAAAGATAAAAGAAACAATTACATGCTCATAACGACAATCCCGCAATTAATAATAAAGAAATTCACCTTGAGAACCTCTCTCTCTCTCTCTTGTTCACTCTTGGGCTTAAGCGGAGAATAAGAACCATGCAAGGATGAAGAGCACCACTATGAAGAAGGCGATGGAAGACTTTGTTGCCGGAAAAGTAGTCACCGGAGAAGATGGTGGTGGATGACGTCCAATGATTGTCCAAGTGTAGCCACGAAATCGTCGGTCAAAGATACTTGCGAGGATGGGAACAACTCGCTCTAGGTATTCTTCGACTGTGGTTTCGTCTTCAAATCCGACGTCGAAACAAGGCGAGCGTAGGATATCGATGCTCCCGTCGGCGTGGAAAACTAGCCCCCACTCAAGCTCCGGATCCGCCATTCAACATTGAGGCGAGGCGGGGAGGAAGCTAGGGAGGGTCGGCCAAGAACTAGGGAAGAACAAGAAAAAATTCTGAAATTTTATTTCAGATTTCGCTACGTATGGAGGGAGAGATTAATGGTAATGAAACCTCCAAAAATTTGAATTAGGAGGGGGGGCGGGGATTAAGGAGAAATAAAGGGAGAATTAATGGGTGCTTAGGTGGCAAATAGAGAGAGAAAAGGCTAGGTGGGGGGTGGCCGGCCATGCAAGGAGAGCAACAAAAGGAAAAAGGGTTAATTAGTGGGACCAAGGGAGTTAATTAAATCTGATTTATGAATTTCAGATTTAATTAATTTAGGAAGGTTTCCAAATGAGGGGGAGAGAGGAAAGGGAATTGAATTTGAATTCAAAATAGATTGGGCCTCAATTAAATCCCTTTCCTATTTGTGGTGAAGTAAATTAGGAAAGAGTTTAATGAGGGGATTTCAGTTTTGGAATTCAAAATCCAGCAGGAGGGTTGGCGGGATTTCTCACAGGGAGAAGGGGCTGGGTTCCTGGACGGCGAGCCAGCCTGAGCTGGCGGCTAGCACAGCCGGCGGCAGGGCTGGGCAGGGGAATCGGCGGGTCTGAGAGAGGAGGTGGCTGGATTTTGCTGTTGGGGAGAGGGTGATCGGTCAAGGGAAGGGGGCGGGTTTGAGGGGAAAGGTGGTAGGGGAGGAAGGAAATAGTAAACAAAAATAAAACCAAGAGCTCGCTGGGCGGGCTGTTGGGTATTGCTGGCGGAGCCTCTCCTAGGTCTCCTCTCTCCTTTCTCTCGAGCTCTCAAGCAGGAAGACGAAAGAAAATTTCAGAAAATTTCATTAATCCAACGTTAACCTCATACAACAAGAAGAGATCCTTTTATAAAGGTCTCAAAGCATGAAAAGAAAAAAAGACTCATATGCCCCTTGGGCTACAATAAACACTACGCCTACATAAGGGCGAAAACGTCACTAGTACATGAAAATAAAAGATACATGAAAATAAAAGATACATGAAGTAAAATAACATGATAACATCAAAAGTATAAGCTCCCGATCGTAGCCGTCGATCTACGATTCCTTCGCCGATAAACCTGCCTAAAATGTCTGTCGATGACCTCATCATTCTCCCCGGGTGGGAGAAAACTCGACCCCGTCGAGTGAGCAGCTCTGGAACTCTCGTACAACTCCAAAAGGTCTGGGTCTAGGATCTGTAACTCCTCTCGATCCACCCAAGTGTCCTCCGTTGGTGGTGTCCCTTTCCAGTGTACTAGGTACCTCCGTCGTCCTCCTTTCGTGGAAATGATCTCATCATCCAGTATGGTTTCTATTTTTTCCGCAGTAGGTAAAGGGGGCAATTTGGGAAGTGGAGTTGGGCTGGGGATCTCACTAGGTTGGTTCACACAAGGCTCATTTGTAAGTGGGTTGTGGGGGTTAAACTCTGGTCCCTCGAAGGCTACTAAATCTTCTATATTAAAAGCAGGATTGATGTTAAAACCTTCGGGGAGGTCCAGCACGTAAGCGTTGCTATTTATCTTAGAAATGATTTTGAACGGTCCGGCACTTCTCGCATGCAATTTCTTCGCGGATCCGGGAGGGAAACGCTCCGAACGGATTCGCACCATCACAAAGTCTCCGACCTCGAATTCTTTAAACCTTTTCTTTTGATCAGCAATTAATTTGTATTTGGCGTTGCTTTGTTCAATTTTCATTTTGATTTCTTTATGCAATTCCTGTATGTGGGATGCAAATGCAGATGCTGACTCAGACACTCTAACTCTAGGACTCATGGGAAGCAGGTCTACGGGTTGTCGAGGTAGGTATCCATACACGATTTCAGCAGGGCTCAGACCAGTGGTTCTATTGACGGAGTTGTTGTAAGAAAATTCAGCAATAGGAAGCTTGGAATCCCAATCTCGTATATTTTCCCCTACTAAAGTCCTTAGAAGAGATTTCCTAAACTTCTGTTAACCACTTCTGTTTGTCCATCGGTTTGGGGGTGGAAGGCGGTAGAGAATTGCAGTTTGGTCCCCATTTTATGCCATAAAAGTTTTCCAAAAATAACTAGTAAATTTCACATCTCGGTCCGAAACTATGGTTTTAGGCAGCCCGTGAAGTCTCACAATTTCGTCAAAGTACAATTTGGCTACTCTAGAGGCGTCGAAAGTCTTGGAGCAAGGGGAGAAAATGGGCCATCTTAGAAAACCTATCGACAACTACACAGACTGAGTCATGTTTCCTGACGGTCTTGGGTAGCCCTAAAACAAAGTCCATGCTGACGTCCTGCCAAGGTTGGTTGGGCACGGGGAGGGGTGTGTAAAGGCCGGTGTTTTGTTTCCGTTGTTTGGCCAGCTGACAGTGTGTGACACCGCCTTACTAATCTACTAACATCCTTCTTAAGACTTGGCCAGTAGAAACGATTCTCCACAGCTGCAATTGTTTTGGCCTGCCCAAAGTGACCCGCTAAACCTCCAGCATGCAATTCCCACACAAGAAATTCTCGCAGTGAAGTTGTGGGAATGCAAAGTTTTTGAGCCCTAAACAAGTACCCATCTTCCAGTAAAAAATCTCCTAAGATACGCTCGTCTCCAGTTGTTAGTTTGGAATAGGTTTCTCCAAAATCGGGGCAGTCCAAATAGTTTTCTTTAATTTGCTCAAAACCAATCACTTCAGTTCTCATCTCACGCGTAACCATCATCCTACGACTTAGTGCATCCGCAGCCTTGTTTTCAGAACCAGCTTTGTGCCTAATGGTGTAAGTGTATTCTTGAAGGAATTCAACCCATCTTCCGTGTCGGGCATTCAGTTTCTTCTGGGAATTGATATATCGTAAAGCTTCGTGGTCAGAGAAGATAACGAATTCTTGGGGAAGCAGGTAATGTCTCCAATACCTGAGGGATTGAATTATGGCGTAGAATTCCTTATCGTAGGTGGAGTATCGTTGCCTGATATCATTTAATTTCTCACTGAAGTAGGCAACCGGGTGTCCTTCTTGGGCTAATACTCCTCCTATTCCTATACCAGATGCGTCGCAGGTCACTTCAAAAACTTTCGAAAAGTCGGGTAGACGCATGACTGGTGCTTCAACCATTTTTCTTTTTTTATTTCCTCAAAAGCCTTGGTGGCAGCTGTGCAGCTGTCGTCCAGACAAAATCGCCTTTCTTTAAACAATCAGTTATGGGACCCACGATGGTGCTAAAGTTTCTGATAAATCTCCTATAAAACGTGGCCAGTCCGTGAAAACTCCTGACATCTCTAATATTCTTTGGTATAGGCCACTCGTTGATTGCTCGCACCTTTTCGGGGTCGGCAGAAATGCCGTGGGAAGAAATTATAAACCCGAGAAAAGTTACTTGATTCGTGAGGAAAGTGCATTTCTTAGGGTTGGCATACATTTGTTCTTTCTTCAAAATCTCGCAGACTTGTTTTAGGTGATTCAAATGTTGCTCCACCGAACGACTATAGATCAGAATGTCATCAAAGTAAACTACAACAAATTTTCCAAGTAACGGCTTAAGGATTTGAGTCATTACTCTCATGAAAGTGCTGGGCGCGTTACTCAATCCAAAAGGCATTACTGTCCATTCGTACAACCCATCTTTGGTTTTGAAAGCTGTTTTCCACTCATCCCCCGGACGGATCCTAATTTGGTGATAGCCACTCTTAAGATCGATCTTAGAGAAAAGTGTGGCTCCGGTCATCATGTCCAACATGTCATCTAACCGAGGGATTGGGAAACGGTACTTGACGGTAATTTTGTTGATAGCACGGCTATCAACGCACATTCTCTCCACGTCCCATCCTTCTTAGGGGTAAGAAGGGCAGGCACCGCACACGGACTAAGGCTCTCCTTAATGAACCCTCGCTGTAACAATTCATCCACTTGTCTCTTGAGCTCCTCGTGTTCAGTAGGGTTCATTCGGTAGTGGGGTAGGTTCGGTAAGGACGCTCCGGGCACTAGGTCTATGGCATGTTGAATGTCCCTTAGAGGTGGTAGTTGGTTGGGCAAATCTTCAGGAAAGACATCAGAAAAAGTCTCCAACAGGGGTTTTACTTCTTCGGGAATTGGTTCTTCTTGATCTACACTTATTTTCCCGGGCTACTAGTGCGTAAAGAGGCGCTCCCGACTCCAGCTCCATACCTAAGTCCTTAGCAGTTATCATGTTTAAGTCCGTGTTGGGTTTCAGAGAGTTGGGTTTAACTCCTTCCTTAGTAGACTTAGGTTGAGTGGGTAACAGCTTAATCTTCTTGCCCTCGTGTTCAAACACACAGGTGTTTGATCGTCCATAAATGTGTACATCGTTGTCGAACAACCAAGGGCGGCCAAGGATGATTTGCCCCACATCCATTGTCAAAAACATCGCACCAGATTTTCTCCTTGTATCCCACGAACTCAATAGGAACCAGACTCCTATCTTTCACTTCCAAGGTAGTTGAGTTTATCCAAGCAACTTTGTAGGGGTTCGGGTGTGGGGTGGTTCTCAATTGCAGTTTTGAAATCATGGCTGAAGATACAGCGTTAATGCAACTTCCACTGTCTATTATGACCTTGCAGTTTTTGTCTCCAATCTTAGTGAAAGTGTAGAAGATCGAGGTTCTTCGCCAGTCGTCGCTAGGTTTAGGTTGGGAAAAGGCACACCTAACAACCTGAAGGTCTAAGTAGTTCATCTTTTGAAGGCAGTGAACAACTGCAGTATCTTCTTCGTCAAAAAACTCCTCATCGTCGTCCATATGGTGGACCAAGTCAGTCTCTGGTTCATTCTCTTCTTCCGTCACTTCCTCAATTATTGTGACCTTAAACGGGCTGGAGCACTGAGAAGCAATGTGTCCGTACCCGTGGCATCTAAAGCACTTAGTGCCGGCAGTGGTTTTGGGTGTCTCACGTTCTGGCGTTTTCCCTTTATAGTCTGATCGAGGTTGGGCTTGGTTAGGAGCAGGCCGACTACTAGAGGGTCCAGTGGGTTTGTTGTACGGTTGGCTAGAGGAAGACTTATAAGGGTTCGGTCTAGAGTCTTGGGTTCTGGTGGTGTGGCTTCTAGACTCTTCCAAGTCTAGTACAAGACTACAGGCAGCTTCGTACGTGGTTATTCCTCGAGCAAAGAGTTCATTCCTAAGGTCTTCTCTCAGTCCGGCTCTAAACATGGACAAAAGTTGTGTGGGAGTGGTGGTCTCCTCCCCGTTACAACGAATTAAGAAATCATCAAACGTGGCGATGTATTCCTTAACGGGTTTACTCCCTTGAGTTAGCCTATTCCAACGATCTAGGAGTCTTGGGTAGTACGAGGGAGGAAGGTATTTCCTTTTCAGTTCTTGCTTCATCGCTCCCCAGTCAGCTATGGGGTATTCTCCTCGAGTCTCTCTCATGTGTTCAACGTTAGTCCAGTATTGGTTGGCTCTACCCGTCAGTTTCATCTCAGCGAATCTAACTTTCTTTTCCTCCGAAATGTTATACCATTTAAAGTAACTGTCCATTCCTTTAATCCAATCGAGGAAAACCTGGGGCTCTAACGTTCCGTCAAAAGTCGGGGCATCAATTTTAATGCTCTTAAGGAGCTGGGTGTCATTGTCTCTCCAAGGTGCGTCACGACTTATCGGTTCTTGGTGGGGTCGGTGGTTGGGTCGGTAGTAATCCCTAGGAGGTCCGTAGTCAGTTCGGGTATCTTCGCCATATGGTGAGTGAGGTCTAGAAGGTGTGTAGATAGCCGGGTGTCCCATTCTTTCAATATTGTCTAGTCTTTCACCCGTATGTCGTTTAAGTTCAGCTACACTCGTTTGGGTATCCTTCATTTGTTGTGTAAGTGTTCCTAATTGACCCATAATCATGTCTAAAGTGGTTTGCAAATGGGTAGGATCCATGGTTGGGTGTTAGGGGTCGCTAGGAAGACTTCCTAAGTCAAGGACAGCAGCTAAAGTCACAGAAAAGCTTGCTGGAAAAGTGGTTCCAGCAGCTGGAATGCCAACATCAGCAATCCCACAAGAGGGGAGACTACCTAAGAGTTTCGGCTAGGTTCCTGGGTGTGGACAGCACAAAAACAGCACCTATGGACTCTCCCAGATGATGTTCACAGTTGCTGGAAATGATGGGACAGCAGCTCTAAACACAAATCCAAAAGTCCCAAGTAGGTAGAAACACTACGGGCTCAAGGCAGCAGCTAGACACACACTATGACGACTTAAATGCTCATGAACAGTGCAGGAAATGCAAAAACAGTGGCTAAAACAGTGAAAATTTACTATCTAAGCAATGATATGCATGCCAATTTCAAACCACAATGAGAAACTAAACCCTAGGATGCATCTAGCACAAGTAAAGTATGCTAGCCATGCTCTGATACCAAATATGATGTGAATCAAGGTAGGAATTGCATAAAAAATTAAAATGAAGATTATTCAAAACATTGTCTTCACAAATTTAATTACCAACAAAAGTCAAGGATTAAATCGTTCAAAGTAATTAACTTGCTTAGGCGAAGATATGCTTTTGAGTTTACCAAATCGATCTAATCATTCAAAGATAAAAGAAACAATTACATGCTCATAACGACAATCCCGCAATTAATAATAAAGAAATTCACCTTGAGAACCTCTCTCTCTCTCTTGTTCACTCTTGGGCTTAAGCGGAGAATAAGAACCATGCAAGGATGAAGAGCACCACTATGAAGAAGGCGATGGAAGACTTTGTTGCCGGAAAAGTAGTCACCGGAGAAAGATGGTGGTGGATGACGTCCAATGATTGTCCAAGTGTAGCCACGAAATCGTCGGTCAAAGATACTTGCGAGGATGGGAACAACTCGCTCTAGGTATTCTTCGACTGTGGTTTCGTCTTCAAATCCGACGTCGAAACAAGGCGAGCGTAGGATATCGATGCTCCCGTCGGCGTGGAAAACTAGCCCCCACTCAAGCTCCGGATCCGCCATTCAACATTGAGGCGAGGCGGGGAGGAAGCTAGGGAGGGTCGGCCAAGAACTAGGGAAGAACAAGAAAAAATTCTGAAATTTTATTTCAGATTTCGCTACGTATGGAGGGAGAGATTAATGGTAATGAAACCTCCAAAAATTTGAATTAGGAGGGGGCGGGGATTAAGGAGAAATAAAGGGAGAATTAATGGGTGCTTAGGTGGCAAATAGAGAGAGAAAAGGCTAGGTGGGGTGGCCGGCCATGCAAGGAGAGCAACAAAAGGAAAAAGGGTTAATTAGTGGGACCAAGGGAGTTAATTAAATCTGATTTATGAATTTCAGATTTAATTAATTTAGGAAGGTTTCCAAATGAGGGGGAGAGAGGAAAGGGAATTGAATTTGAATTCAAAATAGATTGGGCCTCAATTAAATCCCTTTCCTATTTGTGGTGAAGTAAATTAGGAAAGAGTTTAATGAGGGGATTTCAGTTTTGGAATTCAAAATCCAGCAGGAGGGTTGGCGGGATTTCTCACAGGGAGAAGGGGCTGGGTTCCTGGACGGCGGGCCGGCCTGAGCTGGCGGCTAGCACAGCCGGCGGCAGGGCTGGGCAGGGGAATCGGCGGGTCTGAGAGAGGAGGTGGCTGGATTTTGCTGTTGGGGAGAGGGTGATCGGTCAAGGGAAGGGGGCGGGTTTGAGGGGAAAGGTGGTAGGGGAGGAAGGAAATAGTAAACAAAAATAAAACCAAGAGCTCGCTGGGCGGGCTGTTGGGTATTGCTGGCGGAGCCTCTCCTAGGTCTCCTCTCTCCTTTCTCTCGAGCTCTCAAGCAGGAAGACGAAAGAAAATTTCAGAAAAATTTCATTAATCCAACGTTAACCTCATACAACAAGAAGAGATCCTTTTATAAAGGTCTCAAAGCATGAAAAGAAAAAAAGACTCATATGCCCCTTGGGCTACAATAAACACTACGCCTACATAAGGGCGAAAACGTCACTAGTACATGAAAATAAAAGATACATGAAAATAAAAGATACATGAAGTAAAATAACATGATAACATCAAAAGTATAAGCTCCCGATCGTAGCCGTCGATCTACGATTCCTTCGCCGATAAACCTGCCTAAAATGTCTGTCGATGACCTCATCAATCAAGCTTTGAAAATTCTTGAAATACATGCAGGTGGGAATTTAAAATATAGGTGGGAGTGGGATTTATACATCATTTATTATTAATTATTTTAAAATATTTAAATCTAATAAATTCGAGTTGACTCGTGAGCTCACGAGCCAAGCCGAGCTCAAGCTCGAACTCGAGCTCGTTTACTAAATGAGCTCGAGTTTGAGCTCGAGATTGACTCGTGAGCTCGATAAGCTCGGCTCGCGAGCCCATAAATGAGTCGATCTCAAGCTGGCTTGGCTCACTTACACCCCTAATCAAACCTCTCAATAAATGTTTGGCTTCCATAGTAGACCTACTCGGCATGAATTCAAATTGATTTTGAGAAACATTAGTATCACGCCGCAACTTAAGCTCTATAACTCGCTCCCATAATTTAAAAGTATGAACAATTAATTTAATTCCTCTATAATTCGCACAATTTTGTGCATCACCTTTATTCTTAAAAATATGAATCAACATACTCATTCTCCACTCATCTTACATCTTTTTAGGCTTCAAAATAGTATTAAAAAAGTTTAATAAGCCAAGAAATCCCTTCATCTCCTAAGCATTTCCACACCTCTATTGGAATATCATCAGATCCAACAACTTTTCCACTTCATTTTCTTTAAAGCTTCTCTAACTTCGGTTTTACTAATACGCCGATAAAAACAAAAATCTTTATTTTCATTTAGGGTGCTAAGGTTACTAAAGTCAATTGTATTCTCACAATCTTCATTAAAAAGTTTAGCAAAATATATTATCCACCTTTCTTAAATATCATCTTCTAAGAAAATTATTTTTTTATCTTCATACTTAATACACTTCACTGGAACTAAATCATTACTACTTCTATCTCTTTGTTTGGCTAACTTATACATATATTTTTTTCCCTCCTTAATATCTAATTTATTATATAAATCATTAAAAGCTAAGATATTTGCATTGCATATTATTTTCTTAGATTCCTTGCATGCCTCTTTATATATTTTCCAATTATCAATTTTTTTACAACTAAATTAATTTTTATAACAAATTTTCTTATTTTTCTCTTTTCTTGTACATTTGAATTTCACCACCAACTATTGTTATTATTAGGCGTTTTTTCCTTTGATACTTCAAGCATATATTTTACAATATTCTTAATATCACTAGACACTTTTTCCCACATAACATTAGCATCCTCATGCCCAGACAAAATCTTAAAATCTAAAATCTTTCTCTCAAAAATATTTTTGTTAATATTTTTTAAATGCCCCCATTTAATCTTAGAATATCTCTTAACTTTATTTTTTATTTTCTTCCCCTTCATCTTGAAGTCCAAAACTAAAAAGCAATGTTGGGTACATAAACTTTCACTCGGAATAACTTTATAATTATTGCAATATAAACGATCTAATTTTCTTATAAGAAAATAATCAATATGAGATTTACTATATTCATTCTTAAACATGATGAGATGCTGATCTCTTTTCTTAAATAAGGTATTAGCAATTAGAAAAAAAGTATGCAAATGCAATATATATGCATTGACTATAATGTATCGTCACATCTCCTTATGAAGATACTGTTACGCTGGCCCAGGAGGGGCCGGCTGGACCGGTCCAACCTGGACCGGTCCGGGTCAACTCGCGACGGAACCGAACGAAGCAGGCGGAACCGAGCAGAGGGAGCGAAGCCGACGGGGGCCAGGGAAGAATTTTGGGAGGGAAATTTTGAATGCGAGGGGCTGTTTAGACATTTTGTAAAACTCCTTTATGGTTAATTAGGAGGTTAGGAGGAAAAGAGGGATTATCTTGATTTTGAATTTCTTGGGAGATCTAGGTTTGTTCTTGGGCTCTTGGCTTTGCCGGAGATCGTGGAGAGTGCTTCCTTCCTCTCGAATTGAATGAAGATTGTATCTTGCAAGTGCTTTTATCTACTATTGAAATAAAAGTGTTTGCTTTGTTTTCCTACAAATTTCCATTGAGTTTTCTCTCCACTTTCCACTGTTTGGGCTGTGTTCTTGCTGCGGAAAGCAGTTTTTTTTGCTTAGGTACTTGATTTGGGTTAGGTTTACTTGTGCAAACGAGTATTTCCTATCAAATTGGTATCAGAGCGAGATCCGGACGGTGGAGGGCTGTTTTTTCCACTGTTTCGCTGCAGATTTTGGGTTGTCGGAGGCTGTTTTCCCCTGAAAACAGCAGTTTTTAGGGTTTTTGAGAGCAGCAGTTGAGTAAAACAGCAGATTTTGACTGTTTGGAGGGAGATTATTGCTGTCCGGAAGATTTTCTTTGCGGATCCGGAGGCATCTCGTTGGTTCCCATGGCATCTAAGCGGGTAGAAGTCTTGGAGATCGAGATGGGTCAACTTAAGGCGGATCTGGAAGAGAAGATGGCCACATTTAGCGAGAATGTGGAAGGGAAATTCATGGCCTTGGAGGAGATGATGAAGAAGTTGTTGGAGGGGCAAGCACGGGCGGTGCCAGCGGAGGAAAGAGGAGAAGGTAGTGGGAGCAGGGGTAAGGAGAAGGTGAATCCAGAAGAGGAAGAGGAGGTAGAACTGCTTGACAGCAACGGGAGGATGCCACCTCGGGAGTCCATTAGGCGAGAAGAACATAACAGAAGGAGAGACTTCCGGGAAGGAAGAGAAGATGATTGGCGACGTCGGAGGCCCGACCCATTGGACCGGCCGTGGGGGATCTATAACCACCATGGCGGGGCACGAGGGGAAGATGGCTACCGGCGGCCAAGGAGGTAGGATGAGCCCCGATATGGAGAAAGAGGAACTTGGGAAGACCCCATAGCTTGGGACAGAGGAGGCCATGGGGGGAATAGGGCATACGGGGTGGACACGAGGGCCAGGAAGCTAAAAATGCCAGTATTCGAGGAGGGAAATGTGGATGAGTGGATCCACAAGGTGGAGAGGTATTTTGCAGTGAACGGCCTGATGGAGGAGGAGAGATTGATGGCTGCTAGTATGTGCTTGGAAGGGGCAGCATTTGCCTGGTTCAAGTACATGGATAAGTGGGAACCGGTGAGGTCCTGGAGGGACTTCAAGGAGGCTATCAGGGAGAGATTCAGGGAGAGCAGCCCATGGGAGATATCAGAACAGTTCTACGCCCTCACTCAAGAGGGAACAGTGGAGGAATACAGGAAGAAATTTGAGAGTTTAGTGGGAGATATTGAGGGCCTCTCAAACAGTACTTTGGGGGGAAATTTTATGAAGGGCCTCAAACTAGAAATTAGAGATGCTGTGAAGGTCATGAGACCAAGAGACCTGAGGGAGGCGATGGAATTGGCTCAGTTGGTGGAGAATCAGAAGACCGACGCCCGAAATTGGAGAAACAACCACTCAGGAGGTCCCGCCAGGACAACTACCACTTACTTGGCTCCAAAAGGGTCAAGCCCCAGCATCCCTAGGGAGAGTGGAAAGGAGAAGAGCGGGGTGACCAGAACTGCTAGAAGCTTCAAGAAATTGACTGAGGAAGAGATGCAGGAGAAGAGGGCCAAGGGCCTTTGTTTCAGATGTGAGGAGAAGTTTGTTCCAGGGCACAAGTGCAAGGATCGCGCCCTTCAGGCTCTCACCGTCTATATAGACGAGGCGCCTGAAGAGTGTGATGATTCTGATGAGGAGCAGATTGATCCCCAGTTGGAGGTAGCCAAAGTCTCCCTCAATTCTGTGTTGGAATTTACTCCTAGCCATACGATGAAGGTGAAGGGGAAGATCCTTGGGAGGGAGGTAGTGGTTCTGATTGACAGTGGGGCAACCCACAATTTCATATCCACCCAGGTGGCGGATGAGCTAGGGATGGAGCCTACTGAGACAGGCAGTTATGGGGTGATGATGGGGACAGGAAAGATTGAGTCCAGCACCGGGATCTGCAAAGGGGTGGAGATGAGGCTACAGGAGATCAGGGTGGTAGAGGACTTCCTACCCCTGAAGTTGGTAGCACATATGTCATTCTGGGCATGAAGTGGCTACAGACCTTGGGTGAAACCAAGGTGAACTGGGGGACCATGGTGATGGAGCTGATTGTAGCGAGGAAGAGGGTGAAGCTAAAAGGGGAACCAGGATTGTCCAGAGCTGGAGTGTCACTCAGATCAATGGCGAAAATCATCCATGAGGAAGGAGGAGGATTCCTTGTGGAGCTGCAGAGCCTAGAGGAGCAGGAGGAGGGGGAGGAAAAGCTCATTCCCACGTTGGTTCAGCCTATTCTGCAGGAATTTGAGGATGTTTTCCAACCTCCGGTGGGACTACCACCTGACAGAGAGTAGGAGCACCAAATTATCCTAAAAGAGGGAGTATCTCCTATCAGTGTGAGGCCTTACAGATACCCTCAGGTGCAAAAAGATGAGATTGAGAAGCTGGTGGGAGAAATGCTAGAAGGAGGGATCATTCAGCCCAGTGTGAGCCCTTTCTCTAGTCCAGTTCTACTTGTGAAAAAGAAGGATGGGAGTTGGAGGTTCTGTGTAGACTATAGAGCTCTCAACAAGGAGACTGTGCCTGATAAGTTTCCTATCCCTGTGATTGACGAGTTGATGGATGAGCTACATGGAACAGTCTTGTTCACCAAGGTCGATCTGAAGTCAGGCTATCACCAGATTCGGATGAGGAAGGAAGATGTGCAGAAGACGGCCTTCAGGACTCATGAGGGCCACTACGAATTTCTGGTGATGCCTTTTGGCCTCACCAACGCACCTGCCACATTCCAGGCCTTGATGAACCGGATCTTCAAGCCACACCTCCGCAGGTTTGTGTTGGTATTTTTTGATGACATACTAATCTATAGCATGACTAAGGAGGAACACCTAGAGCACCTGAGAGTGGTGTTGGGTGTGCTGAGGGAGAATCAGCTGAAGGCCAACTTCAAGAAGTGTGACTTCGCTCAGGCACGGGTGGAGTACCTGGGGCATGTGATATCCCAGGAGGGAGTTGCTGCAGATCAGTCCAAGATAGAGGCAATGCTGGCATGGCCTCAACCCAAGACCTTGAAGGAGCTCAGAGGATTCTTGGGATTGAAAGGCTACTACAGGAGGTTCGTGAGGGGATACAGCACCATAGCGTGGCCACTGACAGAGCAGTTGAAGAAGGATAACTTTTTATGGGGAGAAGCAGCTTCAGAGGCTTTTGAGAAGCTGAAGAAGGCCATGACGACAGTGCCAGTGCTTGCTCTGCCGGACTTCAACCATGTGTTTGTGGTGGAGACAGATGCTTCAGGCTATGGATTGGGAGCAGTATTGATGCAGAACCACAGACCCATAGCTTACTTCAGTCAAGTACTGTCGTCCCGGGCTAGGCTGAAGTCTGTCTACGAGAGAGAGCTGTTGGCTATTGTACTGGCCATCCAAAAGTGGAAACCTTACTTATTGGGCAGACACTTTATTGTCAGGACTGATCAGAGGAGCCTGAAGTACTTGTTAGAGCAACGGATGGTGACTGAAGAGCATCAGCAGTGGCTTTCAAAATTGTTGGGGTATGACTTTGAAATTCAGTACAGACCAGACGGGGAAAACAAAGCTGCTGATGCCTTGTCCAGATGTTCGGGTGAACTACAGACAGTGGTTGTGTCTGTTCCTTTGATGTTAGATTGGGCGGCAATCAAAGTAGAGAGCTCGAAAGATGAGGGGTTGGGAAAGATCAGGGCTGATTTATTAAGGGAAGGTGATAGCCACCCAGGGTACTCAGTAGAGGGGGACAGATTGCTGTATCAAGGGAGGTTCGTGATGCCCAGGACTTCTATCCACATCCCAAACATACTCCAAGAATTTCATGAGAGCGCGGTTGGGGGTCATTCTGGGGTGCAGAAGACCTATAGAAGGATTGCTGCTGAGCTTTATTAGAAGGGAATGCATAGAAATGTAGAGGAGATGGTGGCCAGATGTGAGATTTGTTAGAGGAACAAATACATGGCTATGTCACCAGGGGGGCTACTACAGTCGTTGGCGTTACCAGGACGAGTGTGGGAGGAAATATCCATGGACTTCATAGATGGGCTGCCCCGTTCAGAAGGCTTCACAGTGATCCTGGTGGTGGTGGATAGACTGAGTAAGTATGCTCATTTTATTCCCCTCCAACATCCTTACACCGCAGTAACAGTGGCTTCATCTTTCATCAGAGAGGTTGTCAGGTTGCATGGGGTACCAGAGGCAATAGTGTCCGATAGAGACAAGGTGTTCCTCAGTCACTTTTGGAGGGAGTTGTTCAGGTTACAAGGAACAGTTTTGAAAAGGAGCACCGCTTATCACCCACAGACAGATGGCCAAACGGAGGTGGTTAACAGGAGCCTGGAAACCTATTTGAGATGTTTTGTGTCGGAGACACCTAAGCTTTGGGCCAAATGGCTATCCTGGGCAGAATACTGGTACAACACCTCTTTTCACTCAGCTTCACAGATGACGCCATTCAAAGTACTGTACGGAAGGAATCCTCCACACTTGGTGCATTTTGGGAGTAGCAGTACTCCTGTGTCGTCAGTAGAAGAGTACTTAGAGGAGAGAGATCGAGTACTTGAAGAGCTAAAGAGGCATCTACTGAGAGCACAGCAAATTATGAAGAAGCAAGCGGATGGGCATAGGAAGGACATACAATTTGCAGCAGGGGAGAGGGTGTTTCTGAAGCTCCGACCATATAGACAGAAGACAGTTGCCAACAAGAAGAATGAAAAGCTGGCTCCAAGGTACTTTGGGCCATATGAAGTGCTGGAGAAGATTGGGTCAGTAGCATACAGATTGAAACTACCTCCATCGGCAACTATACATCCAGTTTTTCACGTGTCTCAATTGAGAAAGGCCATTGGGGAGTACACCGCCAATTCTGAGCTACCAGCAACCCTGACTGAGGACTTAGAGGTGATTTTAGAACCTATGGAGCTAAAAGGGGTGCGCCAGAAAGAAGATAAAACTAAGGAAGTGTTGATCCAGTGGAAGAACCTTCCTGACTACGAGGCCACGTGGGAACCATATGAGAGGACGAAACAACAGTTTCCTGATTTTCACCTTGAGGACAAGGTGATTCTTTGGGAGGGCGGTAATGTTACGCCGGCCCAGGAGAGGCAGGCTGGACCGGTCCAACCTGGACCAGTCCAGGTCTACTCGCGACGGAACCGAACGAAGCAAGCGGAACCGAGCGGAGGGAGCGTAGCCGACGGGGGCCAGGGAAGAATTTTGGGAGGAAAATTTTGAATGCGAGGGGCTATTTAGACATTTTGTAAAACTCATTTATGGTTAATTAGGAGGTTAGGAGGAAAAGGGGGATTATCTTGATTTTGAATTTCTTGGGAGATCTAGGTTTGTTCTTGGGCTCTTGGCTTTGCCGGAGATCGTGGAGAGTGCTTCCTTCCTCTCGAATTGAAGGAAGATTGTATCTTGCAAGTGCTTTTATCTACTATTGAAATAAAAGTGTTTGCTTTGTTTTCCTACGAATTTCCATTGAGTTTTCTCTCCGTTTTCCACTGTTTGGGCTGTGTTCTTGCTGCGGACAGTAGTTTTTTTTTTGCTTAGGTACTTGATTTGGGTTAGGTTTACTTGTGCAAATGAGTATTTCCTATCATATACATAGTGTTTGACACATGTTAGACATGACCACACATCCGAAATGCCTCCAACACATGTCAGCCATGATGTCTAATTATAATAATACTAAAAAGTTCGGACACGTGTCCTAAATATTTTATAATAAAAGTATTTTTTAACTAAATTTCTTCTATTTTAATTTTTTAATTATTAAAAAACTAAAAGGCAAAATTTCTTCCCTCTCTATAGCTCCAAATCAATCATCTACACGTAATTACCTTCCCTCAAACATTCTCATTTTCATTTCTCAATCGAGTAGTGGCTAGGGTTTCACATTGACACCTAATGCCATCACAACATCAATGTCCGACACTATCTCAATATCGACATCCAACACTATCACAACATCGACATCTGAAACCATCTCGACATCAATGTATGACACCGTCTTAATATTGACATCCACTGTCATCTCAAAATCAACATATGAAACCATCTCGATGTCATTATCTGATGCCATCTTGACAATGATGCCTGACATTAGCAATTTCTACACCCAGTCACACATCAATTCTATCTCAATAACTTATCTTTATTTAACTCCATCTCAACATCGATAGCCAACACCGTCTTGACATCAACGCCCAATACCCAATGCCCAATGTCGAATACACGACATTGACACTCGATTCTCAATAGTATTATAGTCTCCCATGTTGATTTTTGACTCACAATATTAATGTCAGACTCTTAATATTATAATCTTAATCATTTTAAGAACAAATCTTATTTAAATGACTTATTTTTTTTATTATTCTTCATATTCTGCTTATTTAATGTCTATGTACTATTTTTTAAGTTATAAAAAATTATATTGTCATATCCAGCTCATATCCATGTCTTATATTTTTCAATAATTACTAATTAGTTTGTCATATATCCATGTCATGTCGTGTTCGGGTCTTTGCATCCTAGTGCATGCACAAAATTATATTAATCATGTTATGTGATTTGAGATCAAATTTGAAGAGTTGACTTCTTTAGAATATTTGGTGGATTATTTTATGGACTTAATTTGCTGACCTAATCTAAACCCAATTCTTTCAAGATTATTGGTTTTATGAGTAAATATTTTGATCATCCCTTACACCCTATGATGCACCGACACGGACACGGCGACACGGACACGACACGACACGGACACGAGACACGACATTTTTTTAAAATATAGGACACAGGTGCGGCTTGGACACGACATAATAATTTTTTAATATAATATATAGAAATTAAGGTGACAATATATTAAAAATGACAAGCAATAATAAATCAATTTCATGATAACTTGTTTAGCTTATAGATAAAGATGTTTAGTACAAAATGTCTAGTACAACCACAAAAATTTATTAGGCGTTGAGAGTCAGGCGTCGATGTCATTTATCAGTCACCGAGAGAGGAGATGAAAATATCTTGACTGCCAAAAAGAAATGAAAATGAGAATATTCGATGATTGGGAATTAAGTGCGGACGTTGATTTTGTGTTGTGGATAGGAAATAAGGAATTTAGTTTAAATCCCGCAAATTACAAGACATTATTTTTAAAAAAATTTCATAAAATATTTAAGATACAACTGTCGGACACGCGTATCCAATTTGCATTTAATATTTTTTAATCGGACACGTTTTCGGCGTGTCCGACACGTGTCGGAGGAGTGTCGAACGAGTGTCATGTCGTACACGGTGTTGGACACTACACGCCTCTTTGAGGAGAAGTGTCGGTGCATCATAGCTTACACCTCCTTTAATGTTTTAGAACTCCCTCTCAAAAAAGTTTCAGTCCATGTGAAGGACGGTCCTTCCATTGTAAGCACTTGTACAATACATAAAACCATCCCACACACCCTCCATCCTACAAGCAGCTCTCGACCACTTTTTCAAAGCCACCTTCAATCAACTTCTATGAAGCCTAAACACTTCTATTAACCATTTCAGGTCACATAAACACAAAATAAAAATAATCATTCACATTCTCTTCAACAATCCTGCTATTATCATACATCAATTGGTATTAGAGCCTCTCAATTATCTTGCATCATTTTGTATCCATCATTGAACAGCTGCAAGAAGTTAAAATCAACAAGGTTTACAACCAAAACTGCATTCATATTGGTAAGAAAAGCTTCATTCACACTAATTCATTCAAATCTACTTCTAATAACCTCCTCTCATCTTCTATACTCCATTAAAAAAAATATCTATCTCTGATCCTTTATCAAAAGTCCACCACAACTTCAACAGCTATAAAGCATGCAAGTGGATTTCTAGCAATTTTAATGCAATGAATGTCACTTTGCATATGATTTCTTGTGAACTTTATAGCACAACAATAGTTTTTTTATTAATTGTCACTTCTTATAACTTCCATCAGATAAGTTTTGATTAAACTAATGCAAAAATTATAATTAAAAAATATGCCTTGTTTATGGTGCCACTTGTAATAATCATATAGCATTTTCCTATGCCTTGTCATTTACAACTTCGCTAATAGGTTTCACCCACTGAATTTATTTCCCACAAACTCGTACCTATTTATTTTATAGTTTTTTTAGGTAAACTATCTCATCATCTTAGAGTAGAAAAGCTTCAAGATTTTACAATTCAAGAACCTTGACAGGGTGATTAAGGTCAAGTTATTTTAAATTTATTTAACAATAGTTTATCTTTCAAATGGAGTTATTATAATAGTTAACATTCGTTTATATTTTTGTGGATAAATATTTGGATGTCATGAACTTCTAGATGCTCCGATTATATATATCAATCATCGTGGACATGTTATACTCTTTGGATTAACTCTAAATTAATCAACTCACCCCCATCATTTCTAGTTACTGTTAATTTTCCTATAGACCCATTGAGCTAATTTTGACATTTGATCTCAGCATCTTAACCAAACAACTTTAACTCAAAAACCAGGCCAAGTCAATTGAGTTCCTTTAACAAAACAAAAAGGTAAAGAGATTAACCGGAAACTGCAATACCTACTTACAATGACCAAAACGTCACAACCTTGAGTCCCGATATGAGAAATCCATACTAGCAGTGACTGAATGAAAAAGAGAAAACAATAGAACTGAAGAAACAATCCGGCGGTTCCTTCCCATCGCAACCCACTGCAGTAAAAACAGAGACAAAAAGATGACGATCGCTACCGAAAGCTCACCAATCAGCGATGGTGTATTCCTCGTGCCACCTAGGCAACAAGATCCCTTCTGAAGAAATGGAAACACTGATCGGAGGAGAAGAAGATGAGGGCTGCGGCTGCAACTGGGGGGACCCGAATGTAATGGGTTTACCACACAATGAGAATGAGGACAGAAAAAAAGATAAATCCAACGAACAGAAAGGACGCTTTTACTCGCGAATCTTTTACTTTCTCTCCCTCGAATACCTCGATATGGTCCATTGGGTGACGGATTTATGGTATTCGAGTATTTCTGGATGTTCACCGTTTTGTTGTCACTCTCTTTCAAGTTCCGGGAAATATATATTGGGGTTCAGTTGAACTAGGCTTTATAAATCACGATAATCTCTCATATTTCACACACATAATTTTAATAATATTTTTTAGTTGAATTTGACTTTAAATCAAGTCAAATTGATTTGGGGCATATAGTAAATTGAGTCAAAATATATTAATTTGGTGATGACTTGTTAAGTTAAGGTTTCGTTTGGGGCGGCTTTATTGCTACTTCTTAAAACAGTTTTTTAGTACAAAAATTTAAATTTTTATATTAAAAAATTGTTTTAAGAAATAGTAAAAAAATCGTCCCAAAGGAAACCTAAGTTGATGAAAGAGATAAATTGAGAAAATTATTTTATTATGTTTATTGTCAATTTTTATTATATTGTTCTAATATTGTATAAAGATGAATTAATTTATTATTGAGAGAACTAAATCATAAGTATAAATATGATGGTGATTAAATCATTTTAATTTGAAATTACTTGGTTATAAAAGATAAAATCCATTCTTTTGGGATAAAAACTTTGTACCTTAAAAGTTATAGTGGAAGAATGAGTATATCATCTTAGCTTTGCACAAAAAATTATATACACATGGATAATCATAAGAGACACAAGTTTTTATGTAAAAAATTAGGAAAAAAACATCAAAGCTTGGTTCAGCTGAAATGATCCACTATTTAAGTAAGTTTACAAAGGTTTGTCATCCATTTAATTAGAAAGGAAGGTATAAAAAATTATGGATAGCTAGTTGATCTCTAGTGATTGTGATAGAGAACACTAAATAAATTATGGTGGATGATGATAACAATCACATGATCTAACTTAGTCGATAGATGTAATTATCACCAAGCGGCGTTCAAGATACAGTCATTGGGTAATAAACTTTGAACAATAGAAGTCAAGCGATGATAGTTGAGCAATTGCAATTTGATGCCGATGATCAAAGATGGTGATTGAGCAACGAAGTCAATAAATAGTAGTTGGGCAATGACGATTAAGTAATAACGGTCAAGCAATTGTGAATAGGTGACAACAATTGCTAATGGTGATCATAAATACCGATCGTAGGGCAAGGTTCTATAGCTCTTTATTTATCTGAGCTCACTTCAAATTCATGTCATCATCATGTGAAAAATAAGAATATATTTATAGTTATTTTTAATGACATTTTGGCAATTTTAACCAACATATAATAATAAAAATGTCAATTTTTTGAAAAAAAAAAGTCCATTTTTTTTAATTATAAGAAAATATTGTAAATCCTTCTTCCTTCACCAATAAATGCCTACCATTGGTGAAAACTTATTTAATTTTTATGTATTGTAGTTAAAATTAAAATTTTCTTATTTTTGGTGAATTTATGCAGTAAAATTAATTCATTCGTTTGAGATTATTTTTTTAATTACTTTCTAAAGAAATTTTTTTGAACTAACAATTATTGTAAAAAAAAATTATTTTAAAAAATAATTAAAAATTTGTCCCAAACAAAACCCGAAAAACTTCATGAGCAACATTCTATTCACGTTCATATCTGTATCAAAGTACCAAAATTCAGTGCCATCTCTTAATAGAGATAAAGCAGGTTATGCAACTTGCATTTTTGCATTGTGTGGACAAATGCTAACATAGCACTCAAGCTATAAAAATATATGCTTTTATTTGTGTGCACAAAATTAGATGTAACTATTGTCTTAATTAAATTTATAAAAAGTAAAAAATAAATAAAAATGAAAGATTAATTTAAATGGTACTTATCTTATTGTATATCATTTTTACAACATGATGTAATATATTTTCTGCAAGTGGTCTTCTTTGATTTTGCATTGCATAAAAACTTCGATGTGGTAACTAAGATAATAATGGACGGTCCTAAATATATCCTGAAAGTTCTATCAAGTAGGGGTGTCAATTTCGGGTCACGGGTCGGGTTCAAGTCGAATCCGAAATTGACCCAATTTTAAAAACGGGTCAGTTTTCCTAACCCGAACCTAACCCGCTTCGAATCCGAGTCAACCCGACACGACCCGAATGACCCGTTTCCAACAAAAAAATTGCTAGTTTTCGGGTAAAAATGGGTCTATCTCCTCTTTTTCAGGTCAAAAATGGGTCTATCTCCTCTTTTCGGGTCAAAACAGGTCAAAATGGGGTCAATCTCGGGTTGCCAAGTCAAAATTGGGTTTTCGGGTCAAAATCAGGTCAATTTCGTGTGAAAGGGTTAACTCGAACCCGACCCGATTTTTGAAACAGGTTTACCCTAACCCGAAATTTTCGGGTCGAATTTTCTGGTCGTGTCAAATATTGACACCCTTAATATCAAGGTTGAAAATGCCACAACATAACAGTATATATATATATATATATATATATATATATATATATATATATAATATATATATATATATATTATATATAATTATATATATATATATATGAGAAGATATATAATTGAATAAAATTAAGATTGATTTGGAGTGTATTGAGTGGAAGTTGAAATAGTTATGAACATAGGCTTCATTTGGAACGACTTTTTATTGCTTCTTAAAGCATAAATTTTGTTACTATAAAGCTGCTTTAAGAAGCAGTAAGAAATCGTCCCAAATGAAACCTTACTTGATTTAACAAAGTTTGATCAAAGTTGAGATTGTGTGATTGATCACATGAGAAATTAAAATCATCTGAGATTAGATCTGAATAAGTTATCATTGGGTCTATCCATGATGATCATGTTAGTTCTCCTAAGGCCCTCCATAGGTTTACTAAGTTTGGAGATAGTCTAAGGGCATAATAAGTTGTGTTTGGTGAAGTCATGACTAAATGGGTCACAAACTCTAAATTATGTTTATATATGTTAAGGTTGTTAAAATTCAATTTGGGACAATTTTCTTAATACTTTCTAAAACGATTTTCTAGTACAAATATTTCTAATTCAAGAAATTTTTGCAGTAAAAAGCCGTTTTTAGAAAGCAGTAAAAAAATTGCTCCAAATGAAACCTTATATTTTAGGCATTCTTTATGGCCTCCTCTTGAATGAGCAGATTATGCAATTCATGCACGTTCCACTTAATGGCATTATACTATTATGAACTATTTTGAATGAGGCGTATGAGAAGGCAAGGAGCTCTTATAATGAACTGGGCAATAAAGTTTTTGTTCATTTTCTCTCATGGATCATAGTTTTGATATTATATTTATCGTCTTGATGATGTGTTCAACACTGTCATGTGAACCATTGAATATCATGGTGGTTGACGTACCCATTAGTGTCATGGTTGATGACTTTATCAGCTAGCAGGTCAGATAATGATGGTTCTTCCATAGATTTCATGTGTTGGGCGCAGGCTTCCAGTCAAGGCTGAATCAGCTTCAATTTTGAGGGGAGTCAAATACAACATAAAAATAATTAAATATTTTAAAAAATAATATTATATATCTATATATTACAAAAGGTTTTTTTAAAAAAATTAAGAAAGAAAAATAAAGAAAAAAAAGTATAATTAAACTGTCATGAAAAGCATGAAAGAGAATATTAGAACTAAATGTGAAAAATCATATAGATATTTTAGGAAAAATTTGAACATAAGAGTTTTTTAGGGGTGGCAAAAAAATTTTTATGAGGGGTAAAAAAATTTTTTTACTCTCCTATAAATTTTTTTTTTAGGGGGGCAATTGCCCCCCTAAGCTACATGGATTCCGCCCTTACTTAATGTGCACTTTTAAGTGTTGGAAATTACAGACTTGATTTTGTTTGATGCTATTATGAGCATAAACATCAAGCTTATTCTCCTATTTAATTTTTCCAAGCATTGTCATAAGACTTCTGTAATTTGAAATAACTTTTTTATTATTTTGTAAAGCAATTTTTTTGTATAAAAATTTCTACGCAACTACTGTTAAACCATGCACTTTAGTAGCCTGTGTTGATAATGACTTATTGTGCTTATTCGTTATCCCTACCAACGACTCAGACAAATGGCTTACCCACTCACTCTGGCATGACTCAATGAGTCTCGGTGGTGGTCTGGCAAGGCGGCTACAGCAGCCACTTTAATCATTTAGTATTTTGTTATAAAAGCTGTATTACTGTAGCAATTTAGTGGTGAAGTAAATAGATGAGAGTCATCTGAAATGACCGTCTTCTTCCTCCAGTTCTTGATTTCTCTCTGGTTTTACTTTGCTGCTTAATTCTCATTTCATGGTATCAGAGCGGGTTACTCTCTAATACCTCTCGTGGCGGACGCATCTCTGCTCGCGGCACTGGACGTCGCCAAATGAACTCTGTAGTCTGTCAAATCTGTGCAAAGCAAGGTCACTCTGCTGTCGCGTGCTGGTATCGTGCAGACCTCTCCTACCAACAATCACCACAAGCTCTTATTGCTCAGGAAGAAAAATAGACGTCTGGAGACTGGTTTTTAGATACGGGTGCTTCTTCTCATCTCACGGCCGACGCAACTCAACTGCAGTCTGCTCAGCCATACACTGGTACATCCAATGTCCAAGTCGGAGATGGTTCCCAACTGCCTATCGCGAATTCTGGGAAAGGCATCCTTCCTACTCCTAGTCGTAAGTTACAACTCTCTCATATTCTTCATGTTCCCAAACTAACACATAATCTCATCTCTGTTTCACGATTACTCAAAGATAACCTCTGCTATATAATTTTTAACAAATCTGGTTTCCTGCTTAAGGACTCCCAGACTCATCAGATCCTTCTTCAGGGTCCCAGTCACCATGGTCTCTACCCTATTAATCTGCCATCTTCTGTTCAGTCCAGCGGCACACACTGTGTCCCTGTTGCGTTCTTCACAACTCCATCTACGTTCATTCACTGGCACAGACGTCTTGGACATCCCTCTCCAACTATTCAGCGCAGACTATCTGCTCTTCTCAAATTTTCCAGCCCGTCCAAGCACCATTGTGACTCCTGTGTTCGAGCGAAAAGTCGTCGTCTGCCGTTTAGCTTATCTAAGTCTACCACTAAACAATGTTTAGAACTTCTACATTCTGATGTATGGGGACCCTCCCCAATTTTGTCATCTCAATGTTACAAATATTACCTTCTTCTAGTGGATGATTTCACACGCTTTTCTTGGGTATTTCCTTTAAAATCAAAATCTGATGTTCTACCGGTATTTCAAAATTCTTGTTGAAACTCAATTTCAAACAAAAATTAAACAATTTCAAACTGATAATGGCGGAGAATTTATCAACCAATCATTCAAAGAATTTTTAGCTAATTCCGGCATTACTCACCGTCTCTCATGTCCCTACACACCTCAACAAAATGGCTTAGCCGAGCGCAAACATCGTCACCTCCTCGAAACAACGAGATCTCTCATGTTCGAAGCCAACATTCCCTCCAAACTGTGGGTTGACACTTTGCTGGCTGCTGTCTTTCTTATTAATAGACTACCAACAGCTGGTTCACCAAAAATATCTCCATATCAAGCCCTGTATAATGTTCGGCCAGACTACTCTTTCCTTAGGACCTTTGGCTGCTTATGCTATCCATGGATCCCTCCTCCTCATCGAAACAAACTTCAACCACGCTCTGTTGCTTGTGTCTTCCTCGGCTATGCCCAAACATCAAAAGGATATAAATGTTATAATCCTTCAAATAATCATATCTACATATCCAGGCATGTCACCTTCTTTGAAAATCAATTTCCCTTTAAAAGTGTTCCGGTCGCGACTACCGACACTAACTCCATAAATCATAACTCGTCACCTCTTACCTTAGTACTAGCCTCTCATACTCATCCTACAGCTACACACACTACACATTCTAGTGTGTCATCCCACCAACTCACACCAAACCTTCTTCCTACCCCCTCTCACCACTCAATTAGTACAACCCATAGCACCTCCAATTCTCCTCCTCCACATTTACCAATTAAGCATCCTATGCTTACAAGGTTCCAAAGTGGTCATCTCAAACCAAAAGTGCTGATGGATTTAGCCCATCAGCTCCACTCACCGTCTCCAACTTCCTTTGCTGAAGCCAATAAATCTCCTATTTGGAGGGCTGCTATGTCCAATGAATTCCAGGCGCTTCAAAACCAAGGGACTTGGTCTCTTGTAGATCCCTCTCCGCATCAGAATGTACTAGGATGTAAATGGCTGTTTAAGACAAAAGCCAACCCATATGGCACGGTCGAGCGCTACAAAGCACGACTTGTAGCACAGGGATACAAACAGGAATTTGGCATTGATTATACAGACACATTTAGCCCCGTAGCCAAGTTTCCTACAATTCGCCTGCTACTTATTCTTGCTGCACATTTCCAGTGGCCGGTGCTCCACTTGGATGTCTCCAATGCCTTTCTACATGGTAAACTCCAAGACCCGATTTTCATGAAACAACCTTTAGGATTTGTTGATCCTCAACATCCCTTCAAAGTATGTCGTCTTCACAAAGAAATTTATGGCCTCAAGCAGTCGCCGCGGCAGTGGTTCTCTACGTTCTCCAGTTATCTTATCGACTATGGTTTTCGGTCTTCTAAAGAAGACCCGTCTCTGCTGATCTTTCGCACTGAATCAACATCACTCTACCTCTTAGTTTATTTAGATGATGTCTTACTTACATGCAATGATCACTCGGTCATGACTCACCTTATTGACGTCCTGAATGCTCGTTTCAAAATGCGAAATCTGGGCCCTGTCTCGCATTTCCTTGGCATCCACATTCAAAGCTCGTCTACTGGTTTTATCCTAAACCAGACAAGATACATTGGAGAACTCCTCACTAAAGCAGGAATGCAACAAAGCAAGCCAGTGTTAACACCATTACCTGCAAAACTTCCACCCAGCCTGCCAACAGACGTCAAGTTCTCTCAGCCAGCACACTATCGTCAGCTAGTAGGGTCACTACAGTATGTAACTATCACAAGACCAGATCTCTCCTTTGCTGTAAATTACTTATGCCAACAAATGCACAACCCCTCCGATCAACATTTTCAAATTTTAAAACGAGTCTTACGATATCTCAAAGGCACGCAGCACCTAACTCTACCTATTCAAAAATCTGAGCTCAACCTCACTGCCTATACAGACTCAGACTGGGCTGCGGACTCGGTAGACCGCCGATCGGTAACTGGTTTCTGCACATTCTTAGGTTCTAACCTGCTATCTTGGCATGCTAAGAAGCAACCAATTGTTGCTCGCTCCTCTACCGAAGCCGAATATCGTGCATTAGCAGCTGTTGCCAGTGAACTCATGTGGCTCCGACGACTTCTAGCTGATTTCCACATCTCTTCCAATGAGGCCACACCAGTGTACTGTGACAATATTTCCGCAATTGCGTTGGCAAATAACCCTGTTTTTCATGCGAGAACCAAGCACATTGAAGTAGATTATCACTTCATCAGTGACTGCATTGCTGCAAAACATCTGATTGTACACCACATTTCCTCCCAAGACCAGCTTGCTGATATCTTTACCAAAACTCTGCCTGCTGCACGCTTCACCGCTTTACGGGACAAGTTAATCAATTCCAGCTGAATTGTTACCTTGCGGGGGGGTGTTAAACCATGCACTTTAGTAGCCTGTGTTGATAATGACTTACTGTGCTTATTCGTTATCCCTGCCAACGACTCAGACAAATGGCTTACCCACTCACTCTGGCATGACTCAGTGAGTCTCGGTGGTGGTCTGGCAAGGCGGCTACAGCAGCCACTTTAATCATTTAGTATTTTGTTATAAAAGCTGTATTACTGTAGCAATTTAGTGGTGAAGTAAATAGATGAGAGTCATCTGAAATGACCGTCTTCTTCCTCCAGTTCTTGATTTCTCTCTGGTTTTACTTTGCTGCTTAATTCTCATTTCAACTACAACAACGTCAAGCCTCTAGTTTAAAAAAAATTATGCTAAAAAACTATTATAGAAAGCAATAAAAAAGTTGTCCCAAACAAAATCTAAGGCTTCATAAAGCGGTTTTTTAGTACAAAAGTTTTACTAATGTAAAGCTGCTTTAAGAATTAAGAAGAAAGTCATCCCAAACGAAGCCTAAGACTTTATTTGGAAGTCTTTCTAAATTGTTCATGATAAGAAAAGTAGTCAAACAATATGTATTCAGAAGGCAGTTTTTTATCGCTATTTAAAAATTTTGGGTTTAAAAAACTAATTCTAGTAAAAAAACATTTTTGAAATTATTGCTAAGAAAAGAATTTTAAAAAACAAAAATTAAATGTTTAAGCTGCCCCAAACAAAGCCTAAATAAACCATACCAATAAGCTTATCAAATATGAATGACTAATCAAGATCTCGTACGCCAAAGTGAAATTAGACTTTTTCACGCCACTAGGAGAAATTTAGCCCATTATTGTTCAAAACATATGAAGCGTGCAAAAGAAAGAAACATTATCATATACTACAATTACTTAAAGCCCTCATATATTAATACTTTTGACTCATATAAAATGTTTGGGAAAATAATAAGTATATTAAATTATTAGTTTTTGTGTAGAATCTAATTGTGTTGATCAATTCGGTGGTTCTATTAACTTAGACTTCAATCTCATAGGTCAAGCTTGTTAGGGGGCTCCCTCTGCTTGGGGTCAGGGGCCTTGACCCAGATTATTTTTTTTGTACAGTCATATAACACTACGACATTGTACATTAGGGCATGACAACGTTGTACACTTGTGCGTTGTAATCTTGACTCGGAGACTAAGATTAGAGCTATGTGGCACTCAAATGCTAGCATCGTAGCACAACAAGTTAGGTTGGAGATAGGGAGTGCAGCTAGCGCAGCCGCACTGCAAGTCAAGTTGGACAATTTTATTTCTCATTTTGTATATTTAATTTGAAGGATTGCACCCCTTCATGTTGTAGAAGTGAGTCTCTTTATCTATTTTGTGTGAGAACGGTTTGTGAAGTGAAAAGATACAAGAAGAGTGTGAGAGAGGAAGATATGCATAAATTATCCAAATTTTTCATAATAATTTTTTTGTATTGTGCGGCTCCATGATTGTTTTCCTGATTTCAACTTTTTCCACGTTAAGGTTCCGTTAGGATAGCTTTCTAGCCGCTTTCAAAAGTAACTTTCTATTATACAAATTTAAATGTTTGTCTTAGAAAGCTGGTTTAAGAAGCAATAAGAAAGCCGGTCTCAAACGCAGGCTAAATTATGGTGTTCATTTCATTATTTTCTTTTTTTTATTATATGTTTTGCCGTATGGTTCACTTCCCAACATAAATCAATATTACATATATTAAATCTGTAACTATTGCCTGATAATAACTGTAATAATATACAGAGTTATTGCTCATTTTATTTTATAATTGCTAGGTAGATATAGTGACAACTAGCTTTTGCTTAATTTGATTCTTAAGCTTCTCATTGGCTACAGTTCAAGAAGTCAATGGTTTATATCTTCTTAATTATGTTTCGTTGTCATAAATTTAATAATCTTCGGTTATGGATCCGTATAAACCTGCATAAACGGAAAATTGTGAGTTGTTTAACTAAACCTCTAACGCATAATCAAACATTAATTTTGCAACCATTTTTTTATGTTCTTTATTTATAAATTAAATAATTATTAAGAAAATACTTTGATCCATAAATTTTAGTTCACTCCATCGCCGCTACCGGCAGCTAGGGGTGCCAGTGTTTGACACGGCTTGAAAATCCGACTCGAGTCAACCCTAACCCGAAATGGGTCGGGTTCGAGTTCAACATTTTGACCCGTTTCAAAAATCGGATCGGGTTCGGGTTAACCCTTTGACCCGAAAACCCAATTTTGACCCGGCAACTCGAGAGAGACCCATTTTTTACCTGAAAAAGAGGAGATATACCTGTTTTTTTTACCCAAAAAGAGGAGATAGACTCAAATTGACTTGAAAACTAACAATTTTTTTTGTTGAAAACGGGTCATTCGGGTCGTGTCGGGTTGACCCGGACTCGAAGCGGGTCGGGTTCGGGTTGACCGAATAGTGCCGGGTCAGTTTCGGGTTCGACGCAAACCTGACCCGTTGTGACGCCCCAGGCATCCATAGTGAAAGGATTCGTCTGACATTCTGATCGAACTCCATTCCAGTTGCCTTGCTCGGATCTGAAATTTTAAACCACATATAATGAGCTTACAAAGCCCAGCAGGTCACCAAAGCCTACAACTGAAATCAAAGCACGGCGATGATATCCACTACAGGAAAATCACTTATTACCGGCGGAATTTTCCGGCGGCTTTCCGGCGGTCAATTTTCCGGCGGCTTTCCGGCGGCTTTCCGGCGGTTTATGACGTCTTATTTCCAACAAAAAATTCCAGTAGCTTTCCGACGGCTTTCCGGCGGCTTTCCGGCGGTTTTCCGACGGCTAATTTCCCCGCAAAATTTTGCGACGGCTAATTTCCCGCAAAATTTTCCCGCGGTATTTTCCGGCGGCTTTCCGGCGGCTTTCCGACGGCTTTTCGACTTAAAAATAGTTAAATCTTTTTTTAATAAAAATTTTAAATTAATAATGTTTAATTATAATATTCAGACTTTTTTAATATAAATATAAAAAATACTTAGATTTAACTATTTTGCAGAAACGGCGCAGTGGTCAGGGTCCGGGGCAGCGGGTGAGGAGGTCCACGGTTCGAAACCCAGCGAAGGCAGCGCGGGAGCGGGCCCGTTGGCGCACTCGGGCTCGCCTGGCTCACGCGAGCGCGGTCCGACGCGACGCGGTCTGGTCCGCCCGCGGGAGCTGGTTCGACGCGGTCTGGTCCGCCCGCCGGAGCGGGTTGCTGGCGTGCCGCCGGAGCCGCCGCCGGGGAGCGGTTTCAGCGGTAGCGGGAAATTGTTTTTTTTTTTTTATTTCAACCGGCGGTTTTGGACCGCCGGCACACCGCCGGAAATATATTGCCGCCGGAAAACGCCGTCGGAAATTATTTTCCTACGCCGTTTTTTCCGGCGGCACGAAAGCCGCCGGAAAACCGCCGGAAAATTAAAAAACCGCCGGAAATAGGTCAAATTCCGCCGGAAAAAGCCGCCGGAAGTGGGTGATTTTCCTGTAGTGATCAATATGCATGTCAATCTATCAATCTGAATCAGTCAATGGTCAATGAGTCTATGCAGTGGAAATCAAATCAGTAGTCGATGCAATCCGAAAATCAATAGTCAATAAAATCAGTCAATGCAGCGGCAGGCAAATCAATCATTTCAATTCAATCAATCAATATCCGTCAATCAAATCAATACGGTCAAATCAATGAAATCAGTCGAGAAAAGCGATACGGAACAATGAATCTATACGACAGTCAATACGGTACAGAAACAGTAGGCAGTAGTACGATGTCCATGTTCATGCTATCAATACAGTATCTATATCTATCAATGTCCATATCAATGCTCAGTAGTATCAATGTTCAGTAGTCAATCGATGAAATCAGTGAAATCGTACGATACAGTAAACCCGATCAAATCCGTAAAATCCGTAAATCAATACATTAAACATGCAATCACGATAATACTGAACAATGTATAATCAATGGTCATGTTGCTGTTGTAGAATTCATATTGCTGTTGTAGATATCAATACATTGGTTCTATGAAAAGAGTCGTCACTCTATTGCCCGTCGGCATATAATCTCCTTATGACTCCCATCGTTATATCCATGATCCATGATCTATGATTTAAAGGAAAGCCCGTCGGCCCACCATCCTGTACAGGTATCATCTCCAACCAATGTTCAACCAGATTATACGTGTTTCAGTATCAATAAGCAATCAATAATCAATATTAGAGCAATCATATCAATAATCATAGGCATATCGATTCAATCTATCAATTTCAGTCAAATCAGGAATCATACAAAAAAATCGGGCAGAGTAACAGTAGTCTATCGAATTTACACAAAAATCCTGCAAAAAGACAAATTCTGAATTTCTCCAAATTACAACAGAATAACCACGGCATCAATACAAGACTATCAATCTATATAATCCAAATCAAATCAAGTCCTGATAATTTTCTATTCAATTAAAATCGCGTAGAATCAATTCCGACCGATAAAATCATCGTAGAAAATACTCAAATCGTGTACAATATTCATATCTATAACATACTAAAAGTTGTGCGGTGAAAGTCGTGTCAATACAAAATCAGGTCAAAAGTTCGACTACAAAAACACAAAACAGTGCACAACTCGATCAAAATACAAAATCTTCAAAAACAGAAATAGGGTTCGGAGTCCTTACAGCGAGACAAACAAATCTTCTAACAGCGTCGTCGGACGAAAAGCGCTCCGTGGCCTCCAAAACCAAGCTTCCTTCTTCTCTTCCTTCTCTTTCTCTCTCTTGCCTTTTCTCTCTCTCCAAAATGAATAAAAATATCTCAAATCCGATATTTATTAACACTGATCGTCCTGGACGATCCAAATTTTGTCCTGGTACGATGGGTTCTCTGGACAAATTTCGTACAGACGAAATCCAAATTCGTCCCGGGCGACTTGCTCTCTGGACAGATTTCGTACAGACGGATCGTCCCGACTGCTCCAGGTTCGTACAGACGAAAATGGCAGATTTCTTCACAAATTTCTTCAGTTCGTCCAGTACTAAATCCAGTTCGTACATACGAACTGCACTAAAAAAAAATCAGCTTTTTGAAGGGTTTTACACCCGTGACTCGAAATTGACACCCCTACCGGCAGCCACCTAACTCCGCTACCTATCGCCTCCATCAGCCATCCCCCATCACCTACTGCTCACTGTAGGTCATTGCCTCCCACTATCACTATTGTCGTATGTTGTCCACCGCTCGCCACCTTCATCTACCAACATCTATTGCTGCTACTTGGTGCCAGCCGCCGCCACTCTTTATTTTACTTCAAATCAAATAAAAAATAATCACATGCATTTTACACTCATCCAACCAAACTGCCCTAATTCGAGCGCTTGATTGATTAATTATAATTACTTTTAATTAAACTAATTAAATTAATGAATCAAGTTGGCCACTTGACTAAAATATTTGATTGGTGTGACTTGCGCAGCTCAATTCCAACTCTTGCGGAGTTGATTTTGTATACGTGGATCTGACGTTGGTTAAAGTTTTGTTGGATGATTTATAGGTGGCACATCTCGTAAATTATTAATGAAATGGCCATATTTGCGGGAATTTTTTTTAAACAAGTTGCCCTAATAAAAAAATCTTAAGTCTAACTTTCTTTCTTTTTTTGGGCAGGCGCGGGACCATGGGAAGGCACGAGTGTCCTGAGCAGCAGCACGAGCCGCCTACGTCCAACTTTTTTGGAAGTCTCTTATTTGTGCAATGGTGGGCCCATAAGTTCTGAGATGGAGTTTATTGGATTTTATTTATTTATTTTTTTGGGTAAACCCAGGGCTAAAAAAGCCCATATATTAAAATGAACAAAAGATTACAAGTAAACCTGTAAAAGAAAAAAGTAAAGCAGCAGCTAACAAAAGCAAAAACCTCCCAGCATGCCAAAATAGAGAGGCAGTTGGAGGAGATTACAATCAGAAGGACTCAGAAAGAAAATAGGACCAAAACCCTAATCAACAAAAGATCAGAGATAAACCCACAAAGCCGCGGCGGTGGCTCTGATTGCCGTAAATAACAAAACTTGAAGGTGCATCTGTAGAGGTGAAAGGCCACCGCAGAACCTCCAGCCGTCGACATAGGAAGTGATTTCAAGCCAGGTTGCCAAGTAGACCATCCGAGGCAAGAAAAAATGGGGATGGCCTAGCTCATCATTGTCGGATTGTAATACTTCTCCACCAAAATCAAGCACTGTAGTCCAAAGCTCTCCAAAAATCACCTGGAAGGATCTTGAGTAACGGGGCAGCCACAGCCCCCAAAAAATTTTGTATACCCAGACAGCCCGAGCCGAATAAGAGACATAAAGAATGCTCCAGGACATCGAAAATAACCAACAGGAAGCACATAAGCTCACCGAATGAGCAAAAGTTAGATACCAGTAAACCTCCTCAATAAAAGAATGCTCCAGGATTTTATCATTTGTTGGGTTAATTTAAAAATACAATATAAATTTAATAATATCTGCAAAATTATGTAATTTTTTAAAAATTATGTAAATATTAATTCCATTTTCAGGTTCAAATATACCAAAGAAAATTAAGCAATTTGTTTTTTTTTTTTTATTATTTGAAGTTTTTGAATAGAAGAGTTGCTATAATAAGCGATTTAATTTGTGTTAATCAAAAAGCTCTTAGATATGTAAAGTAATGGTTCATGAATTATGAATAAAAATTAAAAAGACTTGTTAACACCTTCTAGCACTAAAGTTTTGTTTGAGACAATTTTCTCAAGCTTTGCTTTTTAGATCGTAACTATAATTTTTTTGCTATTGTTTTCTATAATTTTTCATTCTGAAAAGCTGCTTTTCACCGCAGCTTTCATAAAGTTACTTTTACATTCAATAATTTTACAATCAACTATACAAAAAGTTGCAACAGTCACGAACATACAAATATATGACGGTAGAGTTACAATAACATGATTGAATTCAACGTCTTATGATATTATATAGTTTTATAAGATGTTAGTTACGTTTGATGTTCATGCTTCCTTAATTACTCTTATCTAATGTTGCAATATAAATATTAAATTTAGAGGGATTTATATATATAGCCCTCAAAATCATCACATTTACATATTTAATCTTTAAAAATAAGTATTTATTCGCGTAACATTTAAAACATTAACAAAAAAAATTCCGTATCACCATTTGTTAAAGATTAAGGTTTCATTTGGGACAGCTTCTTACTGCTTTTTAAAACAACTTTCTAGTACAAATATTTTTAATTCAAAAAAAAAATTATATATGAAAACTATTTTAGAAAGCAACAAAGACTTCGTTTGGATTGCTTTCTTATTGCTTCTTAAAGCAGTTTTTTAGCATTTTTTTTTTTTACTAAAAAATAGCTTTAAATCCGTCCCAAATGAAGCAAAAAAGTTGTCCCAAATAAAGACTAAATGGAAGTGATAGTCATTGTCAATGATAGCAACATTGGCAACGGAATTATCAAGAGTGAAATAAAAAATGACGTTGTGAGTAGAGATAGAGCAAGCAGAGACAGCCTTGTGAGCCGACTCGAACTTAATGGATTAAGCTTAAGTTTAAGTTCAAACTCAATTAATTAGTTAAACTTAAATACAAATCTGAAAAAACTCAAACTCAAGTCGACTCTTTTACACTCTTACTTTCATCCCTCCAATTTTTACTTAAATATATAATTTAAGGGTCCCATTTGGGATAGTTATAAATTTTTTTATATAAGTGGTTATAAAATTATTATTAAGAAAATAATTTTTCTAAAGTTTCCCGCAAATTTTTTTTAATATAATTGTTTTTAAATAATGATTAAATAAAAATTATAAGAAAGTAATAAAAAAAGTCGTGCTAACTGAAGCCTAAGTAATCGGACGCTATACATAGGCCAATCAGAACATATCAAATCATTTTTTTATTATGTATCAATATTATGTACTAGATGATTCGATAATCACACATAATAATCTCTGGAGGCCAAATTTTATAGAGAAGCATGATAATAATCAAAATTAATAAAAGAAGTATAGATTATTAAAAATTTAGAAAGGAGCTAATACGCACTATTAAATTGCGCTTTCTAAAGCGTAATAAAAAAATGCCAAAAATTTTGGCCTATTGTATTTATCTGTAGAGAGAGAGGGGGAAGAGAGAGATAGGTGGAGAAAGAGATAAGATTTGACAGCAGATAGAGAGAGAGGGAGGAGGCAGCGAAGAAAGAGTGTGGATGGAAGAGAAATGATGACGAAAAGAGAGAGTTAAATAATTTTTAAATATTTAAAATAATATATTAAATTATAATTAAATATTTAAATTAGTATTTTAACATATTTTATGATATTTAACTATTATTTTAACTGATTCTTAAATATTTATTTATTCAACTAATTTTTTTAATTTTATTTTTAGATATTTAATAATATTACACAAATTTTATCATTTAAATATAATTATGCTATCTTATATTTAAATATAATATAATTATTTATACTTAAAAAATTATTTTGTCATCCAATTAAATATGTTAAAAAATAGATTGAAAGTTATTTTTTTAAAAAATATTCATAAGAATTTAAAATATTTTTGATTTTTTAAAATTACTAAGAAAAAAAACAAATTAAACATAATTTTTAAAAAAGCATATTTTAAGTATATGATGAAAAACTAAAAACATTGAATAAAATAATTAATATTTTTTTAAATAAGATAATTACTAATTAAATTATTGTTATTTTTATTACTCAATATAAATTATTAATTTATTAAATATATAGCATATTAAGTTTTAAATAATATAATATAAATTAAATAATTAATTAAAAATTTAATATATTATTATATTTAACTAAAACTTATAAAGTTTATATATATTTAATTTAAATTATTAAATATAAGTATTTTAATAATAAATTTTGAATATTATATTTTTTAAACTAAATAAATATTTAAAAATAGTAAAAAATTAAAATATTTTATTATCCTCTCTCTCCCTCTCTCTGTCCGCACATTGGCGGAGGGAAGGGGGGGCCAAGGGGGGCACGTGCCCCCCCTAAAAAAAAAAAATTCAATTGTTAGTGTATTCAATCAATCACGACCACCAAAGGAGAACAAGGAAGAGCAAAGGTTCACTTGTACATTTTTTATATATGAGAGAAATATATTATTTTCTCTTATATGCATGCTAGATTTAAGAGTAAGAAGTAATTGGATTAATTTATTTTTCTAAATCAAGACTAAGCTATTGATATATCATCAAAAATAATCTTGATCGGGCACAAATTTTGAAAAAAGACAAGTTGGAAACTTCAAAAATTAAATCGAAGATCATCTAAACTCCGATTTCAATAAACTTATAGTCGAACTGAACGACTCAAAAATACGAAGCCAACAACACCAAATTCGACTCAATCCGAGCACAAATGAGTCCAAATCAAGGACCCAAAGCACAGTTGGAAGATTCAAAACATAATTTGGATGATAAAACGGTTTTCAAAATTTATTTGCTTATAGTCTAATCAGCGACTCGACGAGACGAATCCAACGAGCTAAAGATCATTGATTTCTGAAATTGAAACTCACTTAAATTAGTTGAAATAAAAATATTTTAAAAAATGTTTAGTAAAACTCATTTAAATATCTTTCGCTCCTCTCTTGCCTCCAAAGAGAGACCCATGGTAATGAGACAACAAACAAAATTATTTTAATTTAGGCCCCCCCTCAATAAAATTTCTGGCTCCGCCACTGTGTCCGCAGCCATCTCTCTTTTTATCTCAACTGTGAACTCTCTCTCTCTCCTAGTGACTACGCCAAACTAAATGACGTTTTTTTATTCGCCAAACATTTTGGCGCATTTTAAAATGCCCCATTTGGTATAGCGTATTAGCTCCTTTTAAAATTTTTAATAATCTATACTTCTTTTATTAATTTTGATTATTATCATGCTCCTTTATAAAATTTGGCCATCTCTGGAAGCCTAAACCATTAATTCCTCAGTCCTGTTCGATTCGGCCGAAGTACCGCGACTTTGACCGTTAGTGATTTGTAAGCGTCGTCGGCCACACAATTAATAAAATTTTCTTCTCGGCGCATTCGGTGGAGGGAATAACTGAGAAAACTTATAAAATAGGCCATTATATGGATGCATGCCTGACATAACCATAAAAATATACTGAATTATTGGTCATTAAAAATACTTTAATCTGCCACGTGTCACAAATCTGCTTCTATTTGTATTAATCAGATGCATAATGGAATATTTTGCCTGCATTATTTATGTCTGCAATGTATGTTAACATGATGCCATATATTTGCCCTTTTTTAAATGGAAAATGTCATTTTGACTGAAGTAATTGGCTGGCTAGGTTAGGAGAACCGATCATTTATAAATTATAGAAATTATATGCAAGTAGGAAGATAAAAAAAAAAAATTATATAAATATTATTTAATGAGTAACTAAATAAATAAAAATTGTAGGAGAAATTAATAGAATTTTATTGTTATATATCTTGAAAATATATTCAATTCTTGAAGTAATCTCAATCATTCATATTTACATTATTAGTAGTTGTAGAAATCCGTTTTAGCGCCTCAAGAGGGTCTCTTCGCTCGGCTTTTAGAAAGGCTCTCCATGATGATTTCTCTCGACAATAGTGTTATTTCTATATATATATATATATATATATATATATATATATATATATATATATTAAGATTTAACCCAACATAGTAATTCCTCTTGAATGCTTCTCAAACACTCGTTCAGAAGCCAGTAATAATACCCCACCGGGCTTAGCTTAGTTGGTGGGCGAACATGGTCAGGAACCCCCCAACCCATGTTTGAATCCCCTCTCATGCGGCGCGACCTCTTAGGTTGAGAGAAAATAATTATGGTCATGCACCTGTGGGCTGGTTGCTGGTAGGCTCACCAAGGGATTAGTTACACTGTCAAGCATCTCCTAAGAGAGATGGCAGCGGGTAGATACCCTTGTTCAAAAAAAAAAAAAAAAAAACCACTGATTGATGTTAGCACCAACTACTAAATTTTTTAATAAATGTACAATTTGTGCATTGCATTTAGTACCCGTAGGTTAGATTGTTAATGATTAGATATCCTCAACATCTTGATTAGTCACTCATTAACTCCATCATAGAATATTGGTGGCCTCTAGCATAATTATCGTGCATTTTTCCTCCAATCATGATGATATATTCATCTTAGATTATGAAGTATATGATTCCTCTAAATACCAGGCTACTATCTTTGTTAACCCTAATGTGATACAATACAACTAATCTATATAATCTTGAAAAAAATATAAATTTGTGGCTTTGATCTCTAATTTCTTGTTAGTTTTATATTTTTTAGTAGATCTATGTTTTATTTCATTGAATTATAATTTATGCATGCATTCAAGTTAAATTCTTTGGTTTTATATAATGGTTAATATGTGATTTTTCATGTTAAAAAATTAGGATAATAATTTATTTTTAATTTTTTGGTAGATCCAAATTTTTTTTTAAGTGTTGTATGTTAGATCCACTTTTATTTCTAATATTTTATATTTTTCTATGCCAGATCTATGTTAATAATTTATTTTTGAAATATTAATTATGTTGCTTATTCTCTTATTTTTTCTTAATATTTTTTATTAATTATTATTAAGTTTATAAAAAAAACTATATTATTTTGATGCAATAACTAATTAAGTTAATTATGGTAAGATTTAAATCAAATTTATTTATATTATTGGATAGTTATTTTCTTATTTAGAACTATATTATGTTTATGTATTATGATTAAGATTTTGTTGTATGTGCATAATTTATAAAAGTAATTATATATCAATTCTTAAATAAACTTAATGATTCCTTTAAAATATTAATTCAATTAATAATTTCTTGATTTAGATCGTTATTATTGTTGCGTCCTGGAATATTCATGACGGTAGAGAAATATATAGTTTAATTTCTTAGCGTTGTATGATCCAGCACACAGGCAGATAAGAGAGAGTGTAGCGTTCATAAGAGACACCAGAGTTTTTACGTGAAAAACCCCTAAAAAGGGCCGGGAGAAAAATCACGTGGTCTGACCCAGTTTGAATGAATCAACTAGTATTTGCAGTCGATTACAAATGAGGCCATTCCTTGGGAGAAGCCATAAGCTTGATGCAACAAATGTATGTCATATAGAGTACATTACATTGTGGGAGTTACAATAATCAATATAGACATGTTTGTTTGGTTGACAGGACCATAGTTGATATGATAGAGGTCAGGAATATTATAGTAGGCAGAAGACCGGGGTTAGAAAGACCGTTGCATGGCGATGTAGGTCAGAAGGAATGTAGTAGATGATAGAGGTAGAAAAGACCATAGTCAAAAGGAGATAGGGGTTTGAAAAGCGATAGTTGGCATGAAACCCAGGTTAGAAAGACCGTAGTAGTAGAGTGATACTTCAGTAGAATTTCAGGCATCAAGCGGTGGTCCAACCGAAGTCGGGCCTCACGTGTTGGTATGGCAGAAGTCCAGGCCTCAGGTGGTGGTCAGGTATAAGTCTGGGCGTCACATGGTGGTCTGGGAGAAGTTCGGGCCTCAGGTGGCGGTCTGACAAAATTTCGAGCCTCAGGTGGTGGTTTGACAGAACTTTGGGAGTCAGATGGTGGTCCGGCAGAACCAAGGGCCTCTAGTATTGGCTCGGCGGAGCACAGAGCCTCAAGTGGTGATCTGGTGGAAGTAATGGCCTCAAGTGGTGGTCCTGCGGATCTCAGGGCCTCAACTGGTGGTCCGGCGGTGCAATGACGTCAGGCGGTGATCCGACGGAGGTGAGGACCTCAAGTGGTGGTTTGGCGAAACTCAGCGCCTCAAGTGGTGGTCCGGCGGAGCAATGATGTTAGGGGGTGGTTCAACGGAGGTGAGGGCTCAAGTGGTTGTCCGGCGAGGGTGAGCGCCTCAAGTGGTGGTCCAGCTGAGCAAGGACGTCAGGCGGTGATCCTGCGGAACTCAGGTGGTGGTCGAGGAGGAGCTTATTCCTTCTCTTCCTTCTCTTCTCTTCTTCTCTTCTTCTCCTCTTGCTCCGGTCCATTTTCAAGAGTAATGAGGGATCTATTTATAGATTTCTGGAGTTGCATGGCCCGTAAATAGGTGAGAGATCAAGGGTAAATGGGGAGTAGTAGGATGGACGGCCGATGTTGAATCCCTTGATCATGGACCATTTGATGGACATTTGAATGTCTTAGTCATGTCAGAATTCAACGATCTTGGCTCATTGGATTCGTCTCACCGAGTCGCTTGATTCGACTATAAGCATGTCATGTTTGGAAACCGTTTTGTAATAAAAATTGTGGTTTGAACCTTCCAACAGTGCTTCGGGTCCTCAATTTGGACTCATTTGGGCTCGGATTGAGTCGAATTTTGTGTCGTTGAGTTCGTATTTCCGATACGCTCAATTCGACTATAAGTTTGCTGAAATCGAAGTTGAGATTTTAAAGTTTCCAACTTTATTTTGTCTCAAGATTCTTGCCCAATCAAGGTAATTTTTTAATGATATATCAATTATATTTTTATTATGATTAAGATCGAAAAGATTGTATTTATAAATTTTTAAATAAATTATGTATGGGTTTTAAGTTAAATTTAGTTGTACATTTAAATATTGATTTTTTTTTTTAATTTCATTTAAATATTGATTATGAAAGTACTTTTTTGATATTGATTATGAAAGTACTATTTTGTCCGTATCATATTTGTTTATTATGATTAAGCTTATGAAAGGATTTTTTTATTATTATGTGTATATAATTTATCATCATATTTAAATATAATTGATATATTTTAATAATTATACATAGGTTTGAATTAAATTAAAATAATTTGTATTTGTTTTAAGAACTTAGTTCCAATGTGATAAGAGAATTGACTATATATACATGAATGAAACTAATGCATATTCAAAATCAACGATCATAAGTGTTGATACGTCATCACAAAATTAGCTTGATCAGGCACGAATCTCGAGGCAAAAGCTAGTTGGAGACTTCAAAAATTAAATTCGGGAGCACCTGAACTCCGATTTCAGCAAGCTTATAATCAAACTGAGCGTCTCGGAAATACGAACCCAACGACACCAAAATCAACCCAATCCGAGTCCGAATGAGTCCGAATCAAGGGCTCATAGTGCTGTTGGAAGGTTCAAACCGCAATTTGAGTTACCAAACGGTCTCCGATTTTTACGAGCTTATACTCGAATCGAACGGATCGACGAGACGAATCCAACGAGCCCAAGATCCCTGAATTCCGACATCATTAAGGCCTTCAAATGGCCAACGAATGGTACACGGTCGTTGGATTCGATATCGACCGTCCATTTGACCACTCCCTATTCGCCCTTGATCTCACACCTATTTACGGGCCATGCCACTCCAGGAAATCTATAAATAGAGCCCTCATTCTTCACAAGAGGGGGGCAAGCAAGAGAGTGAAGAAGAGAAGAGAAGGAAGGAGTTCCTCCTCGACAGCCGTCGGACCACCGCCGGACCACCGCAGGAACCTCGCCGGACCACCACAAAACCTCGCCGGACCACCACCTTAAGGCCCGACGTTCAATCCCGACGTCCTGCCAAAGACCCGACGTCTTGTTCAAGGCCCGACACTCAGTCCCTACATCCTGCCAAAGACCCGAAGTCTTGTTCAAGGCCTGACACTCAGTCCCTACTTCCTGCCAAAGACCCGACGTCTTGTTCAAGGCCCGACGTTAAGTCCCGACGTCCTGCTAAAGACCTGACGTCCTGTTTAAGACCCGACGTCCTACTCAAGGCCAGACCATCAACATCCGATCTTCCAAGTGACACTGGGACTAACACCTGACTCCTATATCTCCTACCGCCTACGGTCCTTCTGACCACTATCGCCTAATACGGTCCGTCCGACCTCCATCACCAGACGACGGTCTCCTGCCGACTACGGTCTCCTACCGACTACGGTCCTTCAAGCCAAACAAACATGTATATGTAACTCCTACCATGTAATGCAATCTATATGATGTAGATTTGCTACATCAATCCAAGGCCTTCTCCCAAGGAAGGGCCTCATTTGTAATCTACTGCAAATACTAGTGGATTCATTCAAACTGGGCCAGGCCCCGTGGTTTTTCCCCCTTTTCAGGGGTTTTCCACGTAAAAACTTTGGTGTCTTTTATGAATGCTACACCCTCTCACTTATCTGCTTGTGTGCTGGATCTTCGTACAATGCTAAGACGTTAAACTATATATTTCTCTACCGCCGCGAATATTCCAGGACGCAACAAGTGTATAATCCACTATATATTTCCTAATTAAAAATGATTAACTAAAGAGTTTTTTTGAATATTTTGTATTAATAGCTTCTAAACAATTTGATTTTAGATTTGAGAGAAAATTTAGATATTCATATTTTAAAAAGAGTAATTGTATTTGATACGCCATGCAAAAATTATCTTTATCGGGCACGAATGTCGAGGCAAAAATCAAGTTGGAAACTTCAAAAATTAAATCCGGGATCACCTGAACTTTGATTTCAGCAAACTTATAGCTGAATTGAGCATCCCGGAAATACGAACCCAACGACACCAAATTCAACTCAATCCGAGCCCAAATGAGCCCAAATCAAGCGCCCGAAATGTTGTTGGAAAGCTCGTACCACAATTTGAGTTACCAAAAGGTCTCCGATATTAACGAGCTTATAGTTGAATCGAGTGGCTCGACGAGACAAATCCAACGAAACCAAGATCGCCAAATTCCGACACCACTAAGGCCTTCAAATATCCAACGAACGGTGCACGATCAAAGGATTCAATATCAGCCGTCCATTCGACCACTTCCTATTTGCCCTTGATCTCACACATATTTACAAGCTATGCCACTCTAGAAAATCTATAAATAAAGCCCTCATTTCTCATGAGAGGGGACCCAAACAAGAATAATAAGAGAAGAAGAAGAGAAGAGGAAGGAGAATTAGCTCCTCGACCACCGCCGGAGTTCTTCCCGCCGCCCGAACACGCCGGGATTCTGCCGGATATTCGGGAGAATGCTTGAATTTTGCACAACTTTGTAACTGAATTTCAATCCAGAAGAAATTCATTATAATCTGACCGTCCTGACTTGTGGGACGAATCAGCTTATTGTAATTCACACAACACTAGTGGAACTTTTCAACTGGGCACGGCCCCGTGGTTTTTTTCCTTTTTTCAGGATTTTCCACGTAAAAATCATGGTGTTCATTTTCCTTTCCTATTTGTGTGCTGAATATTTGTACAACGCTCAGACGTAAAATTACAAACTCTACCGCCACATATATTTTAGCTCGCAACAGTATTGAACTCCACAAGTGGCTCAAACTGGTTCATCATTGTCAGACAAATTAAAAAAAAAAAAGAAAACATTTATATATAGTTATTCCTGAGAGGTGGATATCTCAGTTATCAACATCGTCCCTATGCCCCTATTGATAGCAGGTCATCTTTGGGAGCCTTAATTATTTAGCCAAAGTAGCCCTTATCACCAGCCTAACCTGAATCAATTTTATTGTACGTATCCATGCTATCCTTTAATGTCACCAAAGGACATAATACATGTCAAATCTTCTTGACCAGGGTGTGGGTTGCATGTTACCACAAATATGACATGTTAAAAAATCCCCTAAGTAATCGTTTTCTCAGGTACCATTCATACTCTAGTCCCCACGTACTACACCTAGTCAACGTCGAGGTTCCCTAACATCATCATCAATCAGGTGATCAACCTATCTCATGCATCAATGCTTAGCTTTTGTCACCATGTCGCTTCATCATGATCTATAGGCCATACCTTTGTTCCAACAATGATGTCATCCACTCAGAGACGTAGGGAGAGATAAGCCTGTAATGTGGGATAGAATAATGGAAAAGGAGAATTTAAGAATACAACACGAAAGAAGAGCATGCATAAATAGAGAAACACATAGAGAGGGTACACACTTCATAAGAGAAGATCATCCCAGCTCCTTCATCTATCTAGAGATAAATCTACTTTTGTCTTTTATAACCTATGATGATAAGAGCATCCTTCTCTCTCTATGTAAAAAGCTTGTAATGTTTATTTGATTAGTGATATTATTTTTGCTCTTGCCTTAATAAATATTGGTCATTCTCATAAAAAACACTAGAATTTTTAGTGTCATGATCTTCTTAGAGCGTGTGTGTATATATATATATATATATATATTCTCCTTTATTGAATATAGCTATGCATAATCATTTTGTCTATACGTTTAGTAATGAATGTTTTTTTTTTGAAAAGATTCTAATTAGTAATGAATGTGAGTGACATATTCCCATCTATATCACTATCTATGAATATTTAAGGAGTATACTAAGCGTTGTCACCTACGCTTGACAAATTTTAGCAATCAATATCCCAATTTTTATATATGATTCGAGGAGTATAATACCTCTCAACATGTATTATTAGAATATACATCTTCATGCATGATAAACTAATTCAAATGAATTAATTGTATATAAAATAATGAATACAAAATAAAAAGATATTATTTGATTCATGTTTCGAATCATATTCAAACCAAATATGAAAATTTTCGAATAAAATTTTCAATCTTTATTATAGTATATAGAAATATTTTGAGCAACAAAAATTTATTAATTTCAATCATTTCAATATAATTTTATGGATAAAAAATCCTCTCTTCATTTTTCTTAATGAGTAGGCTGCAAGCACATACAGATGTCTTCACGCAGAGCGACCGACACTGTGTTTGCTGTTATTGACCGCGGTGAGATCCCTGCATCGTGCAGAATTACTAGTAGCCAGGAGGCTCTCGTATTCAAAGCCGCCGGCTGACATATTCGTCCTGCTCGGACGCCCCTTACCATTTCCTCGCACAAAAGAAGGTTTACGAGAGAGACAGAGAGAGATAAGTTCGCTCTCTTAGTCTCTTTGTAGCGTTTGCCGATGGCTTCTACGACCCACTGGGGAACCGTCCTCTTTCCTCTGTCTCCGTTCCGTGCTTGGCTGTCCTACTTCGCCGTCGAAAGTGTCATATTTGTTCGACTTTAGATCTGTGAGGGATTTTATCAGTTCTTCCCCGATTTAGTAGAGTGAGGGCGAGATTTGACAGGACGGGAGATATGAATGTGGTGAAGGGGCAAGATTGGCAGCCTTGCAATAAGAAGAGGTTGTGAAAACGAAGAATTACGGTTTAATTGGGAGGCAAGGTGAAGGGTTGGGGGAAAGACGGACAGAGATGAGCTCGACAGCGAGAATGCGGGTGGGGAGGGAGGATGAGATAGGAAGGACTTTGGGGGAGGGTTCGTTCGCGAAGGTCAAGTTTGCGCGGAACGTGGAGACAGGAGAGAATGTTGCCATCAAGATCCTGGACAAGGAGAAGGTCCTCCTTCACAAGATGGTTGGCCAGGTCTTACTTTTTTCATTCTCTGATCGCTGGTCTGAAAAAAAATTAATTTTCTTTTTCCCGTTGAGCAATTGTTACTGTTCGGTTAAATTTTTGGTTTTTTCCTGGAGTGGTTGTTATGTTTATGATGGTATTAGTTCTGTTTGTGTATGCTTTTGGCTCTTGATACAGCCTACATGTTGTATTTGTCTAGCTTTATATTCTGTTTTTTGTTTTCTGGTTTCAAGAGTTATTTCAGACGGTAATTTTTTTCTTTTTACTTCTCCAGTTGATGCACACACTCTTCAGTTTAATAAGATATGGTAGATTTTTGTAAGTCTTCTGTAAAACCTTCAGATTACAGCCACCGTATTTTGAAGTGTTTTTCGGCTCCTCCTTTTATCACTCATATCTCTGATGTAGATCCCTCCTAGAAAATTACGGTGTTAATTTATCTTGTTCTGCCGAGAGAGAGAGAGAGAGAGAGAGAGAGAGAGAGAGATTTTGACATATTTTTCAATCATGTAACATCAAATTAGAAAATAAAAATGATTCCTTAAACTTTATCATAAAAATTATTATCCTGCCAAATTTTATCAAATTCTAAGAAGATTTGATTATGCTTTGGCCATCAAGTATATTAAAATAGCTACATAACAAACAATATGGATAAGATAGATAATTTATTAATTTTATGGTGTAGAAATACTTAAATCATATAGATCTTTGTGAGTATGTATTAAAAGTCATCTGGAACAATTTCAATCGATTTGAATAAAAAAAATTATATAGAAGTTGTATTTTTAATTATGGACATAAAAAATCATCTATTTCTTTATCAAATTAACGCTTAAATCTTTATAAAAAGTGTTCAAATTTTATTTCTAAGCTGTTCTTTGATTTGGATCAACATCAATAATCTTGGTCTCACAATTGAATATAGTAATTATTATGTAGAGAATGAACTTTTTTTGGCATAAAGAATAGTAGTCTATCTCCCAACCTCTCTCTCTCTCTCTCATATATATATATATATATATATATATATATATATATATATAGAGAGAGAGAGAGAGAGAGAGAGAGAGAGAGAGAGAGAGAGAGAGAGAGAGAGAGAGAGAGAGAATGAGAGGTATAGTTATGGATCTTATGGTTTTCCTTCATTCAATATTTTCCTTTTACTTTGAGGTTTTGATTAATTTCTCATTATCTTTATCACGTTGGTTTCTCTTCTTTCACATTTAAGATTCCAATTTGAAGCATCTTTGTCAAGAGAAATATTACGTGCATAGCTCTATATGCAGATTATGTGAATACGCAGCTGCCTATTGAGTATACAACCAGTATACAACTGACACTCCTATAGTCCGCACATAGAGCTAGATATGTGATACTTTTTTCCTTTCCTAATGTGTTTACTTGTTGCACCTTACTTAGCCTTTATCTCATTCTGAGACATCAAAATATATAATGTTCAGACCTTTTCTGAAAGCAAACATTAATTCCTTAGGCAAATTCAAGTTTCTATTTCTTATTTGTTGACATGCAAAATGTATTTTTCATGAATCCCTATGGCTTTTTGAAACCCAGCCACCTTTACTTAAACATCTTTTTTCTTCTGGAGCATTTTCTATCGCTATTCAACAAGTCCTCTGATGCAACTAGAAGCCATTCAAAAATCCTCTTGAAATTTTTATGAGAGACTTATGTTGTGATTAAATTTGCATACTTGTAACCTGCAGATCAAACGGGAAATTTCTACCATGAAGCTGATTAGACACCCAAATGTAATAAGGATGTATGAGGTAAGGAAGGACTTTCTTGTGAATGCTGGGTTGGTTCTCCTTTTTTGGTTTTTCTTTTTCTTTATGGCCTTAGATTTTCATGTAGGGCATGATTACGGCTTCGTTTGGGGAGGACTTCTTCTTAAAGCAACTTTTTAATATAGAAATTTTAATTTTTTTAACTAAAAAGCAGAAAGAAAGCCGTCCCAAACAAAGCCTACATTTGTATGCTTGGTTCGTTTTCTTATTGCTTCATAAGGCATAAAGGGAATCAGCGAGTGCACACTGATTCTGTGTTTTCTTCATGCATAATGTGCTGCTGTTTTTAGACTTCATTGTATTCATGAGTTTCAGACTCTAGATATGCTCTAATATCTTAATCTGAAGCCTTTTACATAATGTTTTCTATAAAATTAATTTGGCGGCATTATCTAATTGTTTTAATTGCTAATTTAATGCTTATGCAGGTGATGGCAAGCAAGACAAAGATATACATTGTATTGGAGCTTGTGACAGGTGGTGAACTCTTTGACAAGATTGTAAGAAGATTAACTTGTATTGATTCAGATTAAATCACCATTCATTTTAATGCAAAGGATTAGCTTTCTTCCTGCCATCTTTTTGGCAATATCTTGTATTTCATGTGTCAGGCAAGCAGTGGAAGATTGAAGGAGGATGAAGCAAGGAAGTACTTTCAACAGCTAATCAATGCCGTGGACTATTGTCACAGCAGGGGCGTCTATCACAGGGACCTAAAGGTGCCCTTCATTCCCTCCTCTCTCACACACACATTTTCCAATTCTGTTAGCAACTTTTGTACCTTTTGCGAATTCTTATAACAATTCATTCTGCCAATTCTGTTTGCATCTTCTGTAACTTCAAGTATTCTTATAACAGTTCATTTTGAATGGAAATCTTGTCTTAATATAGTTTATAATGTGGTCATTATGACAGCCAGAAAATCTGCTTTTAGATGTCAATGGGCTCCTCAAAGTCTCGGATTTTGGACTAAGTGCACTTCCTCAACAAGTTCGTGTAAGTTAAATGATTGAGTTTAAATTCATTAGTTGTCTTGATGGCTGCTTAAGCATGATAAAGACCAGCTGACTGGACTAGCTATCATCATGGGTTCTTGAAAATTGCCCTTCTCATGTTTATGTTAACTGAGAACAAATGACAATATTTGCTGTGTAGGAAGATGGACTGCTTCACACAACATGTGGAACACCAAATTATGTTGCTCCAGAGGTATATTTAGGACTAGGCAATTTTGCTTTTGGTTTTTCATTCCATCTCGTTCTTTTTCTTTCGTATTATAACTTAGGTTATATGCAGGTGATAAACAATAAAGGCTATGATGGAGCCAAGGCAGATCTTTGGTCATGCGGTGTTATCCTTTTTATTCTAATGGCAGGCTATTTGCCTTTTGAAGATTCTAACCTAATGATACTTTATAAGAAGGTGAGCTATTTAGTCGAGCAGAAATTGTTCTTTTGCGATATGAATATTGTAAGGTAAACATGATTAACATTTTGTGTTATGTGGTGGCTGGTGCAGATCTTTAAAGCTGATTTTACATGTCCTGCTTGGTTCTCCACCAGCGTGAAGAAGCTTATTAAGAGGATTTTGGATCCTAATCCCCAAACTGTAGGTTCTTATCTCGCAATTGGTAATAATGAACTATTGAACTAAATTCTTTAAACTAGTAAAAAAAAAATCCGCTTAATTGTGTTCTGCAGCGCATGACAATGGCAGAAGTGATCGAAAATGAGTGGTTTAAGAAGGGATACCAACCTCCAAGTTTTGAAACAGCTGAAATTAGTCTTGATGATGTAAATGCGATCTTTGATGAATCGGGGGTAATACTTAGCAATTCTTTCAGTCTACCTTATTTTTTGTAAGACTTGAGACTGAACCTCTGATGCAATATTTTTAATTTTTAAACTTGCAGGAGTCAGCGAATCTTGTTGTTGAGCAGCGACTAGAAAGACCATCTCAGATGAATGCATTTGAGCTTATTTCTACATCCCAAGGTCTAAATCTTGGAAGCTTGTTTGAGAAGCAGATGGTATGTCCATTTCTTGGATTGATCAAATGATCTTTGTCTATGCAATTTGATTTTGGTATTTCTTTACTTCTTCTAGTGTTAATTCTGTGACGTCCTTTTTGTCCTTAATGCATGAGCCTGTGCTTCAAAAAAATGTTTAAGAAGGTGAAATCTTACGGAAGGCACTTTTATCTATTGTGGGCAGGGCTGAAAGTCACATGAATTGCCCATTTTTACTATTTTTAAATACAAAAACATGTTAAAAATAAACTTACGCATAGAAAGTACATCTAGATTTTTTAAAAATATATAATTTTTTTTCAATTGAGGACAGTTTTTATAGAAAGTAAACTACAAAGCAGGCATAAAATGCATTTGAAGTTCGTTGATGGCCTACTGAGGGGGCTTCAATGGGATGGCAGATGGGGGGCTTAGGCGATGAGATAACAGGTGGTGTTTTTTGATGTGTGGTTAACAAGAATTAGGGATTGCAAGCAAATTTTAATTTATGAGTTCAAAATGATTAGTTAGCTTGGTTAACTTAAAAAATAACTTAATTTAAGATATTTGAGCTTAGGAAAATAATGTTTTAATGTATTTGACCATAAGTTTACCCTTCTAGCCTTCCAGAAATGTTAACAAATTTAGAATTTACAGTAGTTGCAATCTTCCCTATTTATAATATACATGAATAAAGACATGATGTGAAATGAACATTGTTTACATATATTATTGATGAATATAGAAGGAATATTGCTTATATTTAAGTCATTCAGGATATATATGTAGGAGTTGTTACTTGTTCAAACACAAGGTGGTTTGACCAATTATTTTCCTATTTCAGTTGGATTACATCAAGGATAAGCTTTGAGCCCGTATCTTTTTGCTTTAGTCATGGATGTTCGCACTAGACATTTGCAAGAGGTTGTACCCCGGTGTATGCTTTTTGTGGATGATATTCTTATTGAAGGTTAACTTGATTTATGGAGGTCAATCTTAGAGTCTACAAGTTTTCATTTGAGTAAATCTAAAACTAAATATATGGAGTTTGATTTTAATAGTAATATATCTCGTGGGGGGATTGTAACTTTGGGCGATCTTGTAATTAATAAGATTACACGTTTTAGATATCTTTGGTCTATCGTTCAAAGTGATGGTGAAATAGATGGAGATATTATTAGTAGAATTCGAGTTGGATGGTTGAAGTGGAGGAATGCATCGGGCGTGTTGTGTGATAGAAAAGTCCCCTCAAACTTAAGGGAAATTTCTATAAGATGGTGGTGAGACCTGCAATGCTTTATGGTACAAAATGTTGGCCGTTAAAAGAGAAGCATAATTTTAAGTTAAGTGTTGCAGAGATGAGGATGCCCAAGTGAATGAGTGGTTTTACTCTTAGAGATAGGATATGAAATGAGCATATACGTGAATAGTTTGGAGTAGTTCCAGTGGAAGATAAGATTAGAGAGAGTTGCCTTAGATGATTTGGTTACATAAAACAACAACCTTCTAATGACCCGGTTAGGAAAGTAGATGTATTAGATTTAGCTTATGTTTAAGAAAGATAGATGTAGACCTAAAAAAATCTTGGTTAGAAAATATTAGAAATGACATTTTCTTTATTAGATTTAAATGAGAATTTGACTATTAACAGACACAATGGAGGAAAAAGATTCAAGTTGCCGACCCACACAGTGAGATAAAGGCTTGATGTTGTTATTGTATAAAAGGAATATTAATTACACAAACTATTTAAGCATGAAATGCATTGTATATACATTTCATAAAATAATTAATATGTTAAAATCAATTGCCAAGAAGGGAGGACTTAGAAAAGCGTGAGGCAATTATGAGAAGAGCAAAAAGTTTTATCGAGTTCTTGAGAAACACTAAGAAACCAATGAAAACATGTCGTTGCTAATGCAACTGCACAACACCGCCTCAGCTCTCCATTGCCGCATAGAGAAATCTTGATTGTTTTGCTATCTTTGGGCCCCCAATTTGGGAAGATGGGGAGCTAGAGCATCACATCACGTTTTCTCTATGACGCCCCAAGGATCTAACTTGGAAGAATTAATCCTTTAAACCATCAACTTACCAGAGCTATCTATGCCATTCATCAGTAAAATCAGTACAATATATTCTATAATTTAAAACGTAATGTAAACATTTATTATTCATTCCTCAAAAGTCATTTACAATACTTAGGATCTTTATAATTATCACGTATCCATTCTGTCCTGAGTACAAAAAGAATAATTATATAAAAAAAAAGAACATAACCTGAAGAATCCTGATCAACCTCACACTCCTGCTCCCTTGCCCTGACCTTAAATCATTAACCATATATAATGAGCTTAAAAAGCCCAACAGGTCACCAAATACCTACAACTGAAATCAAAGCACGGTGCAGAAACAATATGCATGTCAATCAGTCAAATCATAGCAATAACTTTCACATGATCATTGAGTTAATGCAGAAACATAAATCAATACAGAAATAGGAATCAATGCATAATCAGTATCAATTCAAAAACAGTAAAATCCACAATCGACAGTAGAAGAATCAGTAAACAGTATAGAAGTCCATAAAGCTCTACGAATCAGTACGTGCGTCAAATCTCTACAGTAGTCGTCGTATCTATAACATTAGTCAAATCAATAGAGAAATCTTCGGGTCAATAATATCAGTTAAATCAATGAAGAAATCGTCGTATCTGTAATATCAGTTAAACCCATAAAGAAATCATCGGGTCAATAATATTAGTCGGTATAAAATCATATAAAGCATCAAATCGATACATCATTAATGACTATTGCAATCAAATCAATGAAATAAAATCGTAACATCGTTCGAGACAGTTAGAATCAATCAATGCAGTAAAATCATATCAAAACATACATTTGCAATTCCAGTTATTCAATATCACGTGCTCAGTGTATCACATGCACTCCAGTTAATCTATATCACATGTTCAGTGTATCACATGCATAATGTCAGTACAGTGACTCAGTGGTATCAATGCCTTTATCAGTGTCTGTATCAGTAACAATCCAGTGATTGAAATAGTTATGCAATAACAGTGAAATCGTACAGTAACAGTAAATCTGTACAGTAACGATAAATCCGTACATTATCAATAAATCCGTACAGTAGTAATAAATTCGTACAATAATGAAAACAATGATGAAATACATGCTTTTCAGTGATCACTCTCAACAAGTAAAAGCCCTGGCTATTATGGTGTTTTTCAGTCTTGTATCAGTATCAGTATCAGTATCTTATATCATTATCAGTTGGCTCAGTAAATAGAGTCTCCACTTATATTATAAATTCGTACTAATAGAGGGAAAGAAATGATAAAAAATGTGGTTGTACTACCTCCTCTTATATTACTGTCTGTCACAAAGTTAAGAAAGAAACTTTTCTTAAAATTTCTAATGGGAAAACAATGATTTATTGTTGGATATGCTTTTAACTGTGATATGGTGCCTGTTGGGGGACCTTGGTTTTGCTTGAGCCTGATTTGTGAGGGCTTAATTTTTGGTCATTTCTCCTGTCTGCTTTGCATTTCTCCTCTCCGATCAACCTGCTCTATTGCCTTATGGTTATAGATTCATATTAGCTCTGCTTCCCTGGTGCATTCTGGATCATTTCTTCGTTCTTACTGGAAACCTGTTTATCAAGTACATTCTATGATGATTTTCTTATCGATTTTGGACATTGAGGGGTTTTTTTCAATCCTTGGATGATGATGACTACCTCGGGTAATTTTTCAGGTAGACCCCTTGAATGGCCTTTCGGCAACCAAGGGTCTCTATGCCTTCGGTGCTATCTGATTTGCATGCCAACTTGAATCCCTGAGTCTAGGTTTTTGCCATTTTTGCATTTTTGCTGTAATGCTTTTTTCATTGTTAATTTTTTTGGTCTCCCCCTCTTTTCTATTGGGTGAGCTTTTGCTTTTTTGACTCCTTTAGAGTGTTATTAATTTTTGACTTTGGAGTTTCTTAGCTCCCTTTCCCTGTATTTTTACTTTTAATTTTATACATCAATGAACGAGATACCAAAAAAAAAAAAGAAAAAAAGAAGAAGAGGATTTTAGGACATTTTGTAGATTTCTTTCCAACGTCATTTCCTTAAAATGAATATGTTGTCTTCGTGCCTGTTGCGCAGGGTCTTGTTCAACGGGAAACAAGATTCGCATCAAAACTGCCTGCTGAAGAAATACTTTCAAAGATAGAAGAAGCTGCCAAACCTTTGGGCTTTAATTCCGAGAAACGAAATTACAAGGTATTCCACGCTCCTGCCGTATGCTTTCTTTTTCGATAGCTAAATTCCAAACATTTTTCTTGAATATTCTGTTTGAGCATCAAACATTTGACCATGAATTAAGAGGTCTTATTCCTATTATTGCCACTACTGCAAGTTCATTATCGACTGCTGCTGATTATTCAAAATTCTTCCTTTCAGTTGAAACTGGAAGGCGAAAAAAGTGGAAGGAAAGGTCCTTTAGCCATTGCAACACAGGCATGTTCTTTGAACCATTTCATTTGATTTGTCGCAACTCAGTAGTTGATTTCAGAAATCCAAATATTGATTTCCCTATTTGATTCTGAAGGTTTTCGAAGTAGCTCCATCATTAAACATGGTAGAGGTCCGTAAGGCCAGAGGTGACACTCTTGAATTTCATAAGGTGCGTGATAAACCATTAATTATTTTGTGTGGGCATCGAATGCCATCCGGAGACCAATCAAAATGCTCTACATCATCCATTCGCTCAGTACTGCTGCTCGGTACCACTGGCGTGGTGCATTCTAGTTGGTCTCTAGACGGTGTTCTCCGTCCAGCCTCCGCATAAAATAATTTCTCGAGAGAAACACCCTACCATCTAGATGATCTATTGAACTTAAAGCTTAAGCTAAGAATTTTCCACCGTCTTTTGTCCTTTTCAGTTCTACAAAAACATCTCAGCCGGGCTGAAAGATATCATCTGGAAAACTTGACAACTGAAGCAACTTGAAGTTCCGATTAACACCAGACCTGTGTAAAATGACTTGACTTGATGCATACTGCTTTTGATCCATTGCTTGGCTATATAATTTCTGAAATGTTTGTCTGTGCTGTTTTGTAAATTTCCTGAAACTTGCGGTCCTATGTTTTATATTTCCAATGTATTACTATTTGGTTTCCTCATGTTTCTATCTCCAACCCAATTTTATCTTCCACTCAATAGTCCCCTACTCTATGTAATATGTAAGTGGGGCATATTTTCTTCCGTTATTACACATTGCAGACAAAAGAAATGGTCCACTGAAGGTGAAATTATTTCGTGCGGTCACCGGAAGCTATTCAAAGATGAATCAGATACGTCATATTTTTCTTTGCCGTGTACCAGTGCTATATATTGTTGTGTATTGGGTGATGTGTGGCGCATCATAATTCATCTTCGGACAATTCAGTGATCGCACGTAATAATTTTTCCCACTGAAGGAATTATCTACTTAATATTATCATGTGCCACATCACCTGGTGAGGCACTTATCTAGAGGAGAAAAAAAGTTGAAATAAAGGCTTATGCAATTCAAACTTTAGCTGATTGTATGCAATCTTAGGAACTCTTTAGGACATCTTTCTCGCTCCTTATTTTATTTGATCATTATTTTTTTTTTTGAATTTTTTTGTGATGGGAAATTGTTTGTATAATTAGAATAGTTAAATTATTATTGTTTTTTTTTTTTTTACCCACGGAGGCTTAGGGTGGTTGGTGGGCGAGCATGATTGGGATCCCCTCATTCTGGGTTCGAATCCCCTCTACTATGGCCTCGCCTCTTTAGTGGGGCAAAGTAAGTGTGTATCTGATGCCGGTTGGTGGTCTCGTTAGGTTCTGCCGAGGGATTAGTTATACCGTCGAGCACTCCTTTTAGAGTGACAGCGGGTATATATATATATATATATATATAATTTTTCATAATAACTTCACAATTACTCATAATTTGTTGCCTAATGCGGCATCTTTTAAATTTCATGTGGTTTGAGTAAATTCAAAATACTTGAAAAGGAACCAAGGTGGGGATTCCAAATTTCTCAATTAAATCTTTTATATTTATTTGTCTCTTAATCAAATTCCTTACATTTTAAAACCTTGCATTTATTTTACTTAACATACATTCGAACTAATGCCCTCAACTAATTTAATGTTATGTGTATTGTCAACATTAACCACACTATCAACTAATCATTTGTTAAGAGGGATTTACATACATATCACAATAGTTTTATATATTTACATATCTAACTTCTAAATATTTATATTTATTTTAACAAGATTACAATCATTAAATGATATAAAAAATATCATTAGATTTAATTGTTCTAAATTGAAATGCACATTTTTATATAAATCTTTTGATTAGTTTAGACTTTAGGATGTTATATAAGTAATGCAATAAAAAAATGATATTAGATATTTAAAATGTAAACTCTTCTTTATATTTATATATATATATATATATATAATGCTTAGTAATATAAAAATTTAGATATTAAATATGTAGGATAAATTGTCAAATATCTGATTGAGCAAGAATCTCAATGCATATTTAAATTTAAAACTTTCAAAATTAAATATAGGAAGATCTAAAATATGATTTCACGAAACTTATAGTCAAATTGAACGTCTCGATATGCAGAACCTAACGACATCAAAAGTGATCATATCTAGGTCCAAATAAGTTCAGATCAATCATTTGAAGTATAATAAGAAACTTTAATACACTAATTGGATGATCAAATAATCTTCAAATCTTACATTCTTATCCCAAATTGAATGTCTCGATGAGATGAATCAAATGAGCCTAATGTTACTTAATTATGATCGTATTCTAGCTTAGTTGCTTTGGCAAGTTCATGTAATTATGAGAATCTCGCATTAATCAATCCTCTATGTTAAAAATGTTTAGAAAAAAAAACATCAAGCTTTCTTTTAACTATGCTTGTACAATACACTAATTCCATGCTCATCTGTTTTCAAGTTTTAGGAAAACCCCACATGAAAAATTGTCGCCCGCATGAGAACAACCCTATTAGGCAACCCCCCCTAAACAACAAAATCCATATTAAGTAGCTTGTGAGTCACTTATAGCATGTGAGTTTAGATGGTTACTCTATACGATAAGATTCGTGTTAATCAGTGTATGAATCCCTTCCTACATGTTGGTCTAGGTGGTTATCCTCATGAAGATTATAATGTCAAAAAAAATTCAGGCCCACTTGAGGTGACATAGTGTTGAGTTATCGATGTCAATCTAGAGATACAATGAAGAGTTAAAACTTGGATAAATTTGTATATCACAAGCAAGTAAATATTATTATGTTCATTCATTCACAAGACTTAGGCAAGTTAAAAACTTGAAGAAATTTATCATGAAGGAACAAGTCTTATTATGTTTTTTACCCTGCCTTATTCATCCATATAAGAAAGCCAAATTATAACCTAGAAGAATTCAAAGAATGGTCATACACATAAATGAGGAGACAAGTGAGCAAAAAAATATTCTTTCATTCATTTTAAATGTCATTGTATATGCATATTGCAAAAGAAAAATATGAAAAAAAAAAGGAGGACGACCTCAATGATTATTTGAGCTCACCTCGTCGCATTCATCAATGGAGTCTAACATCAGCTCATAGAAGAAGCCTTTGTCTTCAAACTTACTATCGAGCTTGTTGGAGCTGACCAGTTGCTTCTGCAAGTAGTACTCATGAATTCCCACATCGTACTGGTTCTAGATAACCTCTTGGTACAATGGAGAGTTAGAAAAAGCCATCAACTTCTCCTTCTTTTCTTTGAGTCGCTAGCTTCCCAAGTGAGTTATTCAACAGTAACCTATAGTAGCTCGTCAACTTCCTTCAAGAAGGTGTCTAACCTTCATTGCTTCTCTTGCTGGGCTGCATCACTTGTCAAGCCCCGGAATTTAATTTGAAAGATTTCTTTCTTTTATATTTTATTATACAACATCTAAAGTCATCTAATTTCATATATAAGTAATATACAACAAAAACAAATTAGATAATTCAAAGCATTAATATATACATATGTATTCATTTCACAAAAAAAATATATACACTACTTAGAATCTATAAAATCATATCATAACTACTCTGTTACAAGTATAAAAGAATAACTAAAATAACAAGAACTTAGATCTGAAGGATCCCGATCAATCTCACACTCCTGCTCCACTGTCTTGACAAGAAATTATTTAACCACATATAATGAGCTCAAGAGCCCAACAAGAAATCAAAACCTGCAACTGAACTCAAAGCACGATAAAAAAATAATATGCATATCAATAATCAAATTATAATAGTAGCATTAATATGATCACAAATCAATACAAAAATAGTAAAACACACATGCAATAGTAGTAAAGTTTATAACCAATAAAGTGATGCGGTACGTACAAAAGTTGGTCAAATAGTACAATATATAAATCAATAAACTAGTATGGGTGTCGAATCATTAAAGCAATTATCGTATCAGTACAATCAATTAGTTAAGAAATAGAATAAAGCGATAAAATTAAATGATTAGTAAAGACTATCGAAATCATATCAATGCAGTAAAATCATATATGAGTGTATACATATTATTCAGTTATTATATATTAGTGCCTTAATTACATGCTCGATATATCATAGCTCAATCAATATCAATATAATAAAGTAGTAAAATCATATAATAACAGTAATATTGAATCCATAACATATATTTTAGTAGTTACACTAAAAAAGTAAGGAGAGTACCTAATTTAAGCAGTATTTTTCCAGTAAGCATTAATTTGTATTAATATCTTGTTGGCTCAGTAAATAGAGTTATTACTCTTTACCTATCGGGATAATAATAACTTTTTATAACTCCCAATCAATATCATGTAAATTAGTAAAAGGATAACACCGAACCATAATATTTAAAAAAAAGCTTGTCGGTCCGCCATCATATAAAAGTCAATCAATCTCTAGCCAATGTCAGCAGAACCACCTTTAATTTGATTAGTCCTCACACATATTATTATCAAAGTACTATAACAATAATAAAAATACATTATTACTCAACCGCATACCTACATTCATTTTCAATATTTGTTTTAAGAGTATGCTGACAATAAAAATATCACTTATTCAATAAGTTGAAATAGTACAAAATACAATAACTTTCATTTTAACGGTTGAAATTCAATCAAAATGTCCTAGATAATCAGTATGATAAAATACAAAAAGTTGTGTGGTAAAAATTCAATTAATTCAGATAAAATACAATAAAATTATTTATGGGGTGAATTAAATAGTTAAAATTAAAATATTTAAAAATAAAGACAGTATTAAAATTATCTACAATGACCTGATAAATTTTTACAAAAACGGCAAAGCGAACCGGCCACTAAAAATTAGCTTTCTCTCTTTCTCTCCGCTGCACTGCAATTCAAATAGGAATTCATATTTATTTTTTTTCAATTATTTCCACAAATTTTGATTGATACATCACTCCTAGCCAACTTGACCTTCAAGACTCCATCTTCTTCTTGGCCGCCTATCTATATGCTAACTCCTCATAAAGGATTGACTTCAACTTCCTCGTGTCATCCCTTCAAATGGCGAGTGTTCTAACTACTTGTCGCAACACAACTCTTCTACTGAATATGCCATATCGTGTCAGACAAGTAATAGGTGATGCCCAAGATCTAAAGAAAACTTGCATTTATATAGCCTAAAAGTTTTAGTACCAAATTTGTTCAAACTCTTAATACCCATTTCACCACCACCTTCTGAAGTCACCCATTCATTTTGCTACCTTCACTAATGATCCTATAGACTCTACATCATAATAAGGCCCATATATTGAAAGCTTCTTAAATTCTACTCTCTACATGCAAAGGGGAGAGTTTACACAGTTAAGTTGATATATATCAAAGGGCCAAAATTTTTTACATGCAAAAGGTTGAGTTAATGGGGCTAATAAATTGACAACTTCCTAAAACCCAATCCTCTATGTTAGACTCAACATGATTAAGCTGAAAACTGTTCAAGGTCCAATCCTCCATATGCAAAGTGCTGAGTTTGTTAGATCCTAAATTGAATGTTAAATTGAAATCTTAAATTGTAAAATTCTATTTTATTATAAAAATTTAACATAATTATGACTTTTAAAAATATAAATTAACTAAATTTCAAGTTGATTCAAATTCAAATTAGCCAAGTTGAAATCGATCCAATTCTATTTGAGCCGGCTCAAAGTCGAATTGGATGGAGCCATGATCCAAGTTCGATATATGCACTACTAACATCATTTTATTTGATTTCGAGTCACCCTTAGCTCGGCTCGAAATCAAATTGTTCTCAGGCTAATTCGATGGGAGAGACATTATGAGAGAAAGGTTTGGTGAAGAAATAGATGAGGATGAGAAGAGGCATAATTTATGAAAATACTGAGATTTTTAATTTCAATGCATAATAATAAAAAATAACATCTTCCATTATCTATTTATAGAAACAAGGTTTACAATTCAAATTATAAATTAATCATATCTTCCAATCCACATTCAAAGATGGTCTTATTATTAAGTTGAAATTTAAAACCAAAAATATCTCAAAAGGATAAATTCCACCTAATAAAAAAAAAACTGATAAACTAAATGCAATTTAAATTCATGAAGCTATGTTAGTCTGCTTAGATTTAGATCTAGTTGCAAGTCTTGCTTTGATTTCATATTTTGCATCGGAATCTAAGTAGGTATGTAAACAAGTCGAGCTGAGCTCGAGTCACCTTCAACTTGAGCTAGAGCATGATTGACTAATTGAGTTTGAGCTTAAGCTCGATCTTTACTCTACGAGTTCAAGCTAGCTAATGAGCTGATTCATTTATTATGAAAGAGAGAAAATTGACTATGATTTGAACAATTATTAAGTATATTTTATATTAATATATTTTAAACTAGCCAACTCGCGAGCTAACGAGTCGAGTCGGGCTGGCTCAAGCTTAACTTTTTAGCTCATCGAGCTCGGCTCACGAGCTATTTTTTGAGTCAAATCCGAGCTAATTCACTAATCGGATTGATTCACTTACACCCCTCTAGCAACATGCATGCATCTATAATATAAGATATAAAATTTTTATTTTTCAAGATTCAACCAAAAATTGAACATTTACTTAAACAAAGGGACTCAAGTAACTGTGCCAACAAAGGAAACCGCAAGCAAAAGGCCAAACAGCAAAAATCCAAAACATCAAACGGACGTCAGCCAACAGCCTTGCGTGAGCGCACGACCAGATTCATAAGGTCCTACACCAAATTAAATAAAGAACTTCAATGGAAATTCTAATCACATTGCATGAGACCCCACAGATAGAACAATTATTAGGTCCGGACACTGACATAGTTTTATATCCGGACTCCAATAACATATCGCCACGTGCTCTTACTCTTTACCGTGCGGCCCGACGACCCGACCCGGACCGGAACCAGGTATTGCTACGTATTGGCTGATTTGTGCATATCGGGGTATTGCTCAGTATTGCTCGACAATAACGAGAAATATCATTCTGTTAAGACCAATACCTAGCAATACCTAGCAAAAACTCAGTTTTGCTAGGTATTGCTCAGTATTGCTAGGTATTGCTCGGTATTTTTAGGTATTGCTCTTGACAAAGCGGTATTTGTCGTTATTGTCAAACAATACCTAGCAATACCGAACAATACATAGCAATATCGAGCAATACCTAGCAATACCCGAACATAGCAATACCGGGTTCCGGTCCGGGTCGGGTCGTCGGGCTGCACAGTAAAGAATAAGAGCACGTGGCGATATGTTATTGACGTCCTGATATAGAACTACATCAGATGTCCGGACCTAATAATTATTCCCACGAATAAGCTCCTTGTCTTTGTTGCTGCTTCTTTCTCAAGCATTCTTCATATTGAAATATTATTATAACACCGCGCCTTTTAAATGTCATCGTTAGTTATGAAAAGTTTTTTTTTTTTTTGGGGAAAATGAGGGCAAAGAGCCCGTATTACTATGTAAAGAAATTACAAGTAAGGTATAATAAAAAGGTAAAACCTCAACCAAAGAAGAGGAATCACCAAAAACCTATACCCCCCATAGAAAAAGAAAGTTACAAGAGAACCAAAAAGAGATCAAATGTCAAAATTGGCAAAGACCCAAAATGACACAGACTGCTAAGCCACAACCCGTCCAACCAACCGAGCGGCAACAAAGAAACTTTCCTGGTTGCCAAAGTGGCCGTCCAAGGAAAGGAATAGCAGCCACATCAAAGTCAAAAGCCCGAATTCTTCGAAACCTTCCAAAGGTCAAAACACAAGCTGCTCCAGCCAAAAACAGAGAAGAACCAGCAGCCAAAGAAAAAATTCCATATTCACCAGATAAGCGAATTCCCAGCAGAAGCCATCCAAAAACCATTTGAAAAGATAACAAGCACCAGATATAGCAAAACTGCAATGCCAAAGAACTCTAAGCACCATTATGCGTTTTCCATGGCAATTCCAAACTTTCCTTAAACTTCCAGGAAGAAATTTTCATCTCAACCGCAAGCTTGATAGTGTTGCAAAGAGTAACAACACTTCTAAATTTAAAATTAAACCTTCTTTCGTTTCTTTCCCGCCACAAGAAATAAGCAGCACAAGAAGTAGTGAGCAGTAACAGTTCTTTTTGATGCTTTATCAAACTATCCAATTCACCCAGATAATGAATAACTTGCAAAAGACGAGGCCTAAGGTGGAATTCTCCCAAAACCGGAATAAGGTAGGAAATGACAGAAAAAGCATAGTCACATTCAAACAGGATGTGGGGATTGGTTTCAAAGTGTGAGCCGCATAACACACAGTTAGGGGCAACAAAAATAGACCTCTTCCTTAATTCTTCAGCAGTTTTAAGCCCACCATTAATGGCAATCCATGAGTAAATGGAATATTTAAGTGCATAATGTTTGTGCCAAACTAGTTTGCTCCAGTCAACAATGGCCTCTTCTTTGTGATAAAACTTTAAAAAGGAAGAAAAGGAAGAAGATGCGGCATCTTTCCAATAAAGCACTTGCTTAGCATCAGTAATCAGACTCAAAGAACCCAAGCTAACATTCAGGTCACCAAAATTAGAAGCCGGAAGAGTCCAGCCGCTCATACCCAGAAAATCTATAACCTTAGCATTGTGATTAAAAATAGTATCCAGCGAATGATGAGTGAAAGCTTGGTATAACGATCCTCCATGAAACCAAGGATCCCATAACAAAGAAATGATATTGTCAGGCTTAAAAGCAAAACCCACATCAGCCCCAATAAGAATAGCAACTTTTCCAATTTCAACCCAAAGAGGAGAGGGTTTACATAAAGCCGGAGTCCAGGGGGTACCATATTTTGCATTTAAGAACTCAAACAACGGGGAAGTGTCATTATAAAACCTGAAAATAATGGAACAAAGACTAGCAAACTGTAAACCATGCAAGTCCGGAATGCCAAGCCCGCCATTAGTCTTAGGTTTACAAGTCTTATTCCAGGCAATGAGATGCAATTTTTTTGCCTCAATATCCCCAAAATAAAGAAATTTTGCACACATTCTGCTAAGGGTCTTAATACAAGACTTAGGAATAACAGTCCCTCTAAGCCAATAAGCAATCTTATTGCAAACAGTGTATTTAAGATATTGGAGACGACCAACAATTGAGAGCAGTCTAGCTTTCCAACCAGAAAGGTGGTTGGAAATATAGTTCAAGAGAGGTTGAAAATCAGATTTACAGTTCTTTTTAATCGAGATCGGCAAACCAAGGTAAATCATCTTAGTGCTGGAAGTAGGTAAGTTGAGAGCCTCACAAACTGCCATATGATTAGTAATGTGACTAGAAAGGATAACCTGGCTCTTATCATGATTCACCAAAAGGCCCGACACCATAGCAAAATGTTTTAGCACCTCCTTAAGTACAGCACAATTAGAGATAGAAGCGTCCCCAAAAATCAAAAGGACATCTGCATAGAGCAGATGGGATAAGTTCATGCCTTGCTTCTGAATCCCAATGAATTTATTCTGAGAAGTGTCATTATCAATCAGGCAAGAGAAAGCATCTATAGCGATACAGAAAAGATAAGGACTCAAGGGACATCCTTGTCGAATGCCAGAAGATGAATTAAAATAGCCTTCCAACCCCCCGTCAATACAAATAGAGAAATGCACGTCAGTAATACAAGCCTTGACCCACTGGATAAATAGCAGAGGAAAACCCTTTTGTCGCATTCTAGCTAAAATGAATTCTCTAGAAACAGAATCAAAAGCTTTACGAATGTCCAGCTTGGCACACATAAGGTTCATTTTGGCAGTTTTTTTGAAATCAGAAAGAATTTCAGAAGCAAGTAAGATGTTATCAGTAGCAATGCGCTTCTTAATAAAACCGGCTTGATTTTTCTCGATGATAAGGGGCATTATATCCTTCATTCTTGAAGCAAGAATTTTGGATATAATCTTATAGAACACATTACAAAGGGCAATGGGCCGAAAATCTGTGACGTTAGAGGCATGAGTGGACTTGGGGATTAAAGCAATAGCAGTAGCTTTGACATTAATAGAAAGATAGCCCTTAGAGAAGAATGACTTCTCAGCTTTGCAAACCAGAGGACCAGTAATGAGCCAAGTGGATTTGTAGAATTCAAAATTGAACCCATCCGGACCCGGAGATGAGTTGGAGCTCCCATGAAAAATGGCTTCCTTAATTTTAACATCAGAAACAGGAATCGTCAGTAAGTTAACTAAATGAGTTGGTATAACTTTACCTTTGGGTATAGGGAATGCTTCAAGTGAATGATTAGGCCTAGCAGCATTAAAGAGGGTCTCAAAGTGCTGAGTGATAGATTTGATCAAATCTTGCCTAATAGAAGAGTCCTCACTAGCAATCAGAGTGGATGCACTAATATTCCTTCTTGTCTTTATCCTTGCATAAAGAAATTTTAAGTCATCTTCACCTTTAGCAAGCCATTTAAGTTTAGCGCGTTGGAGCATCCAATTCGTCCAGGAAGAAGAACAATCAGATAATTGCGCATTGAGAGATTTCAGTTTTTGATTAAGATCCACATTTTAAGGGTCAGAGTTAAGCATGCCAATACAAGTGGATTGTTGATCTTTTAAGGAGGCAAGTTGATTGGAAAGAAAAGAAGAATTGACCCACTCTCTACTCTTGATACTCTCCTTTAAAGATTTCAGCTTACCGTACAAACCGATAATAGGATTACCTCTAATCGGTTTAGAGAAAATATTGAGAATGTCAGCCCAAAAGCCATCCTGATTAGTCCAGAAATTTTTAAAAAGAAATCTGCTATAAGCCTTAAAATTCTGACCAGAGAAAAGAGCTATAGGAGAGTGATCCGAGCAATTGGGAGGTAGAACTTCATAGTAAGAGGAATAGTATGAGTCCAGCCATTTGTCATTAACCAACATTCTATCCAACTTCAAGTGAATTGGATCATTAGCCCTTTGATTGAACCAAGTGAATTTAAGACCTTTTGAAGCCAGGTCGAGCAAACCCAAGTCAAATTTAAGAGAATTAAAGTCCCAAATGTGAGAATCAAGAAGCGGCATCCCACCGGATTTCTCATGAACATAAAGACAGCAATTAAAATCACCAGCAATCAGCCAAGGTGAATTAATACTATTCCCAATAACTCTAAGATTATCCCAGAGAAGATTTCTATCAGCCGCTGAATTTGAGGCATAAACAACCGAAAGCACACATAGGAGATCCTGCCCCCTATACAGTTCACCGGAAATCAACTGTTTGGTGAAAAGGGAGGGCTTAAATTGAATGAGGAGAGGATCCCATTTGATCCAGATCCTACCAGAGGTGGAAAGATTGAAATTATGGCAACTTTCCTCATTCTGAAAAACGCTATGGTTAAGACGAAACCAGGGATCCGAAAAAGAAGCTTCATGAATCCTGTTTTCCAAAACACACAGTAAGTCAAGTTTGAGATCACTAGCTAAATCCTTGCAATCCCTAACCTTATCTGGGCTGTTGAAACCTCTCACATTCCAAGCCGCAAGACGAGGTGGAATCATTGGGATTTAGAGGATTGGCTAGGAGTTTTTTTGGTTTGCTTACTCCTAGAAGCCTTTTGCTGAGAGCTAGTGTTGTTTTGAACCTTGTCCGGAACAGAGGATGGAGGGGGATGCGTTTTCTCGTTACTACTCTCTTGAAGAATAGCAAATTTGTTAGGAGATATCACCTTATCTTGTTGCTGGGGAATTAGGATAGAGGAAGAAGATTCCTCGGTTGGCGAATTGAGATTGGGAATAGTAATGAAGGCTGTTTCTGTATTGCAGTCCAAATTTTGAATATCCACCACAGGCGGGTCAGACTTACTGGGTTGCGAATTTGTGAGATTGGGGTGCTTTGATGATGATGGTTGATCAGTAAGCTTTTGAGATTCAGTGTCATTGACAGAAGATGGCAATTTATCGGTAGATTGAGCACTTTGAAGAACTGGCTGGAATTTAGTGTTTCTGCTATGGGCGCGAGGTGGCTTCCTGCTAGTGCTTCTACCACGCGGAGGCGGCTGAGAGGGAGGATTATCCGTTTGCGGCTTTGAGGGGCAAAAGTCAGGCGTGTGTACAATAGAACCACAGTGCTCACATTGGGTAGGTTTCCATTCATACTGGATTTTGAGGAAGAAGGGCTCACCTAAAATGGAAATTGGGATTGTTTCAGGGTATGCACAGTCCTTAGAAACCTGAACGCAAACGCGAGCATACGTGAGCCTAGATTTCTCAGCTGTAAGGTCGTCCACTGCTAAAGGAGTACCAATCTTACTAGCAATCCGCGAAATACCTTCCGGAGTCCAACATGGAAGAGGCAAATCAAGAATTTTAAACCAGATGGGAATAGAAGTAAATTCTTCCCTAACTGGTTTGAAATTAGGCACCCATTTTTGAAGGACAAAAGGCTTGCCAAGAAAAAACCACACGCCTCCATTCAACGCCATGTCATAGTCCTCAGGAGCCGATAATTTCAACATGAAAAAACCATCGCTTAAGGAAATAAGTTTCATCATACCTTTAAGCTTCCAGACCTTACGCATAGCAGAAAGAAGGGATTCGTAGTACGGGCGTCTTCCGATGGAATACCCAACCAACGCGAGACCCCATTCATCCGAAGCAGCTTTTACATGTACTTCGTTAAACTCCAAAGAATCATCCGGCAAAACCGAAGAAGAAAGCTTAAACGCGTTACCAGGCCGAGGAGAGGCGACGATGTTGCTGTAACTAAGGGGTTTAGCCACAACAGGTGCCACACTCTTAGAAGAGAGTGGGGGAAACTCCTCTTGGGAGGAGAGATTGGCCATGGGGAGAGGAGCTCCCCCGGCCAAACGAGAGGAAGAGGAGCAATCAGAGGGGAACGAAGGTCGGCAGGGGCGAAAAAAACCCTAGCAGCCCTCCACTCGTGATACTCGGTACAACTTTTTGTTATTTTCTTTTGTAATGATTTTTTTAGTTATGTAAAGTTAATAACATCTCAAGTAGAAAAATATATCATTAGTTGATTATGTCAGAATTGAGGGCAGCTTTGAGTTGGATACTTAGGTTTTATTTTGGGAAGATTTACTTTTTAAAAGCAGATATAAAGTAATGGTCAAAAGTTATCACAAAGGAAGCTTAAGTATAGTAGGGTGTAAACGAGTCGAGTCGAGCTCGAGTCACCTCTGATTTGAGTGTGAGCTTGATTCCTTAATCGAGTTCGACCTCGAACTCAAGCTTTATTCTGCGAGTTCTAGCTGGCTCGTTTATTATGAAAGAGAGAAAATAATTATTATTTAAGCAATTAGTATAATAAAATAGTAAAAAGAATGAGATATTATAAAGAATAATAAAGAATTACTTAATATAAAAAAAAATTATGTATAAATTTTAAATATTTTTAACAATTTTGTATTTAAAATCATAAATTATAATAAATTTTAAGTATATTGTATATCAATATTTTTTAAACGAGCTAGCTCAAGAGCTTACGAGTCGAGTCGGGCTTGGCTCGTTAGCTCATCGGGCTCAGCTCAAGAGCCATTTATCGAGCCGAGCCCGAGCCAGTTCACGAGTCGACTTAACTCACGTACACTCATATTTCCTTGTCTTCTCCAAGATGAATAATATGAATAATTTAGTTTGTTTTCAAGAATAAAAAAGTACTCAACTCTCCTTGGTTTGTTGGTTGAGAGCTCTAGCTGGCCAACTAAGAGTTCTTGGGTTTGAGTCTTACGTATGTGATATGTTTATGAATTTGCTTTAATTGACCTAAATATCCCAAAAAAAGAATAAAAATGCTATTTTGATGCAACAAGAGGCTGAATCAAATCCTCTATAACATGTTTTGCGCCCTTGTTATAAGCAACACTTTTGAGTAATTGATATATGAAGACATTCATTTTTCAATAAAAGGATTTTTATTTTTTTGGCTTTAAATAAAAAAGCCCAATTTTCACAATTTGACATAATATTTGTACAATGGTAAGCTTCAAAGTAATTGTTTGACTATCCATATATGACTAATTTAAGCTTACAGTATCACATTGCTCTAATTTAATCTATTAATTATAAAAACATTAATTCAAAATAATCTCTTGAGACTAAATTGAGAACAATTTTATGATGTCAAGGGACTAAGGCTTCATTTGGGACGGCTTTTTTACTACTTCTTAAAGCAGTTTTTTAGTACAAAAATTTCTCTACATTATTCGTTTTTAATTTTGTACTAAAAAGCTGTTTTAAGAAACAGTAAGAAAACCGTCCCAAGCGAAGCCTAAATTGTGATCAATTTTATATCGCAATTACTATTTCTTAAAGTAGCTTTCTGGTACAAAAATTTCTCTATATTATTTGTTTTTTAATTTTTGTACTAAAAAATTATTTTAAGAAATAATAAGAAAACTGTCTCAAACAAAGCCTAAATTAGTAAATTATGATCAATTTTATACCATAATTATAATATGAGAGATTATTTTGAATCAATTTTGTCTAATCGACGAACTAAATTAGAATAATATGATACTCTCGATTAAATTGGCCATAAACGAATAATCCATAGTCTACTGTTGTTTGACATATTCAAATATTTTCTTCGAAAAAATTCATTATAGGCTCTTCACTATCTTCAAAGGACGAAAGAATTAGCCCGTTGAGGCAATGCAACTCTTGTTGACCTTACCCAAATAGCCATTACTCAATTTTGTTCAGTCTTTAATGCTGCCAGGTTTTATTGGTTCATATGATGCATATTATTGCACTTAAATCTTGTCATGTCTCTTATTTTTATTCAGTGCTCTTTTGATTCATTTAAAAAATAAATATATAGTAAAATAAATGCAATATAAAATATAAAGTAAAATTATAATTTTAAATTATTGGGTTTAAATGATATGCATGAGATTATTTTTCTTTTTGTTTGATTTGCAATAAATTGAATTTAATTAAAATAGCTGTGAAACCTCTAAAGTAAACGAAAACTAAAATCTTAAATATCGATGTGCCTTTTGGTGTAATGACTGTAATTTTCATAAGAAACTTAGCAATTAAGTGTGCTCATCCCAGAGCAATACTGGGATGGGTGACCTACTAAGAAGTTACACCAATAGGACAAAATCATGAGGCTCTTAGGCCAAAGAGGATAATATCTCGATAGTTAAAAATTTGGGCTGCTACAATAGCAATTGGTCTGTAGATGTGACAAAAAATGAGCTGGATGTTCAATGGACAACAATATTGGTGGCCAACAACCAAAAGTGGCGGGCTATGACGGGTGATAGTCGAAAGCGAGGGGAGCACGAAGCTTCACTTAACGAACAAATTCATAATCTATTGAAAATGATGCAACTCATCTTGGTTTGTTAGCTGGGAGCTTTGACTACCAACCAAGGGGTCTATAGGTTTGAGTTTTGCGTATGTGATGTGTGTGCGAATTTGACTTAATTGGCCTAAATGTACTTATTTTTCGACTATTTTTTACCCTTTATAAAAAATGCTTAAAAAAATGCACAAATAAGTTGAACTGATAAAATATTAGGAAGAAAGAGGCATATTTTTTATAATATTTTAATTTTTTTGTGAAATAATTTGCTTTTCATTTCTGTGAATTAGGAGATAACTAATGGTCTATAGTTCTTTTCTTTTCTTTTTTTTTATTTAGGATATTTGATTGCCTAATTTCAATTATTCACTTTTATTTCTTCCGAGATTCAAATCCTAAAACTTCTTTTGAAATTAAAATAGCTTTTTTTTAGACCGCAATCATAATTTCTATTTAACCGGTTTTATTTTTTATTCTCAAAAATTTTGTGTACTAACAAACTTTTTTCTACAAAATATTTAAAAAATTACTTTCGTAATAATAACTTTACAAAACATTAAAAAAAATTATCATAAGTTTTTTTATTGCTTCTTAAAAACAAAAATTTATATTAAAACTCTATTTTAAAAAGTAATAAAAACACCGACGCAAATGAAACCTAAATCTTTAAATTGGAGCCTAAGCCCTCACCTACCAAGATTAGGCTAGAAGTGGGCAGCATGACTGCAGCTTAGACCTGATAAGATATTTCATGATATTACTATGAAGTAGTGGACCTCCTCTATTGGGCTTTTGGAGTGCTGTGACAGGAAATACATGTGAATGCAATTATGTGGATAGCTATATAACTGATATGTCATCACAAAATTAGCTTGATCAGGCACGAATCTCGAGGCAAAAACTAGTTGGAGACTTCAAAAATTAAATCCGGGAGCATCCGAACTCCGATTTCAACGAGCTTACAGTCAAACTGAGCGTCTCGGAAATACGAACCCAACAACACCAAGATCGACCCAATCCGAGCCCAAATAAGTCCGAATCAAGAGTTCAAAGCGCTGTCGGAAGGTTCAAACCGCAATTTGAGTTACCAAAAGGTCTCCGATTTTGACGATCTTATACTCGAATCGAACGGCTCGACGAGACGAATCCAACGAGCCCAAGATCACTAAATTCCGACATCATTAAGGCCTCCAAATGTCCAACGAACGGTGCACGATCGTAGGATTCAATATTGGCTGTCCATTTGACCACTCCCTATTCGCCCTTGATCTCACACCTATTTACGGACCATGCCACTCCAGAAAATCTATAAATAGAGCCCTCATTCTTCACAAGAGAGCATCTAAGTAAGAGAGAGAAGAAGAGAAGAGAGGAAGAAGAGAAGGAAGGAGCTCCTCCTCGACAGCCGCCGGACCACCGCCGGACCACCACAGAACCTCGCCGGACCATCGCCGGACCACCACAGAACCTCGCCGGACCACCGCCGGACCACCGCAGAAACCTCGCCGGACCACCGCCGGACCACCACAGAACCTCGCCGGACCATCGCCGGACCACCGCCGGACCACCGCAGAAACCTCGCCGGACCACCGCAGGAACCTCGCCGGACCACCGCAGAACCTCGCCAGACCACCACCTTAAGGCCTTACGTCCAGTCCCTACGTCCTACTGAAGACCCGACGTCCTGCCGAAGAACCGACGTCCTGTTCAAGGCCCGACACTCAGTCCCTACCTTCTGCCGAAAACCCGACATCCTGTTCAAGGCCCGACACTCGGTCCCTACGTCCTGTTCAAGGCCCGACACTCGGTCCCTACATCCTGTTCAAGGCCCGACACTCGGTCCCTACGTCCTGTTCAAGGCCCGACACTCCGTCCCTACGTCCTGCCGAAGACCCGACGTCTTACTCAGAACCCGACATTCAGTCCCTACGTCCTCCCAAAGACCTGACGTCTTACTTAAGTAACTGATTGTAACCTGATCACCCTTGGAGGTGATTCAATCCTTTGTAACCAACTCAAAGTCTAGTGGAATCATTTTCAACTAGGCTAGGCCTCGTGGTTTTTTCCCTTTTTAAGGGTTTTCCACGTAAAAAATCTTGTGTTCTCTGTGTGTGAGCTAGTTATACGTACAACGTTAAGACGCAGAATTAAATCTCTATCGCCGCATATTTTCTAGTCCGCAAAATCTCCGGAACTCTACAAGATCTCTCGAAGAAAAGAGGGATAAGGGAAAATCTCCGGACTTCCTTGCCAAGAGAGGGGCCTCGAAAAATTGAGGGAATGCCTCAATAGAAAGGACAGAGGGAGAAGAAAAGAAGGGGAAATCTCCGGAATTCCTTGCCAAGAGAGGGGCCTCGAAAAATCGAGGGAAGGCCTCAATAGAAAGGACAGATGGAGAAGAAAAGAAGGGGAAATCTCCGGACTTCCTTGCCAAGAGAGGGGCCTCGAAAAATCGAGGGAATGCCTCAATAGAAAGGACAGAGGGAGAAGAGAAAGAGGGGAAATCTCCGGACTTCCTTGCCAAGAGAGGGCCTCAAAAAATCGAGGGAAGGCCTCAATAGAAAGGACAGAGGGAGAAGAGAAGAAGGGGAAATCTCCGAACTTCCTTGCCAAGAGAGGGGCCTCGAAAAATCGAGGGAAGGCCTCAATAGAAAGGACAGAGGGAGAAGAGAAAGAGGGGAAATCTCCGGACTTCCTTGCCAAGAGAGGGGCCTCGAAAAATCGAGGGAAGGCCTCAATAGAAAGGACAGAGGGAGAAGAGAAAGAGGGGAAATCTCCGGACTTCCTTGCCAAGAGAGGGGCCTCGAAAAATCGAGGGAAGTCCTCAATAGAAAGGACAGAGGGAGAAGAGAAGAAAGGAGAGAAGAAGAGGAGAAAAGAGAAGAAGAAAAGGAGAAAGACAATTTTTCTAAAAGATTCAGGGGCCTATTTATAGGTTTTTGGAGAGAAGGGGGGAGGTTTCTAGAGTTTTCTAGAAGTTTCAAAAAATTTGAATTTTTCTGAATTTTTCGGAATTTTTTCGGAATTTTTTGGATTTTTCTGGAATTTTTTCGAATTTTTCTGGATTTTTTTAATGAACGTGGGGCCCACAAAAAAAAAATTTTTAACCGCCTCACAAAGGGCGCCTCACGCGCCCCTCCAGCCCGCGCTGACGCGCGGGCTCTTGCCGGCGGCGGCGCCGCCAGCAGCCGGCGGCCGGCCGGCAAGTCGGCCGGTTTGGCCGCCAACGCATGTCCGGGCCCGATTTTCGGCCCGGACGGTCCGATTCGGACGTTTTTTGGGTCCCCGGACACGTTTTTCGACGTTCCGGACTTGATTTTGACACTTTCGGAGCTCAACGGGGCCTCTAGGATCAAGTTCAAGCAAGCCATTAATTTTTGGAACGCAATTTTTTGCGATTCGGCCAATGTAAATTTCGGAACAAGTATTTTCGGACTCCTAGAGCTTCGACGTCCGAAAATAGGGGGGCAACTGATACGTCATGCGAAAATTAACTTGATCGGGCACGAATCTCGAGGCAAAAATCAAGTTGGAAACTTCAAAAATTAAATCTGGAAGCACCTGAACTCCGATTTCAGCGAGCTTACAGTCAAACTGAGCGTCTCGGAAATACGAATCCAACGACACCAAATTCGACCCAATCCGAGTCCAAATGGGTCCAAATCATGGATCCGAAGCGCTGTTGGAAGGTTCAAACCACTATTTGAATTACCAAACGGACTTCGATTTTAACGAGCTTATACTCGAATCGAAGGGCTCGACGAGAAAAATCCAACGAGCCCAAGATCACAGAATTCCGACACCACTAAGGCCTTCAAATGTCCAATGAACGGTGCACGATCGTAGGATTCAATATTGGCCGTCCATTTGACCACTCCCTATTCGCCCCTGATCTCACACCTATTTACGGGCCATGCCACTCTATAAAATCTATAAATAGAGCCCTCATTTCTCACAAGAGAGGATCCAAGCAAGAGAGAGAAGAAGAGAAGAGAAGGAAGGAGTTCCTCCTCGACAGCCGCCGGACCACCGCCGGACCACCGCAGAACCTCGTCGGACCACCGCCGGACCACCGCAGGAATCTCGTCGGACCACCGCAGGAATCTCGTCGGACCACCACAAAACCTCGCCGGACCACCGCCTTAAGACCCGACGTTTATCCCCGACGTCCTGCCAAAGACCCGACGTCTTGTTCAAGGCCCGACACTCAGTCCCTACTTCCTGCCAAAGACCCGACGTCTTGTTCAAGGCCCGACGTTAAGTCCCGACGTCCTGCTGAAGACCCGACGTCCTGTTTAAGACCTGACGTCCTGCTTAAGACCCGACGTCCTACTCAAGGCTAGACCATCAACATCCGATCTTCCAAGTGACACTGGGACTAACACCTGACTCCTTATCTCCTACCGCCTACGGTCCTTCAGGCCTTCATCGCCTACTACGGTCCGTCCGACCTCCATCACCAGACAACGCTCTTTCAGACCTCAGTCTCCTACTGCCTACGGTCCTTCAGGCCTTCGTCGCCTACTATGGTCCTTCCGACCTCCATCAACAGACAACAGTCTTTCTGACCCCGGTCTCCTGCCGACCACGATCTCCTGCCGACTACGGTCCTTCAGGCCAAACAAACCTGTATATGTAACTCCTACCATGTAATGCAATCTATATGATGTACATTTGCTACATCAATCCAAGGCCTTCTCCTAAGGAAGGGCCTCATTTGTAATCGACTACAAATACTAGTGGATTCATTCAAACTGGGCCAGGCCCCGTGGTTTTTCCCCCTTTTCAGGGGTTTCCACGTAAAAACTCTGGTGTCTCTTATGAATGCTACACCCTCTCACTTATCTGCTTGTGTGCTGGATCTTCGTACAACGCTAAGACGTTAAACCATATATTTCTCTACCGCCGCGAATATTCCAGGACGCAACAATAACTAATGTGATAAACTTATTTGCTTTGATATATTTTACAAATCAATAAATAACTGGTCCTAACAGTACTTCTTCGAGGCCTTTTTGTCAAAAGAAATTTTTCTGTAAAATAAGAAGACAATAGAAAAAAACAATAATTTTTTTTTTCAATTTTTACCTTCATTTTTTTATTTTTTTAATAATGTTTGCATTAGCCTTCAACTAAAATATCTTTAAATTATTTTATCTTATCTTATATTTCTTTCTCTCAATATTATATATATATTCCATGATTGTATACCATATATCTTAATTTGAATATTATAAATTTAATTATTCTCCAATAGCATTAAATAACAAAAAGCAGATTTAATTATGGCTTATAATAACTAAAAACTTTAGTCAATAAAATAGGCTTGAGTGAGAGCAAAGGGGTCGTCAATAAAATTTTGGTGATAATAAATAGACTCTATGACATGAAGAATTCATATTGAACAAATTTAGAATCGAGAAAGGAGCTGTTTGATTTGAAGTAAAATGGATATGAGTATTCCAAATACAATATTTTGAAAATATTAGCATTTGATTTAAAGTAAAATAAATGTAGCTCAAAATTTTAGTGAATTTGGAATGCATCCTCTAGTGCAAATTTTGTGTTCTTGGAATTCGTCAAAATTTGGCAATTTCAAAATATACACTTGATACATCGTCAAAAAATTATCTTAATCGGGAGCGAATCTCGATGCAAAATCAAATTTGGAAACTTCAAAAATTAATTCGGAGACCATCCAAACTCCGATTTCAGTAAACTTACAGTCGAACTGAGCGTCTCGGAAATAGGAACCCAACGACACCAAATTCGACTCAATCCGAGCCCGAATGCGTCCAAATCAAGGATCCGAAGCGCTGTTGGAAGGTTCAAACCACAATTTGGATTACCAAAAGATTTTCAAACATAACAAGCTTATACTCAAATCAAGCGGCTTGACGAGACAAATCCAACGAGCCCAAGATCGCCAAATTCCGACATCATTAAGGTCTTCAGATGTCTAAAGAACGATGCATGATCAAGGGATTCAACATCGGTCGTTCATCCGACCACTCCCCATTTACCCTTGATCTCTCACCTATTTACGGGTCATGCCACTCCATAAATCTATAAATAGAGCTCCCTCTCCACTTGAAAAGACCCCCCCCCCCCCCCCCCCCCCAAGCCTAAGGAAAAAAGAGATAGATCGGAGATCGCTCTTGCTTCCTAGCCTCCTCGACCACCGCCGGACCACCACTTAAGGCCCTCACCTCTGCTGGGCCACTGCCTAACGCCGTTGCTCCACCACTTGAGGCCCTCACCTCCACCGGACCACTACCTAACGTCGTTGCTCCACCGGACCACTACTTGAGGCTCTCACCTCCGCCGGACCACAGCTTGACGTCGTTGCTCCGCCGGAACACCACTTAAGGCTCAGACTTCCGCCAAGCCGTCACTTGAGGCCTTGTGCTCCACCAGAACACCACTTGAGGCTCGACTTCTGTCTAACCACCACCTGAGGCCCGGAGTTTTGTCGGACACCCGCTTTAGGCCCTGTGCTCCACCAGAATATCACCTGAGGCCCGGACTTCCGTCGGACCGCTACTTTAGGCCTTGAGATCCACCAGGCCACCACTCGATGCCTAGAGTTCTCCCAAAACACTGCAACCTCTATCAACAGACAACGGTCTTTCAGACCCCAGTCTCTTGCCGACTATGGTCCTTCAGATCTTCGTCGCCTACTATGGCCCTTCCGACCTTCATCACCAGACAACGGTCTTTTAGACCCCGGTCTCCTGCCAACTACGGTCTTTCAGACCCCGATCTGCTGTCAACTACAGTCTTCCAGACTCCTATCTTCTGCCGACTATGGTCCTCCCGACCTCCGTCGCCTACTACGGTCCTTCCGACCTCCATCACCAGAAAACGATCTTTCAGACCTCGATCTTCTGCCGACTACGGTCCACACAACCTCTATCACCTACTACAATCCTTACGACCTACATCGCCAGATAATGGTCTTCCTGACCCCAATCTCCTACTAAATACGGTCTTTCGAACCCTCGTCTCGTGCCAACTATGGCCTTTCCAACCAAACAAGTATATTATTGTAACTCGCACTATTTAATGCGCTCTATATGATGTACATTTGTACCATCAAGCAAAGGCCTTCTCCCAAGGAAGGGCCTCATTTGTAATCGACTGCAAATACTAGTGGATTTATTCAAACTGGGCCAGGCCCAGTGGTTTTTCCCCCTTTTTCAGGGGTTTCCACGTAAAAACTCTGGTGTCTCTTATGAATGCTACACCCTCTCTCTTATTTGATTGCATACTGGATCTTCGATAATGCTAAGACGTTAAACTATATATTTTCTCTACCGCCGCGAATACTCCAGGACGCAACAACACTAAATTCATTGTTATTGTCGTTGCACGTCACCAACTCCACCACAGTGTTGGGTATGTGAAAGTAAAACACAACAATGAAACAAACAATAAAATAAAAGAGTAGAAAGAAAAATGCATCAGGATTTAATTAATATGAAAAAATTTAAAATCAGGAAAAAATCACAAAGGAACGCCACACCAAGAATTCAAATATAAAAATTTGAAAAAATAAATACAAATCAATCTTCTCTGTCAATTTCTCATTATTTCTCTTCTCTCTTACACTATTCTCACACACAAAACATAAGAGAAAGTTCATATAATAACACCAATGGATGGCACCTTTAGTTAAAACGAGAAAGAAAACTGTCCAGTCTGCCTCGAAGCAAGCAATATGACACTAGTTTGGAGCGCTCCCCCCCCCCCCCCCCCCCCCCCCCCCCCCCCGAGCATGACAAATTGAACTAAGGTCGTAGGTAACAGTACAACCCGATTGATCAACACAATTAGATTCAACACAAACTAACACACAGCTGACCGCCATCATCAGCCACCTTCACCGTCCTCCTCCACCCACCTCTAACCACCCATTGCGGCACTTATCACTAGCTTTCATTGCTGCTGACCATTGCCACCATTGCCACCACCCGTCTATGACCTCCACTTCCATCTCCACCACCTGTCTTTGACCTCCGCCGATTATCATCATTGTTAAACTTTATTCTAATTTTTTTAAGCCAAAAAATAATCTTTTGCATTACTGTATTTATCGTACACTCAATTAAATAATCTTAAAATATTTCAAATACTGTATTATTTTTTAATCAACCAAATATCCTCATAATATAATTGGAAGAAATCAATTCAATAATATTAAAAATACATAATCAGAGTCCAGCCATAATTTAGCCATAGCACCTAATTTTCCCCAAAATTTCGTTTGCGAGCGCGGGGCTTCCTTTTCGTCCAGCTAACTAACGTTGGGTTAATTCGCCATAGACGCGGCTTTCCCATCTGAAATAAAACAAACCACGTTGTTGTCAATATTCGTGCTTCGTGCACTGATCCAGTCCATATAAATTTGTCCAAATGAGGTATTTAAGAGTGGTTCCCACCGCTGGTCCCACACAGGAGTGCAATAAGTGTTCGCGCGACACTGATGCGGGGGCTGGCAGTTAACGGTCCTGATTTCATCGTGCGCAACGGTCCGAACTGAACTGTCGGCAAGCGCTGTGTCGACGCCACGTGTCTGCATCGAATGCTACTTGGCGCCAGCTAGGGGTCCCACGCCCGACTCTTTCTTAGCAACGAATTGCCCCTGTTCTTTGATAGAAATAACATAAATGCCCACAGTTTTACCCTGTCAAGTAATAAAATAATCTGCGCTTTATAAGCTACCTGAGAGTAAGAATTAAGGAAATCAAGCCGGTGACGGGATCGTGACCAAGCTAATCATTAGGCCTCCTCGGGCTTAACGTAATGCTCGTTATATTGACGAAGCATTAACTGAATTTTCATCCTAATATTACTTTAATTGATCGTGCTTTATAAGGTAAAATACTTACTTATTGTATTAAATATTAAGGTCTTAATTGAATTTTTGTAATATTTTCTTATTTTATTTTATTTTTTTTTACATTTACAATAATTAAGGCAAATTCACACACACATCACATACGTAAGACTCGAACTCAGAACCTCTTAGTTCATAACTAAAACTCCCAACCAACCGATCAAGAAGAGCTGCATTTATTTTATCTCTAAAACTATAATTAGATGATGAATCAAAAAATAAAAGATAAAAAACTCAATTATTGAATTTAGGTTGAATCTAAATATAAAAATTGTTATTATAAATATTGTTGCATCTTGAAACATTCGTGGCGATAGAGAGATATAGAGCTTGATGTTCAAGCTTTGTACGAAGATATAACACACATACACTTAAGCGAGAAGGTGCAAGAGTCATAACATGCACCAAAATTTTTACGTGAAAAATCTTGAAAATGGGAAAACCGTAGGGATTGGCTCAGTTGAAATGAATCCACTAATATTTGTTCTTGATTACAAATAATGCATTTCCACGGGAGGAGGCATTGGCTCAATATAGAAAATATAGAGGATATTATATGCTGAGAGCTGGAAGATTATAGTGATATGAGAGTTGTTCGGTCGATAGGACATAGGGGTGTAAACGAGTCGAGTCGAGCTTGAGTCAAACATAACCCGAGCTCGACTAGCGAGCCAAATCTCGAGCTCGGCTCGTCCCACTGTAAACGTGCTCGTGAGCCTTCTGTAGTATGGTCCGCTCCGGTAGTTCACGATCCCCACGTTGGCACTTCCGCAAATCGAACTGAATTCAACCCAAATCATGACAGTGGCTGGAAGAATCATAGATGGCAAGCGACGGTGTTTGAAGGAATCGTAGTTGGTGGGCGATGGTGGTCGGATGGATCCTAGTTGGCAGATAGTAGTGGTCTAGTGGTGGTCGATAGACTGGCGATGCTCTATCTGGTAACGGTCGGCAAATGTGCGATGGTCCAACAACAATTGGCAGGAGTTCGTTAGCGGTGGTGCTTGGGTGGAACTCTAAGTTCCTTGAAACCTCAGAGCTCTCTCCAATCTCCAGTCCAAGTGGACCCTTTATGTAAAGAGTGTGAGTCTATTTATAGATTTTGATAATGACAAACCTCATAAATATGGAGAAAATCATGAGAAATTTTGGAGTGTTCCATCGGACGACCCATATTGATTCCCTCAATCAGGAAGCATTCATCAAGCATTTAAGTGTCATAATGATGTCAGAATTAAGTGATATTGGGATCATTAGATTTGTCTTATTGAGCTTGTCAATTTGACAATAAGCATGTTATATATGGATATCATTTATATATCCAATTAATACTTTTAAGCTTTCAAATATGTTTTAGTCCCTTGATTTTGTCCCATTTGAGCTCGGATTGAACCAATTTTGGTGTCGTTGAGTTTGTCTCACTAAATTCCTCAATTTGACTAGAAGTTTGTTGAAATTGAAGTTCATATGATCATGAATTTAATTTTAAAAGTTTTTAACTTGAATATGCCTCAAGATTTGTGCTCGATCAAGGCAATTTTGTGATTTATCATGTATTAATATAGCGTATTAAAAATTTTACAATATTAGAGAAAAAAAAGATTTATCATCTTAGAATTGTATGATGATTTGATACACACACACACACACGGATAATATATATATATATATATATATATATATGCTGGAGATAAAAATTTTATGTAGATGCCCAAAAATAGAAAAATCACAAGACCCAACTCAATTGAAATGATTCCAATAACATATGTTGCAAGTTCTAAATGATGTCATTCTCTATAATTGAATAACGCATTGATACAATATAGTTAATGTAAAATATAGATGATAAATTTCATAGTGGAAGCCAGATGAGCATCGAGACATTGGATTTATTTTCAATAGATCATTTACAATTTAATTTGTTAGTTTTTATTTTTATTTTTATTTGTTTATTTATTTTTTTAGATGAAATGAGAGACCACAAAGTCTAATATAAATATTGGTGTTAATGTTAAGAGTTTGAGTTAATATCAATGGTGCGCATCAAACTTTTTTTTTTTTTTTTGCTTTGATGTACCTTATTGTATAATGGATATAACTTATGCTAACATTGCTAATGTTGGTGGATGATAAAGACGGTGGGCATCAGCATTGCTTTTGCTGGGGTGTCTTAGCCTTATATATAGGAGATGACATGAGTCAATGTTGTTGGTGACAACGGGCAATAAAGTTGGCAGTCGTCGACATTTGTGTTGATTGCATGCATCAACATTATAGACTAGTGTGTGCATCAATGTTAATGGGAATGGTGTGCGAAGAAGCAAGCAAACTTTGACGTTTGTGATGATGATGTGTTTCGATCATATAAATGATGGTATGCATCACAATATTAGTGATGGCGAATGATAAAATAATTGAATATAGGCATTTGTATCGATGGTGTATATCATCCTCATAAATAATAAAATATGTCGACATTGCAAGCAAATGTGTGCATTAAAGTGATTGTTCATATCAATGGCTTTCTTAAAAGCAAGATCTCTCTTGGGCACTCTCTAAATCCCTTCTATAGGAGGAAGTTAATATTTTTCATAATGAAAACAATTGTAGTAATTTCCATTTCTATGGTGGAGGAATTTGGATTAAGTGAAATAATAACTAGGTCAATTTTATTCCCATGATGGTTCATCCCTAGTTTATTAATGGCTACCATGAGCAATGTCCTTCTCTTTAATTTTTATTACTTTCATTTAGGGTGAAAATGATGCTTTAGAGAGGAAAGTGCTTTGGAAAGCTATCACATATTTGGTTGCCCCCTATATTTTCCTTGGTGATTTGAATAGTATTAGATATGCTAAGAAAAAATAAGAGATATGCCTACTTCATACAATAAACTTCTAGGATTTAACAATTATATGTTCAACATTTTCCTAATAGAAATTCCTAATGAAAGTCTTTCCTACAATTGGTTTAATCATGAACTTAACAACCCAATTTCGTATCTTTTTATAGATATTTTGTAATTCCTCACAGATGGGACAACTTTCTCTCACTTATTACATGATAAGCCCCCTCTTTCTTATAATTATTCTCTCATCTTAGTCAAATTGGGGTACTTTACAACTTAATAATCATTTCATTTGAAAAAAAATATTAAGGGTTTGGATTAATTCTTGGACACTATATTTATCTTTTGTAATAAACTAAGGTATGCTAAACTTGCACTTGAAAGGGATAGACAGTACAACTCTTTTATTGCCAAATCTCATCTTCTCTCAAGCTTCAACATAGGATTATTTTTTAGCTCCTTAAATCTAATTCATTTGATGAAGATCTTCTCATTCCTTGGAGGTGCGAATGATAATTATATATATAGGTTACTTCTTTGGAAGCAAATTGAATTAGACAACATTAATAACCAGTTGTGCTCAATCTATTTTCATTAATGACCAGGACATTATAGATAAAATTCTCCTACTTCAGAGATCCGTTGTGGCTTTAACTCCTCTAACTTTTTTTTTAATGTGTTTGTGCTAAATTGTATTTATATAAGGCTTTCAATTGTGTTAATATTCGAACTCTTAATAATTCAAAAGTTATCCCTTCTATCTTCTTTGATTGGGTTAAAGGATGCATTGAGGATGTTCTATTTTCTTTTATTACTAATGGAAGCAAAAAATGTATTTCAAGGCTTATGATTAGTTGTGATTAGGGTATCATTTTATCTTCATTCTCTTCACTTTTATGATGACATATATCTTATATGATTGAATCTTAAGAAAATGATAATTCAATCATCCACAATAATGTCTCCACTTGTCATGTTATATGTTGATGATATGCTTATATATGATAAAACCAAATACTCTTCCATTTATAAGCTGGAGAAAGTTATTTAATCATTCACCATTATTGCAAGTTTGAGAACCAGCTAAGCAAAATCTTCTACCTTTTTTAAAAAAAAAAATTATTAAATCTATGAATTATTGATCTACTTATACTTGCTATAATATACTTTGCATAAATTCCTCTATGCTACCATGGTAATACTTAAGGGTAGGGGTGGTGTGCATTAGTTAGTTTAAACAAAAAATCAAACCTAGCATATTTGATAGGTTTGATTCAATTTATAAAATGACTATTCACTTTTTAGTTTTTGATTAAAGGTTATTTGGATTTTGATTTTTTATTTGATGTGCAAAAAAATGGTTAAACCAAAATATCAATTTGTTATTAAATAAATTGCGAATAATCTATTTCGCATTTTAAGTTTCTATTAATTATGGTCCATATGTTCTTACTTAGCAAAGCAATATTATTATTACTCTAAATTTTAGTTCTATATGTAATTTGAACCAGTACCATTAGGTTAGCAAATTCATCAACCAATTCATATGACTAAATGAAAGCTTTTTTTTGGGACATTTAGGACAATTAAGGCTTTGTTTGAGTCAACTTTCTCATTGTTTATTAAAACAATTTTTTAGTACAAAAATTAAAATTTTTATATTAAAAAGTAACTTTAAGAAACAGTAAGAACGCCGTCCCAAACCAAGCCTACATACAAGACTAGAATCAAAGAGATCTTAGACTTAGTTTGGGACAACTTTTTTATTGAATTTTAAAACAAAATTTTAATACACAAAATTAATTTTTTTTTAATTTTTAATACTAAAATTTTGTTTTAACAAGCAATACAAAAATTGTCCCGGATGAATTCTTAGTTAATAGTCAAAAATTTCAAATTGCCCCCACATCCTTTTATTAGGATTTCAAATCGAATATCTAAGATCTTTGAACTCTTTTCTGAACAATTTTTTTAAATGAATTAGGATACCCGAGGGCAAAATAGTCATTCACTGCGAGCCCGTATTTTGTCGATGATAAAGCCAAAAAAGGACCGTTACTCTTGGGCACCAAAGTCATTTCAACCCTACACTCTTCCTTACTACTTCTCTCGCCTCACATCGACATCGACGCTCAGAGTCCATTTACCCCATCCAAACGCCATCTTCCCTGCTCAAAGCTGATCGGCTCTTTTCCTTTTTCCGATCCGTTCCGCTCTCTCTATATAAGTCTTTTCCAAAAACACCATTCTTTATCTTCCTTCGCCTGTTATCCGCGTCATTAAAGAGTACCATTAGCAGTCCTGAGGCGAAGGAGAAGAGAAAGAGATGGACTTCAGTTCCTTCTTGACGTCGCTGGGGACGTCGTTCGTGATCTTTGTGGTGTTGATGCTGTTCTTCACATGGCTGTCGAGGAAGCCAGGGAACCAGGTGGTGTACTTCCCGAGCCGAATCTTGAGGGGGCTTGAGCCATGGGAGGGCGCCCGGCGTTCGAGGAGTCCTGTGGCGTGGATTCGAGAGGCCTTTGCCGCTACTGAGGCCGACATCGTTGCCTCCGCCGGCGTTGATGCTGCTGTCTACTTGATTTTCCTAAGCTCTGGTTTGAGATCTCTTCCCCATTTTTTTCCTCACTTTCTTTCTTTCTGTTTTTGGATTGCCGAATTCGAATATTTCTCTGGGTTTGGATTATGATGTGGGTTTTTTGAAGAGGAAACAAATACTGTCACCCTATTATAGGAGTAGTGTTGATTTCAAAAGGTGAATGCTTATTTGGTGTAATTCAATCAAATCGAGTCGGATCCTCTTAAAGTGAAACTGATTCGGACTGAACAAGTTCTTTTTAAAAAAAATTGAAACTGATGGCGGTTTGATTGCTTCAAAGTGGTTGGGTGGTTGGGATTTTCTTTCTTTAAGAGGGCAAAGTCATTTGTATACGGACTTTTCTCTCCACATCCAAAAAAGTGAGGAAAAAAACAGGGAAACCCATTTCTCTTTAGATAAAGTGAAGCTGAAAGACAAAGTTAGGGTACCCTTTAAAGTCTCAATCTTCAAGGTTATGCACTATTTTAACTTTTTTTATGGAGATATTTGATTTTATGGATTTAGATATATGATCACTTTTTCCAGAAATTTCCTTGTTATTTTTTACGGCTTCTGGAGTAATGGAATCTAAATTGAGTCATCGAATCTAACTGGTTCTCTCGCTACCCCATAGTATTGATATTTTCTTGCCTTAGATAAATGATTTCAGTTTCATCTTTGTCATTGTAGTTAATGGCAAATAAATTGGTTTTTCTATAAATGATCCGTTATACATATTCCCGTGAACTGTGAAAGGAGTGATTGATTTGTTTTCTTAACGGCTCTCGGGCACAATTGATGTGCATTTAATAGAATTGAGGGCCATGGCCCTTTTAAAACCTTAACTACTTCAAGACTCGGCCTATTTTTAATTTTTTGGTGCTGATATAGATTCTAAGGATGCAGATTATGTGATTTTTTTTTTTTTAAATGATCCATCACTATTTCCAGTCTTCATTGTGGCAAATTATTAAGTCCAATCACCGGACGTCCAGACACCCAATCCAAACGTGCCACGTCACCCGAATACACTGGGTCCCGGGTCCTGGTGTATTTTGGTGACATGGCGCATCTGGATTGGTGTCCGGACGAATCCGAACACCGGACGTAATAATTTGCCCTTCATTGGGCATTTGCTATTTCTCATCATTTTATATTTGGCAGTTTATAAATTAATAAGTAAATTGCTTTCTATCTAAACTCTCTCCAGACTTTGCATTTGAAGGGGCTTCATCCATTGAGCAAGCCCTTTTTTTCAATTATTTAAACAAAATGCTTGCTGGTTATACATGCCCTACTGATCTATACATATGTGGTGTCTCTTTGGAGCTCAAAAAATATTATAATTTAATTAATATGTTTCGCAACTCCTCGCAATACCAATTATTACAGTCATGATGTTTGATGCATTTGAGAAGCTGAGGCTCTTTATAGTCTCTTACTCTCTTTACATTTTCTGATAAGAAAAGCTTCAAGTTTTATAAGCGCTGGCACACGTGGTTACATGAAATCTTTACATATGTGGTGAATCTACAATGTGCTGCCTGTGCATCGAACTCTTATCCAAACTGGGCCAAAGAATGTACCTAATGAATTCAAAGCCTGAATAATGTTGAAAAAATTAGAATGTTTTGAACCATCTATTAGGTAAACCATACAGAAGCGAATGGTTATTATTCCTGTTTATTTATTTTGCACTCACCAACATTTTGTGAAGCATTTTGAGCTAGCTTGTAATCATCATGCTGGTTGTGAAGTATGCTTAGAAACAGGTTAATGGATTAAAGTTGTGCTGTTGATGTTGTCTCTAGGAATGGGTAATGGGTTGGGAGTGGTCCTGTTCACAAAAAATTATTCAGTGCGGAAGTGGAATCTTGTCCGGATGCCTAAGCCCTCGGCTCGGTACTGCGGTACTGAGCGTCGGTATTGCTCGATACCGTGGCTCGGTGTGACTGACGTGGTTTATTCTGATTGGTATCCGGATGTAGAGCTGCGTTTGGCGTCCACACAGAATAATCTCTCACTTTTAACATCTTTTTTCAAAAAAGTAAAGTGAAAATGAAAGACATGTCACTTTTGGGTCCCTGCTTCATATTTCATAACAAAATTGCCTGTACTTGGTATATCTTCTTTAGGACGTATTCCATGCATATTAGTTTTAAGCATCAATGAAAGTCTTTTTTTTTTTAACTGTAAGTTAACTGTTAACAGACTCGGCACTTCTTACCTTACTATATACCTTGTTCATGTTTCGTTATATACTTTGATTTTTTTGGTGATGCAGTTCTGGGAATATTTGTCTTGTCTGGCTTGTTATTACTTCCAGTTCTTCTTCCCATTGCTGTAACTGATCATGCTTACAAGTCTCTTTTGGAGACCAACAGCAATTCCACCTTCAACAATCTCGATAAGTTGGCAATGGGAAATGTTCATGTAAGTTTTTTTGTACATTTATAATTTTTTTTAATTTCTTCGTGGTGTCCAATACTCCCCTTGATGGGATCTCCTTTGATTTGGTTGTGCTGTATCCATGGAAAAAATCAGAATCTATAATAAGGAATTTCAAATTGGCTCATTTGAAGTTGCTGATAAGTATCGAAAGTATGCTATGTTATAAAATGACAATAGAGTGTTATCATGAATTATACTTGTTCCATGTTTAGTGATTTTACTTGTTTTCTTGTTACGTAATTATTTAATTCTTACACTTATGGTGTGAACATTGAATTCTAAGAGAATTAGAATGAATATTGGAAGTAAAAGTGATAGGACATAATATTAAGGTTTTGGGTTCACTAATGCAACCTAATATGCGATGTGCAATGAAATACTGAAAAAAAAAAATCAGCACTTATTAGTCAACTTTGATTCAATAAATAACAAGCATTTCAATTGCATTTCAAAGAATATTAAATAATGTGCAAAATGTGAAATCTCACAAGAAAATGTAAGAGCAAATATTAAATTTCAGCAATGAAATCTCACAAGAAAATTACAGTATTGGAGTTGTAACATGAAGCCTTACAACAACAACAACAACAACATCAAGCCTTTATCCCACTACGTGGGGTCGGCTACATGAATCATTTTTCTCCATTGTATCCTATTAAAAGTCAAATTCTCGTTTAAATCTAATAAAGAAAGGTCATTCCTAATATTTTCTAACCATGTCTTTTTAGGTCTACCTCTACCTTTCTTAGCATAAGTCAAATCTAATATCTCTACTCTCCTAACCGGGTCATCGGAAGGCCGCTGTTTTATGTGATCAAACCATCTAAGGCGACTCTCTCTAATCTTATCTTCTACTGGAGCTACTCCAACCTTTTCACGTATATGCTCATTTTGTATCTTATCTCTAAGGGTAAAGCCACTCATCCACCTGAGCATCCTCATCTCTGCCACACTTAACTTAGTATTAGGCTTCTCTTTTAATGGCCAACATTCAGCACCATAAAGCATTGCAGGCCTCACTACCATCTTATATAATTTTCCCTTAAGTTTGAGGGGTACATTTCTATCACATAACAAGCCCGATGCATTCCTCCACTTCATCGGAAGGCCGCCGTTTTATGTGACCAAACCATCTAAGGCGACTCTCTCTAATCTTATCTTCTAAACCTTTTCACGTATATGCTCATTTCATATCTTATCGCTAAGGGTAAAGCCACTCATCCACCTGAAAATCCTTATCTCTGCCACACTTAACTTAGAATTATGCTTCTCTTTTAATGGCCAACATTCGGCACCATAAAGCATTGCTGGCCTCACTACCATCTTATAGAATTTTCCCTTAAGTTTGAGGGGTACATTTCTATCACATAACAAGCCCGATGCATTCCTTCACTTCAACCATCCATTAAAACCAAATACGCAGATAAAAACATAAATCTTTATTTTCATTTAGGGTGCTAAGGTCACTATAGTCAATCTTATTTTCACAATCTTCATTAAAAAGTTTAGCAAAATATCTCATCCATCTTTGTTGAATATCATCTTCTAAGAAAAGTATTTTTTGATCTTCATCCTTAATACACTTCACGAGAACTAAATCCTTACTACTCCTATCTCTTTGTTTGGCTAACTTATACATATATCTTTCTCCCTCTTTAGTATCTAATCTATTATATAAATTACTAAAAGATAATGTCTTTGCATCGCATATTGCTCTCTTATCATCCCTACGAGCCACTTTATATATTTCCCAATTATCAGAATTTTTAAAATTAAACCAATTTTTATAACAAAGCTTCTTATTTTTTAATCTTTTCTTGCACATTTGGATCCCACCACCAACTATTTTTGCTATTATGAGCTTTTTTCTTTGATACTCCAAGGACATCTTTTGCAATATTCTTAATATCACTAGCCACTTTTTTCCACATAACATTAGCATCCTCATGCACAGACAAAATCTTAAGATCTAAAATCTTATTCCCAAAAATATTTTTGTTAATATTCTTTAATTGCCCCCATCTAATCCTAGAAAATCGTTTTTCTTTATTTTTTATTTTATGCCCCTTTATCTTAAAAGTTCAAAACTAATAATCGATGTTGGGTACATAAATTTTCACTCGGAATAACTTTACAATCTTTGCAATCTAAACGATTTAATTTTCTAATAAGAAAATAGTCAATCTGGGTTGTACTATATCCATTTTTTATTTTATGCCACCTTCATTCGTCGTTCCAAATCCATGGCCACCATGAATACTTTTAAAATCATCTACCTCTCTATCAACATGTCCATTTAAATTTCCTCCAATAAAAACTCTTTCTCAAAGAGATATCTTTTGTATTAATTTTTCTAAGTCATTCCAAAAATTTAATTTAGAACTCATATCCAAACCTACTTGAGTAGCATAAGCACTTATAATATTAACAATCTTATCATAACAACAATCTTTAAAGCTATAATTCTATCTCCAATCCTATTAATTTTTATAACATTATCCTTTAAACTCTTATCTATAATAACACCTACACCATTTCTAGTACGACTTCTACTCGAATACCAAAGTTTAAATCCTAAACTATCAATTTCCTTAGCCTTCTCTCCAACCCATTTAGTTTCCTGAATGCACAAAATATTTAATTTCCTATGAATCATAATATCTATTAATTCCATTAATTTTTCTGTAAGAGAACCGATATTCCAAGTTCCTATCCTAATTTTAGTTTCATGGACTAGCTTCTTTGCCCATATCCGTCCTTGATATGGGAACTCTTGCCTATTTAACACTGCACTTGGGTGCCGGTGCAGCGGCCCTTGCACACTTGTCACTGTATTCAGGCCATACAGCGCGTCGCTTCTAGGAGACGCCCTAGCATTAACACAATTTCTTAAAGAATTCATGTCATTATTGTTCGACAAGTTTTACGCTGGCTGTCGACTACCTAACACAACCCTCCACTTTTCTCATCCAGGACTTGAGACCTGGCAACGGCAGTGTTATGTAACATGAAGCCTTGAAGTAGTAAAATATATTCTGTATGATGTGAACTCCCATTTCTAAAAAGGACTTATTGGTATAAGATCAATGAACTTTGGGCACATGAAAAAGATTTTTCTAGGTGAAGTCTTCTGGACATGCCAGGAAATTTGACCTCTGAACCTTTGAGCTTAATTGGAATCTTGTAGCCAAAAAAAGCTTGGATCAATGTTCTTCTCATTTGCTCTGAAGCAATAAAACAACTTTTTTCTTCCATTATTAGAATATCATTTTAATGTATCTCTTGAATAAGCAGCGGTTAGCTATAGTTTTTGTAGGCATAAATCATAAAACTTTATTAGCTGTTCACATCTGTCTTAAAATTTATTTTTGATCTCATTTTACAAATAGAAGCCATTTTTTTATAAACTTTTACCGAGAAGATTTTATCAAGAATTCCCGTATAAGGGAAGGTCATTTAGGTTTCATTGGAATATCTCCTTTCATTTTTGTTACCATAATTCTGTGTTTCACTAAACCTTACAGGCCAAAAGTTCAAGATTGTGGGCTTTTCTTCTAGCTAACTACTGGGTCTCGTTCGTGACTTTCTATGTGTTATGGAAATCTTATAAGCATGTTTCTGATCTAAGAGCAGCAACCAGATCAAGTCAAGCAGTGAGGCCTGAGGATTATGCGGTATTAGTGAGGGATATTCCTGCAGATCTTCAAGGTCAAAGCCGGAAAGAACAGGTAGACTCCTATTTTAGAGCACTCCATCCAGATACATTCTACAAGTCGATGGTGGTCACTGACAATAAACAGGTAATCACTGCTGGTTATTATAACTGGTTTATAATATTGTGCTATTACCATAAATTCCTGAAATTGGAGGATTGATCATCTTAGAACTTTTGTTCTTTAGGCAAATAAAATATGGGAAGAGCTGGAAGGTTACAAAAAGAAACTTGCAAGGGCAGATGTGGTTTTTGCAGAATCTAAAACCACAAGTAATCCAGAGGGAACTAGGCCAAACAACAAAACTGGCTTCCTTGGTCTTATTGGTGAAAAGGTGGACACCATCAACTACTGCAATGAGAAGATAAATGAGTTAGCCGCAAAATTAGAGATTGAACAGAAAGAGACGCTCAAGGATAAACAGCAAGCTGCAGCTTTGGTTTTCTTCACCAGTAGAGCAGCTGCGGTTTCGGCCTCCCAGACTCTTCATGCTCAAATGGTGGATACTTGGACTGTTACAGAAGCACCTGAACCGCGACAGTTGATTTGGAAAAATTTAACTAAAAAGTTTTTTGAGAGGCAGATATGGCAGTATGTTGTGTATGGTATTGTTTTTCTGACAGTAGTTTTTTACATGATTCCGATAGCAGCAATATCTGCTTTTACAACCTTACAGAACTTAAGGAAATATCTTCCCTTCCTGAAGGTAATTATTAACCAGAAAGCAGTTAAGACAATCTTGGAAGCTTATCTTCCTCAGCTTGCCCTTATTATATTCTTAGCATTGCTACCAGCTCTTCTTTTATTCCTGTCCAAGGCAGAAGGTATCCCTTCTCAGGGCCATGTGATCAGGGCAGCTTCTGGAAAGTACTTCTATTTCATTGTATTTAATGTCTTTCTTGGAGTTACTATAGGAGGGACATTGTTTTCATCTTTGAAGATCATAACCAAGACACCTAAGAAAATTGTGAATCTATTGGCAGACAGCTTGCCACCAAATGCAACCTTTTTCGTGACATATGTTGCACTGCAGTAAGATATCTTTCCCTCTTCATTTATGTTTGAAATTTATATATTTTCCCTTCGAAGGAAACAACGTTGGTACAATGTAGGGGTAAGGGTTATGTACATTAATACTTCCTCAGACAGACACAATATTGACGGGGAAGGTTTATGTACTGGCTTTGCCCTTCTTTTTACATCTTAGTTGAAAGTATGTTTAAAGAGTTCTGATCCTCTAATACCTTCTAGCTTCTAGATTCTTGGCATCCTAGTCCTCTTTATGCTCTGGCCATTTTACATTCTGCATAACCTTGCTCATGTTACTCCAAGGCATTTGAGGTTTCATTTGGGACGGCTTTCTTTCTGCTTCTTAAAGCAGCTTTTTAGTATAAATTTTTTAATTTTTGTACTAAAAACCTGTTTTATGAAGCAGTAAAAAAGCCATCCCGAACGAAGACTTAGTCCTATTTAGGCCACGATGTACTTGTTGTGCTCTTAGCTATTCTTCACCTCTGCCAAGCATTTATGATCATGTAATATTCGAGATCATGAAATACCCTAAACCGTTATTTTTCAAGTACATGAAGTATAATATATAACTAGTTTTATGTATTATTTGATTCTATATGTTCCTGTGCTGCAGATTCTTTGTAGGGTATGGCCTTGAGCTTTCACGTCTGGTCCCTCTGATCATATTCCATCTTAAGAAGAAATATTTGTGTAAAACTGAAGCTGAAGTAAAGGAAGCTTGGGCTCCTGGAGACTTTGGTTATGCTACTAGAGTTCCAAGCAACATGCTTATCATGATGGTGGTTTTTTGCTATTCTGTAATATCTCCTATAATCATTCCCTTTGGTGCTGTGTACTTTGGCCTTGGGTGGCTTATTGCACGCAATCAGGTACGCCATATCATAATTACTAATGGCTCTGGCCAATTCTGAATAACTTCCAATGTTTTAATATAAATCTTCTTTGCATATCAGCTGTGCCCCTTATTTTGTATACGAAACCAATTAAATTACTTCTTTACTGCCCTTCTCTCACATATTGTACTCTCACAATATCTTTAAAACCAAGCAATCATGCTAGGGGTTCACCAATTTGGAAGTCTTATCGTCTATAAATTAGGTGATAGATGGTAAATGATCTTGAGTGGGGCAAAGGGAGAGAATAATCAGATATTAGGAGAGAGCGACTTGAGTTAAAGGACAAGAAGAAGCTTTAATTTTAATACAGATTAAGATTTTATTCTTAGTAACATTTGTGGTTTAGACTTTGAAGAATAATGCATCATATATAATTTTCGAAGTAGTATCTTAATAGTAGGAAGGATTAAGTGTGAAGTCCTTATGTTAGAGAAATTAGGGAAGTATCACTTATTAAATATTATATAATGAAAATTAGACTTTGGAGGTTTGGGCATGTATGATAGTGGGTAGAAGATGTGCACTAATGAATAATGATAAAACTAAATAGATGCATTTGGTAAGGATTAGAACGATGATTAGTTGCTAGATGTTGTTGGTAGAAAACTTGCTAAACAAATAGAATTAACATCTCATGCAGAAATATGCTATGAATGAATTGTGGATGCATCAAAATGATCCTAATAATTGGGTTAAGGCTGGTGATGATGATGATGAAGTGGGTTTGTATTACCTGCCTCTGTTGTTCAAATGTTAGGGTTTGGTTTTGGAATATTCAAACTTAGGTTTCATTTGGGACAGTTTTTTTGCTGATTTCTAAGACAGTTTTTTTGCTGCTTTCTAAATCAGAAATTTTTGTAATAGAAATCTGATTTAGAAAGCAGTAAAAAAACTATCCCAAAAAAAACTAAATCTGCTCAAATCTATAGCTAAATTTGGTGGGTATATGTTCTATGAGTTGTCTGCATATTCAATAAAAAATGAATTGACCGCTGAGAAAAAGATTGTTCTAATGTTTTTTAAGCAAATGTTGGTATGAAATTTTTACAGCACAAAATTAAATATTCGAACCAACTTTTTTGTTGATCTAATAGATTCCTTTTAACTTCTGCTCAAAGAAGCTGGTCAAACTAAATCTTCAATACAATATTTTAATGTCTCTCTCTTTTCAGGCACTGAATGTCTATGTCCCTTCATATGAGAGCTACGGGCGGATGTGGCCTCACATACATTCCCGAATCGTCGCTTCTTTAATCATCTTCCAAGTATTGATGTTTGGCTATTTGGGTTTGAAGAAATTCTACTATGCTCCTTTAATGATCCCTCTTATCATACTATCATTCATCTTTGCTTACACATGTAACAAGCGCTTCTATCAATCATTCTTCAATACCCCTTTGGAGACTGCATATAAGGATACAAAGGAAACACCCAATTTGGATTCTGTCTATGCTGCATATATTCCTCCTTGTCTGAAACCAGAGAAACCGGATGATGTTGTTGAGAACTACGAGGATGAGAAGACTAACGTATCGAGAACATCATCTGTCTGATGTAAATATGTGGTGTTCAAAAGTTTGGATTTTAGGATTGTTTAGCTAGGTTATGTAAGTTATAATGTAAGGCTGTTTATCAGGTTTAGTGTGTGTTGTATTGTTTACATTTCTGGCTGAAGTGGCTTGACTCTTTTGCTTATGTTACAATTTTTCATTTTTTGCTCAGTATGTAGCTAATGGTTTGGAATCATTTGTGTGGTGGTTGATGTGGTTGTTTGTTTTGGTTATACAAGTGGTTGTTAGTTGGTATGAAATTTGGAAACTTTGGGTCTTGGTTGAGATTGTTGAACTTTCATGAGGGCAAAAACTTTAAATTTGATTCTGGAATACTTGTTATGATTTCTGTTTTACTGTTTGTTTCTTATTCCAACTAATGCATATAAGTAACTTGACTTGTAATTGATATGTCAAATAATGTATTTAAACATAGAATGTTGTTCTTTATAATATATTTGTTTATAGGAAGGGTGAACAATATTCCTTGAGACTTAATATGTGATTTCTTTTGATATGTTTTTTTTTTTTTAAAATCTTGGGTTTTGTTTGGAACAACTTTTTTAATGCTTTTTAAAATAATTTTTTAGTATAAAAATTTTTATATTAAAATGTTGCTTTCGAAAGGACTAAGAAAGCCGTCCCAAAAGAAATTGTAGTATTTGGTAGGACTGTAAAAATTGGGTTACGGGTTAGGTTCGGGTTCAACCCGGAACTGACCTACCATTATTCTATCCAACTCATTTTTTAAAATGGGTCAATTTTTGGGACACGAACTTGATCCGCTTCGAATTCGGGTCAACCCGACTCGACTCGATTTTTGAAGTGTCGTCGGCCCTCCGTTCGGGTCAACACCAGCGGCCCTCCGTTCGGGCACTTATTCAACGGTTCAACCAAATCCCATAAGGCATACGACATGACAGCGACAAGGCAATGGCCAACGCGGCAGCGATGCGGGTTGACGTGGGCACACAATCACGCAATGTTGGCAGACGTGGGCAACGCGATGTAGGCAAACACATTTTTGTTGGGTCATTCCTAGGTTTTAGGGTCAACTCGAATCCCACCCGATTTTTGAAATGGGTTGGTTTGTTGAACCTGACCTGTTTCACAAAACATGTTGAATCTAATCTAAAATTTTCGAGTCAAGTTCAAGTCAGATTTTTAAGTGGTGTCAAATATTGACACCCCTAGTATTTGGACCTCCTAATATTTTGTGAAATGATTGCTTAGGTTGTCTGGCATAGCTTCTGGTAAGCACATGCAAATGAAAAGTCTTAAAATTAGTTGGTATGTCAGGGCATGTCATCCCACCTGTATACGTGGAAATGTTGGACATTTCAACTTTAGATAACATTCGCCTAGCCTTATAAAAGTGCAAGTTCACTTTAACCAATAAGTATCTTTTTGGGACAACTTTTTTATTGTTTTCTAAAGCAACTTTTTAGCATAAAAATTGTTTGAAATCAATAAAAAAATATCTCAAATAAAGTCATAATTTGTATCACAAACTCTAGCATTCTCAAATTTTGCTTTTTTTTTTTTTTTTTGTGACGAGGAAGCACTGTCCTTAGGCCAGTGTAAATCCCGGTCGACCTAGCATGCAACCCACACCAATTTACACGGGCCAACACTTAAAGGCTTATCTCAAATTTTTCTTAGCTTCGACAGCTTCTTTTTTTCGTAGGTTTAGATTTAAAAATAGGTTTTGCCGGTGGAATTAATATGTGCAACTTTCTATCTCCTTGTCCATACATTTGTTGGATCAGATCATATATTACACTTATCTTTAAAATTTTTTTGATAATTTAAAAATCGATCAAAATTTTGATAATTATCTCCAAGTTTAGATCAAGCTGACCTTTTTTTTTTTTTTTGGAAACGGGGAGTATCGGCCCGTTGCCACGTCAGCTTGTGACGCGCTTGACGATGTCCACTAGTCTCCTCGGCTAACCTAGACGAGCAACCCACACCTATTACTACTCGTGGCCTGCGCTTATTGGGTCCCCCCTAGAGGGGCGCTGCCGCCCGAGGGAAATGAGCACGGGTTGGGGGGTTTTCAACCGCACTCGCCCACCAACCAAGCTAAGCATCGGTGGGTGAGGAAACTATTCACTTGAATAAATAGTGATGTATTTATATTATTAAATGAATTAGTATAAGAGTTACATTTTCAAATTAAGTATTAATGGATAAATATTTCAATATTCTAACTTTCATATCCTCTAATTTCATTAGAGAATTTCGACTTTTGTATAGGGCATCATAATGAAAATTGAATCAATATGTTCACCATTTGTTTTCATAAGAAAATATGTTCAAAAATAGGTGTATCAATTTGAGTTCACGTTTCAAGTTTGTAATGAGGCTAAGTTGACTCGAGATGAGTATACTTGACCCAAAACTAACCCACTTATTATATGACACAAAAAATTGACCCAAATATAGCTCATTTAATTCAAACATGATTATGTTAACCTATAAGTGACCTTTTTAACCATAAACTAACAAGTTTAACCCTAAAACTGAATGGTATGAAAGTAAATTTAGAATGAATTTCAAATTTGTAGATCCATATGAACCCATTCCCTGTCGTTTTATTTATTGACACTCATACCAAAAGTTTATTCATGACCAAAATACTCTCGTATTTTACCTAATAGAAGTAGAACTCGCAATGAATAGTTATACTACTTTTTGGTCGTGAGGCTCCTCGACCCCTTTTCATCCCACAACCTTTTCCGTTTTCGGTTATTATAGATTGTGCATCCTTAGCCAATCATAAAGTTGCAAAGTGACCCACCCCCCTAGCACCATTAGTGTCAATTTTACTTTATATGGTATTGTTATTTTAGAGCAATCTTCTAAAAATCTAAGCAATCTTCAAATCATGATCAAGTACTATTTTAATGTTCCTTGCTCTATATTTTAGAATGATAGAAACATCTTCAACTCATCTTTGATGGGCCATATGATATTCAACCCACAATTAAGAATGAGCATTCTTCAAGCAATCGTTAAGGAATGGTCAAACCTTTTTCAAATTTAATTTGTCCCTTCTTTAAAAACTATTTGATCTTGATCAAAAAAGGTTTGAGGAAAGTTCAAAAATATTTGAAGATTGCTCAATTATGGGTTGATGACAATATAAAGATCTATCTAAGATGGGTAGATCATGATTGAAGATGGTTTAAATATGATCTAAAATATTTCAATCATTATTAATGGCGGTTAAAAGAGATTTTTTTCATTGCATCACCTCATTTAGGATTAGTTCGGAGTTTGATATATATGTAAATATATGCTCTAATTTTGCTAGTTATGAGTTATTACATTATGGTTTTAACATAATTGTGTTAGATGAATACTTTGATTTTTCTATGTATCAATAGTCTCCATTTTATAAAAGCACAGAAGAAGAAGGCTTTGCCAAGTGGCCTGATGTCGCACATATATATGTCAATGGAGAGAAGGAAGATTTTATGAAGACGTGTGTGGGCTCCGAAAATTCCTACCTTGGCCTCTCTGTGCCCCTTTCCTTTTTTATCAAGTCGTTGATGAGAGTTTTAACGAGTATCTTACTACGAAATTTTTTAAAAGGCAGATTGGGTTTTGAATAAGATGTTACTTAGAGATTTCATCCTCATTTTGCGAAGATTTATGATATGAGTTCGAGTTTCCTATAGACGCAAACCCCTATAATTAATTACCCCTCCCGATAATGAGAGATAACTTTTGATTAAGGCTAGTTATCAAACAAATACATACTATTTGATGTATAGTAGATGCATGATTTAGGTATTTGAAAATTTAATACTTAAAATTAGAAATTCATCACGTTGCACTTAAAGTGGATGGTAGGGGGAATGATGATAGACCCGATCAAGATCACATTATTATGTCATTATGGCCATTGTAATCCCTGGTTTGCTTAGTCAGAGGAGGTAGTTGATCCAACCTAATAGAATGATCCTTGTCGACAGCCTTTGATTGTTTTGTCCAAGGGTATCTTATAAACCTATGGTGAATATTTATCACAGATTATAAATTTGAATCCACCTTAATTAATAGAGGATTTTATGTCATATCAATTATATCCTATTAATTCATTACTCAACGATTTGAAGTCATTGCGGAACATAACATAAAGGGTTCTAACCATGACCATAATTTAATAGTGTCATTTGGTGTAAAAATTACCCTGTGAGAGAGTCCCAATCATAACCCTTTACATGTGGTGTCATTTGGCTGCAAAAATCATCGGTTAGAGGACACGTGCAATCTCCTTACTGGCAATGGACGATTTGAGAATAAATCTTAGTGATATAATTGACTATACATTTGCTCTTTATGAGCTGAAATGATTTTCTAACTTGTTTATCTTGACAAACTGTTGCAGATGGTGGATGAGTATTTTTGCTTTAAGTGTTTAGGTGTTTTATTTCAATTTTAAATATATTGGGTTTCAATGATTTTTGAGTTTTGAATTTTTATGAAAATTTGGAAGCATTTTGCATGTTTGGGGTCCCCTTCGACTAAGATTTTTTATTAGTGCAGCCATCATCCTGGTTCTTATTGGCATTTTTTCATTTTATTAGTTGAACATGTCGACTCTTTCAACTTGATGGCAGAGGATCGGGTTCGTTGTCGGCTTAATGCCTTTATTAATGAATTTTTTTAATTATAGACTTTGAAGACCCAATATGAATGTATAAAATAAATATCCCCGTTGATGACACGACCGTATATTTATTTGATTGTTTGAGCCGTGTTAACTCCTACCTATTCATATGGAAGGATTAGGCTTGGAATTAAATTTATTTTTTGAGCCGCATAGCATTCTCAGACATCACGTATATGCATATATCACACTTGTTGGGGCCCAAACAAAAGTATTCTTTACATGCATTTTGCTTGGTGTATTTGTGTAGCGGTTATATGTATGTAGTGCAGTAGGTATATCATTTAGTTGTTACATGTGATATTTTTGCATGTAAATGCAATAGTGAACAAGGTGCTTGAATGAAGCCCTTTGTTTAGTACAAATAAATGTGGTAAGGCATTTTAAAATCTTCGATACTAATCGGTTGTACATGTGCGATATCTTTGCATGTAAATGTAATGTTGAATTACATACTTCAATGAAACCCTCTACTTATTGCAAATACATGTGAGAGGGTATTTTATAATCTTTGATGCTAATCGGTTGTGCATGTGCGACATCTTTGCATGTAAATGCAATGCTAAATAGCATGCTTGAATGAAACCCTCAGCTTATTACAAATGCATGTGATAAGGCATTTTAAAGTCTTTGACACTAATCACATGTGCGAGTGATTGTCATTTGAGTGTGTGCAATATTATATTTAGAAGCCTATAGATGCCTTATGTACACTAGTATGATTGTTGTGGATCTAATGGGTGTGTTTAGCAACACATTGGGTTTCATTTGTTGTGCATCAACAACGTGTTATGCTCATTTTATCTTTTGCATGTTGTCATTTCTTTTGGCATTCAGTTTGCATGAGTATCTTCCAACCGAAAAATGAGATGTGTGGTGTGTCGGGAACCTTCCACCTGTTTCTTGCAAGCAAAATGATTTATCCAGTGTGACACCTTTGTCATCACACATGTATCGCCTCAATTTATCATTGACTGTAGTGTTTACTGCTGATTCCCAACTTTTCTTACAGGCGAATTGCAACATTTTCATACAGCATTTGCATATCATTTGTAGCCAAAACATTAAGGAATAATGTTTGGCAAAGAACAATTGATAACTTCAGAGCTAATACCTTAACAATTTCAAGCTTCTTCTATAACACTCTTACCTCCCTTAGAGAGATCGAATCCACAAATTATCCAATCCTTGCTTGTATGTAGACCGTTGTGTGCATTACAAGCCTTCTATTGTTATCTGCGGGTGAGCTGCACTGAATGCAAATCTTTTAGTGCTACTCGTAGGTTCTCGTATTTGTTGCGTATCGACCACCTTTGCTTGCGGGAAAATTATTGCCTTTGCTTAACACTAAATCACTGTTGATTATAGGGATGTCATAGCATTCATTGCATGTTGCTGGTTACCACTTGTATGCATACTATTTTGCATATGGTTAATCTTCAATAATTGCTAAAAAATATTTGCATTCATCGTATGTTGCATTGTGTATGTTTACAAGGGGCTTTGTTGTTTACATATGATTTGGTGTATCCATCTGCATACTAGTGTGTGACTACCAGGTGAGCTGCATTCATTCATATATCATCTTTCATTTGTTCACAAAGGACTCCTCATCCTTACAATATATACAATGTTGCTGCTTGCAGACAGGCTGATGCATTTGTGTTAAGGCCGATATGCCCTAACACAAGAAATAAGAATTAAGAAGCGTTCAACTGCTGAAGCCTAAAGTGGTGAAGCCCTACATCAATATTTAGTAAATCTTGTGCATGAGGACCATGTGTTCAATTTCGGGTCAATCGGGTTGACCCAAACCTTAATCGAAATCTTAAATAAGTAAAAAATTAGGTCCAAATCCAATCCATTTTTCAATTAGGTTGATCCTAACCAAAAAAATTGGGTTAGGTTACAATCAAATTTTCAAATCGTGTCAAATATTGACAATCCTACAAATTATCTATCAGCGATAAAAAAAAAAAAAAAAAAAAAAAATCTATGAGCGATGGCCTAAACATCTTCAAGCCACGTTACATCAATATTTAAACATCATTCAATTAATGATCAAAGTTTTTTTTTTTTTAATCTTTTATATATACTGTGATTCAAATACTGCACAGTAATTACCTTAGCTTCAGACTTCAGTCGAACCGACATCCGCTGTTCCTTACGAAACAAGGAAAGAGGTTCGAACTTTGGAAGAGGGAGATTTACCGCCCAAATTTCCGAAAGGGAGAAAACTCCCGCGAAATTTCTTGAAATAGATTTCTTGGGCCCTTCCTCACCAAGTTATCTCATTTGGATATCGAAAGTCGAAACCTTTCAAGCTCTCGCATCTCGCCTTCTTCTTACTAGATATTCTTTGGCCCCTCTGATCCATTCGTTTCAGGCGAACGATCTCTAGGTGGATTTTTAGTTGGATTTGTTCATCTCTAGCTTAGGGGTTCCTCAGAAGTCGAACATGATGGATTTCGCTCACTTGGAGAAGATGGGAAGAGAACTTAAGTGCCCTATCTGGTACAACATAAACCTCTTTCTCTTTCTTTATCCGATATCTTTCATTATCCCTCCTCTTCCACCTCCTTGAATGAGGCTATCGAACATTATGTTCTTCATACAATTATCATTTAGTTAACATTCAATTTTGGTTTATCTACCGAAGTTTGCTTTTAGTAAAGGGAACTTGATAATTAGGTCACTATTTTGAATTACAATCCTGCTACACTCTTTTGAAATGCTTTTAATTTGCTCATGGTCATTTCGTTTTACTCACAAATGTATGATATCAAGTTGTTGCAATAAAGAATGCGGCAGCATTATTTCTCGGTTACCATTTGATAATCTTTTGATTTCCCTTTGTGGAGATACTCACATGACCACATATCCTCTCCCATATAACCTGATGAATGATAAGAAACAGTTACAATTTCACACCATGGCGACGCATTTGATTGTTTGCTCGACTATTTTGCAGCTTGAGCCTTCTGAAATCTTCAGTTACGCTTTCCTGCAATCATGTATTCTGCAGGTATGCGTCTAAAACTTGTACCATTTCCTTAATTATGTAGTTTTGGTGAACGATGACTTTTTTTCTCTGTTCAGCTCATGCATTGTGGAATCTATGAGGTCTGTCCCGAATTGTCCAGTATGCAAAATACCATTTCGGCGCAGAGGTACAACAGGAATCTTTTCACTATGTGTTTGCCTAGATACTTTTTCACAAATTTTATATACTTATTAATATCAGATAGTTCTAAAAATATGAAACTTATTATGATGCTTGTTTAATCATTTAAACGCACTGGTTGAATTAAGATTTCAAGTGAGAATCGACAAAGTGTTTTACCCAAAATTAAAAGAGAGGGAAGGGGGATATAATTTTCTCAGCTTGCTTCAAGTCGTAAACTTAACTTCAAGTTGCAGTTTTTATGTACTAAGTAGATGTAATTTTTTCTTTATTTCAGAGGTACGACCAGCGCCGCATATGGATAACTTAGTAAGTATTTACAAAAGCATGGAAGCTGCTTCAGGATTAAATATATTTACATCTCAAGTTGCCCCTCCCAAAAATTCTGGTAACATTCTATTTTACCTTTAGTTGATTATCTACAAGTGTAAATACGTAACTAGTAATCTGTCATTGTGAGATTGAAGGAAATGCATAGCTTCAATCCCTGTCCTTTTTATTCCCCGCATTTGTACAATTTTGTGCATTCAAATAAGCATCTACCTGTACTATCCTTTTGCCAGAAGAGTCTCTTCAAGTTGCTGATGATAAGAAAGTTAACACACTGAATAGTGTTATGATGTCCCAAGCAAGTTCAAGGGGCAAGAGGTTAACAAAAGGAAAGAGAAAGAAACCGGTCAAGGCTGATTCTGGGGCATCTAATCCTTGCCCGTCAACCAGGCCTTCTTTTTCATCCAATAAAAGAATACATGTGACACCATATCCGGTCTCCGAGACCCCAATACCACAAAAAAAGGTTAATAAGTTGGCAGTTTTGGCCAATGAAGATACGGATATAGTAGAATTAAAGAATAATAATAATCTAGGTTACAAAAGGCCTGGAGATCCTTCTTCATTGCAACCCTTCTTTTGGTTGAGAGAGGCAAATGAAGAGGATGAGGATTTAGAAAGGACGATTACCCCAGAAATGATGAGTTTATCAACACCCAAAAATGTTCCATGTTTTAGTGATATCAAAGATTCTGATGATGCCATTACTCCCAAGAAAATGACCCCCACAGTAAGTTTGAATCTCGTAATATCAAAAAAAGTTGTTTGTTTTAAAAATTCTCTCTTTACTTTGTTTATCTTCAATTACAGAGCAAATCTGCAGTTCAAGAAGCTTTTGATAGTGAAATGTTTGAATGGACTCAAAGGGCTTGCTCTCCTGAGCTCTTTTCAACTCCACTGAAGAAGCAGGTACAATTGGTCAGATGTGTAACGATGTTTCAATATTTATTTTGAGTATTATTTGACACAGTTACAAATCAACACATTTTTAACACATTCTATGCTACATGCTATTTAAAAGAGCGCAATTTATGGAGTGGTGGTAGGTGAACATCACATTCTTTATGATATGTTGTGTAGAGATGATGCTGAAAATGTATTGATTTAAGTTGTTGAAAATAGTATTTCCTTTTATTTCTCTTTTTTACTGTTTTAAGATGAGTGAAATTATGCTTAGTAGTTCATTGAAATGCAGAATTCCTGTGGGAAAGGATTCAACGTGTTTCAGGAAGATAAATGCGGAGAAGTAGCCCCTGGTATTAGCAACTATAGAGGTTTTGAAAGATCAAAGGCATCTCATCCCGATGAGGATAAAAAAACAACAAAATTAACATGCAAAAAGAAAGGAACATTGAAGAAGAGACGCAAGCAAAACAAAGATAAGAAAGTGGAGGTATCTACCCACGAAACTGCTAGCATTTCCTTAAATGAAGATCATCCGTTTGGTTCTAATGAGATGGTTGAAGACTCAAGCCAGGAAAAGGAGTATTCAAAACACACAAGGAAAGTTTATAAGAAGAGTCATAGATCCAATATTCTTCACCTCAGAGATTGCATGGCAGGCCGATTTAGCGAATTCAGTGGATTAGCTGATGTACATAAACAGCTTCCTGCTAAGTCTGCCAAACAAATCCAAAACCAAGTTATTGAAGATACCTCTATAACACTGGCAGAGTTATCTCATGATAAGTTAATGGAAGCTGTGGTGAATGTGAAGACTAAGTGCCCGAAAAGAACCAAGAATGTCTCATTCAAGTCGCCAAAACTGGTCAAGAGATTGTCTTTGGATTGTGCTGAATCAAAAACACTTGATGCTAATCTTCCTATTAATCCTATTGAGGACAAATCACCAAATCATGAACTTGAGAAAGAAAATTCTAGGCTTCAATTACTATCTTGTAAGCAAAATCAAGGTGACGATTCTTTTAGGAAACGTTCCAGAGTATGCCAAACAATCCAGAGGGATGTCGTAAGGAAAGATAAACAGAGAAAACTGAATATGCAAAATGTTGACGATTTAGCAGCAATGGCTTCTCACAAAAAGCAATATTCTTCCACAGATAATGTTATGCAAGAAGACAATCAGACTTGTATGAATCTACAAAAGTGCTGTGTTTCATCATTGAGTAAAGAGCTTCCTCACTCTACCATGAATGGAGTTTTAAGAAAATGCAAAAATATCCATTCCCCAATAAGATGTTCTTTCTGTCACTCTTCAATTGATTTAGAGGTATCTAATTGTAATCATATAAACTGCTATAACTTATTTGTTTTTGTTATTTAACTTTAATGGTGTTTATTCAAAACTTGCAGATTTCTGGAGAGATAATGCACTATTGTGATGGTAAATCTGTTGCTGCAGATTTTAATGGAGGTGTTAATGTAATTCATTCTCACAAGAACTGCACAGAATGGTCTGTTGCACTAGCAAACAAAATGCTGCATTTGTGCTTAGTTTCAAAACATTTATATTGCATTTTATTGAATTTTGATGTGCATTTCATTCAAGGGCTCCTGATGTGTACTTCAAAGATGATTCGGTCATCAACCTCTCAAGTGAATTAGCCAGAAGTAGAAGGATAGCCTGCAGCTGCTGTGGCATCAAAGGAGCAGCTCTTGGATGCTTTGAGAAGAGCTGCCGTCGGAGCTTTCACTACCCTTGTGCTAAACAGACTCCAGAATGCCGCTGGGATGATGTAAGTTTTGTGAACGTGCAAGATCAATCAATTTACATAAAATCTATTACATGTTTTCTTTTTTCGGGGAAATAATCTAAATTATGTGAAGTTATACAAACTCACGCACTCGTACCAAATCTAGATCATAGTTAACATATATAAGAAGTGGTGCCTCCACCCATCAATTGAATCCTAAGTCAGGCACCTCAACACTCATCTTAAAAAAAATATTCATCATGTTTTAGTCTTCGTTTGGGATGACTTTCTTTCTGCTTCTTAAAATAGCTTTCAAAAATGTTTTAAGAAGCAGAAAGAAAGTCATCACAAACTAAGTCTTAGTTGCACTAACTTCATGCAAAATTATAATTTGCAGGAAAACTTTGTGATGTTGTGCCCTCTGCATTCATCATCCAAATTGCCAAGTGAAATACCTGAACTGAAAAAACTGAACAGAAAGACATCTTCATCAAAAGGGTATGTTCGCTTTTATTAATCAAGAAAAAGTTTATATACTTTGTTTGATCAGAAACTTATATGATTGCTCAAATACAGTATTTATTTCTGATTTAAAAAAATTATGCAACTTTTAGAAAAGTACAGCCTCCTTCACAGCTCAAAGCAGCTGATGATAAGAGTAGCGTGTGGGCATGGCCTGCTGGATTGCCTTGCAAGTGGGTCCTTTGTTCCTCTGCTCTCTCTGGAGCTGAGAAGGTAAGGGATGTCATTTGTGAACTTGTTAAAAAATCAGTTTGAAGAAAAGAAACTTAGCTTCAAAGGGTTAACCATATATCTTTATCCAGGAAATTTTATCACAATTTGCAAGGTTAACAGGCATATCTATATCAAAGACCTGGTGTTCAGTGGTCACTCATGTCATTGCATCAACTGACGAAAATGGAGCATGTAAAAGAACTTTAAAGTTTCTGATGGGTATTATTGAAGGAAAGTGGATATTAAGCATCGAATGTGAGTGCATTTCCACCACTCTCAAGGCAAAATCAGAACATAATAATATGCTAGGGGTGTAAGTGAGTCTAGTTGGCTCGAGCTCTACTTTTTTATGGGCTCACGAGCCGAGCTTATCTAGCTCACGAGTCGAGCTTGAGCTCGAGTTTGAGCTTGTTTAGTAAATGAGCTCAAGTTCAAGCTTGAGCCGGCTTGGTTCATGAGCTCACTAGTCGGCTAGAATAAAAATTCATATTTTTAAAATAATTTTATTTTATTTATTAAATTTAAATATAAAAAAAACTTAAGTTTTATTTAAATGTTATTTTTTTTTAAATTTTGACTAAGTTTTAAAAATCCCTCCTGCTTAATTTTTAAAAATCTGATCTAATTTTTAAAAATTTCTTCTAAATTTAAAAACTTTTGCTCATGGCTCGCAAGTCGGCTTGAGCTCGTTTATAGTGAGATAAGCTCAAGTTCTAGTTTGCTTGTTGAGCTCGATTCGAGCTTGAGTTTGAGCTCGCTTTTCAATTAATGAGCTGAGCTCGATAAGGGCCTAAACTCGACTCGTTTGCACCCCTAATAGGTGCAATTGAATATTGCATTGAAATCTAACATTTTTCCGTTGCTCAGGGATCAAAGCTTGCATGAACTCTATGAAACCAGTTGATGAAGAGAAATATGAAATAACCGTTGATGTCCATGGAATACACAATGGACCACGCCATGGAAGAATGAGGATTATTAACAAGGTAATGCCACTCAACCAAAAGACTAATGGTGCTTTCATCATAATGGAATTCTTGAGCATTCCATCTTGCTTGTTGTAGAAAAACAGCCGAAAGTTTTCTCTGGTTTCTTTAAGGGTTTGGTTCCTTGGCCACAACCTTTGGTTCTTGTTCATATATTGCTGAATTTCTCTTGTTTGGTGTCAGGAGCCAAAACTCTTCAGTGGCTTCTGGTTCCATTTATTTGGGGACTTTCTGCCTTCCTACAAAGGGTATCTGCAGGATCTTATTGCAGCAGGAGGAGGAAAGGTGCTACAGCGCAGGCCAATTGCCATGGATTATAAGAAGCAATTGGGAGATCCTTCTGACTTGACCTTCATTGTCTACAGCGTTGAGCTTCCTGAGAAAAGACTAACTCAGGATACAAAAGTTTTTGACCAAAGGAAAGCTGAAGCCATAGCTCTTGCTAAAGATTGTGGAGCTAAAGTAGTGCCAAATTCCTGGATCTTAGACTCCATTGCTGCCTCAACATTGCAGGTCCTTCCGAACTGAATAATTGAAGATTAAATATTCTGTTTTTATGCAGCATTATTGTTAAAATGTGCTTATATGTTATATATTTTAGTGTATTATTCAGTTTGAAGTTTAAAATATTTTGAATGAAATCGTCTATTGTTCTGAATCAATAATTCAATAATGATTAACAAGGCACAACTTTTTTTTTTTTTTTTTTTTTTTTCGATTTTGCTTTTAAGGATTTAGACGATCTTCAATTTTGTGGAGTAAATTTTGCTAGTTCTTAGAGCATTTCCAATCGAACTCCAAACTTGCGTATGGTGTCGTTCGGTCACTCCATTTAATGTAAATAAGCATATATATTATTTCATTGCATTAAAAAAATATTAAAAAATGAATTTAAAAATTTTACATAATATTTTATCGTTATGCAATATATTTAACTATTGAGCAAATTCTCATAATTTTAAAATTTTATTAGATTATTAGAAATTATTTAGAACACTCTTTTGAAATTTTAATTGTATTATAATATTATTTTTAATGAAACTTTATAAATTATATGGTGAAAACTTTTCAAAAAAATATATAAATATCTATAACATATATAAAATTACACCATAAATTGATATAAAGTTATTCTCATTTTACATTACAAACTTAAAAATTTAATCATAAAAAATTCTAAAATTATTATGTTTTTTAAAACCAAGATAGAACGTAATCTATCTTTATTCTTACAACTTTTAAAATTAGGTCAACAACAAAAAACAAATTGAAATCATCATAACTTAGTTTTCTCTTTCAAAAAATCCTTCTCTTCTCTCTCAAGTTAATTGCACTTAAGGGGAAATGGCTTTGATAAAATAAAATTCTAATAGATTTTGAGATTTTTATAAAATTTAGGTTTGGCGTCGCAACACTTGGCTTGCAATACTATAGCATTATCCATTGAAGAGCATGGGGCTGCAACATTGCAGCTTTGAATTAATTTGTGGATAACAACATTGGATATCTCACAAGTACAACGAATCTCTTGTGGACAAAAATACATACATCACTTGCAAATGATAGTAGGAGGCTCGTTAAGTCACAATAGTTCACCTACGGGTGATAACACACAATATGCAATAGATGCAAGATCACCCTTGCAGACACTTACCATTCAATGTTGGGCAAAAGCACTTATCTCCTGCAAGTAGGGATGGTCGATTTGCAACATATGCAAGTACATGCGAACCACTATAAGAGACCCCGTCATACACATTATGTGTTATCTTTAAGAAAATACTAGCACGAAGCAAGTAAAGCTTAATAACTCTGTAGAGTTAAAGAATGAACAATTAAAGAAGAAAAATGTCATTATATAATCTCTACTAAGACTCTTCGAGAAATGTTGCATTGTTTGAATGGGGAGCAAATATTTGGAGATCAAGTCTCACAACTCATCGTCATATATGCACATCAAAATGCATGGAATTAAACGACGTAGCGATGGAATGGAAGGAGCCATTCTTGATTGCTATGTTAAGAGATGTAGAAGAAGCTCCCATATGCATACCAGATATAAGAATGTCATTAAGATATTGGAGATGATCTTGTATCATATCATGCTCATACTTCGCAGAGACCGCCTCATCATAAGCCAAAGAATCCTAACGATGCGTCATCCGAGCCTTTGGCCTCATCTATCACAAAATGACATCATGTCATTTGGATGTTTTTATCCAATATAAGCAAGGATCAGTCGATTCATGAATTTGATCTCCCGAAGAATGAGAAAAGAGAGCCTACATCATAACAATAAAAGTACATCATGGCTATTTTGAATATAACGTTATGATTCACCTGTAAGCAAAAGTAGGAAATCGGTAGTAAAAGACCATAGGCCGTTGAAGCGCAACAACAAGCCATTGGATCTGCAACCTTCGTACAAGCAGATAGAAGACGTCAATAAAGTCCATAATAAAATCCTGCATACTTTGCAGCAATAGTCACCCATTCCGTCGATGACATTTAAAAAATGCAAAACACCCCTTTGATACCACACCAATGTTTTAGCTAGTAAGTTCGTGACACGTGTTCTGTAATCGGTGATTTTGCCGTCAAATGACACCACACCAATGATTTTGCTGCTAAATGGCAGTGTAAGTAAACGATTATGATTGGGGCCCTCTAAATTGAGTGGTTTGCCGGCAAATGAAACAACTAAATTACAGTCATGGCCATAGCATGTATACTCCCCAATGACATTAAATCATTGAGATATGAATCAATATGATATAATCGATAGGGCGCAAAGCCCTCTATCATGTAAGGTGGATTCAAATTTGTCCCCTTAGACAAATATCCACCTAAGGTCTACAAGGTGCCCTTGGATGAAGCAACCTATGGCTGCTGACAAGGATCATTCAGTCAGGTTGGGTCAACTACCTCCTCTGACTATAAGGAGACCAGGGACCAGGTAGCTTGGGACGATGGAACTATAGATCTTGATCAAGTTCATCATCACTTCTCCACTATTCGCTTTAAGTGCAAGATAGTTAAATTTCTAAATTTTAAATATTAAATTTTCAATAACTAAACCATGATGCTACTAACACCAGATATCACATAGCTACGGAGCTCACAACAAAATTATAAATTTAATCAAAAAAATTCAAAAATTATTGTATTTTTTAAAACCAAGGTAGATAGAACTTAATCTATCTCTATTTGAACAACTTTTAAAATTAGGCCTATGACAAAATACAAATTGAAATTGTCATAACCTAGTTTTCTCTTTCTAAAAAACCTTCTCTCTAGTTAGTTGCACTTAAGGGGAAATGAATTTGATAAAATAAAATTTTAATAGATTTTGATATTTTTATAACATTTATGATTGGCGCCGCAAGACTTGGCTTGCAACATTGCAGTGTTATCCACTAAAGAGCATGGGACCGCAACACTGCAGCTTTGAATTAATTTGATAGCACCGCCTATCACAGAGTTGCGATGCTCCCAAGGAAAATTTTCAAAATTTTTATGCATGCATATAGACCCCCGAGACTTGCTTTAGAATAGATTTACACACATGCATGTAGAACATTCACAGACACATGTAAGAGGTATTGAATGCAAAAAATTAGTAAGTCACCTATATCAAATCAGGTCAGAACATGTGCAACTGTGCATGAATTCACTAGCTGTTACACAAGCTTCGAACTCAAATTCTTTTATTTGATAGTCAAAACTCCTAAATAACAAATCAAGATGAGCTGCCCAAATGTTAACAATGAATCCCTTATCTATTGGCATCATTTTCCTGCTTCAATCAATATCAATTGAAGTAATGAATACACTTGGAGAACAAAATCTAAGGTCGTAACCTCATTCATACAGGCAATTTCTAGTTCAAGATTGAACAAGTATACAAGTATCCACTATATCTCTGGCATGTTCTTCAATGCACAAAACCAACCAAGCACATAAATTTTCTATTATTTTCTTCAATTCAAACAACCTTACATTAAACTAAAAGACAGCAACAAAAAAAAAAAAAAAAACCTATTTGGGGCAAGGCAGGCATGGAAGGAAATGTTGGTCATCACTAAATCTTCCGTCTTATAAATTAAACCCCCCCGGCAATATAGCATTGCACAAAAAAATCAGCAACCCCTGCAAAAATGGCGTGAGAAATGGACAAATTGGCCCGAACCTGTGCAAGGTTTTCACCTAAAGTTGCAGCACTGGGCTCGTCCTCTTGCCAGTTTATCCCATAGGCAGATCATTTGCCTTGGAGATTGATAATGTGAAGTGTAGTATTCATCCATACAGCCATACTGGCAGAACTTCCAGTTGTGAGAGTACCTGACAGGGGTGGAAGCATTGAACTCCTCAACCCACACGCCCATGCTTACATCTTCCATCTTGAACATCTGAAAACAGCCAACAAAACAAAGCAATTCAATTTGAATTTCTTTTAGGTCTTGTTTTATTATAATATATATTGATGATTCCATAGTTGATGAACATACACTCAAGGTATGGTTGGCATGCTTAGATATAATAAACTTTGCGATGTCGCTCGATATTACATAACCAGGTCCATTGGCATACGGAGGATATACTTCTTCTGGCCATTCCTGCATCCATGGAATGGGTATATGAGGATATACGGAGGATAGTTTTTTTGTTGCTTTCTAAAACGGCTTTTTAGTACAGAAGTTTCTAATTCATAAAATTTTTTGCATTAAAAACAGTTTTAGAAAGCAGCAAAAAAGCTGTTCCAAACGAGACTTTAGTGGGGGAAAATGATTTGTTTAAATCAAGAGCTAATGATTGTTTAGGAACGTAAAACATTAATGGCCTGATGATTGTTTGTTTGTTCAAACAACTAACCTCAAAAGTTACTGCCCATTTTCCATTCCTGAGGGGCCTGTGCAAGAGGTTAAGATTGCCCATATAAAGGGATTTCCGGCCGGCGGCATTATTTATCTCCCTCAGCACAACATCCAGCCGAACAAACGTGTCGTCATCACATTTCATAATATATGCAGCGGTCAAGTTATTTACCTGCAAAAGATTGGTAGTTAAGTCGCACAAATAAACCAAGGAGCCTATAATTCCCAAATCTGCAAAAAAAAAAAAAAAAAAACATTTGCAAAGCACAATAAAAGAGTGCTAATTAGCAACAAGGGAACATTCTTACCCCAAACTCGCAAATAGCAACAGTTTTTAGTACCACTAGCTCATAACGATCCATAAATGGCAAGATAATGATGTCTCCAAAATATTCTGCTTCTCTCTTCAGAACCACATTAACCTCCTTTCTTGGACTCTGCAAATCAAGTTTAAAATGATACGGGGTTCAGCATAGTAAACCGGGTAGTGCCAAAAAGTTGTTGAAGATAAAATGTTTTAGAATTAGCTTGTTGTCTAATTTGGGAAAAAAATTGACTTTTTCTATTTAATACTGAAAGAGTATGTAAACCAAAAGAGTTAATTTGGGCCTAATTAAGTCAAATCAACATTAATTGATCTAATTGGCACAAATCAGACTAAATTAACTCAAATCAAAGCCAAACCAACTCATTCGTTTCAGCCTATCTCTATTTTTATCCTATCCAAGCCATCCAAATCAAACACAGTTGAATCAAATGGCTGAAATCATAAGTGCTGGTTGTTTTCACCTTTTTTCCGCATTTTCCTTAAACTTAGAATAACAAGTCTGCTGGCCATTGTTTATATGTGTGCGTCGATCCCCTAAATCCTAGGCTTGTGTATGGTAGCCCTCATCAATGCTTGGCAACCCAATGAACATATTCTTTATATATGAATGAATGATGTTATAAGAAGCATAGGTAGGCTTGATTACTTTGATTTAGTTTGAATTCCTATACATATTGTTAGAATAGAAGTCTTTAAATATTTAGGAGCTTGCATATAAATTTTAAAACAAATCTCTATAACAAATTCAACAATAATATGAACTTTAAACCACAAATTAAATGAAACATATATAATGTAATTGAATTAAATTAAGATCTAAACTAATCATATTAAATTGAATCAACTAACATGATGGAATTGAGATATCTGAACACTTAGAATTTGGTTGCACATTTATCTTAAATTATAATGTGAATAGTTGCTTGTGGATTAAGTCGATAATTGTTCTTCAAATAGAAATTCAGATTAAACATGTAAATGTGTTGCAAACAAATCAAATCAAAATTAGAGTTAATTACATTAAGCTGAACTTGCCAAATATAATATACAAAAACTAATACTTGATCTTTGAATAGAAACTGAAGTGGAGCATGCACATTTGTTGCAATTAAACAAGGAAAAAAAAAGTCTGAACAAATCACATTGAGTTGGACCCATAACTGCGATAAACTAGGATCAATACAAGTACCAAATAAGATTTGAACCAGATAAACGCATAGTGCAATAGAAACAAAAGCAGAACCTAAGCCAGGCACGTTAGAGTGAATTAACTAATATAATGAATTTAATTCAAGCATAAACTTCAAATAAATTGACAAAATAAATCATTCCTAAAACTAAACAAAAACACAAGATCAATAAAAAAATCAATCAAATCAAAAGCAAACACATTTTAAAACACAGTTTAATTCCATGATTAAATCATATTGAAATTCTTCCTAAGATGAAATCCAACATGGGGTTTAAGTAAATTCAATTTAATAACATATATTCAAGTTCAAAGCAACTGATACTAAATTGAATGAATTGATATATAGTTAATGCTAAACTCCACCTTAAGCAAATTAAATGCAATGCTAGTGAATTTGAAATCTTGCCTATTCAAATTAAAGGAAATAAATATACTATGTTGAATTAATCAATATGCAAGCATGCTAAATTAAATTTTCAAAATCAAAAGAAATGTATAGCTAGTGAATATAAAATCCGCATATTTGAGTAAAACAAAAATAACCAAACTCAAATCAAGTTAAGGTATACATAAGTTCTTGCGAAGAAACACTTACCAGTGCGACAAAGAAACGGGCAACAACATTTGACAACTTGATAGCAGAATACTGCATCCAAGTTCTTCTAATAGCCATGCGTTCTGCAAAATGATTGGTGGCAGAGAGAATGCCGATGAAAAGCTCAATGGGATGTTCTGGAAGAGGACTAGACTTCCATGATTCTGAAAGTTCTAGAACTTGCTGGGGAGAAAAACTTGGGTGGGAATCAGGAAGAGAAGAAGCAAATACTGAATGCACGTCAATATCTCCTTTGATAGTTAAACCAGTGGCATCTTCAATAGTAAACCCCTAAATAGTAAGAAAATAATAAATTAGCTGTTTACAATAACTGCAAAATAACACACAAGCATGCACATGAAAACTTTGTGCCAGTAAAAAAGATTTACTAGGACAAAAGCAACATAAGCCCCAACATTAAGCATAGCCAATACTTACCGGCCTATATGGGAATGAAGTTATGTGTCGTCCGCCAACATAAACATGATATCCTTCTACAGCAGCACGAAATGTCAGGACAAACAACCTGCCCTCTACAAATGGATACGACCATGTCATTTCTGGTTTCTTTGCCCGACCTATGAATCTCTTCAACCAAGCAGTTGTTTTGGATTCTTTTGAATCAACATCACTACGTAGCCATTTTTCACATTTAATGAACCCATCAACTGTCCAAAAAAAAAAGGAAAAAGGGGAAATTGTACATTTTTAGCCAAAGTATGCTAGCCTTAAGATAAATGAGTTAAAAAGAATACAGTATCAAGGAATATTTTGGAATAAGCAAAAAAAGAAGCTACATAATTTTGACTAATTAATATAGTGAAATACTGCCCTCATGGATTCTAATTTGAAATTTCTAGAAAAAATTTAGAAAAAAAATGTACAAAGTTATAAGGTTAGACCGGATAACGGAAATCTGCATCAAGAGTAAAGCAACCAATGTTTCACATAACAAGAAATAACATTGCTTTCTACCTAAAAATGAGAATTCTCTTTTAATTTTCTAGGAGCAATGATGATAGAGTTAAAGGTGCTTTATTTGCATAAATAGTTGCCAAATGTTGAAGGTGCTTTATTTGACTAATTAATAGCCCCAATATAAACCAGTTGATTGCATTAAGTTTTGATGGTTTCAACAACCTGATTTTAATGGGTTTATCTTCAAACATGCACCCTAAATTACAATGTTAACCAACAGGCATAAATAAGGATAGCCACTGAACAACACTAAGATAACGAAAACCTGAAGCATGAAAAATGCTGCTTGGTTAGCATAATATTGTTGTTTCAGCCTAGTTGTACAACTCTTGATTTTAAATAAATGTTTGGGTTGCATAACCAAGCTGTAGCTGCAATTGTAACTAAAATACTGATAATGATCTAATAAAATTTGATTCCATGGTTCAAAGTCTAATGACATGACAAATGACTTGTTGAACTTTTAAAATGACTGGCACAACAATACTACATTTGCTCATAAAGATGAAACATTCCAGATGAAGAAAAATATGAGGAAAATTCAACCCACCAAAAGCCATCCCATATGTGAACTAGAGGTTTACTATGCAATAACATGATTTCCAACAGAATTCAACGAATTTTGGTTTGCAATTGGCTTCCAAGAATTTCATTTTGAACATCGTTCTAGAGAAAAAGAGAGAGTTTATCATCATAAATGTTCCAGTTATAGGCAAAAGGAATTTTCTTTTACTAACTTGAAGCTTAATAAGATGTCTATGTTTCCCACGCCCACAGCAAACAGTTATGAGACCAAAAAAAAGAAGGAACGAAAAATATTCAAATTTCCTTGTAGAAACCATTCAAGGGCAGTTGGATAAATTTTAACAAGCAGCTCAGTGAATTGCCGAGCAATTCAATAAACGTCCATACCCTTGGAAACATTGGTTGTACCAAACATTCCATTACAGCTATAATAAAACGTTATTAATAGAAAGGGATATGAAACATGGAAGGCTGGAAGCAAAAGAAAAAAGAAAAAAAAAAAAAGTTAGTCAAGCCCACTTTACCTTACACCCAACAAACCCCAACGTAACAGCATATTCTTATTTTATCAGTTCTTGTTTATTGTGGAAAATACATCATAAAAAACACTAAGTTTCACATAGACTGATGGTTGGTGGGTTTCAGAGGCACGTTGTATGCAAAAGAAATGCACACTGCACAAAGCCTAAATCTAAAGAAAAAGAAAAACTACAATACATGTTTCACACAAACATTCCACCAAAGGCTAGAATCATTTGAAAAACTTGGATTTATTAACTAGCAAAATCAAAGCTAAATCTCGCATATCACCTCTATGACAGCAACCAGGAAACAATCAACCATTAAAATAAAGAAAACCTCAGGTATTATCACTTCAAGAACAGCAGTATCACTAACATACCTGTATCATCATCATCGTTCGAGGCAATTCCATCACAGCGCATTGATTTCCCCCATTGCATTCTATAACATGTATTGTGCTCAATGACAGGCCTGCCGCTCCAATCACCCTTCAGCCTTGGATTGAAGTGTAAGATCTTTGGAGGTTCCTCTCCATCAACAGCTTTAAGCCCTTGCAGCTCAACAGTAAACTGGGACATCATAACTACCCCATTCCCCAGTTTCAACCTCGCCAGCTGAGGCACATATTCCTCATGAGCACTGTGAGGAGTACCAATCACAGTGATCGATGATCCCACCTCGAGTCCACAAGGAAGAAAGATCAAGCTTTCTTTGGCGCCAATCTCATTCTTACCCATAGAGACCGACAATGGGCAGGGCTCCTGCTTCCCTTCAAGCAATGCAGCTGGGTTCAACTCCCCTTTATCCACATAATTCTTTACCTCCTCCCAAGCCTTCATTCCTAAATCCCACGCCTCATGAGTCATCCTCTCCAACTCAGTGAGGTTGCCACCCCAGTGCCGTCGTCTCTGCATTATGGCTCCGGTGATCCTGCCATAGTGGTCGAAAGAGAACACGGGCTTGCGGTGGGCAGGGAGGACGAGTGGGTCACCGTCTGGCTTCCGCGGAGGGTTTCCGTCATCGAGGCGGCGATGTAGCGAACCCGCGTAGGTGGAAACCAACAGTGGCCGGCTGACTTCGGCTACATCGTTCCCTTTCACAGGACGACGGCCATCGTCGCTGAAATTCCGTTCGCCGCTATTCAAGCCCACAATATCAAGTATATGGTAAAACTTGAAACCGACGAACAGCAGATAAACCACGGTCACGGCGAAGAGGATGTGAGATAACCTCCATTTCCTCCCAACGAAGGCTTCCATGCTCTTTGACCTCTTCATCGTTCCCTAAATTGCCAGAATCCAATACAAGGAGCCCCTAAGAATTAGGATGGAGAAAATGAAGCAAACCCTAGGGACATCGAAGGAGATCTCCCACGGGTTGCTTAGATGTAGTATAGAATGGTGATCACAGAAAGCGTATGAGGAAGAGGAGAAACTTGTATAAGAAGGGGTAAGCCTTACCCCCTTACAAGAAACGGAAGTAATCGCAGACTATTAGGAGTCGTTTTCGATCGATCGAATTAAATACGAATCAAGGATGGGTTGTTTCAGAATCGGCAATTTTTAATGCAAAGAAAAGTTCTCTCTTTTTTCTTCCTTTTTGCGAACTCTCGCGGTGTCGCCGTAAGACTCCATTTGCCTCCAGATGACAAATGAAGACTGGACTAAGAAGAGGGAACTGGGAATCGTGAATGCGACGAGATCAAAATTTTAAAAATAAATAAACAAATAATTCTTTTTTAGGAGATTTATATGCAATTAGGCTGTTAGGCATACTACTTTATTTCATGTTATTTACATTTTTAACATTTAAAATTTTAATATTACATATCTACCACCCATAAAATAAATATGAATGTATAGAATGAAATATTCAAGTTTATATGGTGGTAAGAATTAGGGGTGTCAATTTCGGGTCACGGGTCGGGTTCGATCGAACCCGGAACTGACTCGGCACCATTTGAGTCAACCCGAATCCGACCCGTTTTTACAAACGGGTCAATTTTCTTGACCCGAACCTAACCCGCTTCGGGTTCGGGTCAACACGACACGACCCGCTATCCACTGAAACACCGGGTTTACGCCTTTGCGGGTCGTCAGCGACGGCCGGTTCGAGGCCACAGCGGGATGTGAAGTAGAAGCCAGAAGGGCAGCGCTGCAGCGAGACTCGAAGCAGGAGACCAACGGCGTGGCGGGCGGCGCCGCGGTGGGCAGGCGGGCAGACTGCGGTCGCGACTCACGAAGCGTGGTTGGGACAGCGGAGCAGCGGGGTCGAGACGTGCGTCATGCGTGATTGCGACGCGAGCAGCTTCGGTCAAGCCCGGTCAGGGCGGGCAGCGGGTCATTCGGGGTCATTATCGGGTTTTCGGGTCAACCCGAACCTGACCCGCTTTTGCAAACGGGTCAAAAACCTAATCCCGAACCCGACCCGGTTCGGGTTCGGATCAACACGAACCCAAAATTTTCGAGTCGAGTTCGAGTCGGGTTTTCAGGTCGTGTCCAATATTGACACCCATAATAAGAATGAAATATATAAATGATATATTTGATATTAAAATTTTAAATAAGTGGTAAGAATGTAACATTAAAATTTAAGCTGTTAGATATATAAATAACATGAAAAAAAGCGGTATTTATGTAGATCCTCTTTTTTTTGGGGGGGGGGGGGGGGGGGGGGGGTGAGAGGGTTTGGAATTCATTCACTATAATAATAATTAAAAGAAGCAATACCCAATTTACAACTCATAAAATAGAAATTGGTGAGCTGCAACAAAAAAATTAATGCTCTAAAGCATCAAAAAAGGGACTCAAAATGTCTGAAAAAATAGTTTGTCTAGAGCCACTTTCTCAAAATACGTATTTAAATGACTTATTATCTTTGCTTATATTATTAAAATAAAAAACATAAGGGTTTTAAAAGTCCATTCAACCCCCTTCCCTCTTAGGCAGATTTATACCACATTCCAGTTAAATGTAACAGCACAAGTACAATTAATTTAATAAAAATAAATAAATTTTAGTACTCACGAATGTTAAACATTGAAATTTATTACCACTTCATTTTAGAGCCCATAACCCTTGGTGATGCAATTATGGAGTTTGTAAGCGTAGATCACCAGCTTTCTAACATCTACACAAATACTTCAATCTACAATATTGATCCAAACGTGAATATATAAATGTTCATAAAAGCATTATTTAGCCAAATGTTAACACTATATAGGGGTGTAAGCGAAGCCGGCTTGGGCTCAGCTCGATGAATGGTTTGTCCAAGCTTGAGCTAACTCTGACTCAATTGTGAGCCGACTTGTTTAAAAAATATTAATATAAAATATAAATAGTATATATTAACATTTTGTATTTTAAGCACAAAATTGTTAAAAATGTTTAAAAATTATATCTCAATTTCTTATATTGAATAAATATTTATTATTTTTCTTTTATTTTCTCATTAGTATAATAATTGCTTGAATTATAATCTTTTTTTCTCTTTCATAATAAATGAGCTAGCTCGTGAGATGACTTGAACTCATAAAATAAAGCTCGAGTTTAAACTCGATTATTTTATCAAGTTCAAGCCTAAGGTAACTCAAGCTCCACTCGACACATTTACACCTGTAACACTATACCTAAGCTGAATAGTGGAATGAATGTTCTATAGGTCAAGGAACACCATTTTCCATTGACATCCATTCTTGATTGTTTGTTTTTCAAAGGAAAATTTTTAGGATTAAACACCATATATTATTACGCCACTACACTCATCAAAATAATAATAATTGCGTGAGAATAAATATTTCAATTTGTTGTTTATTTAATATAATCTTTGTTGCATTCTAGAATATTCATGGTAGATAAATCTAAAGTTTATCGTTCTAGTCTTGTACGAAAATCCAGCACACATACAGATAAGAGAGAAGGGCGCAACATTCATAAGAGTAGGGGTGTCAATTTTTGACACGACCCGAAATAATTCGGGTTCGGGTTGAACAAATCAACCCGTTTTAAAAATCGGGTCGGGTTCGGATTGACCCAGCAACCCGAAATTGACTCGAAAACTAATATTTGACCAGAAAACCCAAGATTGACATGATTTTGACCCGAAAATCGAATATTGACCCGATTTTGACCCAAAAATTAGCAATTTTAAGTCAACTCCGGGTCATTCATGTCGGGTCGGGTTGACCCGGACTCGAATCGGGTCTGGCTCGGGTCCGGAAACCTGACCCGTTTTTAAAACGGGACGGTTTCGGGCTGACCCGAACAGTGCCGGGTCAGTTCCGGATTCGACCCGAACCTGACCCGCTGACCCGAATTGACACCCCTATATAAGAGATGCTATAGTTTTTTTAGTGGAAACCCCTAAAAAGGGGGGTAAACCATAGGGTCTTGCCTATTTTGAATGAATCTACTAGTGTTTGTAGTTTATTACAAATGATGCGCTTCCTCAGAGGAGGGTGTTGGTTCAATGTAGTAAATACACATTCTATAGAGCACACTACAACATAACAATTATTCTTAAGAGAGTGTCTTGGTACGTTTGTTTAGTCAGTAGGACCGTAATAGATGGGCGATGGTGTTCAGAATGATCATAGTTGTCGAGCGACAATGGCCGAAAGGACTATAATTGGCGAGCGAAGGTGATCGAAAAGAACGTTGTTGGCGGGTGACGGTTGTTAGAAGAAATGTTGTCAGCGGGCAAAAATGGTTAGAAGGACTGTAGTTGGCGGACCACGGTAGTTGAAAAGATCGTAGTCAACAGGTAACAATGATCAGAAGAATTGTATCAAGAGTGTGAGATTTAGTTGTTTGCTGAGCTTGTGAGCTCATTATATGTGGTTAAATATTTTCAAATTAAGGAAGCGGATCAAGAGTGTGAGATTGACTATGATTCCTCATGTTCTATTTATATTTTTGCTTTAGTTATTCTTTTATACTCAAAATAGAGTAGTTGTGGTACGATTTTATAGATCTAGTGTAGTGTATATGATTTTTGAGAAATGAATATAGAAGCATATATTAGTATTTTGATCAATAGTTTTATTTAAACTGCTATATAGATTGATAAAAAAATTCGGGATCTCTGGTTGTGTAAATTAAAAGATAAAAAAAATAGTTTTTCAAAATTAGATTTTGGATCAGCACACCATATTTGGGAGGAGTTCTAATGATAGTCGAAGAATAGGCGAAAGTCCAGCCGCGATTAATGGTCGGGAAGAATTCCGAAGCAAGCAGTGTTAGATGGAGCGTGCAAGATAGCTCTTAACACCCCCCCCCCCCCCCCCCAAATGAGGGGTCTATTTATATCATTTTGGGAGTGACGTCCTCAGTAAATATGAAGAAGATCACGGGCATGTTGGGAAGTGTTCCATTAGAATGCCCGTACTGATTCCTTCGATATTAGAACATTTGTTTAACATTGAAGTGCCTTAGAGATATTATAATTGAGTGATATTATGCTCATTGTATTCATCTCGTCGAGCTGCTCGATTCAACTATAAGCAAGTCATATTTGAATATCATTTGATTGTCCAATCAATGCTTTGAAGCGTTCGAGAATAATTTTGGTCCTTTGATTGAGGCATATTTGGGCTTGAATTGAATCGAATATGGTGATGTTCGGTTCATCTCCCTGAGATGATCAATTTGACTATAAATTTGTTAAAATCGGAGTTCAAATGACCCTGGATATAATTTTGAAAGCCTTTTAGTTATATTTGCATCTAGATTTATGTTAGATCAAGATGATTTTTGGTGACGTATCAAGCTTTTAAAATTATTATTATTATTCTAGCTCTAGCTAATATATAATTTACATGACATAAATTAAAAATTGCATATTATTTTAAGATCCAAATAAGTAATGTATTAAATTCTTCATTGTGATGAAATAGCTATTGATAATGTGGGTCGGAAAATATTTTTATTCGAACCACTAAAAGGTAATTTCCCAAATATTATTACACGCTAAAAAGTAAAAACTGTCACATGAAAATGAAACGGCGTCGTTAATCTAAAAAATGTTTTAACAACATTTAAAGCACCGTTTATTAAGATAAATTTACTTGACAAAAAATAATTATGATGTAACGTGAATAATTAAATGATAAAATTTACGTGATTATATATAAATAAATAATATTATTTATATTTATATTGAAAATATTTTATGAATTTAATAATTTAAATTTATGTATCTATAAATAAAAATTATAATTAAAATTATAGAATATTTAATATAGCAAAGGTAAAATGATTTATGCATTGAAATGTTTGGATGAAAATTTTAATATAAGTTTTAAGAAAAATATTTAAACGCATTTTCATTGATTACATTATTTTATTTAAACGTATTCATCTTAATTAAATACTTCAAATTAATGCATTGTTATGAATTGTTTATTTTTCAGTGGCTTAAGGTGACATTATCATATATAATAATGAATTTTGGATATTAATATCTAAATAAATAAAAGGTTATGTTGTCTTTGTTTTTTTGTTAGAAATATTATGTTAAGATGATTGAGATTTGTGTCTTAGCTTGCATAAATTTCCTGCATTTATAAAGAAAATAAGGAATTGAGGTGGCTGACAAATACTGGAAGATAAAAGCTTGTAACGTTCATCAATGGCCTTTAAGTGATGATGGTCAGCGTTGACATTGGTCCCCAGTTGTCATCAGATGATGGACAACAATAAAAGTAGTTGGTCAACTATGGATTATAGTGGATATCAGGCTTTAGAATCGCTTTATGATGACTTTGGATGATGAGAGATGATAATCATTGGTCAACATGCATAAGAAGATAGCTAATGCGATAGACAAATTCCAAGATCAAGTTTTGAAATGTTTCAGATTCTTTTCCAATATTAATTCACTTTATATAAACTATAGACTACATGGCTATTAAACATCGACATACTGAAAATAACTTATTTATGGGTGCAGATAAGTCGAGACGAGCTCGAGTCAGGCCCAACTCGAGCTCAACTTAAGAGCTAAATTTCGAGCCGGAACTTGAGCTAGAACTAGAGTGGAGCTCGAGCTCGACTCATGGCACTACAATCGAGCTTGTGAGCCTTCCGCATATGCCCAAGCCACAATTCGTCTTCCGCGATTCACCTTCCCAGTACGTAATTCATCTTCCCAGGCTGCGATTCATCTTCCACAGTTTGCTAACAATTAATTGAGATTCTTAAAATAACATCTCAAAATTACCAACTATACTTCAAGATTCTTATAATTGAGATCCATTTTCACTCAAATCAATGTATTTATGATATTGGATATTGGTATTTTTTTTTGCTATTTTGCTAACAATTCTCATAATATCAAAATGGATGCATCTTGATTTTATGATTGATCAAAGATGCATCCAAGAAACTCATCAATGAGTAGAACACTATTGAGTTGACTACAATATTGATAATTGACAATGGGTAATTGTCTTTTAAGTACTTCAAGTTTAGGTTTTTGAAGTCCACATATATTCTACACTTACCTTTTGCCTTTTGTACCATTACAATATTCGAGATCCAGTTTAGGAACAGAACTACACTTATGAAGTTGATGGCTAAAAGTTTATCTAACACTTCTCAGATTTTCTTGGTTAGTAAGGCGACTGCTTTTCGGATCTTCGATCTATTTGATTTGGTAAGAAGTGCTCCTAAAATTTTATCAATGTAGGTGACTTCTTCATAGTTTACAGGCATCATTGTAACAATCCATGCGAAGACGTCTAAGTCATTCTTAAGGGTTTGGACGAGCTCACGCTATAGTCCTCACTGATATAAGCATTAATTCTAATTAAGGAGCTTGACTAACTCACCCTTGAAAGTGAGTACTTCCTTAACTACATCTACCACTTCCAAGTTTGGACCTGCACCACATCTAACTAGAAGACTTCTTGGGAGTTTGTCACCTTGCATACTGCTCATATATAGTAGGTGCACTATTGGACGAGGTTCTTTTCCTCTCTATATCACTATCGCACAAACACACTCTCTCTTTAATTTAATGACGTATAAGCCATTCCCAGGCCGCAATTCAGCTTCCCTATTTCTTTATTCTTTCTCTCTCTTAATATATTTATCTCTCTCCCTCTTACTTTACTTATCCCACTCTCTTTCTCTCTTTCTCTCTCTCTCTATCTCTCCCTCTCTTTACCCTTCCTTCCACCCTCTTCATCTATCATATATTCTCTCTAACCCTCTTCCTATCTCACTTTCTCTATCTTATCTCTCTATGATTTTCCCTCCCCTCCCTCTCACTCGATGTTATCTCATTCTATAAATCTCTCTCTCTCTCTCTCTCTCTCTCTCTCTCTCTCTCTCTCTCTCTCTCTCTCTCTCTCTCTCTCTCTCTCTCTCTCTCTCTCTCTCTCTCTCTCTCTCTCCTATTTCTCACCTCACCCTCTCTCTATCTCTATTGGTCAATCTTTCTACCCCTCCTCTCTCCCTCTCTCTTTATTGCCGACTCTCTCCCCCTCTCTATTGATCTTTCTCTCTTAGTAACACTCAATCTCTTACTCTCTTTTATGCTTTCGCTTATCTCTATTTACCTCTTTTTCTCTCTAATTGCAACAACTCAAAAGCGTAAAACAAACTTATTTGAAAAAATATTAAAAAGTCTGAAGTAGAGCACTGTGACGCTAATTTGGTAAGCGTTGCGACATTATGTTGAGAGTGCGCAGCGATGCTGAGAATCAACATTATGAAGCTTAACGCTTTTTTCACATAAATTTTGGATTCGACATGTATCGCTACGGTGCTGGGTACGAACACCGTGGCCTTTGGCTACTATCATTATTTATATTTATATATATACCCTTGTCATTTCTCTCACCCTCCCTCACTCCCTCCTTGCTTGGTTGGAAAGAAATCAAAGGAGTGGTATTTTTGTTATGAGAATAGTATTTAGGTGGTATTAATGTAATATTTAAAAATTGGGTGTTAAATATGTAATATGAAATAAATAAAGTGGTATGTATGTAAAAATCCCCCAAAAAAAAAAAGAATAAGACAAAGGGTAAGAGGAGAGAGAAGAGAGAGAAAGGCTTTTGGGTCATTTTGGTCCATCCTTTCCTATTATGGATTTTGTTATATTCGTTATAAGTAATTGTTATCTTATTGTGTTTTTTATGATTTTGATTTCTAATGATTTTATCTCTTAAATCTGTCAAAAATACATTTATCTTCTGATTTCGTAAGCTTTTATCATATAACTTTTTATATATTATATATTTAATCATTTTAAATAATTTGATATGATTTATTGTATTTTTATTGGTTAAATATGGAATAACTAAAATATGTTAAATAAATTTATTTGAAAAACATGAAAATTATAAACTATAGGAGAAAGAAAGGTCTTTGGATAATATTTATCAGCCATTCCTATTACAAATTTTGTTCTCTTCGTTGTAAAATATTTTACTAATGTTTTCAATTATTTTGATTTCTACAATTTTATCTCTCCTAAATCTATCAAAAATATATCATCTCCTGATTCACCATACAAGTTTGGACATGTTATATATTTGATAATTCTAAATAATTTGATATGATTTTATTGTATTTTAAATAAAGTTGTGAGAAAGCTGTTTTCCTTCCAGGATCGTCCAAAACAAAGTTGGATCGTCCGGGACGATCGGTACAGGTTGTAAAGGAATTTCTGGACAGAGAAGTTCGTCCCAGGACGAACAGGGGTTCTTCTGGACGAAATTTTTCCAGAGAGTAACTCGTCCGGGAACGATAACGATTTCATCTGAACGAAATTTGTCTAGAGGGCAAATCGTCCCGGGACTATTTGGAATCGTCCGGGACGATCAGTTTGGATATATATGGAAATGAGATATTTTGAAGAGAGAAAAAAAGCCAAGGAGAGAGAAATTCGAAGGAAAAAGAAGAAAAAATGATTTTGGGCGACTTTTGTCTGTTTTCGTCCGTAGATGCAGTTAAGAAAGTTGACCGACTCGAGGTAAGGCACATTCCGCCTTTTTCAATTTTCATAAATGAGGATTTTGACAACTTTTATGTTCCGGATTTTATTTCCGTAAGCGAATAATTGATTACGTTTTGTACCGACAAACTTTTTACCGCGTAACTTTTGATATGTTTCTGAGTTGATATTTATGCATATTTTGAGTATTTTCTGGAAAATGTTTGTCAGGTATTTTGAATTTGGCGGTGTTTTAATTGAACTACGATTTATCTAAATGTCGAAAAATGTTGCTTCAGTACAATAAAAGTCTTACAATGATGTTTTGCATTATCTGTGGTAATTTGGTAAATTTCTGAATCTGTGAATTTTGTGTAAATTCTGTATACTACCGTTATGCTGCTGACGATTTTTAATTCTGACGAAATCTGATTTTCTGAATTGAATGCTTTGATATGTTGTGATATCAGAAGGGAGTTATAAGGGGCCAAAATCCTTTGTGATTCTGTTTGTGTCAGGGAAATATGAGAAATCTGAAAATAAGTTATGTTCTGAAAATTCTATATATATGTTCTGTTCTGGTGCTATAAGCACAAAGTGAGACATAAGGGGTCAGAATCTGAGATTATGTCAGTGTCAGAGAAGGGAAGCATAAGGGGCCAGAATAAGTCGAGATTCTGTCAGGGTCAGGGATATGTGATACGTGAAATGTGATATCTGAAATATGATTTTATCTGATTTGAATTCTGATTTGTACGATCCGATCCGTTCTGTGATTTGAAAGTTTTATAAGTTTTATAAAACATAAAATCTGTTATGTACTCTGATTTGAATTCATGTATCTGTGATCTGATTTCTATTTGATCAAGTATCTGTTCTGTCTAATGTTCTGATTTCTGTATGATTATCTGAACTATGTACGACTATTTGAATATATGCTTCTAATGTGTTTTCTGATACGTATTTCTGGAGATTTTGATTGGTGAGTGTAGTCTTGCTGAGCTGTTAGCTCATCCTTGTTTTCTGTGTGGTTTTCAGGTTCTGGGAAAGGGAAGGAAGTCTTGGACTAGAAATTCAATGTTTGATCTATGATTAGGTATTTTGCACTTTTGATTTTTATACAGTAATGACTTTTCTGTACTGTTCTTTCCGTCTATAGCCATCCACTGTATTGTACATGATTATTTTGATGAGAAAAAAAAGAAAGAATGAAAAATAGTGGATGCATTTCTGTATATTTGGATGTTTTTAGGAGCTCTGTATTTTTCTGTCTGTTTGTTTGAATATCGGGAAGAAAGTTCTGAAGCAAGTTCCAAAACTAGATCATGGATTTCAAGTTCTGTCGCGACTCGATGCGAGCGGGATTCGTTCCGGTCGGGTTGGGTCGTGACAAAAGTGCTGAATGATATCATATACATGATATCATAACTCTATGTTAGGGGTGTAATTGAGCCGAGCCGGCCGGCTCGCGAGCTGGCTCGAGCTCGACTCGTTTATGGGCTCGTGAACCGAGCTTATCGAGCTCACGAGTCGAGCTCGAGCTCAAACTCGAGCTCATTTATTAAACGAGCTCGAGTTCGAGCTTGAACCAGCTCGGCTCGTGAGCTCGCTAGCCGGCTCGAATAACTGTTAAATTTATATTATTTTTTAATCTAGTCTAAAACATTGTTAACACGAAATAAATTATTTTCTAATCCCGCCTAAAACACGCTGGGCTCGAGGTGTTGTTGCTCGTGTACAGAAGTTTTACTGGGCTCGAAAATGATGGATGCCTGGATTTGAATTTTGAGAGAGAGATTTGACAGAGAGACATTAGTTCTCCTCAGCATTAATGCATTTAATATTAATTCTGTCTTTGGGCGGGTGGGAGAAAAGTTGAATCCATATTTTGGAAATCGGGTGAGTGGGAGAAAAAGTTTCATTTGACTTATGCTTTAATATTAAATACTGAAATATTAAATGCACTGCAGCATTTAACATTTAAAATTAAGTTTGAATTCAGACTTCGGTAATCGGGCGGGCGGGGCTTGCTTGCGGGAAGCCTGATGCTGGCTCGTCGAGCTGCTCGATAAGCCGGATTGCAGTGCGACGAGTCGAGCTTGAGCTCATCTTTTGAGCTAGACTCGAGCTCGAGTTCGAGCTGATTACCTGACCGACGAGCCGAGCTCGATAAGAGCCAAAACTCGACTCGACTCAACTCGTTTACACCCCTACTCTATGTAATAGCTTACTAATCCACGTAATTCACTGATTGAGAGTCATAAAGAGCTGGAGATTAATTGGAGTTATAAGGAGTCGAGACAAATGATTCGCGTGATTCAAGGGGAGTTATAAGAAGTACATTGATTGATAGTTATAATGGGAGACTGATTGAGAGTCATAAGTGCAGGAGCAAGATACTTTTAAGATATACTTATTGAATATATGAATATTAATACTGACACTACATTGAATATTGTACTAATATTATAATTGACACTAATATTATTTAATTTTATTAATAATATTGAATGTTATTGATCATGATACTAATTTATTACTGGCTTTAGTACTGTTGATTTTCACTGATACTATGTCTGATGATGTAATTGATCGAGATGTTATAAACTATAAAATGATAAATTGATACAATATTGACATTGATGCATGTATTTTTTTTATATGACTTATAGCATATTATTCTTTTTTATCTTACAATGATTTCAATTGTAAGATTCTAGCTACTTGTTGGGTTATGCGCTCATTACGTAGTTTTATATATTTTCATGAAAGGATAAGGATCTTATGATATGATGCTCCATACAAGATAAAAATACAATCATATTTCTTTTTGTTATTCATTAGTAAGCTCTAGTTAAATGGTTAAAATAAAATACAAATGTAATTCTTCCAATATAGATCCTTAAGTGACAAAATATGTGTATATGAACTTTTATGTGAAATGAAAGGAAAAAGGGTGTACTAGAAATGAGCTAAAAAGGATATAATGTGATTTAATATTGAAAGGTAATACGTGCTGAAACAATAGATATAGAATGGAATGCAGTATTGATATTGTTATGATACTGATGAAATAATATACTTATTAATATCATACATATGATATTCCATCCTCATGTGATACCCCTGATCCATGAGATTCACTGATTGAGAGTTATAAGGAGCTAGAGACAAATTGAGAGTCATAAGGAGGAGTCGGGGCTATTGATCTATGTGATTACTGATTGAGAGTTATAAGGGGAGATTGACTGGGAGTCATAAGGGTAAGAACACTGATATAACTGGTTGCATGTGATACCCCTTAAGATATAAGATACCATCATTTGATACATATTGATATTGATTACTAATGTTGATTCAGCTTCAGCTCTGATATTGATACTGAATATATGATTGTAACTGCTAGATAAATAAGAATGAGTGAATGTTAAAGATAGGCTGACTAATTGATCGACTAAGATAGATAGATTGATTGACTAGAGAATATAGATTAAAGATTGACAGACTGATGTGAACTGAATGAATGATAAGAGTGAATGAGCAAAATGATTGAGATAGTGACATATTATAGACTAATTATTGATACAAATAACTGGTATAGATACATTGATTCATAGATTTTTTTATATGATTTACATCATTTTGTTCTCTTTTATCTTGATTTGATTTTAGTTGTAAAATTTTGATTATTTATTGAGTTGTGTGCTAATTACGTAATTTTACATATTTTCAAGAAAGGATAAAGATCCTATTATATGAGGCTCTGGACAACATGTGTAATTTCCTTTTAATACTTTTAGTTTATTTTATAGTCATGATTCATTTATAGTGATATAACTCATCTTTTGAATCATGAATATTATGTACAAGGCATTTTGGGCGCTATAATAATTGTAAGTATTAATGAATATAAATGCAATCATATTTCTTTTTACAATTTTATGAAATGTGTAATCTCTAGGTAAATGAAAGAAAAGAATGAGATGCAATTCTTCCAAATTTGATTACGAGGCATGACACTAATTCTCTCTCTCTCTCTATGACCCTCACAATCATTGTTCTCTCATTATCACACACACTCTCTCTATCTCTTTCTCACTGGATCTCTCCCACTCTTCCTATCTCCCTCTCATTTGCTCTCTTTCTCTCTCATTCTCTAAGTCTATATAGCTTTGTCTCTTTCTCTCCCTCCCTCTCTCCCTCTCTCTATCACCCAATTTCTCACTGCTCTCTCAAACTCTCTATGTTGCTCTCTTTCTCTAAAATGGCATCTCTCTCATTTCACTCTTCCTCTCTGCTCACATTTTCTCTATCTTGCTCTCGCGGTCTCGCCTTCCCTCCTCTCTCCTCATCTCTTTTATTTTTTCACCTCTCTCTCACACATGCATTTTCCTTCTTGATCTCTCTCACTCTCTTTCTTCATAAACAACACTCACTTGCTCTCTCCCTTTTGCCTACTCTCTCTCTCTCTCTAAGACATATCTCCCACTCACTTTCTCTCATTCTCCTTCACTCATTCACATTTGCTCGTCAATTTTTTAAACATAAAAATGAAAATGCTATTGTCCTTTGAGAGATTAGTAAATGTTTAAACTGCATAAGGAGACTCAGTTCAATTGGCTACTGTCTATTAGTGATTTGTGTTTCTTATAATATTCTGAACAATCTAAATATATATATCCCTGATTAAGAAATCAAAAGTACCCAATTCAATATTTGGCACCATTCAAAATTACAACCTATGAAATTACATAAATCGAGTAGATCAAATTAAGAAAATTAAACACATAACAGACATCAAGAGGAAAAATTATTCAGTGTGGAAGTCGAACCCTGTCCGGATATCTAGGCTCGCAGCTCGGTATCACAACACCGGGGCTCGGTACTGCTCAGTACCGCGGCTCGGTACTGCTGGGAATCCCTGGGATATCCGGATGTAGAGCTACGTTCGGCGTCCTCACAAAATAATCTCTCCATCAAGAGAGAGACAGACTACTTTTACAATCTAACTACAAAAGCATAACATAAAACAAAATCAAATACATGAAAGCTTACAAGCTCAAATCTTCAATTTTTCAAGAATCAGGCACATATATGTTCTGGAATAGCTCAGGAAGGTGAGCATTTGTGAGTTTGGTACGTTTGCTGATTCCACTCTTCTTCCTTGGTTTTGGCTTGGAAGGGATGCCATAGACTTGAGCTGCAGCCCGCCTCTCGGCCGTGTTTGTCGCAGGTTTCATTCCATTCTTCTGAAGATCTTTTTCGATGTCCACCATGTCCCGAGGTAGCTCAATCCCCCTGAAGAGCTGCTTCAAATCATCATCTACTTTGATCACCACCTTGGGGTCATTAGGATACACAATATCTTCCTGAGAATCGTTGTTGGCTAGGAGCCATACTTGTCCTGCTCCTTTCAAAGCCTGTAGAAATGTTAAGTAGAATTTCATGGTGATATGACAGAAGGCAGATGCATTGGAACGTGAAATATGTTAAAACTATGGAACTTGATGTGTGCTTGATTATGCTCTTAAAGTTTCTATTAAGAGCTTGTCTTGCATCTTACCTCATTTTATCCATTTTAACTGTCTCTACTAAGATGCCATTATTGTAGTAAGATAAAGTAATGTGAGGGGAGAGAAGGGATGGTTGTGCGGGGAGATTAAGATTTCGTTTGGACGGCTTTTTTGTTGCTTCTTAAAGCAGTTTTTTAGTACAAAAATTTTAATTATTGAACTAGAAAGCCGCTTTAAGAACAAGCTTTTTAGTAAAAAATTAAATAAAAGCTGTTTTACGAAGCGGAAAGAAAGCCTTCCCAAACGAGGCCTAAGTAGTTGTAAGCTTGGTATTGGAGTTGGAATAGTAGATTAAGTATAGGAGGAATATAAGGACGATAAAAGAGACCTGCTTGGACGGAGAAATGAGTGAAGCAAAGAGTTGGTGACCAAGGGGAGAAAGGTCAAGGGATAAGGAAGAACGAGAGAAAATATGATTTTGTTTTTAATCCATCAAGTATCCCTTACATAACCAATTAAAACCTTGTAGAGAATAGAGATCACTAATAAAAGATTAAATTTCCAACACAAACATAACAAGCCCAGATAAGGAAAATCAATAATAGTCATAAAAAGATTAAGGTTGGTTGGACAACTCTTAGGCCTGTGATGATCCTAAATCAATAATATTATTGTCTAAGGGACCACGAACTTGAGACTTATGATCACCTTGAAAATTGATATAAACCAAACACATTTAAGAACAATCCTCTTCATAAGTAAATTGCTGTTTTTAAAAACCAGTTATCAGTTCTTAGTACAACTCTCATTTCGAATTACCATACTATTAATGTTGTTCTACTTTCCACAGAATTTCCTCTTCAGGGGTATATACCATGACACTCTCTTTTGCTTAAAAAAGACAAACAGGTTTAGATGACAAATTTACTTCTCAATAAACAAAAATTGAAAATTGTCGAAAGCTTATGAAAAATTGCAAATGAAATTGACGAGCTTAATTGGAGGATTATTTCTTGAAGGATTTTATGGCTTCTACCCATCACCCACATCAACATTTTATTTTGTCGACATCATGATCAATCTTACTAGGCTAAAAGCGTTATAATTATTGTTGTTATAACCTGTGTTATATATATTTTTACATTTACATTTATTATTGTTGCAGCTATATTATAATGGGTCAAAATGGGAATTTAGCAAAAGTTAAAAACAAACACCATTCAATACGAGAAGAACCTGCAAGTTAGCATTAGCATCATCCAGAAACAGGAAAGCTATTAAACATAACAAAATTACCTGCAAGTCATCCATAACTGATGCATATGAATCCTTCACATCAACAACAGCAAGACCCTCCGGATACTTTCTAATCAAAGAAAGCAACTGGTCTTTACCCTTCAAATCGTGTTTGGACTGCACGTTGTATAAGATCAAAACTACATCAACAATTGAAAACACCACTCCAAATGCTACACATCAAACCCACACAATCCATTAAAAATAGATATAGCTTTCCTTGCAATTTTATGCAATTTAATCCAAAGCTAAAGATCTCTAGAAAAAGTAAAAGAAAGACAGGAAGTTGGAAAAAAACATTAGTTCAACAATGACAATACTAATTAAAATAGTTGTTACTACACTAGTTTTTACTTTAACATACCAGCACAATGATAAAATTACAAAGAATTTATATCGGTTACAATATGAAATTTAGAAATATTATAACAGTTCTTGACAGTCATAACCCACAATAGATGTAATGCATGATAAAAAATATTTTTCTTCGGGAAGTAAAGTTCAGCCTCAGCCCTCCCCAATGACCACCAAGACACCAGGAGCTCAACTAATCATGATGATGTTGTATTGGTAGTTAATGCCTGCCCACCAAGGCACAAAGAGCTTAGCTAACCTATTTATATATAATTTTTATGTACTTGGTGCTACTCCCATGAGCCTTCATTGTGAACTTGTTTTGATGATAGTAAACATATGATTGAAGGCACCAATATTTCAAATTAAGTGATTATAGGATTAACAAAATGCAAAGGATTATGATACAGAGATGAAACAAGCAACATGTCCAAGTACCATGAAATAGAAAAAAATGGAACATGGACACACAAGCTCAAGTAAGATTGAAGACATGTTAAATTGAGTCTTGCATTTTGTTTTGAGCATGTATTTTCCATGGCTATTCACCTAGGCTTGTATAAAATATATATATATTTTTAAAATACTTTAGTTGTTAAATCATTATTTTGAATTTAATTTTCACTCTACATTGATCCTACCACAACTATATAGGCTAATAAAAGATATTAGAAGTTATATACTACATAAATCAAAATTACATAATTAACTTATTTAACGGGTCAATACTAACAGGTTAGCGGGTCTCTATTAAATAATGGATTGCTACAAATATGTTTATGAATCATAATTAGGAACTTGGATGACTAACCACATTTTGTTTGATTGTTTTTTGACTGTCACTAAATAAGTATTGAGTCATCTTTAAATTTGTGGGTCATTATGAACTTTTTAAGGGATCACCACTAAACCATGATCTATAATGTAATGGCTGGTAATCTTAAATACATGGAAACTATTCAATCTTAAAATTTTCCTCATTATTACTCTTTAAAAGTCATTGGTAGATGTTTTGAGATTGTTAGACTTATGAATAGACATCTCTGAGACCATTAGAATGTTAGAACCATATTGTGATATCTCTTTTGATCCCTTTGATTCTAAATCCCCCATTCCAAGCATTTCAAAGCAAAATCTAAAGCAAATGAAGAGTAAAATCTTAAGTGTTAGATTCATTGCAAGGGCTTCAATTTACATGATATTTCTTAAAATATCAAAGCATTGTAAGAAAGAGCTTTTGTTTTTCTACATTTGTAATACATTCTACTTTGGATTTGCTTTGCCTTGAAATGCTTACTGTGTTACTTCATAGTCTTCATGACGTGTCTGTTACCCGTTACAGAGATTGTGATTATGATGTATTTTCCACCAACTTGAGGAGTATATAAGTTTGCTAGCAATAGTAAAATCTTGATCTAGGTAGGGATTAGGATGTGGATGGGGCTAATTGAGGCAAAATAAAAAAAAAAATCAATTCCTTTCTTATACTTGCACTTTATATTCTTGTTGTAATTGTTTTTATATTTCTTACTTACAAACATTTTTGAAAGCATGAAGTCAATCTCCCTCCATCCTCCCCCATCCCCTCTCTTGGTATGTCATAACCACCACGTGAACCTAGAAGGCTATTTTTGTGTCAATAGGACCGCATATTGAAGAACATAAGTACAATATAAAAAGTAATTTCATACATTAAAATACACATTCTCAACTTTGGCTCCATGATTCAGATCAATTTGCAGAATTATCCAAGGAGCATTTCCAACTACAACAAATTTATAGTTCCGCATCTTACAGGCACAAAAAATAAGGTTTTTTATAAAGAACAAACACAAGGCAATAAAAACATTATTATATTTGTAGTTTTATTATAAGTGAAGCGATATCTCCTTATCATTGTCAGCATTACATTTCTTCAATAAATAGTTCGGGAAATTACCTTGTAGGAGAAACACCTCCCATCGTAATTTACTTTATGATTATTCCTCAAACTGTCAAAGACAACCTTGTTGCCCATGATATCAACATAGCATGCTTCATTGATTTGCTCTGGTGTAAAAGTTTTCCTTGTCTGCAGATAGATGTCCAAAACTCTCATGTCACTATCCACTTGAATGTTAAAGGACACACGCATCTATGCATGCAAGCAGTTATCATATCACAATATGAGCACATATTCTAAAGCGAAAAAAAAAAAAACTCAAGATGCTAAAAGTTTTAATATAGCTGTTTCAGGCTCCAATCCTATCTTTTCAACTCCTATAATCGCAGATAACATGCAAGTATATGATTGTGTTTATATAAGGATTAGCTTTAAAAAAAAAAACTTATTTTAAGGGAACAAAAGCAAGTTGGCAAAGGAAAATAATGGTGGTGAGTACCAGTTCTTTTTCTCACTAATTTGTGTTTGAGAGGGATTAATTTAATCAGATTGATATGTTCTCCAAGGAAATACCTTATGTCAATTTCAACAAGGTAGATCAATATTACTGATTACCTTGACAGCCCTGCTAATAACTAGCAATTCAAAGAAAAAATGCTGTTCAAGTCACATCATTCATGGTTGCAATTATAAATAAAAGGATTTTAAGCCCATACCTCCAAAAGTAAATCAATCACACGCTTTATCTGCGCGCCAACTGGGGACTTCCTAATTGCACTGATGTGCTGAAGCCTTTCTGTATCATTTGAAAATTTCACAGGGGCAACAACTCTTGATGGAGCTGAAGAAGTGCTTAGAGATGCCTGTTTTTGAGAATGGGTGGGCCTTGAGCTTCGATTATCTATGCTAGTCAGCGTAGATTGGCTCTTCGCCTGCTGCTGTTTAAACTTGTTAAGGCTCTCTTGCAACGACATCAGAAAAATTGATGGTGATACCTATAACAAATATTCCATAACTAAAATCAATTATGGTTTTCCTGTTAGACAAAAGGAAAAATAAGAATGATATTGCAGTGAAGATCTTTCACATCGAATGCTAAATTAACATGATCATAAAATAATATAATATATGCCCGGCGGGCTGATTCATTTTATATTTCGATCAGGCTGATTGAAATATAAAATCCCGTTTACCCTCCGTTTTACCTGAAAAACTGGAATTAGTAAATCCAGCGGACTTGACTTAAATATGCAAGTCTCACGTTAAGGCTTCGTTTGGGACGGCTTTTTTATTGCTTTCTAAAACGGAGTTTTAGTACAAAATTTTTTATTTTTTAACTAAAACTCCGTTTTAGAAAGCAATAAAAAAGCCGTTCCAAACGAAGCCTAAGTCTAATCTCTACTTCTCGGTGTTTTCGCCATTTTTGCCTGAATCCCGGATTTCGTAAATCCGACCGAAGAAGCGCGAAAGGGAGAAAAATCGTTACCTTCGCGGCGATCTCCCGGTGCGACTTCCGATCCGACAAGAACAACGTGGAGGAGGCGGAGAAGCTTTCGACTCTTTCAGAACTCCACTTCACGCGAAGCAGAACAGCAAAAGCAAACCCTAGACAGGCAATGGCAAGCGACCCGTTCGACAAAGCTCTACCTGGTTCTAACCAGCGATGCCGAAGAGGAACCACTATTTCAAGCGAACGGCAACGAAGAAACAGGGAAGAGGTAACCGTAAAAGCCAACCGGCCCAACCGCCCTGTAAGGATTAAACAAATTCTTAATTTCTTTAATTAGCCATTAATTGAATTAGTTGAATTAATATAATTTAAAATCTAAATAATTAATTAGGTAATTAGTAGTGCAAATATTAATTAGTAATATAATATATAATTGACTAATTATATAACTATAAGTATAATTAGTAATTATTTTTTTGTTAAAAAAAGTATTTAAAAATTAATGAAATAATTAGTAGTGTAAATATTTATTAAATGATTATTATTTTAAATTATTAATATAAACAATTAATTTGATAATAATTATTATAAATAGAAGTGAAATATTTATTAAAATAACTTGTAAATAAGTAATAAAATTAGGGGTGTCAATTTCGAGGCACGGGTCAGGTTCGAATCCGGAACTGACTCGGAACTATTCGGGTTCGGGTCAACCCGACCCGACCAGCTTCGGGTTTGGTTATTTCAATTTCCCGCACGCGGGGCAGCGGCGACCGTGCCGACGGACTCATTGCGACTCAGGCCGGGCACGCAATGCGGTGCAGTGGTGCGGTGCGGTGGACCGGTGTAGTCGGACTCATTGCGACGCGGGGCAGGCGAGGCATGCAGGGCACGGGAGCAGGCGGAGACGCGGAGTTGCGACGCGACACTGCGACAGCAGCCGCAGGCGCCAGGCAACTCGATGCGGGGCAGCTAGGGAAGACGAGATTTCAGGTCATTTCGGGTCATTCCCAGGTCAACTCGAACCGACCCAATTTTGTAAACGGGTCGGTTTTCAGAACCCGAATCCGACCCGCTTCGGGTTGGGTCAACACAAATCCGAAATTTTCAGGTTGGGTCCAATATTGACACCCCTAAATAAAATACATATTAAAATAAAACCTAAATTATAGTATTCATAACTATAATCTATTCATATTAATTACAGAGGGCAAGGCGCGAAGGGGAAAAAGTCATTTTTGTTGGCGAAATGATCCATGAGGCTTGCTGTTGACAAATGGGGACGGGTTGAAGTCACAGATCCAGCAGATTTTACTGTGAAGGAAGACAACAATTTCTCCTTGATTGAATATGTACTGGTCCAGCTAGAAAGTTTCTCACTTGTGAAGCCTTGTTTTGCTCTTCCTACAAAACAGTTTTCAGGATTAACACCCTTAAGATTTAGTAAATTTGGATTTAGGGAATTTACGAAATACTACTTAAATATAGGTGGTGGTGTTAACCCTCTCTCGTAAATAGATAAATTAAGGACATCTCCAACTGAAAAAATCTATTTTTCACTTCAAAATGCAATAAGGTACGTATCAAACTATATTTCATCTCTAATTAAACTCTATTTCTAATAACAAAAAGAATACGGTATGTATATTTTTTTTCTTTTTTTTTTCCTATATTGAAAAATGTGTTAGTGAATAGTTCAACTCCAATATTGACATCGCACTGTTCAAAATGCAAAAATGTATTTTCTGTACGCTGCTCGATTGGTGGTGCCAAGAATAACTAAATAATATGTCAATATCATAAATGAGGAACTATTGATGAAATATAATTCTATAACATACCTCAATCAAAGAACAACAAACTGCAAGACTCAAAGCTTGAATCTTTATCTAATCTATCTTTATTCGGTGCAGTCTACATTCCTCCATGGCTACTGCCCAGGAGGAGAGCAAGGCTGCTTCCCATCCAGCTTACTACGAGATGATACTAGCCGCCATTACGGAGCTTGGCGAGAAAGATGGGTCCAACAAACTAGCGATTTCAAAACAAATTGAGGCCACTTACGGGGACCGACTACCGACAGACCACTCTGCTTTGCTTTCCGAATCGCTAGCCAAACTGAACGAGTCCGGCAAGCTATTGTTCGTCAAGAACAACTATTTGAAGCCCGATACCGATGCTAAGTCGCGGCGTGGTAGAGGTCGCCCCCCGAAGCCTAAAACAGATGTTCCTGAAGGGCCTGAGCTTCAATCGACGAAGCAGCGCAGTTTGCCTACAAAGAAAAAAAAAACCAGTTTCTGCTTCTACTGGGAAGAAGTGAGGTAGGCCACCAAAGGGTTCGAATACAAATGGCGACCCTGCTCCAGAGATTGTTGGGATAACACCGACGGGGCCCAAACGTGGACGGGGACGACTGCCCAAGGTGAGTTCGTCAATGGAGGTATCTGTGGAGTGAGATTAGGTTGCATGAGGAGGTGATGTGGAAGGTTGGTAAATGGTAAATGATGATATAATGGTTCTGTGCTATGATAGGAATGCTAATGAAAATGAGCTCTTAGCCATTTTTAGGTGTTGTCTTAATATATCGTTTGCAATTTGAATGAAAAATGCGCTGATGAGCTTACTGTTAGCTGAAAAAAAAAAACAACAAACTGCACAAATATCGAAGTAGAGAAAGACCATAAACTTAAATAAAATCTGTTTATTCATCACTTTCATCATCACCATAAAATACAATAGTGATTTTGCAATGGTCCTATTAGTTATAACAGTCTTCAAGTTGTCAATAAATAGACAGAAGGATGAATGTACCATTATAACAATATTATTGAACAAAATAAAAAGTTTGTTCTATAATTTTAGAGAAATCATTATATGCGGAGATCGGATACAGAGATCCGTCCATTTTATTTCATCATTGTGTTTTTATTATTCATATAGACAAAACTGAATGATTCTATAGTTTTTGGTCTCTGCAAGTAATATTCTCTCATAATTTTGAGAAATATGATTTCATAAATTCCTAAGAAATTATTTAAATAATTTTAAGAAATATGCCATCAATATTTTGATGCGAGTGTTAGTTTCTTTAAATCCACAGTAGTTTGGCTAAGCTGTAATAATCGTGATTATTGATCAATTTTTTGCAAAGAAAACAGTTTATTATAATGTTTTTTAGTTTAAGGTTTCGTTTGGGACATCCTTTTTATTGTTTCTTAAAGCAACTTTTCAGTACAAAAATCAAAACTTTTGTGCTATAAAACTGCTTTAAGAAATAGTAAGAAAATTATCCCAAACGAAACATAAATCAACAACCACAAAGCATGTCGAAGAATTTCTTATCTACAATGCCCAAAATTCCCGTCCAGGTGATGAACTGCTTACGAAAAGCAAAGCAGAATCTGTATATGAATCGTGATGCTGGCTCCAGAAATTTGTGCTTCGTTTGGGACGACTTTCTTACTGCTTTTTGAATTGATGGAGTCTGCACTAGCGTTTTACTTCTATCTCGGACTCTCTCTTGGCTGGGAGGAGGAAAGTGACAGAGCTCTCGGCTTTGGAAAGACGGACGGAAATGATGATTTGGGCGTCGATTCCGTGAAGTGCTTATAAATTTCATATTAGAATTAATTGATTCAAATGTATATTATATATGCTCTTAAAATACCTTTTGACCGATTCGGAGTTTGATGGGTTACGGAGATGCGGCAACGGAGGAGAATATTAAGGAGATGCGGCTACAAAGGAAAGGACTGAAAGGAGCTTGCGAGTTTTGAAGTTTAATTACAAATTCAAATGGCCTCCTCCTGATGAACTTTTATTCGGTTAGGACACTTGACGTAGCTCTACATTCGGACGCTAATAAAATATCGCCACGTGCCCTTACTCTTTACTGCGCGGCCCGATGGCCCGGCCCGAACCGGAACCCGGTATTACTATGTATTAGCTGATTTGTGCAGATCATAGTATTGCTCGGTATTGCTCGGTAACGAGAAATACCATTCTGTCAAGACCAATACCTAGCAATACCCCGATTTTGCTAGGTATTGCTCGGTATTGGTCTTGAATTCTCGTTATTGTCAAGCAATACCTAGCAATACCGAGCAATACACGAACATAGCAATACCAGATTCCGGTCCGGGTCAGGTCGTCGAGCCGCACGGTAAATAGTAAGGGCACGTGGCGACATTTTATTGGCGTCCGGATGTAAAGCTACGTCAGGTGTCGTAACCTAATAAAAGTTCCTTCCTAATTTAGAAAAGTTCGTGTGCGGTGCTTTTCGCTAATAATTTTAAAAAATATATATGAATATAATTTGCAAGAATATTTTAATAAAATATATTTATTTTTTATAATACATATAAACAGTAAATTAATTAATTGAATTTGAATATAAAAATTAGATAAACCAAGGTTAAAATTAGGCCCTCTTTTAAAATTTTTTACTTCACTGCTATTCGTAAGGAAGAGTTATCACCTCTCCCTATGACTTTATGATATGATGCTTGTTTTTTATGTTAATATCTAAATAAAAATATTCCTTTTAAAAACTCATTAAAAAGAAAATTTTATACTTTCTTTTAAAATTATATATTATATGAAACTTATCCAAAAATATTCCCAAAATTTTAATTTTTTTTTTCTCTTTTGTCCTAATCTCCCATAGGAGGTTCAAGCGATATTATAAATTACCTCCATTGACTTTAATTCTTCTCTAAAAGAGGCAACAAGCTATCTTACATGAGAAATAGCTATGGGCAATGGGATGTATATGAGGGTTGCAATTTTGCTGGTTAAATGAATTAGAGCTCACCCTATTGATTGACACAATTAGATTTCACATGAAACTACCATGTTAATAATCCCTGCGCTAAGCCTTCAATCTTTCTATAAAACAAATAGAATTAATTGTCCTAATTGAATGATTAAGATTTGAGGAGAGATTGATTTGATGAGTTAACCGCACCAAGATCATTAAAAGATGTAGGTGGAAGGAGTTTTCTTCAAGAAAGTTGATGGTTCCATCAATAACTTACTCTTTATTGTTTTGACTAATTTGTGTTAAGTCTTTGTTATTTTTTTCTTTATGTTTCTTACATTTTTAGTTGAATCTTTACAATGTGTGATCTTTTTCATGTGTACATTTCTTCCCTTTTTTTTTTTTACAAAATTACGTCACTTTGGTTTGTTATAGAATTTTTATTTTTAAATTTCTTGATATTGTAGGACTTTTGATGAATTTGTGTGATCAATCCTTAATTAAAAAAAAAATTAAACTATTTTCATCCAAGCGAAGGTCAATGATATATTCAATTGTTCTTCTTATAAAAGGAGAGGCCAACAATCAAGAAAGTAGGCATCAATCTTGGCAGTGATGACATTCATTGAGCTTGGTGGCGACAACAAATGGTCATGTTGGTGTTGCAATCGAGCCCCAATGTTCGGGCAAATTATTAGGTCCGGTCACATGACCTAGAAATAAGTCCGAACATCTAATAAAAACTTGCAACGTGGACTGCTTTTGACTGTGCGCTTTGACTGTACTTTAAATGCGCTTTACCTGCACTTTACCTGCACTTTACATACGCTTTTGACTGCGCTTTTTTGAGTCAAAGCGCAATCCGCGTAACAAATTTTTAGTGGATGCCCGGACCTAGAAATAGGTTCGGTGACTCGGACCTAATAATTTGCCCAATATTCGTGGCAACGCCCATTCTCAATCTTAGTGATGAAAATAAGCCTAAACCTTGGCAGCGATAATGAACACTAGTCTTGCTGGTGATAATAAGAATTATTGTTGGCACGATCATCATTGTTGATCAATGACAAATGTCAATAATGTTAATGGTAAGAGCTTTGGAATTACTCGTCAAAATACTCTGCAGTTTCCCACTTGTTTGTAAAATTAGGATTAATTATAAATGTTTGGAAAGAACATTCTAATTATTTAGACCAAAAATAGAAAACAATGTATCATATAGCCATAATTGATTCTCCTAGCTAATTAATCTTTATGGATATCTTTAATGATTCTCAAATTTGATGAACTTCTTGACACTAACCCTTTGCCTTGCTTTCAAATTACAGCCTATGAAATCACATAAATCAAGTAGATCACATTAAGACAATTCAACACATAACAAACATCAAGAGAGAGCCGGACTCTTCTTTTAAAATCATATACATGAAAGCAAGGCACTGACATTTTTGGTTATTATAAATATATGATGGCCTGTGACTCAGTAAGGGTAGCAAAAAAGCATATAAAGCACAACTTACAAGCTCAAATCTTCAGTTTTTCAAGAATCAGGCATATTTATGTTCTGGAAGAGCTCAGGAAGGTGAGCATTTGTGAGTTTGGTACGTTTGCTGATTCCACTCTTCTTCTTTGGTTTTGGCTTGGAAGGGATGCCATGGACTTGAGCCGCAGCCCGCCTCTTCGCCGTGTTCGTCGCAGGTTTCATTCCATTCTTCTGAAGATCTTTTTCGATGTCCACCATGTCCCGAGGTAGCTCGATCCCCCTGAAGAGCTGCTTCAAGTCATCATCTACTTTGATCACCACCTTGGGGTCATTAGGATACACAATATCTTCCTGAGAATCGTTGTTGGCTAGGAGCCATACCTGTCCTGCGGCTTTCAAGGCCTGTAGAAATTGTCAAGTAGAATTTTATGATGCACATTATCAAGAATTTATATATATATATATAACATTTTGCTTTGATTAAACGAAGTTATTAGGCTATAGTCATTTTGTTCAAGCAAATTAAGTAAAAAAATAAATCTATGGAAAACATGAAGAAACTATGTGAACAAGCTTTAGAAGCAGCAAAAAAGACGTTAAAAGAGATGGAACTTGATGCGTGCTTTATTATGCTCTTAAAGTTTCTGTTAAGAGGTTGTCTTGCATCTTACCTCTTATTATTATCCTTTTAACTCTCTACTAAGATGCCACTATTCTATTAAGATAAAATAATTGTTACATTATGATTGTGAAAATTTAATAAAAAACAATTCTAGGGCATTATCGTCTAGATAAAGATGAAAACGCTCATAGTAATAATTCACAGCAAATAATAATATGTAAAAACTAATTCATGCATTATTTGATCTATATTGTGCATATTATTTAATTATATAAAGAGAGTTCCAAGACTTAAAAATATTTTCCCTTTTTTTTTTTTGAAATATAATGGCATCCATATCATTTAACTTAATAAAAATTAGAGTACTTATTTATGAATTTACATTGAATTGTGTATGTGTTTCATTCATGATAATTGATAATGCACACATCTATCTATGACATAAAATTTAAGGTATACACAAAGAAAAACATCTAATCCTTAAAAAAAAATCTTATAAGAAATTCCTTACACTACAAGAAAATGAATCAATAGCAACAAAAAAAAAATAAAAAAAAAAAAAAGAAAATGACCACTAAAGATATCTTATAGTGACCAAAAGTAATATATCTAAATAAAAAGGAAGCTTGATATTAACCAACAAAAAGAAAAATTTATTGCTAATTTGGTCGCTAAAAGTCTAGATAATTTTTTTAAAAATATCATTAACATTATATATAATGACAATTATTCTTAAACCAAATTTATATATAAGTATAAATGGTTTGTTTGCAAAAAAAAATAAAAAAATCAAAAAGATGTAATTGATTCATCATTCAATTTCTACAAAATAATATTAGAGTTGTCTTAAATTTGACTCGAACTATATTTGTTCATATCTTTAACTGTCATACGCTTCGCATGTCGGGGGCTTCAAGGGGTCAGCACGCTAATCATGATATTTTTGAAATTCAAATTAATAAATAAAATGATGAATTCAAATTAATATTCACATTTTAAAATGATAAATTTAATAATTTATGTATAAAATAAATAAGAATATAAATTATTTAAAATTTAAAAATACTTATATAAATAAATTTATACTTAACAATTAACAATTAAGCAAAACTTATACTTACGACTCCACAATCTCACCTCTCATGCACTTGGCTGCTATTGATTTCGCTCCCATCTGCCCTAGCTTTTTAGCGACGACCTCCAAACGCGCGACCAACTCCCCATTTAATGGTCACGACTCCACGTCTCTTCGTTCGCGCGCACTGATATGAGTTCCCTCCCTCTCTCAACTAAATTATTCTAGTAAGATAAACTAATTGTAACACTAAAAAAAATAATTCTAGGGCATTATCGTCTAGATAAAGATGAAAATGCTCAAACTCGCCTCTGTCGATTTATTTATCTCATATTATTACTAATATCGTTATCCATCTTATCATTTCAAAAATTTCTACGATCTCCTTTATACAAGAGTATGATTGCCTCTCATTTTACCAAAAGTAATGTCTCTAAATAATAAGGTATCATATAATATTACTAATTTGTTAAAAGCCTAGATAATTTTCTTTAAGATGTTACAGTTGTAGAAGTATGATTGTTTGATAAAAAAGATGCTGATTATTTGCTCTGGTTTTTATTTGTTCATATCCTTTTAAGCTCTCGGATTCTGATATAGATTTTGGATTTTTTTACTGATTAGTAATGTAACTTTTGAGTTGTTTTTTGGTTCATTTGTAACTTTTATATTATATAAATGAATTGGTATTAGATTAGAGGCAAGAATTATTAATTACTATAATTTTTTCGCGCGCACTGATATGAGTTCCCTCCCTCGAAATTATTCGGACACTCCCGCAAACTCGCCTCTGTCGATTTATTTATCTCATATTATTACTAATATCGTTATCCATCTTATCATTTCAAAAATTTCTACGATCTCCTTTATAGTATGATTGCCTTCTCATTTTCATGGTATCATATAATATTACTAATTGTTATAGTTTCTTTAAGATGTTACAGTTGTACTCATGCAGTGATGCTGATATTTGCTCTGGTTTTTGTTTAAGCTCTCGGATTCTGATATAGATTTTGGTTTTTTTTACTGATTAGTAATGTAACTTTTGAGTTGTTTTTTGGTTCATTTGTAACTTTTATATTATATAAATGAATTGGAATTAGATTAGAGGCAAGAATTATTAATTACTATAATTTTTTTGTTGGTATATTTGATGATTATTTTAGGTTTTCACAAAGTTTTTATTTTGCTAGTTAGATCTTCGAGATTTGGAACTAGTTACAACAAACATATCTGGTTGAGGTCGTAGTTAACTAAAGATTTTTAGCAAAGGGTTTGTTCTAATTTAATTTGCAAATATTTAAGATTCTATTCCATAATTTATTTGATCCAATTTGTATAATCAAATCTAAGGTTTTGAATTTTCGTTTCATTCATATCATCAAAGCTTCAATTTCACTTTAATTAATTAACTTAAAATCATGATCTAATCAAGTCAATCTGAATTGATGGGATGTTTTACTTTATGAATAATTTAGTAAACTCATTTATAATAAATTATGTAAATACACATTTTATCATTTTTTAAAAAAAATTAATGCTTATTATTTCTATTTAATAGATTTAGTCAATGTAAAATTAAATCATATAATTATTAATTATTAAAATTTGATTTGTCTAAACAATTGATAATTAAATAAAAATAAATTTTTTTATTTCAATAATTAGCTATGATTTTTTTATAGTAATTAATTTATGCTTAATCGTACTGTATTGAAAAAAAAAAGTTTCAAATGAAAAATATTTTGAAGCATATCATTTATGATTATTTAGCTAAATTTGAATAATTTTCTGAAAATGCTAGAAGATTAGTCATGTAATAATTATTTTTACTTGAAAATTTTGTTAGTTCAAAGCAATGGATAAAAGTTGGATTAATCTCAATGATAGACATTTCAGACAATATACATATGGAGTAAATGTATTTATTAAATATGCCCAAGAAAATAATCCTCAAAAAGAGAAAATTCGTTGTTCATGCCTATACTGTGCAAATATCTTTTTTCAGACATATAGTGTCGTAGAGAATCATTTATTAATTAATATAAATGCAAACATCGTACATTGAGTGGACATGTCATGGAAAACCTCTCAGGCTTTTAGTGATACAGATTTAGGCAGAAGAGATATGAATGATCTTAATAATATAAATGAAGAGGTTGATGAGATGCAAGAAATCTTAGAGGATATACATAGGGAAACTTTCATGAACTTTTGTCTTAACAGTTCATCAAATGAGGAATGTGCTAATATCATCTATAAAAATGAAAGAACTATATTTGATAGACTACTGAAAGATGCACAACATGATTTATATTATATTTCAGATTTTATATGAAGACGGAAGTACTTCTCCCTTTAGCAAAATAGATTTTATGAATTCAAGGATTATATTAAATAATTTATTTGTCTAACGATTAAGTACTTTAATGTGTAGTAACTTTAAAAAGAGCAGACAACATAAATAAATTTGAAACATGGTATAAATCACGTTGTACATCCTTCAATAGTCTACCAAATATAGTTATTTCATCTTTGTCGATGATATTATCACCTTCCTCATTTAATAAACTGTTGGGACAAGAGTTCATGAAAATTCTCCTATGTATATCCTCTAATCTAAGATTTCTTGCATCTCATCAATCTCTTCATTTGTATTATTAAGATCATTCACATTTATTCTGTCTAAATCCACATCACTTAAAGCCTGAGAGATTTCCCCATGACATGTACACTCAATGTTCGATTTTTGTATTCCATTAATTAGTAAATAATTCTTTACAATGCTATGTCTGAAAAAAGACATTTGCATAATATCGTCATGAGCAATGAATCTTCTGCTTTTAAGAGGATTATTTTCTTGGGCAAATTTAATAAATGCAGTGACTTAATATGTATATTGTCTCAAATGTCTATCGTTGAGATTAATCCAACTTTTATCCATTTCTTTGACCTAACAAAATTATCAAAAAAAAAATATTATTACATGACTAATCTTCTATCCTTTTCAGAAATTATTCAAAATTTAGCTAAATATTCATAAATGATACGCTTCAAAATATTTCTTATTTGAAACTTTTTTTTGTGAATGCAACAAAACATCAATATAAATAAAAAAACATAAAGTTTGAAGAAGATAATAAAAGTTTATTGCCAGCAATGATTATAATGAAAATAGGAGAGGAAGAATGTGTAGCTTAAGATAATAAATTAATCCTAAGTCAAAATAATATTATCAGTACAATTAAGCATAAATTAATTATCTTTAAAAACATCATGACTAACTATTAAAATAAATAATTTATTTTCATCTAATTATCAATTGTTTAGACAAATCAAATTTAATAAATTATAAGTTTTAATTTTACGTTAGCTAGATCTATTAAATAAAAATAACCAACATTAATTTTTTTTTAAAAATAGATTAAATGTGTATTTATATGATTTATTATAAATGTGTTTACTAAATTTTGCATAAAGTAAAATATCTCATTAATTCAAATTGAATTGATTAGATCATTGATATAAGTTAATTAATCAAAGTGAAATTGAAACTTTGAAGATAAAAAGAAAACGAAAATTCAAAACTTTTGATTAGATTATATAAATTAGATCAAATAGCTTACATAATATAATCTCAAATATTTGCAAATTAAATTAGAACAAACTAATTGCTAAAAATATTTGGTTAATTGTAACATCAACCATATATGTTTTTTGCAACTAGTTCTAAATCTAGAAGATCTAAATAGCAAAATAAAAACTCTGCATGAGTCTAAGATAATAATCATCCAAATACATCCAAAAAAATTATAGTAATTAATAATTTATGCATCTAATTTAATCTCAATTCATTCCTTATAATATAAAAGTTACAAATAAACTTAAAAACAACTCAAAATTATATTACTGATTAGTAAGAAAATCAAAACATATATTAAAACCTAAGAACTTAAACAAAAACTAGAGCAAATATAACAGCATTATTGCATAAGAGTACAATCGTAACCTCTTAAAGTAACTATAACAATTAATAATATTGGATGATACCATGAAAATGAGGGGCAAAACATACTATAAAGACGATCGTAGAATTTTTAAATGAAAAGAGGAAGAACATTATTAGAGATAACATGAGAGGAAGAAACCGACATAGGTGAGTTTGCGGGACTATCCAAATAATTTTGACGAGGGGAACTCAAATGAGAGAGCGCGAACGAAAGAGATGTGGAGTCGTGGCCGCTAAATGGAGAGTCGATCACACAGTTGGAGGTCGTCGCTAAAGAGCTAGGGCAGACAGGAGCGAAATCGATAGCAATCAAATGCGTGAGAGGTGAGATCACGAGAATCATAAGTATAGGTTTTGCTTAATTGTTAATTGTAAGTATAATTTTATTTATATAAGTAATTTTTAAATTTTAAATAATTTATATTATTATTTATTTTATACATAAATTATTAGATTTCTCATCTTAAAAATGTAAATATTAATTTGAATTTATTATTTTATTTATTAATTTGAATTTCCAAAAAATCCCTGTTACCCCTTGGACCCCGATATGCGAAGCATATGATAGTCAAGGATATGAACAAATATGATTTGAGCCAAATTTAAGACAACTCTAACATTATTTTGTAAAAATTGAATGATGAATCAATTACATTATTTTTTTTTTTTTTGTAAACAAATCATTCATACTTCAACCTAAATTTTATTTAAGAATAATTGTCATTATATAAAAAATTTAAAAGTATTTACAAAAAAATTTCTAGACTTTTAGCGACAAAATTAATAACAAATTTTTCTTTTTGGTGGTTAATATCAAGCTTCCTTATTATTTAGAGGCATTACTTGCTTTTAGTCGCTAAAAGATATCTTTAGCGATCATTTTCTTTTTTTCTCTATTTTTTTATCGATATTAACCCATTTTCTTATAGTGTAAGGAATTTCTTATAAGATTTCATATAAGAATTTGATGTTTTTCTTTATGTATACCTTAAATTTTATGTCATTGATAGATGTGTGCATTATCAATTATCATAAATGAAGCACATGCACAAGTCAATACAAATTCATAAATAAGTACTATAATTTTTATTAAGTTAAATGATATGGATGTCATTATGTTTCCAAAAAAAGGGGGAAACATTTTTATGACTTGTAACTCTCGTTATATAATTGAATAATATGCACAATATATGTCAAATAATGCATGAATTAGTTTTTTATACATTATTATTTGTTGTGGATTACTATGAGCGTTTTCATCTTTATCTAGACGATAATGCCCTCGAATTGTTTTCATGCAGATCTCTTTCTAGTATTGAAAAAATATTATTTTAGAGTTAGATGTATGATGCTAAAATATTGTTAATGAGAAAGTAATGAGGGGGCTAAACATGAATGTTAAATTGCAGAAATATTTGAAATAATTTAATTTTGAAGAATAAATTTGTTTTAAGTTGGCATTATAAATTATATAATTATTTCTTTATAACATATTATATAAACATTAATAATTTCTTATGTGTCTTGTATTTGATTAATAGTTTATAACATATTAGTCAAAAATAGGTGCATTTTTATAAAAAATAATCAATTAAATTCAATTAGAAGCTCTAAACTCATTTTATCTTTTTCTTAAACTAATATTTGATCTTCTAATAGAACATATCTTCCAAATAGAAACATCAATTAAGTAGCAAGAATTTTTTTTCTCAAGATATTGCATTGATAGTACAGACTGAATAAGTACCTCAATATAATAAATAAATATTCAATTAATAACATAAAAATAATGAAAATATATTCACAAATTATAGACAATAATATATGAACAAGATGTGTTTGTGACATATCTTAAATTACATATCGCTCAGCAACATAATTTTTTATCAATAATTAATTCATATATATTATTTGTTATTTGACATTTGCAAATATATGCGCTTCCAAATATTATTCAATCTTATCATCAATAATCATATCATCTTTAGAATTATGCTTTTTTTATCATTAAAAAGAAGATAATATGTATAACTATTAGTAATGATAATTTTATTGAATAAACCTATTTAAAATAAACAATAAAATCAATATTTTTTTATTCTATAATATTTTTATTAATTTTGAATTAAGTTCTAACAGCATGCACTTGGTGCGCGTACAATTAAACAAGTACATGTACAAAACATATTTTACAAAGCATACCTGACATGCTGCTTTCAAAACCTACAGAAATTTATAGTGGATTAGTTCTGTAGGTGGGATTGGAAGAAGAAGGTGATGAGAAGTAGATTCTTACTGCAGTGGGAAAAACAAAAGAGAACTAACACGAGAAAGTATTGCGAAGGGAAGAGGGATGGTTTCGTGGGAAGATTAAGTGGTTATAAGCTTGGTATTGGAGTGGAATGGGGGAATAAGTATAGGAGGAAGATAAGGACGATAAAAGAGATCTGCATAGATAGAGAAATGAGTGAAGCTCAGAGTTAGTGACCAAGGGGAGCAAGGTTAGGGATAAGGAAAGAACGAGATAAACCATGATTTTTTTTTAGTCCATCAAGTATCCTTTACATAACCAATTAAAACCTTCCTTGCATAGAATAGAGATCACTAATACAAAGATTAAATATCCAACACAAACATAACAAGTCCAGAAAAGGAAAATGAACTAAGCTAAGCTGCTCTTTAAAAAAATAAGGTTGGTTAGACTCCTAGGCCTGTGATGATCCTAAATCAATAATAGTATTGTATAAGGGACCAAACACTTGTGTTTTCTGATCACCTTGAAAATTGATACAAACCAGACATGTTTTAAGAACAATCCTCTTCATGAGTAAATAGGTGTTTTTAAAGACCAGTTATCAGTTCTTATTACAGCTCTCATTTTGAATTATCATACTAGTAATGTTGTTCTACTTTCCACAGCAATTCCTCATCAGGTGTATATACCATAACACTCTCTTTTGCTTAACAAAGATGAACAGGTTTAGATGACAAATTTACTTCTCAATAAGCAAAAATTGAAAAATGTCTGAAGCTTATGAAAAACTGAAAATGAAGTTGACGAGCTTGAATTGGAGGATTATTACTATGAAAAAAAAGATTTTATGGCTTCTGCCCAGCTTGTGTTAATATTATTCTGACACTTACATTTATTATTGTTGCAACTAGATTATAATTCAAACCACCATGCCTAATGATTCAAAATGGGAATATAGCAAAAGTTAAACAAAAACACCATTCAAAACGAGAAGAACCTGCAAGTTAACATTAGCATCATCCAGAAATAGGAAAGCTATTAAACATAACAAAATTACCTGTAAGTCCTCCATAACTGATACATATGAATCCTTCACATCAACAACAGCAAGACCCTCCGGATACGATCTAATCAAAGAAAGCAACTGGTCTTTACCCTTCAAATCGTGTTTGGACTGCAAGTTGTATAAGATCAAAACTACATCAAATATTGAAAACACCACTCCAAATGCTACACATCAAACCCACACAATCCATTAAAAATAGATACTTCTTTTCTTGCAACTTTATGCACTTCAATCCAAAGCTAAAGATCTCTAGAAAAAAGTAGAAGAAAGATGGAAGTTGGAAAAAAAAACATTAGTTTCTGATGAAATCAAGAATTGTTAATCTAAGTTTTCTTTATTTTTCTATGTTTTGGACTATTTGTAATTTGGACTTTGTTTTTATTTATTTATTTGCAATACCCTATGATTGAAAATAACCTATGATCATGCTTGGGTTTGGTGCTCTTAGAAAGTTTCACTCTAGTTTCCACTTGTGTTGATCTAGCTTCTTTGGTGGTTTGTTGGGTATTTATTTTGGATTGTTTTGCTTATCGGGCTTGGCCCAACTCTTTCAAAATGCTAGTTATTTTTCCAAATATTGTTATCCTGTTTTCCCTGTTGCTGGCTTTTCCTATGCTAGTTATTTTTCCCAATATTGTTTTCCCTGTTTTCCCTATTGTTGGTTGTTCGGTTTCCACCTTGTTGTTTTCCTATATTAAATGCATTAACTCTTCATTAAATGGACTAACTTGAGAGGCTTTTATTGGTTGTTTGGGTGGCATGATTAAGTTGAGCAATTTATGACAATTTCACCCCTTCTTCTCCTATATATATATATATATATATATATATATATATATATATATATATATATATATATATATATATATATATATATGGGTTGTTTGTTTTGCTGCTGGAAGGAGTTGGTTGTTATTATTGTTGGTGTAATCACACTAAAAGTTACGGGTTATTTAGCTTGCGAGCTATATTCTTCTACCTTCCTTCTTCTATTTCGTCTCGATCTTCTATCTAATCTTCTCTCCATTGTTCTCATTCATATGGATCTTTCTTCTCCAAATATTGTGAGTTTCAAGGTGTTGTTTTGCCCTGTTTGTTGGTATTTGCCAGTTGAGTACCAACTTAAGCTGGATCAAAAATTTCTGTGGTAAACCACTGATTTGTCCTTTCCTTTGAGAACTTTCCCTATTTTGGGTTTTGCATGTGAGGTGACCTTTGTAGGTTGTTTTGAGTGTAGTTAATTTTAAGTTTTAGTTTGCAAAATTTCCTAATCATTTACTTATATATGTTTACTATCAAGTTTCATTCAGTTGGTATTGGTTTATGTTTTCTTGAAAGGAAGTGTCTTGTTGTATTCCTAGCGTTCTCCTACTTGACTATAGAACTTAAGTTGCATCAATTTCACAATGACAATACTAATTAAAACAATTGTGGTTGCGCTAGTCTTTTAACTATAACATACCAGCACAATGATAAAATTGTAGACAATTTCTATCGGCTAGAATGTGAAATTTAGAAATATTACAACGTTCATGAACGTCATAACCCGCAGTAGAAGATAATGCATGATTAAAAATATTTTTCTTTGGGGAGTGAAGTTCAGCCTCAGCCAGGGGCGGAACTGACTTCAATTTTGAGGGGGGGGGGGGCAAATCAATAAAAAATAATTAAATATTAAAAATAATATATATATTACAAAAAATTTGTTTAAAAAAGTTAAGCAAGAAAAATGAAGAAAAATATTATATAATAAAATTGTCATAAAAGTATGAAAGAAAATATTATAACTAAATGTGAAGAAATACATATATTTTTTAGGGTATGTATTTATGATTAACAGTAGATTAAAACTTAAAATCATTAGGATTAGTACAAAAAGGCTTTTTAAGGTGGGGCGTTTGGAAAGAATATTGGGCAAATTAAGACAAAAGGATTTTTTAGGGGGGGCAAAGGTGATTTCTTAGGAGGGGCAAAAAAAAATTTTACTCTCCTATAAAGTTTTTTTTTTTTTTTAAAAAAAAAAAAAAAACAAAATTGGGGGCCCTATTATTTCTAAAAAAAAAAACCTCTTAAACAAAAAACCTCTCTCAACACCCTTTTTGAGGGGGGGCCCCCCTGACTTGCATGTGGTTCTGCCTCTAACCTCAGCCCTCTCAATGACCACCAAGACAGCGAGAGCTCAACTAACCATGATCATGTTGTATTGGTAGCTAATGCCTACCCAACAAGCCACTAAGAGCTTAGCAAATCTATTTATATAGAATTTTTACGTATTTGGTGCTAACCTCATGAGCCTTCATTGCGATGAACTTGTTTTGATGATAGCAAACATATGATTAGAGGCACTAATATTTCAAATTGAGTGATCATAAGATTAATAAAATGCAAAAGATTATAATTCATAGATGAAACAAGTAATATGATCCAAGTACCATGAAATAGGAAGAAAAGGAGATGAACTCGAGCAAGACTGAAGACATGTTATATTGAGTCTTGCATTTTGTTTTGAGCATGTATTTTCCATGGCTATTCACCTAGGCTTTCATAATATAAAACTTAAAAAAGTTACAATAGCTTTTTTTTCCCTTTTTTTGTTTTATTATTATTTTTTTATTATTATTATTTTTTTTTTTTTATTTTTTTGTTATTTTTACTATAGTTATTAAATCATTCATTTGAAATTAGTTTTCACTCTACGTTTATCATACCGCAACTATATAGGCTAATAAAAGCAATTAGAAGGTTATATACTATATAAATCAAAATTATAGAATTGACGTATTTAATAGGTCAATACTAATAGATTAGCGGGTCTCTATTAAATAATGCATTATTGCAAACATGTTTATGATTCACAATTAGGATCTTGGATGACTAGCCACAGTTTGTTTGGTTGTTTGTGGACTATCGTCACATGAGAATGGAGTCATCTTTAAGGGATCACTACTAAACCATGATTCGTATGGCTAATAATCTTAATACACGGAAACTATTCATTCTTAAAAGTTTCCTCAATACACTTTAAAAGCCATTGGGAGATGTTTCGAGGTTGTTCGACTTATGAATAGACATCTTTGAGATCATTAGAATATTAGAACCACATTTAGAAATCTCTTTTGATCCCTTTTATTCTAAATCCCTCATTCCAAGCATTTCAAAGCAAAATCTAACGTAAAGGGAGAGTAAAAGCTTAAGTGTTAGATTCATTGCAAGAGCTTCAATTTACATTATATTTCTTCAATAAAATCAAAGTGTTGTAAGAAATAGCTTTCGTTTTCTACATTTGTAATTAATTCTACATTGAATTTGCTATGTCTTGGAAGGCTTATTATGTTACTTCATAATATGTATTGAGTAGCAATCGCCCGTTAGAGAGATTTTGATTGTGATGATTTTTCAGCCAAATCAAGGAGTAAAGTAGCTTGCTAGCAATAGTAGAACCTTAATCTAGGTGGGGATTAGCATGTGGATGGGGCTAGTTGAGACTGAATCGCATAAAAATAAGCTTTCTTTATTCTTTTACTTACATTTTATATTCTTGTGGTAATTGTTTTTATATTTCTTGTTGTTATATTTTTTACTTGCAAATATTTTTGAAAGCACCATGTCAATCACCCTCCCTCCTCCCTCCCTCCCCACTAAAAGTAATTTCATATATTCAAACACACTTTCTCGACTTTGGCTCCATGATTCATATCAATTTGCTTATTTAGCCAAGGAGCATTTCCAACTACAACAAATTTATAGTTCTCTACATCTCACAAGCACAAAAAAATAAGATTTTTTATAAAGAACAAAAAAAAAAGCAATAAAATCATAATTAATTTTGTAGTTTTTTTTATAAGTGAAAAGATATCTCCTTATCACTGTCAGCATTACATTTCATCAAAAAATAGTGCAGGAAATTACCTTGTAGGAGAAACACCTTCCATCGTAATGTACTTTATGATTATTCCTCAAACTGTCAAAGACAGCCTTGTTGCCCATGATATCAACATAGCATGCTTCATTAATTTGCTCTGGTGTGAAAGCTTGCCTTGTCTGCACAAAGGTGATCAAAATTCCTATGTCACTATCCACTTGAATGTTAAAAGACACATGCATCTATGCATGCGTAGGTTCTCATATCACAAAATAAGCACATAGTCTTAAGAAAAAACACTGAAGATGTTAAAAGTTTTAATGCACGTGTTTCAGGCTCCTATCCTATCTTTTCAACAAGTATAATTGTGGATAACATGCAAGTATAAGATTGTGTTTATATAAGGATTAGCTTAAAATAAAAAAAAATAAAAAAAAAAAAAAAAAAAATTAAAAAAAAAAAAACTTATTTTAAGGAAACAAAAACAAAATGGCAAAGGCAAATAATGGTGGTAAGTACCAGTCCTTTTCTCGCTGATTTTATGTTTTGAGTAGGAATTAGCTTAACCAGGCTGATAGGTTCTCCAATGAAATACCTTATTTAAAATTTCAAAAAGGTAGACCGATATTACTGATTACCTTGACAACCCTGCTAATAACTAGCAATTCAGAGAAAAAATGCTGTTCAAGTCGCATCATTCATGATTGCAATTATAAATAAAAGGGTTTTAAGCCCATGCCTCCAGAAGTAAATCAATCACACGCTTTATCTGAGCGCCAACTGGGGAGCTTCCTAATAGCATTGATGTGCTGAAGCCTTTCTGTATCATTTGAAAATTTCACAGGGGCAGCAACTCGTGATGGAGCTGAAGAAGTGCTTGGAGGTGCCTGTTTTTGAGAATGGGTGGGCCTTGAACTTCGATTAGCTATACTAGTGAGCGTAGATTGGCACTTCTCCTGTTGCTGTTTAAACTTGTTAAGGCTCTCTTGCAACGACATCAGAAAAACTGATGGTGATACCTATAACAAACATTCCATGGTCAAAATCAATTATTGTTTTCTTGTTAGACACAAGGAAAAATAAAAAAGATATTGCAGTAAAGATCTATCACATCGAAGGGGCTGTTTGGCAACAAGATTTATGCAGGATTTAAGCCAAATCCTACCAAAAGGTACTTGAGCGCCCGCTTAATCTCACGGCGGAATAGATCCACCGTCTCCCCTTTGGAACGTAAATCCTGAATTTAGTAAACCTGAAATTCGGCGGATTTACTGGAATTGGCCGAAGAAGCGCGCGAAAGGGGGAAAGTTACCTTCACAGCGAGCGAGCTTCCGTAGTTGCTTCCGATCCAACAGTAAGGGAACGTAGTCGAATGAGCGAAGTCGACAGCAGGAGCCGAAGAGGCGACTCGTGCAAAACTGTATCTCACGCGCAGCAACGACGAAATAGAGAAGACGAAAATGCAAACCCTCGACAGCTCGGTAAATTATTGGTTCAGTGACCGAATGCAGAGATGGGTCGCATATTAATAAAATATTATTTAAAATTAACACAATTAAAGTGCAACTAAAACTTAACTAAAGCGCAATCAAAGTGCAACTAAAGCGCAATCAAAGCGCAACTAAAGCGCAAGTCAAAAAGCGCAACTAAAGCGCAACCAAAGCGCAACTAAAACGCAAGCTGACGCGGCAGTTTTTTATTGGATGTCCGAACTTATTTTTCGCCTCCGGTCACCTGACCCAATAATTTATATTTAAGGCTATTATTGCCTATTTATTGAGAATTAATTAATAGTATTTAATTTAATTAATAATATTTAAAATATTAATAGTATGATTATTGCATAAATTAATTATCCAATGTAAATTAATTAAATAATTCACTTAAATATAAATTAATTAAATAATTATCGAATGCAAATTAATTAATTAATATAATTTGAAATAAAATTAATTAATAATATAATTAATAGTATAAATAATTATTAAATAATTAATATAATTTAACAACTATGTTGCTAAATTGTCTTCAAGATTTATTAAATTCAAATTTATATAATTTTGTAAATCCTACTAAAATTAAATCCTATTTATTGTCAAGTATGCTGAAGACTAAATTAATTAACATTATTAAAAAAATATTGAAATACAAAATCTTGTTTCCCCTCCGTTTTAGACCAAATTATAAAAAGGAGCATATTTCAATTACGATTTAGTCGAAGGAGCATGTTTAAAAGTTAATTTAAGAGGAACATATAAGTAAAACAAAATTCTATATTCAAAAAACACGTTAAACATTTTTCCAAAATTTTAGAAAATGTAAAACAATATAGCGCATTCAAGTAGAATGTGGAAATCAGTTTTCCACATTCAATAGAATGTGGAAAACACTTTTTGTATATTTGACTGAATGTCGAATAGTGTTTTAGAGTGCGGAAAAGTTACTCTCATAATGAATTTTTTTACATAATTTGATAGAGAGTTTGTTATTAAAGAAGTTAAATCAAAACTTATATAACTAACTTTTTATTTTACTAACTTAAGTTATATAGTATGTATACATAACTAACATTTTTCATTATATATTTCTTGATACATAACAAAAAAATCATCTTGATCCGACACAAATCTTTATGCATATTTGAATTAGAAACTTTCAATATTAAATTTGGGACCATCCAAACTCTGATCATAGCTTATAATCAAATTAAACATATTTACAAGATGAACCCAATGATACCAAATCATTCTAATCCGAGTCCAAATAAGCTTGAATCAAAGGACTAAAGCTTATTTGAAAGCTTCAAAGCATTATGTGTGGGTAATCATATAACCTCCAAATATGTCATGCTTATAGTCAAATCGAGCGGCTTGACGAAATGAATCCAATAAGCCTAAGATCGCTTAATTTTGAAATCATTAAGGCACTTAAATGCTCGATGAATGCTCTATAATCGAAAGAATCACTTTAAGTTGTTTGATTTAGCACTCCAAATTTACCTTGGATATTCTTCATATTTATCGAGCATGTAACTCCCAAAAAAAACTCTAAATAAGAGAGAAAAAGGGATAGTTCTCTAGCATTTTTCAACTATCTTTGCCGCCGTCGACAACCATCATTATCATTGAGGATCCATATCATAAATCTCTACCATTTCCAGAGTAATAACACGATTTAACCCTATTGTTGGGTATAAAAGTCCACCTGTGAACATCCATAATCTATATTCGAAAAATCAAATCATGTTGTTAGGTATTAATTGTCATATTTGATTTTTATACTTCTCTTCCTATTCAACAAATAAGAAATAAGGATCTCTGTATCACTTGTTACATTGTGGATTTTATAACTGAGCTAGGCCTCATAGTTTTTCTCTTTTTGGGTTTTTCACATAAAAAAATGCTCTAGTCGATCTTGCTTTTTTTATTTGTTCGTGCTAAATCTTTTTGCATTGCTAATATGTTAAACAAGCACTTCATCGTCTCAAATTTCCTAACACAACAATTTTGCGCCGTCTAGGAAAAACATTTCAATATACTTTTAAAAGTTCTCACCTTTAATAAAATAAGGGAGAAACGCAAAAGGAGTATTTCATGCATGTAAGCATACACAAAAAATGCTTAAAGATATTTTGAGAAGGTGTTAAAGACAACTTAAATCACATGCATTAATATCCATCATTATGTTGACATGTCCTCTTTAAGGTCCAAGGCTCACTTTCTAGCAATTTTAAAATAATTATCCATACTCTAACATGTGATCTTTTTTTATTTTTTTCAATGTTGCGTTTTCTATGAGAAGAAGTGTCTTCCGACAAAAATTTTCGTTATTTATACCACGCTTATTTCTCAAATTTTATGTCATAACTTAATCTTTTGAGTTCATTATTTTGATTTTTCAAGTATCATTGATATATCATCAAAAAATTAACTTGATCGGGCACGAATCTCGAGGCAAAAATCAAGTTGAAAACTTCAAAAATTAAATTCATGAATGTAAACTATGATTTCAGCAAACTTATAGTCGAAATGAACGTCTTGAAAATACGAACCCAACGACACCAAATTCGACTCAATCCGAGCCCAAATGAGTCCAAATCAATGACTCGAAGCACATTTGGAGTGTTCAAACTATAATTTAGATTATCAAACAATTTTCAAATATGGTGTGCTTATAATCTAATCAAGCGGCTCGACGAAACAAATCCAACGAGCCCAAGATCGTCGAATTCTGATATCATTTGAGCCTTCAAATGCTTGATAAACTGTCCAAGATCAAGGGATTATACATCGGTCGTCTATTCGAACCACTCCCAATTCACCAATGTTCTTCCTCCTATTTACTGATCATGTCACTTTTATAAAACTATAAATATACCTCTTTATTTTTCTTGAGAGAGGACCCAAACAAGAAGATAAGAAGAGAAGAGAATAAAGAAAATGAAGAGAATGAAGAAGCTCCTCCTTGTATATCGTCGAATTTTCACCCGGCAACCGACCGACGCCGGAATTAACCAAGGAAGCAAAAAGAGAAGGAAAAAGAGAAGGAAGAGACTCCACCTCGACCACCGCTGGAGTTCCACCCGAACTCCAAGTGACACTGGAGTTCCGCCCGACCATCAAGTGATGTCGGAGTTCCGCCTGATCTCAAAGTAATGACGAAGTTTTGCCCGACTCCAAGTGACGCAAGAACTCTATCCAACAACCGACTGATGCCAGTTTTCTACCTGATCGCCAACTGAGACCAACATTTCGATATTCGTTTGTAACTGAATTGAACCCGAGAGTTGTTATTGTAATATGATCGTCCTAAGTTTTAGGAACGAGTCAGCCTCTTGCAACCTAAGCAAACACATTGGAATTTTTTCAACTAAGCGTGTCCTTATGATTTTTCCTTTCCAGGATTTTTCACGTAAAAATCTTGATGTTCTTTCATCTTTTGTTTGTGTGTTAGATATCCGTACAATGCTAAGCTGAAATTTTTTTAACTATATCATCGCATATATTCTAGTCCGCAACAATCATAATTAATTAAAATTTAGAGTTTTATTAAATTATGGTTTTGAAAGTATGATTATTCTTTAATTTTAATTTTATTAGATCTTCTATAAAATGTTACATTTTCAAAGCTTTATTCTATAATTTATTATGGCATTTAAAAAAAATCAAATAATTTCATTAATTATCACTATTTAAAATGTTGTTTAAATAATAACTTAAACAAGCTGCCTGCGTTTAATAGATTTTTCTTTTATATATATATATATATATATATATATATATATATATATATATATATATATATATATATATATATATATATATATATATATATATATATATATATATATATATATATATATTCATATGATTTTTGGGAGACCAATTTAAGAAAAGTAATTATTCTCATTACTTAACTCAAAATTAAAATAGAATCTAAAAATAATACATTTTATCAACAAGTAGGATTTAACTTTATTGGGCTTTAATAAACCTTGTAAATTCGAATGCATTAAATCCTACTAAAATTAAATTCTGAAAAATTTTAATTTAAAGTGATTAGTTTAAAAAAAAAAAATTTAATTTTTATTTTAATACAAGTTATATGTTAATTTTAATAATATTTTTTGTCAATAAATTACACTTAAAAATAATATAATTATGAAACAATTTAATTATGAAATAATTTATGACAATTTTAATTATTATGACTAACTAATCATTATAAATAAAATCATTAGAATTTAAACTATTAACAACTAATTTTTTTGGGGAATATTATCAATTAAATTAATTTGTTAATTATTTATTAATTGTATTATATTCTTAATTAACTTTAATTGAATTAATTAAACTAAATTAAATTATTCCTATATAGCGGCGGATTTGCTAGGTTTCCTTTTTCCCTCTCCACTGTCCGTTGCTCTTCGACTTCGCCGCCAAGGCGCGCAGAAATTATTCTGCGCGGTGTCCCGGTGAGTTTACACACTATATGCATATACAGTACACAGTGTGTATCACGCCTCCTCGCCGTTCGTCTGTTCGATCGGAAGTAAAGAGAACGTCGATAGCTTGTTCATTTTCCGTTCGCGCGCTTCTTCGGCCAAATCTTGTAAATTCACCGAACTCCCGGATTTAGCAAATCAGGATTTACGGCAAAAAAGAGCGAAACGGAGTCGCTGTGAGATTTAACGGTTCCCTAATAAATCCTGTTTGGCAGGATTTAGCATAAATCCTGTATCCAAACAGCCCCATCGAGATGAAGAGGCAGAGGGTGAAGAATTTTTCTCGAACCAGAGGAGGCAAGAAGAAGCCCAAATCCATCTCCAATGGGGACGATCCGTTCTTCGAAGCTGACGCGAAGCGACGGCGCAAGGGAGTTACGGCATTCAACGACAAAGAGGAAGTCGAGAGCTTGCCTAGCGACGAATCTGAGGCCGAGGTGGTGGGTGGAGAGGATCAAGGGGAGGAGCCTGAGGAGACCGCAGCAGAAACAAGGTTCCGGATGGCTAAGGAGCATCTTGAAAGGATTAGAGCTGCGGCAAAGAAGCTTGAAGAAGAGGAGGGGGTTGGAGAGGGTGATGAGATAAATATGGAGGAGAGGGAAGGGAGGAGGGACTCTCTTGTCGCTGAGATACTGCAGAAGGACCAGCTCGAGGCAAGTGGTCGTGTGAGGCGGTTGATAGCTTCAAGGTGCCACATTTATTTTCAACTTGCACAATTTGTCTTTCTCTGCCACAGTAGCAAATGTGTGTTTGTTGGTTTTGAGGATTTGTTATTTATTTTATCAGTGATTCCGGATAATCTTGTAAAAGTTATAATGTGTTTAATGCGCACAAGCGAATTAGATTGTTGCTTTGCTTCAAATGCCTCTATTTCAGAAACTATCGCCAAGTATTGATTACTGTTCGCTTGCGACAATGTAGGGTTTTGAATCCTGAACCTGATGATGAGTTCAAAGTGCTGGTGAAGCACCGGATGTCCGTAACTGCAGTAGGACTAGCTGAAGATGATCGTAGAGGGTTCTCAGCTTCTAAAGATGGAACCATTTTGCATTGGGATGTTGAAAGTGGAAAACATGAGAAGTATTTGTGGCCTAATGAGGATGTACTGATTTCACACCGTGCAAATGGTCCTCAAAATTCAACATCAAAGAGGAGTAAGAACGTCTTAAGTTTGGCTGTCAGCTCTGATGGCCGCTATTTAGCTTCTGGAGGTTTAGACAGAGATGTGCATCTGTGGGATACTCGCACACGTGAGCACATCCAGGTAATCTTGATATTTCTATGATGTCTAAATACAATCAACAATAGCAACAACATCAACAACAAACCATTATCCCACTACTTGGGATGAGCATGTCTAAATAATTTTTTTTACTAGAAAGCTGCTTTAAGAAGCAGTAAAAAAGCCATCCCAAACGAAACCTTAATTTGCACATTGCTTTTGTTATTCCTTATGTTTGAAACCAAAGTATACAACATTTCTGTAGCCTTTAATAATTTATAATGTTAAATGTAAACCAGATGTCTATTTAGGCAAATTTCCATTTAGGCAAGTTTCTCTTTTGATGACATTTATTTATATAGATTGCTATATTTTGCACCAATTTAATATTGATGTAGAAATAGTTCTCAATTCAGAGTTGTTGTCTTCTGTATAACATACGATCATCATGCTTAAGTATACCTGCAATGGAAGGCCAAATTTGTTTATTAGTTGTATTAATATGCATTTTTTTGGTTATTCTGGTCCCTAATCTTTGTTATATTTAACAGGCATTCCGTGGCCATAGAGGCCCTGTAACCTGCCTTACTTTTAGGCAGGGAACTCCACAACTCTTCTCTGGCTCCTTTGATCGAACAATCAAGCTTTGGAATGTAGAGGACAGAACCCACATGGACAATCTTTTTGGTCATCAAAGTGAAGTGTTGACTATTGATTGTTTGCATAAAGAGCGGCTTCTAACAGTTGGCCGTGATCGGACTATGCGGTTATGTGGTCGGTTTGTCCTAATTCTAATAATAACTAAAATATTTGTCATATTTTTAGCATCTGTAGATTTTCCCCACATTTGCTAGAAGGAAAAAAGCCCATGGTTCCTGTTCAAACTTATGTTTTTAATCATATTTAAATCGATATGCTGAAGTTTCAGGGAATCATGCTATTTTATCCCATTGCCACATGAGATGCAAATATGGTTAGAAAGTTTTGAACAGCAATAGTTGCTCTAGAAATTTTTTTTTTTCATATTTTAATAGGCTTGTAGAATCTAGTGGCCACACAAACTGAAATGGCTCAAATGCATAGGCAGTTTTTGCAAATGTGATTTGGTAGATTAAGAGATAATTCCCTGGGGAGAACATAGTTTCATGGGTAACAAACCTATCAAGGTGGATTTTCTTTTGGGATTTGCTTTTTAGTTTGCTGTTTATATGAATGAAAGTTCCTTTCTCAAATCTTTATGAGATACTGTTCCTGTAACATTTTCTATGAAGCGAGGATTGAGTAGCCCAAGGAACCATTTCCCAAGATTATAAGTGGTTATGTGCAGATTTGAATCAGAAGCCTATCTACTTGAAAGGCAATGGTAATGGAACTTTAGAATGCTGAAATCATTTTCAGGCAAATGCCATAATATTGTAGAAGCTTTTTGTGAAAGTTGACTATTTACCTGATTTTCTTGTAATTGAGACAATGCGTATCATCACCATTAGTTTTCTGCAATAATAGTTTTTTAAGATGTCTCCAAATTCATGGTTTTCTAATTGAACAAAATGTAAAATCATATTTATTGTTGAATTATGGGGTATTTATGCACATTTATAATAAAAGTATTAATGGGACTATAATAGACAATAAATTATTTAAAGGTGTATGCATTGTGGAAGAAGATACTATTGTAAGAGTAGAAAACTTAAATAAATCGCCCATTAGATAGCTGTATACAGGAGGTTAGCCGTAGGGAATCGTGTTGACCTTTATTGATGGACGTTGCACGGAGGAAACGTAGCTGGTAGCCTGGATTTCAGAATTAATTTCTATAAGCCTGGTCTATGGATTGTGGAATCCAATAGCTCGAGTCTTGATCACAAGAAGAGTGGCAATGGTAGAAATTCCTTGGATAATTTAGAATTCAAATAGCATTCCTGATTTCCTAGCATTTATGTAGAATATATATTATTTCCAGATTTTACTAATCATAATGTGGTAGGAAGTTGGAAGACCGGTGTTTTCTCTATCAATTGGCTAACTTTTGTGATTTCTTTTGCAGCAGACTGAGAAATATCTGTGAATTTTTCTTCGATCTTATTTATGTTAGCATTTGTAGGTTCTCCATGTTTTAGTTCTGTTAGGATTTAGCAAATCACTTAAGTATGACTTTGGTGTTTGCAAAGGATTTATATCTATTAGGTCTAATACGTTGTTATGTTTCTATAATTCATGAAATTTTGTTGACTGCATTTTAATTTTTTTATTATGCCCAAGTTCTAGGCATGGCATGCCAATAATTTTTCTGAATGCATCGGGCCTGTTGTGTGACAGAAAAGTATAGCTTAAACTTAAGGGAAAATTCTATAAGATGGTGGTGATACCTGCAATGTTGTATGGCACAAAATGTTGACCATTAAAAGGGAAGCATAAAATTAGGTTAAATTTTGCAGAGATGAGGATGCTCAAGTGGACGAGTGGCTTCACTCTTAGAGATAGAATGCAAAAGGAGTATATACGTGAAAGGTTGGAGTAGCTCCTCCAGTGGAAGATAAGATTGGAGAGAGTTGCCTTAGATGGTTTGGGCACATAAAACGTTGGCCTTCTGATGATCCAATTAGGAGATTACATGTATTAGATTTGGCTTATGTTAAGAAAGGTAGAGGTAGATCTAAAAAGATATGGTTAGAAAATATTATAAATGAATTTTTTATTAGATTTAGATGAGAATTTGACTCTTAACAAGACATAATGGAGAAAAAATATTCATTTAATTGACCCCACGTAGTGGGTTAAAGGCTTGGATGTTGCTGTTGTTGTTGGGTTTTGTAGCAAAATTTCACAAACCTTTCAATGAAGGTGGTATGTTCCCCTTACATTAATTGTTGAAATGGAAATAACAAAACCAGCAGGATAGAGAGTGCTTTGGTAATAATGTCTCTTGTATCTAATGTTTAAAATTGCGTAATCGGGTATTAAGGCGTTTTTCGTTCGTGAGGCGAGGCGTAAGCCTCAAGGCGTATTGAGGCGTAAGCCTCAAAATCAAAAAATTGTGTAAACATAAAATGATAAATTTTGTATATACTAATGAATAAATAATATATAAAACATAAAAATGCACAATATATGAAGTGAAATCAAAATATCCCAATAATAAGATAATATGAAATATAGTTCAACTCAAACTCCATCTTTCCCAAATCATAGTATTCTTTTCATTAACATATAATTCCAAAAATAAATAGCAATGACATATCACATAAGAACTCATAAGTCATCAGCACTGTCATCACCATGTTTAAAAATGCGCAATTAGGTATTGAGGCGGTTTTTGTTTGTAAGGCAAGGTGTAAGCCTCAAGGCATTTTGAGGCGTGAGACTCAAAATAAAAAAATTGTGTTAAGTGCAAATAAATGTTAAAAGTAAATTTTTATATAATACTCAAATAATATGTTAAAAAATGGCGACGGGTTAGAGGTTAAGGAAGTTGAGAGGAAGTTGCTGCGACTATGGCGTACACGAAGTGTGATTTGTTTGCGGCTTTACTTCAGGATTTATGTAAGTCTTAATATATTTTGGGTGAGGCGTAAGCCTCATGTCAGTGAGGCGAGGCGCGCCTTAAGGCGGGCCTCAAAAAAGTTGAGGCGCAAGCCTCATAAAAAACACTTAAGGCGTAAGCCTCAAGACGCTTTTCACTGGAATTGCACAAAGGCGGGCCTCAAGGAGAGCTTCATATTGCGCAATTTTAAACCATGCTTGTATCCTTGCAGAACTTGGGGAGGATTGCTCAATTGAAGATCCCAAAATACGGAATATAGGAGTTAACTTTCCCATAATCTGCTTTATTATCAAACTTAACTCCAAAAGACTAAGCTACTCAATCTTTCATTATCTCATGTTGCTGTGTACTGCCTTCCATTCCATCCTTGCTTGAGCTGAGTTCGCCACTGGTGGGGGTCAACTCACTAGGCTACAATCTGTATTCATCATTATGCACTGCTAAATATTTGATGCAGTAGACAAATAATTGTTCAATTTGTGATGTGAGATATATATTCCATAAGAAAGGATTGTGATATGAGAGATGTATTTTGATGGATTAAAATTATTTGTGAAATATCTCTTAATCACACATTCCAAACAATAGGAGAAATAAATACATCCCATAATTTTATCATGATTTTGATAAATATGTATTCTTCTCCAGTCAATTCAAACACACAATAATGATTAAATGTTATGTTAGATGCTCCACTTTCAAGAAGCTTTTTAATTTAGTCGCTCTATTTTCCTATTCACATTCTACCATTTTTCTTTATTTCTATAACTATTATGGAGTTGCTGCCTTGTGGTCCTTTTTCTACGGTGGCCGTTGTTTCGATTGAGGCCACGAATATTTCTATTCCTATCATTATTTGTGGATTTTCCTTGTGGATCATCCTTTCTGACTATTTCTAAAGGTTTGTTTTTGCCACTAGTGCTTCTTACAGTTTATTCATGGGTTGGTGTTTTTTTGCGAGTTTCTTTATTGTCTTATCTTCTTATAGCTGATTGTGACTTTGGACGATCAAGTCATTAATAAGAGTACATATTTTAGATATCTCGGATCTATTGTTTAGATTGATGGTGAAATAGATGGGGATATTATAAGTAGAATTCAAGTTGGATGGTTGAAGTGGAGGAATGCATATTGCTTGTTGTGTGATAGAAAAACCCTCCTCAAACTTAAGGGAAAATTTTATAAGATGGTGGTGAGACCTGCAATGCTTTATGGTGCAGAATATTGGCCATTAAAAGAGAAGCATAATACTAAGTGTTGCAGAGATGAGGATGCTCAGGTGGATGAGTGGATTTACCCTTAGAGATAGGATATGAAAAGAGCATATACATGAAAAGGTTGGAGTAGCTCTAGTGAAAGATAAGATTAGAGAGAGTTGCCTTAAATGGTTTGTTCACATAAAACGACAGCCTTCCGATGACCCGGTTAGGAAAGTAGATGTATTATATTTGATTTATATTAAGAAAGGTAGTGGTAGACCTAAAAAGGCTTGGTTATAAAACATTAGAAATGTTCTTTCTTTATTAGATTTAAACGAGAATTTGACTTTTAACAGGACAATGGAGAAAAAAGATTCATGTAGCCGATCCCACGTAGTGGGACAAAGGCTTGATTTTGTTGTTGTTGTAGTTGCTTTCAAGAAAACATGAAATTTAAAATTCCATTTGTTTGAATGTATCCATAGTTACATTTCAATTATATATTTTTTTTCACAACATTGGATTAGTTTCTTTTAGGGGCTGTTTGGTTGCCTGAAAAAGAAATGCAGTGTAAAGTAAATACAGTGTAAAGTAAATGCAATGTATTCTGAATACTTTGAGACTGTTTGGATTTTTGCAAAATAAACACAGGAGAATTGTTTCCCTTGTTTGTTTAGGTAGAACCAGAGTAAAGTAAAAGCAGCTTTTTTATAATAATTTATTTTTACACCTCTAATTTGAGCTTGAGCTTAATTAATTAATTATGATGAGAAAGACTTCATTTGGGACGACTTTCTTATTGCTTCTTAAAACAACTTTTCAATTTAAAATTTTTAATTTTTATATTTACACTGAAAAATAGATTTAAGAAGCAATAAAAAAATCATCCCAAACAAAATTTAAGTCTTTGTTTGGGACAACTTTTTTATTGCTTTCTAAAATAGCTTCTTACTACATAAAATTTTGTTCAAAAAAATTGTACCAAAAATTACTTTAAAAAACAGTAAGAAAGCCGTCGATAACATAAGCTAAGGCTTCATTGCGTCGACGGGATTGTCTAGACCGGTGGAGTCGATGTCGAGCAACTGGCCGGCGACGAGACCCTTAGCTCCGATGCAGCGGGCGAGCTCGGCCGTAGCACTGACAAAGATTGCGGGGGAATTGGTTTGGAGGAAGGGTAGTTTCTGAGATCGACGAGATGGCGGAAAGCGAGGGCGAGGAGAGCGTTGCCGGCGAGGACGGCGACGGGCTGACCACGCCGGAGAGGCGGAGATCATCGTTATCCATACATGGGAGATCGTCGTGGATGAGAGACATGGTGTGAATCATTTTGACGGAGCAGGCGGGGGGAATCGGTAGGGCCTCGTCGCCATCGATGATTTCGCAGATTTTGTAACCCGCTCAATTTGAGCGGGTTTTGAAGTCACGCAAACGGGTCATCCTAATACACCCCTTATGCTTCCGAGGAGTTACTTATGTTCTGCTTAAAACTAACCAAACGCCTTAATTCACGAAATACATGTAAAATAATTACTTTACCCGGGTAATTTTGCATACCAAACAGCCACTTAAATAGATTGTTTGTCTAAAAGACAAACATGTTTTATTTGAATCAAACTTATTTATGTAATTTGCTAGTTATTAGAGAAAAAAATTTGTTGAATCTTATAAATACTCAGAATAAGTTTTACTATACTTTTCTCCACTTGGAATTATTTAGAATGTTTGCATTATGGAGCATTTAAGAAATTTATCACTCTCGTTATCATATTCTGCTGCAATACACATTATTCATTATCATGTTTTTTTTTTCTGAAGTTTGATATTAATTATAATAATTTTAGCCCTATTTTTGTTGCTAAGCATATGTAGAATTCAAAAAAATAGGTAAGGTCAATGTTTTTTGCATATCCAAAAAGGTTTTCCCTCTTAAGAAATTAACTTCAAGAAAGAAATAGATCATATAAATTTGTAAAGTGTATTGGGACAAAAGAATACAAATTCAAAATTTTGTAAATATTTTTGTATTTAGTTGGTTTTGATTGAATTTAGTTTTACTTTAAATTCTTCTTTCTCTCCAACTTGTTCTTTTGATTTCACATCAAATGCATCAACTTCATATTTGTAAATATGCCAAAGCTACGATTATTGTTGAGATGGTGTTGGCTATTGATGCTGGTATCATTAATATCTAGTGAAATGGAAAGACATCTACATGTGATGTTCCATTGATATATTCTTGTGCTGAATTGATCAATTGTGCATAAATCTGTAGAATAATATCAACTAAACCATTCGACAAAGGGCAAAAATTTTTCAATCTGAAGAGATTTGATGTACTAGCTCTTGATTTCTATTCCTATTTCTATGGTTATCGTGGAATGACTGCCTTGCTATATTATTCCTATCATTATTCTTATTGGTTATGTTAGATGTTGTTTCTATGCTGGTGGTGGTGATTTAGGATAAATTAGGGTTACAGTATCTAAATGCAACTAATATGATGCATTTATGATTTCTTGCAAAGGAAATTTAGGATTTGCAGTTCACATATCACCAATTAATTCAACAGCTAGCCTTTTTTAAATATAAACAAACAATTATACAAATAAAACCTAGATGATAAAGAAATGGTCAAAATATTTCAAGAAATTTAACAAGGAATTAGAAGTATAAAATCAACGCCTAATTGAATTTAATTTTAATAAAATCAATTTTGATCAAAATCAAGAGCATTAAACAAATAAGTATTTGATTTTATAGATTAAATAAAATAATGAATGATAATACCGAAGTAAGAAATTCTGATCTTATGTGAGTATGAGGATTTGATTGCCCTGGAATGAAGTAGTCACATTTGTGCCGTATTCAAAGCAATCACATATCCAACTTGCTCTTACAAGATTGAAAATTGAAAAGAAAATTATATTAGGGCAAAAAATATGTTCAATTACATGACTTATACACATCTATACTACTATTATAAATGGGACTTGAGTTTCCACCCATAGCAAATCTTGACCATTCATTTTTTTTTTTTTTAAATTATCTTGTCCTTACATTGTATTATAAATCATTAATAAATTTAAAAATAATACTTATGTAATTTAATACACCTTAAATACACCTCATCAAAATTGATTTTAATTCTTCTAAATGCTTGAGTTTTCATCCGTTTCATTTAATTAATAACTGCATGACGTTTTAATTACATTTAAGTAAGAACTAATTGTTGGAATGCCAAATATTTTAATTGCATTTATTCTCATTTTATTTGTACATTTAATTTATTTTAAAACTTATTTAATTAAATGCATGACATTTTAAATTTTAATTGCATTGCATTTATTCTCATTTTATTTGTACATTTAAATTATTTTAAAACTTATTTAATTAAATACATACAACAACAACAACAACATCAAGCCTTTATCCCACTACGTGGGGTCGGCTACATGAATCCTTTTTCTCCATTGTGTCCTATTAAAAGCCAAATTCTCGTTTAAATCTAATAAAGAAAGGTCATTCCTAATATTTTCTAACCAAGTCTTTTTAGGTCTACCCCTACCTTTCTTAACACAAGTCAAATCTAATACCTCTACTCTCCTAACCGGGTCGTCGGAAGCTTTTTATGTGACCAAACCATCTAAGGCGACTCTCTCTAATCTTATCTTCTACTGGAGCTACTCCAACCTTTTCACGTATATGCTCATTTCGTATCCTATCTCTAAGGGTAAAGCCACTCATCCATCTAAGCATCCTCATCTCTGCCACACTTAACTTAGTATTATGCTTCTCTTTTAATGGCCAACATTCGGCACCATAAAGCATTGCAGGCCTCACTACCATCTTATAGAATTTTCCCTTAAGTTTGAGGGGTACATTTCTATCACATAACAAGCCCGATGCATTCCGCCACTTCAACCATCCAACTTGAATTCTGTTGATAATATCCCCATCTATTTCACCATCACTCTGAACAATAGATCCAAGATATCTAAAACGTGTACTCTTATTAATGACTTGATCGCCCAAAGTCACAATCCCCTCACTAGGACTATTACTACTAAAATTACACTCCATATATTCCGTTTTAGATCTACTCAAGCGAAAACCTTTAGACTCTAAGGTTGACCTCCATAATTCAAGTTTACCTTCAACTCCCTCTCTAGTCTTATCAACAAGAAGAATATCATCAGCAAAAAGCATACACCAAGGTACATCATCTTGCAAATGTATAGTGAGAACATCCATGACTAAAGCAAAAAGATATGGGCTTAAGGCTGATCCTTGATGTAACCCAACCGAAATAGGGAAATACTTGGTCAAACCACCTTGTGTTTGAACACAAGTAATAGCTCCTGCATACATATCTTTAATGATTTGAATATAAGCATTATTGACTCCTTTCTTATCAAGAACTCTCCATAGCACTTCTCTTGGAACTTTATCATATGCTTTTTCTAAATCAATAAATATCATATGTAGATCCTCCTTATTTCCTCTATATTTTTCCATCAAACCTCTGAATAAATGTATGGCTTCCATAGTCGACCTACCCGGCATGAATCCAAATTGATTTTGAGAAACATTAGTATCACGCCGCAACCTATGCTCTATAACTCGCTCCCATAATTTTAAAGTATGACACATTAACTTAATACCTCTATAATTCGTGCAATCCTGTGCATCGCCTTTATTCTTAAAAATAGGAATTAATACACTCATTCTCCACTCATCTGGCATCTTTTTAGTCTTCAAAATAGTATTAAAAAGTTTAGTAAGCCAAGAAATCCCTTCATCTCCTAAGCATTTCCACACCTCTATTGGAATATCATCAGGTCCAACAGCTTTTCCACCCTTCATTCTATTTAAAGCCTCTCTAACTTCAGTTTTACTAATACGCCGATAAAAACAGAAATCTTTACTTTCATTTAGGGTGCTAAGGTCACTATAGTCAATCTTATTTTCACACTCTTCATTAAAAAGTTTAGCAAAATATCTCATCCACCTTTGTTGAATATCATCTTCTAAGAAAAGTATTTTTTGATCTTCATCCTTAATACACTTCACTTGAACTAAATCCTTACTACTCCTATCTCTTTGTTTGGCTAACTTATACATATATCTTTCTCCCTCCTTAGTATTTAATCTATTATTATATAAATCGCTAAAAGCTAATGTCTTTGCATCGCATATTGCTTTCTTAGAATCCTTACGAGCCACTTTATATAATTCCCAATTATCAGAATTTTTTTAAAATTAAACCAATTTTTATAACAAATCTTCTTATTTTTAATCTTTTCTTGCACAATTGGATTCCACCACCAACTATTTTTACTATTAGGAGCTTTTCCCTTAGATACTCCAAGCACATCTTTTGCAATATTCTTAATATCACTAGCCACTTTTTCCCACATAACATTAGCATCCTCATGCACAGACAAAATCTTAAGATCTAAAATCTTACTCACAAAATATTTTGGTTAATATTCTTTAAATGCCCCCATCTAATCCTCGAAAAACGTTTTACTTTTTATTTTTTATTTTATGCCCCTTTATCTTAAAGTCCAAAACTAATAATCGATGTTGGGTACATAAACTTTCACTCGGAATAACTTTACAATCTTTGCAATCTAAACGGTTTAATTTTCTAATAAGAAAATAGTCAATCTGGGTTGTACTACATCCATTTTTATAAGTGATGAGATGCTCATTCCTTTTCTTCTTAATAAGGTATTAGCAATTGAAAAATCATAAGCTAAACAAAAATCTAATATGGTCTTTCCACCTTCATTCGTCGTTCCAAATCCATGGCCACCATGAATGCTTTTAAAATCATCTACCTCTTTACCAACATGTCCATTTAAATCTCCTCCAATAAAAACTCTTTCTTCAAGAGGTATATTTTGTATTAATTCTTCCAAGTCATTCCAAAAATTTAATTTAGAACTTATATCCAAACCTACCTGAGGAGCATAAGCACTTATAATATTAACAATCTTATCCTCAACAACAATCTTTAAAGCTATAATTCTATCACCAATCCTATTAATTTTTATAACATTATCCTTTAAACTCTTATCTATAATGATACCTACACCATTTCTAGTACGACTCCTACCCGAATACCAAAGTTTAAATCCTAAACTATCGATTTCCTTAGCCTTCTCTCCAACCCACTTAGTTTCCTGAATGCATAAAATATTTAATTTCCTATGAATCATAATATCTATTAACTCCATTAATTTACCTGTAAGGGAACCTATATTCCAAGTTCCTATCCTAATTTTAGTATCATGGACTAGCTTCTTTGCCCACATCCGTCCTTGATGTGGGAACCCTTGCCTATTTAACACTGCACCCGGGCGCCGGTGCAGCGGCCCTTGCACACTTGTCACTGTATTCAGGCCATACAGCGCGTCGCTTCCAGGGGACGCCCTAGCATTAACACAATTTCTTAAAGGATTCATGTCATTTTTGTTCGACAAGTTTTACGCTGGCTGTCGACTACCTAACGCAACCCTCCACTTTTCTCATCCAGGACTTGGGACCTGGCAACGACAGTGTTAATTAAATACATGACTTTTTAAATTTTAATTGCATTTAAATGAGAGCTAATTGTTGAAATGCCAAAGATTTTAATTGCATTTATTCCTATATTCAAATATAAATAACTAATATATTTATTTGCATTATATTTTTAATTTATGTCAATCTGATCAATTAAGAACATAATTCATTAATTAATATTCATTCTTTAATAACTGTTAAAATTTTATAATTTAATAATGAATAATTTAAAAAAAATTAAAATATAAATATAAATTTATTTTATAAAATAGACCTCCTAAGCTACACGCGTATTTTATTAGTATTATAGTATAAACGGATGGCCAATAGAATTTGAAATTAACATAATACATAATACTTCTATTATAAAAGCCACTTGAATTTCCTTTCAAATCAAATCTTGATCATCTATTTTATTTCTTCTAAAATTATCTTGTCCCTTCATTGTATTATAAATAATTAATAAATAAGTGTAACCCTTTATATTATTAGTTATTATTATTCATGAAATTGTGAAACTCCTCACATTAACTATCTGAAATTAAAATTGATAAAACTCACATTAATTGATTAAGAGTAATTAAAACTCATATCAAATATGACCATCCATCTAGCATTATTATATGAATGCTTCGTATTCCATTTTAGAAATTAAAATCTCGAGGAAACCCTTTGTATTCTCAATAATTATTATACTTTAAATTGTGAAACTTCTCACATTAAAAATCTGAAATACATTGCGGAATTCCTTCATAAAGTTGAAACCGGAGAAGGGATCATCGGAACTTGTCTGTAGCAGTGGAGAAAGAAAAAGCTTCCCTAGCGTGGTGATCAGAGTTTATCTTTGGCATTAGAGACGAGTTAAGTAGTTAACAACTTCCATTGCTCTTTCCATTTTTTAGGTATGCATATGAGTTTAACTCATATGTTATGAAGTAATACAACTTATGTTCATTCTAAACAAACAATAGTAATTGTCTTTATTATTATACAAACGCTTCCAATAGAAAAGATTTCGTAACCAAATTCAGCATTTTTTATCTTAAAAAATCATGGAAAAGAAGAAAACAAATGTTATTTGAATGCAAAATTATATGCATGATGTTATATTATGTCAGAATTCTTCATCTTCTCTAAATCAATTAAAAAAAATACTTTAAGAAGAATTTAAGTTGAAATAATACATTGAAATCTATATAATAAAAAATAAGATATTTTCATCAACATTTTTTATTACTTAAAAACTTTTCTTATTACTCAAAATTTTTTAATTACAAACTATGTATTCATCTTCATTACAAATTTCTTAAAATGATTCAAATTATTTGGTGAAATAACACAATTATTTTTACAGAAAACAAACTAAAATTCATTTTTCAAAATTTTTCTTTTTAACATATAACTATTAAATTCAAAGAAAAATTGATAGAAAGAGCATTTAATTATAATTATATGCATGCATTAATGTTGATTGGATCATATCGATTCTCTTTTGATAATTTTGTGATTTTCTATAGATATTCTTATGGAAACAATACTTAATTATTTCTTAAAATTCTATAGATATTCTTGATATTACTTAAATTAAAAAAATTTATTTTTAGTATATTTAATTTGTAATTATATCATGCTATTTTGTTTTCTTTCTAACACATAATTTATTTATATGTTTAAATAATTCATATTTGAAAATCATTGTTCATATTTGTTAATGTATTTTTTTTTTCAGTTAATATCAAAGAATCTAATTTATTTTTATTATCTATTATTTCAGTTGGCCAAAAAAACTATCATTATCTTATGGACAAGTATACATAAAGTTATTTGACTGCATGTATATTTTGTAGTTAATTATGTAGATAGAATTTATTGAATTTTGCATGATATTTTTTCATATTGATGTAATTATATTAAATCGTCAACCTTATGAAATATGTGTTATTAATTTAGAATATTGATTTTTTTATTATCATTAATATATATTGCAATTGTAATTCTATTATTTTAGTTTAATCACTTTCAAACACATATTATTTATTAATAGTGAATTTCAATATTGTTTGTTTGCATCTACTTTTGGATAAAGGTAAGTAATTTGCACTTTTTATTAATTAATTAGTTGGAGGTTATAAAAGTTTATCATGGGCGAAAGAATTTATCATAAAATATTATATAATCTTTATTTTTATAATCTTCATTATGATAATCTCTTTCCTCTTTTTCATGTATTATAGTTGGGATCATTAGCTCTTTAGAGTTTTTTTTTTTATAATTATAGTTCTTTGAGCATTACTGCATTAGCGAACATTTGATCCCTTTAAAGACTAATTTTTTATGAATTAACGCATAGGCCCGTTGGTGGATTTTTATTAAAAGATGAATGTTTAAAACTAGACGATATACATATTTCATGGGAAGAAATAAATGCTCAATGGTACTGTTTTTTATCGCTTATTTAAAAGTGTTAATCTTAATCATTTGTCTTATTTATTTAACAAAGTTATTTAGGTGCCTAACACTATTAGTGCTTATACGACTTTAAATAAATCATTAATATAATGGGATTAATACAAGGGTTTTCATTTGCTATTTTTTGTCATTTTTTATTTTAAATAATTATGTAAACTCATCCGCAGTTAATCCCTTACAAAAAGAAAACTTAGAATATTTTGAGTCAGTTTTTGGCGAATGTTCATATTGGATAAAAAAGCTATAAAAAATTTATTTTAAAAAAAATTCACTTACAACAATGCAATGTCTGTAAGTCAGTAAAGAAAATGGTTCTTGCCTGATTGGAACTATTTGGCTTGCATTTTTCAATTAAATACCGGGCGATAGCCAAAGAATTATGCTTCTACTCAATACAGCGAAGGTCTACAAATTTTTATGAATTTTTTATTATGTCATCTCATTCTTCAATTGACATCTCTTTTGTTCATTTAATGAATTCATCAAGTTATAGAATAACATGCAATTTCTTCTTACAACACAATTTGCATTGTTTTTGTATTTCGGAAAGCATTAGAAGTAATGTAATTAAAGCATTTAGTACAAGAGGTTGGATTATTTTTCTACTACTCACCTTAACCTTACTTGCAAGATTGAAAGTTTATTGAACTCTATGTATGGGACCTCATTGCTAAAATATTGTTATATTTGACTTATATTTTAATTTGGAAGCATGGTAATACACAATTTGCATTTTGAGAAGTCGTTAAACACATTGGAACATTTGTTATAGCTTGCATCACTCTTAAACAAGGGAATATGAAAATCTTCTCTTAGACTTGCATAAATGATGTTCCTTGTGATAACTTTTGGATAAACTGACTTTCCATTGATAATATAATTAAAATAATTTAAATATAAATTTTTATTTTTAATTTTTAATGCACGTGCAATAAAACTAGTTATTGATAGAATTCTCATCCATTTAGGCTTATCGATATGGTAAGCATAGAATTAAGCTTAATCCATAGTTAAATTAAAACATTAAAAATTTTTATGTCATTAATCTCTTACCAGTCCCATCACAAAACCCAAAAAGCGCCTCACATAATTCTTGAATGTATGATCTTCGTAATAGAACAATAGGCCCAAATAGGAATTAGGGAAATCTCAATATTCATAATCTCACTTTAACCAATGCTACAGAAATCAAAATGCTGGACTCAAAGTTAGCATATTGACTACCCCACATCTCTAGTGCTGCAATTTTAGTATAAATTTAGCAGTCAAACAAGCACTCCTGTTTACAACAACAACTTCCATTTGACACAAAAGTCTAAGCTTCCACTACTAAAGGCAAGGACTAAGTTCAAACTTCCATTGCCCACCGCTTGAATAATTTGAATAGTAAAAATAATTCTGAGGGCAAAATTTAGCATTTGATATTTATCAAGAAAAACATCTTAAAAATTGTGCTTGTTGCAAGTTAATCTACAAATCATCACAATTAAGTATGTCTTGCCAGTGAACAAGATAATTTGGAATCCACAATCAGCAGTGAAAACAATCAAATCTTCTAAAATAGCAGTAGGAACAACTTTCATGTAAGTTTCTAGAAGAGCATTATATGCGAACTCACTAGAAAGAGGTGGAAAGAGAGTTGAATTCAAGTAATTGGTAGTAGGCTCATGAAATAAAGTTAAATCAGACAGATAAAAATTTATTTTCTTTTTGAATTTTTTGATAGATAAGCATTAGTTCAATGCATATGTGTTTGAATTGTTGTCCCTTGGGATTCAATACTGTTCGCATAAGCAAAAACATGTAATTAACATAATTATTTATTAATTTTTTATGGATATCCTTAACAAGTCATTCATATATTTTCTGAATGATTGTGCAAAGGTGTTGGCCATATTTTTTATAAGGTCAACTCAATTTATTGGCATTCTAGGTTTATATCTTATGATAATCTTGAATGGACTCATGCCAATAAATCTACTAATAGATGAATTGTATGAAAATTCAGACATAGGCAATATCCAATCCCACCCATATGCATAGTCTTTTATTAGACAGCATAATATCTTCCAAGTTTTTTATTAACCTCTTCAATTTGGTCATCAGTTTGTAGATGATAAATTGTCTATAATTTAAGACTTTAAGTTGGTTTCCCAGGTTGATGCCTTTGACAATAAGGTCAACAAAATTTATAGGATTTAAGGTTGATGCACTAAGGTAGTCTCAAATAGACTTATGCTGGTGATGAGTAGACCTATATATTGATGAATTATGTGCAAATTCAATCTTAGGCAATATCAAATCTCACTAAGATGCAGGTCTTTTATCAAAAATATTGCAAATCTTTGAATTTCCCATTAATCACTTCTGCTGGGTCATCAGTTTGTGGATGATAAGTGGTTGAAAATTTACGTTGATATGCTTTTTTCTATAGAGTTTTTTCATTAATAACTTCTGGATTTTATATATTGATCTGAAATAATTATTTTAGGTAAGTTATGCAATTTAATAACTTTATTAATATATTTTTTATTTATATGCGATGCATTAGTACCATTGTATGACATGATATGAAATATGCCATTTTTGAAAAAATAACAATCTGCTAGCACAAATATAATCATGCTTTTTTCCATGTCATTGATAAACCTAATATAAAGTCCATACTATCATCCTCTCAGGATTATATGTAATTGGTAGAGGCGTACTAAAACTAAGTCTTGTATTTAGTTTTTATCTGTAGTAGATTGACTAGTCCCGCATTATGACTATACATGTTACATCTCTTTTATGACAATTATCTTTATTTATAATTAGAAATACAGGGCGAGTACTCTTAAATAAATAATCATCTTTAGTCATATAGTCTTTGTTAAACAAAGATAATTCATATAAGTCTTGGTAGATCTAACTAAAATTATTACAAGTGGATGCATACTTCTCTTTTATATGATCAAAACCAATCACCTTAATTTGCATTACATTTTTAGGGGCAAAAACTCTATTTTAGGAATGGAGATATTTGTTTTTTATTCTAACAAATGTTTTAGGTCTTATCTCAACCGAAATTTGCAGCAGTGCTTACAACATGTAATTCTAGAATAAGAAAATTTCTTAATAATGAATTAGTGACACAAATATGTGTATAAGTACAGATTCAAAAGGAGTTGATAGAAAGAGAGAAGAATCCAATGAATTAGTTAGATTTATGAAATAAGTGCATAAGTACAAATCAAACAAATTATATTAATACCACAAGTTTCTGAAATTTGTATTGAAGATTTTAACTGACACTGCTTTCTCATATTTAATTTCTTAAAGGTTTGTATAAGTTCAGTAACAAGGGGAAAAATGTCCCTTTATGAACAATTTGGGCATTTTCTTTTAGTTCACCTTTTATTGAATAAGAAATAACATATCAAATCCTCTTTTTTTTTTTTTTTCCAGTTACCCATAGGCTAATTTTCATTTTACTTTGTAATCATGATAACTCAATGAAAATGGAAGTTTAAGCGAACTAAATAAACACTTTCACTTTTAAGACCGTAAGAAATTGAAATTTCGAAAGAAGTAAAAATAAGTGGTAGGCCAGGCATCGACAAACAGAAGTTAACATTGGAACAACAATTTTCTCTGCACATTTCTAGTTAAACTGGAGCTTCTGTTATTTGTCAATCAAGCCTAAGCAACAATTTTCATTATTTACTGTTAATTTTACTGGTTCAACCAAGAATCTTTAAAAAATGCTTAGCATGTTTACAATGGGAGAAGTAATGTAGGATATTGCCCCCATGTACTGCATTTTATGCTGGTAATTTTCCTAGTGTAACTAAAAAATGATTGCATGTTTCAAACAGTTTTCCTACTATAACTGTGTCAATGAGTGACACTGATGAGGACATCGGAAGATCAATGGCTACGATCTAGAGTTTATTTTATTTTTGATGTGTCTAATGTACTAGTTTATTTTATATTTCTGTTTTTCCTATTTTACCTCTAGGGATGGTCATGTGGTGTTGTAGCCTGAAGGGCGTTTTAGTCTTTGTTTATTTTCTTTTCATGAGGCCCCTATTTATAGGCTAGCTCTATTGTATTTTAGGATGATGAATTATGAATGAAACTTTAGATTTTTTTTCTTGTTGATCGCTTTGTGAGTTCTTGAGAGGATAAACCCTAGGAGAGGGTCTTGCATCACCCGTCAGCTGCCGGTGGATTCCAGGACTCGCGGTTAGTATTCGTAGTATTTTTTTTGTTTTCCTTTCCCTATCACTGGCCACCTTATCTTCCCTCCCACCACCGCCGGCCAATCCAACCCACCTCCATCGGCCGGCCTTTTTCTCCAATCTCCCTCTAAGCCACCAGCCACCCCTCACCCCCTTCACATGCTGACGGCCACCCCACCTTCACCCCAAACCGCCGGCCTAGCTAGCCCTAGCCCCACCGCCGGCCACCCCCTTCCTATTTCCCCTTGGATGATGAAATCAATCATCATTAACACCTACCTAAAATAGCCTAAGTGATTTGGGAAAAGATTTAAGTAATTTGAAATTTAAATTTCAAATTTCAAATACTTTCCTAAATTAAGAAAGCTAAATTAGGAAAGTCATGCAAATCTGGTTTTAACTTCTTAAAATCTGAAATTGATTTCCTAATTGAGATTAGTTAATTTAGGAAATGTCCCACCATTCAAATTCATTTTAAATTTGAAACAGAGATCTTCTAAATCTCTTTTCTTAATTTAAATATACAATTTTAGTAACCCCTTTTAAAGCACCCAATCAAATCCCCATCAAGGACCGGCCCACTTTCCCTCTCTAACAATTGGATGGGTTCAAATTCAAATTAACCTTCCCTAATTAAACCACCAAGCTAGCTCTTCCTACAGCTGCTGTGCCCTCTCTCCCTCCCATACCTAAATAAGATACTCCACTAAGTTTCCAACTCAGCCCCACTCTAACCCCATCCACCCTAGTCGTCACCCTCAATTTCCCTCTATTTTCCTGAAGCTCCTACTTGCTATCAAGGGAATTTTGGCTAGGAAAAGGGGCTGGCCTGTTGTTTGAACCCCCACACTGCTGTCCAGAGCCTCCATTGGAAGAATTTTCCTGCTGTCCAGGAAATTCCCGTCCAGATTTTGCTATCCAGAAAATTCCAGCCAAGGTTCTTGCTGTCCAGAAATTTCCACCCAGGACCTTTGCTGTTCCAGCCCTCCTAACGCTAGGAAACTGCTGTCCTGCAAAACCAGAGCCGCCCTCTTGCTGTCCAATGTCCTCAGAAGCTACCGTTTTCGTCCAAAACTTTCTGGAATTGTTGTCCCAGATATTCTACTTGTTGTCCAAGGGTTCGAGAAGGAATGTGTTGCTATCCAGACGTCCAAGGAGCCACCACTGGCTGTCTACTTCCTCTCAAGCCCTCAAACCACCACCGGAACTTCGTATAACCTCTTTCTTTGGGTAAACTCTTCCTCCCATTCTCTTATCTTCTTAGTTTACTTCTCAATTGTGGTTATATCTTTGATTCATGGAAATCATGCTAATCTTCTCCCCTAAAACCTAGTAATTGGACGAGTTGTGTGAAGGATCTTCTTGTAATGACTAATCTTATTGTTAACATTGGGATTTATTATTGAAAACCAATCATGTATGCAATGTTAGAATAAATTGACTGTTTTATGATCTTAACTCATATGCATGTGATTTAGCCTAAGCTTGTTTTATCGCCTTATTATTTTATCTTAGCGTTTAAATACGCATAAGTTTTATTTAATATTATTCTCGAAATATTAAGTGTGCAAATTTCCTTAAGCAACTCATATTCACATGTTTGTACTACATCAGACACCTCTTAAGCTGATTGCAAGTCCTGTTTAGGGAATGTCTTTTCTCCGTGGATTTTGAAGACTGAATAACCGTGCACAAATTGAGCTAATTTGACACTTTTAATGCATAAACATGTTAACATGCGATTTGAGATAAAACTACATAAAATAGTACAAGATATGTGCAGAATTTGCCATTTTTAATGAAAAAGCCAAAGGGTATACAAAAGAGAGGACATTTGCAATGGAGAATGTTGTGATCTTATGCTAAATAATATGCTTCCAATTATTTTAATGTGTTAGCTTTGAGCTTTGTAAAGGTCATGGCTGTTGATCATGTTCATACTTCATAGTTAAGAGAAATTAATCTCCGCGCGAGTTGAAGTTATGCATCTACTTTTTTTCCTACAGGTTCCTGAGGAATCACAATTAGTTTTCCGAGCTCCTGCATCTTCGCTCGAGTGTTGTTGCTTTATTAATGATAGTGAATTCTTGTCTGGCTCTGATGATGGTAGTGTAGAGCTTTGGAGCATATTACGAAAGAAGCCTATTCATATCATTAAAAATGCACATGCTCTGTTATCATCTCATGACGAGCACTTGCCTACAAATAGCAAGGAAGGCTTACCTAACGGCAATCATGCAGGTAATTCCACTCATGTTTATAACGCAAGTTGCCTAAAGAAGAGAACTTGAGCTTCTTTGTCATTTTTTTAATTGAAGTCTTATTTATGCCATGCTTTGGTTCATATCTCAGAAGTAAAAAAAAGAAAAAAAGAACATTCCTGCTTCTTTTTCTGCACTTGTCATATTAGCTTGGTATTTCCTTTCGCATTTCCTTTGAAGTTGACGGATTTTTATTCCTATTATTTGTATGTTATATTGGTCTTACAAAGGCGGCTGCTCCACCTCAGTTCAATCTTGGGTAAGTTCAGTTGCAGTGTGCAGAGGAAGTGATCTTGTTGCATCTGGAGCTGCTAATGGTGTGATTCGTCTATGGAACATTGCAAGTGATGACAAAAACATCCAGCCGCTACTAGCTTATCCCTTGGTATAATGTGCACCTTGTTTTTGTTCCTCTTTTAAACTTAACTTTAAATGAACATTTGCATATTAACTGAATTGCTTTTATTCATTATTAGACTGCTTCTCAGTCTGTAATTAATGTTGGGCTGTAACCTAAAGGGTATGTTTGGTTTGAAGGAAATGATGGGTGTGCAAGTTCATTTTGTTTCACAATTTCATTTTAGGTGTTTGATTTCAATGTAGTTTATAAATGATTGGGATTACTTGGGAAATTCGAGTAAATGCATTTCTACTGCAATATCCTACTTTACATTGTTGAAGAAGAGGCAGAAAAAATTATTGGATCGATGATGTGGCTTGAATTTCCCCTCACAAAAAACTCTCAATGTCTCATCAACCAAATAAGATTGAAAAAAATATTACTTAATTTCTCCGCAACCAAATAAGTGGTGGAATCTAGCTTCAATTCATTTTCTTTATTATTTCCCTTATAATTTCCTTGTCATTTTTTTTCTTTCAATTCTTCCAAATCAAACGGAGCAAAATATTTCATCACATTCTATTGTGAAATGTAGCTGGTATAGACCTTGACAGTGAATCAAAGAATGAACATGTATCTTATCTACGATATTGACAAAGATAAAATTATATTTGAACATAGACTAGACAAATGACACATGTGAAACATATACCAAGAATACGATTAGAGAGAAACAGGAATGCTAGTCCCATGGTACTCATGTATCAAAATGAGTTGAATATCTTATTATTCTATAATAACGTTGTTGGTTGGTTTTCACCTCTACACTTGAATATCGTAACGCAATATCTGTACAGTTTTTTATCCATGATATAATGCATTAATGATGATGCATATTTTAGTCTTAAAGAAGCCTTTTTAAGTTTCACCAAGTTTAATTGATCTTGTTACAGTAGTTTTTCTTATGGAAACATAGCTGTTGTATCTCTGGAAAGTATCTTGAATTTAGAAAAGAACCAAATCACATATTTTAAAAACATGGGCATATGATGAGTTTCAATTTTAAATACAACAGCAGCAAGCCTTTATCCCACTACGTGGGGTAGGCCACATGAATCTTTTTTTTGGGGGTTTCAGAGAGAAATTTCCATTGTGTCTTGTTAAGGGTCGGCGTCTAGAATTTTTATAGCAGATTTATTTGAAATTAGGCCAATAATCAAGAGATGAAGACGAACCGACGGCGTCGGAAGCAAGAGAGACCTTCGGCGACCCAGGGTCGTATGAGGCAAGTCCAATTCCTGCTATCTTTCTAGATCCAATCTTTACTAATTAGCCGAATTGAGGATCAATTGTATCTTGTTCTTTTATTCATCGTCTAAGTGGAATACAAGTCTTTTCTTGAGTTTTCTCTCGTATTTTAATCTGTGGACAGCAATCTGTAATTTAATAAAGAAAGGTCATTTCTAATATTTTCTAACCAAGTCTTTTTAAGTCTACCTCTTCCTTTCTTAATATAAGTCAAATCTAATATATCTATTTTTCTAACTAGGTCATCGAAAGGCCGCCATTTTATGTGACCATACCATCTAAGGCGGCTCTCTCTAATCTTACCTTCCACTGGAGCTACTTAAGTGAGAGACATTGTGAAACTCTTTAAGTAAAAGAAAGCTAAACTCTTAAACATCGAGGCTCCTTTTGATGTAATGACTGAAATTTTCGTAAGAAACTTTGCAGTTAAGCGTGCTCTTCCCGGAGCAATTCTTGTTGGGTGACCTATTTAGAAGTTATGCCAACATGACAAAATTGTGATGCTCTTAGGCTAAAGTGGACAATATCTCGATAGTTAAGAGTTTGGACTGTTACACTTTTCTATCACATAACAAGCCCGATGCATTTCTCTACTTCAACCATTTAACTTGAATTCTACTAATAATATCCACATCTATTTCACCATCACTCTGAACAATAGACCCAAGATATCTAAAATGTGTGCTCTTATTAATGACTTAATCGCCCAAAGTCATAATCGCCACTAGATCTATTTTTACTAAAATTACACTCCATATTCAGTTTTAGATCTACTCAAATGAAAGCCTTTAGACTCTAAGGTTGACCTCCATAATTCAAGTTTACCTTCAACTACCTCTCTAGTCTTGTCAACAAGAAGAAAAAAAAAAAAATTTTTTTTTTGACCCTGTGGGACATATAACTTGTGTCTTAATTGTGATACACTATCTACATGATCTGCATGTCATTATAATAGAGTATGTTAAGACGTGGCTTGCTTGGATGCTTTTAAAATGTAAGTTTTTAAGAAATATATTTGGTTAAGTGTTGCTGAGTTGAGGATTCTCAGGTAGATGAGTGGGCTTCATTCTTAGAAATAGAATTTGAAATGAGTATATACATGAAAATGTATGTGTAGCACTAGTGGCAGATAAGATTAGAGAGAGTTGCCTTAGATGTTTGGTCACATAAAACGTCGGCCTTCCGTTGATCCGGTTTGGAGAGTAGATATATTAGATTTGACCTATGTTAAGAACGCCTATGTTAAGAATGCTAGAGGTAGACTTAAGAAGACTTGGTTAGAAAGTATTAGAATGACCCTTTTTATTAGATGTAAATGGGAGTCTAACTCTTACCAGACACAATGGAGAAAATGATTCATGTAGCGGAACCCATGTAGTGGGATAAAAACTTGATATTATTGTTATTGTTGACATTGCTTTGTAATCCCAAACCAAGTACACCTCATTGATAATTTGTTGGGGGTCAGGACCACAGTTGGATTTCGTGGGCTGTAGATCGATAGCTGGACCACTAGTATTTGAACCAGATGCATACTTTTTAGTGTTGATATAAGATACCCGCAACCTTGGTTGTTTGGAGGCTTGGAGCATTCTCGCCTGTTGTTGTAACAATACTAGATGTGGAGTTGACATCAGGTGCACTTTTGCTGTTGATTGGGTAAATTTATGTTTATACTGAAATGTTTATGTTGTTTTGATATTTGTTTAACACAGCTAAGCCAATGGAAATAGGTGGTCTTTTGAACAGCCTATTTTTTTGTTTAAGATGGTGATGATGTAATATTTTGTTCAAACTAAACTTGGTTGTTTTATTTTTTCTCAAGTTACCTGCTACTTTCAGTTACCAATCTAGGAGACTGAGCATACTCATATTTTGATTTTAGCCAGTTTAACAAAATTACTGTTAATCCATGATTTCAAACTCTGTTCTCCAAACCTTTACTGGCTTGTGGCTTGCTTATTATCAGTTCATGTTAGATGTAAATGTTTTTACTCGGCAGCTTTTGTTTTATTTGTTTTATGTTAGCATTCCATTTTTCTTGCTTTGTATGGACCTTTTTAAGGATATACATGCTCACATACTGCTCCACCCTACATACACACATTCCCAATGAACATTTTGTTATTCTTGTTAGGATACATGATTTAATATTGTATAATCTTTGATTTACATTTTTTCTATTAGATTCTGACCTCTGATTAATGCAGGTTGGATTTGCCAATTCACTTGCATTCTCAAAATCTGGCCGCTTTATTCTGGCTGGGGTTGGGCAGGTAATCTCCCGTCCATTGAATCCTTTTCCTGCAATTAATTTGATTTATAACAGACACAATAAACCCCTAATCCCTACTGAAATACTCTTTTCACCTACTCACCTCAGTTAACTGGATAAATAATCTCGACATCCATGCCAGTATTTTTGGAGGGCATTGCTTTCTCATTTGAAATTGCGCATTCTACAATATTTTACTCAGAGCCACCTTAGTCTTCTAATGTTCTATATTGAGCATGTTTTGATGATAATTTTTTAATAATTATAATATTCATTTTATGCGACCTTTGAACTTCCATAAATATAATTTAGTACTTAACATCAAAACTTTTGTTTTGTTTATAATGGATCTTCGATTTTTAATGCTCCCGCCCTGTGTATTTTATCCACCAAGCTCAGAAAATAAGTTAAAAAAATATGTTGTTCTTGTTAATCTTCCTTCTGAATATTCACCTTCATCTATTACTAATTGTATAGGCAATTGGAACTACAGTGAGAATTTTCACCTTTTGATAAATCAGTTGGAAATGAAAATTTTTCTTATCTTACTTAAACCATGTCGTGGGATTTAAAGCATATATTTTCGTTTATTCAAATCTCGAGGATACTTCCAAACATTTTGCCAAAATAATAATTTTTTTGTTTATGGCCTACTTGCATCAGGAACCTCGCCTGGGAAGATGGGGCCGAGTTCATAATGCTCGAAATGGTGTTGCAGTTCATTCCATCCGGCTCTCTGAGGAGCATTCTGCACTGTACTAGAGCAGGCATGGTACTCAATTTTGGTAGGCTTATGTAGTTGATCTGTTCCAGGTACAATTTTGGATATGTATCTGATGTTTTTTTCTTTGTTAATCCATACTAAAATTTATTTACCTCTACCACATTTGTTGTTTTGATAGAAGAGTTGTATCATCCTAGCTATAGCTTAACATAACTTAATTCTTTTTTTTTACCAAGGAGAAAAGTACTTGTTTTCAATAAATAGCTGCTCCTTGTCTTAGGATCGGGATAGAATGTGGGCTATTTGATGCTTGATGCTATTTTATTTAAAAAGGCATTCATGAAACTTGTAGCTAGGGGGTTCGATTTTCGGATTTTGGGTCGGTTTTTGGCCGAATCCGGAATTGTTCCGGGTTCAAATGGGTTCACCCGAACCTGACACAATTTTGCAAATGGGTCGAAAATATGAACTTGGACCCGACCTGTCGGGTTACCTGGTTGAACCGACCCGACATGACACTATTTTGTAAACCTGATGCCTTAGTCTCAGAAGTGCCGGATGGCGTGTGGACGACGGCAGTGAGGCCAGTGCTGCACAGCGGGGCAACAGGACAGCGGGCATACACGGCTTCAGCGCGATCATGCGAGCAGCGGACAATGATCATATGGCTTTGTCACGCGGGCAGTGGTCAATGACAGTCAGCGTGGGTCAATCCGGGTCATTCCCGGATTTCCAGGTCAACCTGAATCCGACCCAATTTTTGAAACGGGTCGGTTTTTCAACCCAACCAGACTCGTTTTACAAACTGGTTGACCATAACCTATAATTTTTGGTTCAGGTTCGAGTCGGGTTTTCGCGTCATGTCAAATATTGACACCCCTACTTCTAGAAGCTAAAATCTCTGAACATTTCAACAGTCTTTTATGGATATTAATGCATATCTTAATTACTAAGGATTACATCCTCAAATGGTGTTTAATAAGTACAAACTGCAGAGTACATAATGAAAGGTATTTTTTTTTTTTTTTTTTTTGTTTTTTATTTTTTTAATATTGATGCCATCTGAATTGCTTTGGCAAGTATGGTTTACTTAATCTGAAGTGTCATTCGATGCTAGCTGCTAAAATACTACAATTTTCATGTTGATAAAGCAAAGTTTACTCATAAATTTGTGCGTTTGTAGCAAGTTTTGTTTAATTCCTTCTATGAATTTGTAATATCTTTCACCCAAAATTGGAAGGCTGAACGAGCAAATGGCAACTTTAAATTCATAAATATGTTATTTTCATGTCATGCATTGGTCATTTCGATGGATCAAATGTGGATTGTAAAGTATTTCAGATTTAAATTTATGCCTTGATGGTAAATATCCGGCATGGTTTCCTGAAGCAGCAACAGTTTGTTAGGATTTGTTTGGGATGGCGTTTTTACTATTTTTTAAAGCAGTTTTTTAGTATAAAATTAATTTTTTTTACTAGAAAGATGTTTTAAAAAGCAATAAGAAAGCCGTCCCAAACGAAGCCTTAGTCTCTTCATTATCCAACGAACTAACGAAGAGGTTAATATAAGGGCCCAGGTCACAATGTAATCCTTTGAATTCGGTAAGCAATCAAATGAGCCCATCTTAATTTTGCTGCATTTGCCTCATTGGCTCTTATTATTTGGAGAGATTATTATGTGCGGAGTGTGGACGGGGAGAACCGTCTGCACAAGCATTGTTTGGCGTTAGGTACCAGCACTGGGTACCGCTGGGTACTCAGTGCTTGTGCGGACGGTGCGCACTCCGCTCCTAATAATTTTTCTATTATTTGATATCATCAAATTAGGTTTTGTTTGGAGCAGATTTTGGACTGCTTTTGTTATAAGAAAAGTCGTTAATAAAAATATTGTGTTTTTGAAAGACAGTTTTTCATTATTATTTCAAAATTTTATCTTTAAAATTTTATATTTTTTAAGAAATATTTTTAAAATTGTGACTAAGAAAAGAGTTTTTGAAAGCAAAAATAGAAAGTTTGAATTGCCTCAAACAATGCCCTAATATAGCCCTGGCCCCAATATCTATGAGAAAATCATTTTGTTTGATTCTCATGTCAATAATAGGTTGGCTTAAGGTCCCTGTGTGGTGGTTGTGATTTTTATAAGATAGTGGGTAAAGCCTTTTTTTTTTTTTTTTTTTTTTGAAATCATTGTGTATCATAAATAATTTTTTTTTTGGTTCAAAATTCAAAAATATATATTTTATAAGCACTATTGTCATAAAAAATAAAATTTCATCACAATAATTTTCAAAAATTGATAAAAAAATAATGGCTGACAGCAATTTCAGTACAAATTACAAAATTTGTCTCAATTTAATTTTTAAGGTTTTGTTTGGGATGATTTTCTTATTGTTTATTAAAGTAGTTTTTAAAAATTAAAATTAAATTTTTTGTATTAAAAAGTTATTTTATTCAGCCATATTTATCATCAAATTCAATATGAATTCGATATCAATAAAAATAAATTTAATTTTCGATCAATTCTGATCTCATTAGACAATTTGTTTAATCCTAAAAACATGTAAGCATTCATAAAGAATTCAACTAGGAGGTCAGTTCAAGCTAAATTTAACTTATCAAACAGCTAGCTTAAACCTTCAGTCAAATTCACCGCACTAGTTTTTGGCTTGATGGGATTTCGTGCAGATATAATGATTAAAGTAAGAGCTAAGGGGAGTATCTAGATATGTTAAGCCTGGAATATCTTGAAATCTGTTTTGTTGAATCTTTTAAGCTTCAAAGCTTAGCTTTGGATTTAAATACAGAGGAAGCAAGAATGATGCTGTTTACCTGACTGATTTTCCCAAGAAATTGCAGTATGTTGGTACATTGATGAGATTCAACTCGCCTACTTTCTCCTTGTTTATTATATTTCTATGAAGTAACATGTTTAGCTCGAGATTTCAGTCTACTGCTGCAACAATTTATGACATGTATATATATTTGAAAAAATTTGGGACAAACCTGTATATTGATCGAAAAAGAATTACAAGTAAAAAATAAAATATCCACAAAAAAGTGGGAGAAAGCTCAAAAAGAGCCCATAACAATAAAAAAAGGAATCTAAAACAGCCCAAATAGAGAAGCAAAACAAGAAAACCCCCAAAAGAGGGATAGAAGAAGCTATAGAGTCCCGAGAATACCCTGTTGCCCGAAGACCATCCAAAAGGTATAGCTTGAGATCGGGTACGTATCACTGTCCATGGCTCCACTAAAAAATCCCCCAAGCCACAAAAATCGGCTAACAAACAACAGTAAAAAAACATTGATTAGAGCAATCCAATAAGTTAACTCCATTCCTCCACTTGCAAACTTTAGAAAAAACAGCTCTCTTAATCTTAAAAGTAATGGTAAAAATGCTATTAGCTTTTGCACCAAAACGACGATAATTTTGTTCCCTTTAGATGAAATACATCGCAGCAGGTTAATAGATAATAGAGGCTTTTAGCAGCAGCTGAAGTGTTAGGAAGATCATTAATCCAGTCCAAGAGATGAGTTCTATTGGGTGGGTCTTAGAAGCAAGCATCCAGAATCAGGAATAAGATAAAAAATAATGGAAAATGAGAAATTGCATTTGAAAAAGAGGTGAGTGCTTTCATATTCCGAGAAACACATGGGGTATTTCAAATCAACCGTTATATTCCGTTTGTGCAGAGCATCTGAAGTTTTGAAGCCACCAACAAGGCACAATCACCCAAACAGAGATAGCCATGCATATTAAGAGCTTTCAAAATCTTTCTCAGGCTTCGTTTGGATCATCTTTTTTACTACTTCTTACAACAACTTTTTAGTACAAAATTTATACTAAAAACACTGTTTTAAAAAATAGTAACAAAGCTCTCACAATCAAAACCTTAATTTTTATTCATTGAGGGAATTTTTCTCTAATCTATGAATAGTCACTGGCTTTTATCTTTTATGCATGAACTCACTTTTAACTATTGGGGGACAAGAAGAATGAGATAAAACACAAAATAAAGAAAAAAAACAGTACTGAATGAGACAGATGCTTGTTAACAGTAGAGAGAGCATAATGCAGAAGAAACACTTACCAATGTGACATGTCAGAGGCAGATGACTTTGTATTTAATTAATTAATTAATTAATTATTATTTAATTTTTATTGAGAATTTGAAGCTTATCATATTCAAATCACAGTGTTCTATGAGCTTATTCAAATCGACTAAATAATTGCATATATATCATATTTGCCATTTTTTGAATGGTTGAAAACAAACATTTCTATGAGACACCCTCTGACTATTTACATGAGCCTATGATAAGTTGCCTGAAATTAAATGTGAGTTTCTTGTTGCACTTAAAAGGATAAATTATTCTGTGTGGAGGTCGGATGCAGCTCTATGTCTGGAGGCGAATCAGGCGCATCCACGTCAGCGGTACTGAACAGTACCGAGCCGCAATACACACCTTTGACCATCTTGATTGTCGATGCTAGTGTCTGCGCCATACATACGTGTCATTCTCGTAACATGGCCTAACAAATAGTAATAATAATAGTTGCATTTAATTTTCTTTTTCAAACAAGTAAATATTATAAAATATTTAAATTAATACACCTAAATTTTAAATTTTTGTAAAAAAAACAACCCCTCATGGCCTCATACTTGCTTTTGTCCGGTAAAAGAAAGGAAAAAATTGCCTACTTTTGTTCCCAATCACTTAGCTTTTAAGCAAAACATTTTCAACGTACGTTGGTCTAAACGACCGTCCTTTATTTTATAAATGGTGAGACAATAATTATCCGATGAATTTTAACATGTCAAACAGCTCTGATCTGTTCTGTATTATCACCAAGATCTCATTTATTTTCTACTGAATAAAAAAAAAGATATTATCAGAAAATGTAGATTTCTTTTTCACTTTATGTTTATTAAAAGAAAAAAAATTATATCTAATTATCAATTGATGAAATCTAAGCATTTGCATTCTTTAAGCAATCAAATGACTCTACCGTTTCATTTGGGATGACTTTCTTACTATTTCTTAAAATAATTTTTTAGTATAATGATTTTAATTTTTGTACTAAAAAGTTGTTTTAAGAAGCAATAAGAAAGCCGTCTCAAATGAAACCTTAAGATTAGCTTTCTGAATTCTGACTGTTGTATTTTTCATATCGCAACTACACTTCAACTTAACAATCGCTTGTTGGTTTCTCATTGCATTACAGAATTTTTTGTAGTGAGAAGGCGCATGTTTTTTTATAACTATATCTACTCATGTATGGGAGCTTCAAAAAAAGAGTAATATCCACAACAGCTTTTATAAAAGCACTTTCTCCACATAAAAATCTTCATAAACACCTTTATAAAAAGTTACAGCCACCCCAAATAAATCAAAAATATCACTATTTTCATGATTCCAAATTTAAATATATAACACTCTACTTTTTCCAAATCTTCAAAGAGAAGCAAGCATTCTCATCACTTAGAATATTTAGTTAAAAAAAAACTTACCTGGTAAACTCATCAGAAATGCATCAAGATCATAACTTTTTTTTTTTTTTTTTTTTTGTGATGAGGAAGCACTGTCTTTGGGCCAGTGAAAACCCCAGTCGACCTAGCATGCTACCCACACCAATTTACACGGGCCAACACACTTAATGATTTCACTGTATGCCAAAGGATTTGAACCAGATACCTGAGCTTTGCCGAGCCGGCTCTTCACCACTTGGACAAGTAGCGGTGGGTAGATCATAGCTTTCTCTTGTCATGTTCCCATCTTTGGGGGCCATAATTCTTGGCTATTATTGTAAACACAGGAAATTCTCACTGCAAAAACTAATACAGCTTTTACTACTTTTATGCATATATAAATGGAAAATACGAAAGCAAAGCAACTGAAAGGGAAGTGAAAGTGAACCCCACTGCCTGCCCAGCAAGTATTATTATGGGAGTGCTTCAGTGGGTCATGCTTTGTGCAATTCAACTCATCACCTGCTACTGCTGCTGCTGCTGCTACCTTTGGCTTCTCCTGTCAATCCAGACAATAGCAAATATACTTTCTATCACGATAATTTTTCAATAGTTCCATTCTATTTTGATCATTTGCTTCATACTCGATCGATCCGATCTTAGGTTTCATTTGGTTTTTCTCTTCTTTTGTAAAAAAATAGTTTTAGAAATAATGGTTAAGGGAATGAAGTTTTTTAACTGCGAAGCAAATATCAAAAAGCTTTGCTCAAAACAGTAGAAAAATGAAGTTCCCTAAAAAGCATTTATATAGAAGAGTCCCATTCAAACAGCGACAAAAAAAATTCTGTGTTTCTAAACAAAAAAAAAAAAAAAAAAAAGCCGAAACAAACGAGGCCGTAGGCGTCGTTTGGGGCGGCTTTCTTCTTACTGCTTTATGAAACAACTTTTTAGTACAAAATTTATTGGTTTAACAAATTTTTTATTAAAATGCTAATTTATAAAGCAATAAGAAAGCCGTCCCAAACAAAGCGTATGCGCAAGAATACATAAAAAGATTTTGTTGTAATTTTTTTAGGAGTTCGTATGATGAAGCATAATCATCTCAAAACCTAGTCATAATTAGCATGATGCCATGCAAAAAACCTTAATTAAGACCATGACTCTTCATCATTAACACTGCATGAAAACGCTTAATTATAAAATTAATTAAGCCAGTGTTCTTTAATCCCCACCAACTAATTTTATCCCACTCACCTAATCCTCCCTCCTACAATCCATGCAATCCCATGCATGCAGTACGTTGAAAAACAAATTAATTCTTGAATCATTCTTGCTTAGCAAGTACGTAATTATAAGCTTAAGCATGCAGAAAGCAAGATTAAGAAGAAAGTGATTCACACAGAGATTAAGGTAAGCTTTGTTAAATCATTCTTTATGAACAAATCATTAAGGTTTGGGTATATAATTAATATAAGAATGATCTATTTGCATGATATGACATTGTTAATTAAAGAAGATGGATTTCGTTGGAGAGGTTAGAGAAGTATGTCTCAATGAAATCTAAGGCACTAATTAGGATTAGGGGTGCAAACGAGTCGAGTTGAGCTTGTCTGCCAAATGCCGTGTGACGCCCCAGGCATCCATAGTGAAAGGATTCGTCTGACATTCTGATCGAACTCCATTCCAGTTGCCTTGCTCGGACCTGAAATTGTTAACCACATATAATGAGCTTAAATAGCCCAGCAGGTCACCAAAGCCTACAACTGAAATCAAAGCACGGCGATGCTATCAATATGCATGTCAATCTATCAAACTGAATCAGTCAATGGTCAATGAGTCTATGCAGTACGAAAATTCAATAGTCAATAAAGCCAGTCAATGCAGCAGCAAGCGAATCGATAAATCAACTCAATAAATCCATGTCAATCTCAAAGAAATCTGTACGCAATAGGAAATCAATCAATCCATCAAATCAATCGCTATCAAATCAAATCAATGCGGTCTAATCAATACTATTTATTCAATGAAATCAAACGAGGAAAGCAGTACGATAAATCTCAATTTAGTCTAACAATGCATCCATGCAGCAGTCAATACGGTGCAGAAACAGTAACAACTCAAGATCAATAAATCCATAGACAGTAGTAACAATAAATCTATAAGCAGAAATCAATGAATCTATAGGCAACAGTGCCAATAATTCTATACTATTCATGTCCATGCTATCAATACAATATATATATATCCATCCATTTCTATATCAATGCTCAATGTCGATGCACAGCAATCAATCAGTGAAATCAATGAAATCGTACGATCTAGTAAATTCAATCAAAGTCGATAAAGCAGGAATCTATAAAACAAGGAATCCATAAATCAATACAGTAAACATGCAATTCAATACTATATACTGGACAAGTACAATCAACTGGCTATGTTGCTGTTGTAGAATCCATATTGCTGTTGTAGATATCCATACATTGGTTCTATCAATAAGAGTCGTCACTCTTTTCGCCCGTCGGCATTTTTATAAACTCCTTATGACTCCCAATCGTTATATCAATGATCAATGGTTTAAAGGAAAGCCCGTCGGCCCACCATCCTGTACAGGTCAATATCAATCTTCAACCAATGTTCAACCAGGTTATACGTGTGTTCCAATATCAATAATCAATCAATAATCAGTTTAATAATCAATATTAAAGCAATCTATAGCAATTATATCAATAATCATAAGCATATCAATCTAATCTATCAATTTCGGGAAAATCAGAAATCGTACGAAAATCGGGCAGAGTAACGACAGTCGGTCAAATTTACACAAAAATCCTGCAAAAAGGCACAAGTTCCAAATTCTTCCAAATTACAGTAGAACATTCACGACATCAATATAAGACTATTATTCTATAGAATCCAAATCAAATCACGTCCTGATATTTTTCTATTCAATTAAAATCGCGTAGAATCAATTCCGACCGGTAAAATCATCGTAGAAAATAGTCAAATCGTGTACAATATTCATATCTATAACATACTAAAAGTTGTGCGGTGAAAGTCATGTCAATACAAAATCAGGTCAAAAGTTCGACTACAAAAACACAAAACAGTGCACAACTCGATCAAAATACAAAATCTTCGAAAACAGAAATAGGGTTCGGAGTCCTTACAGCGAGACAGACAAATCTTCTAACAGCGTCGTCGGACGAAAAGAGCTCCGTGGCCTCCAAAACCAAGCTTCCTTCTTCTCTTCCTTCTCTTTCTCTCTCTTGCCTTTCCTCTCTCTCCAAAATGAATCCAAAATATCTCAAATCCGATATTTATTAACACTGATCGTCCTGGACGATCCAAATTTCGTCCTGGTACGATGGGTTATCTGGACAAATTTCGTACAGACGAAATCCAAATTCGTCCCGGGCGACTTGCTCTCTGGACAGATTTCGTACAGACGGATCGTCCCGACTGCTCCAGGTTCGTACAGACGAAAATGGCAGATTTCTTCACAAATTTCTTCAGTTCGTCCAGTACTAAATCCAGTTCGTACAGACGAACTGCACTAAAAAAAATCAGCTTTTTGAAGGGTTTTACATGCCGAGCTCGAGCTCGACCTGTCTCACGTCGAGCGGCTCGTCGAGATCCATTTTGAGCTCTGTTGCCGAGCTACATCCCAAGCAACATGTGAGCTCCGTCGTCCCGAACTCCGTTGTCGCATCCACTGTCCTCTTGAGCTCCGTCATTAACCCGATCTCTTTTGTCATCTTGAGCATCGTTGTCATCTCGAGCTCCGTCGTTGACCTGAGCTCTGTCGTCGTCCCGAGTGTCGTCATCATCCTGAGCTCGATCATCAACCCGAGCTCTGTCGTCGTCCCGAGTGTCATCATCGTCCCAAGCTAGATTATCAACACGAGCTCTGTCGTCGTCCCGAGTGTCATCATAGTCCCAAGCTCCATCATCAACCCGAGCTCCGTCGTCATCCTGAGCTCCATCAAAGTTCCGAGCAGCACGCCCGACCTTCGATTTGTTTTCCTGCCAAACCTTCGATTTGTTTTCCCTCCGGCATCTGAAGGTCACATCCGCAAGCGGCTTGACAAGCTCACGAGTCGAGCGGAGGTCTGTTCGAGCTCGAGCTTGATAAGCTGTCGAGTTCGAGCTTGACCCGCGAGCTCGATAAGCTCGATTCATCAAGCATTCTAATGAGTTGAGTCTGAACCGGCTCACGAGTCAGCTTGATGCACGAATTCACACTTCAGTGTGCCCATCCTTCAACCTGCTCGCCTTGGCATGTGAATGGTCCAAATTGCATCCATACACAGCCCAACAAAGGCACATTGCAGCATGAAACCCCATGCACCCTAACACATAGCTATGCGTGCGCACACTCATCTTCATCAATAACAACATGACCAATGACTTTTGAATGCTATGTATGTGCATTCCCTTATAAGATAATGAATACCCATGAAGGTATGCATGCATGAATATAAATTAAATTTGATTAATTCAATTACTTTGCAGTTATTTTTCTTTCCATTTCCTCTATTTTTCTGCATAAATTTCTTTAGCTGTAAAAGCAATTTCAAAGTTCAATGTTTTTTTATAATTTTTTTGGGAGATACAAATTTCAAGTTAATTTATAATATGTGAGCTCGCGCGTGCAGCCCGTCAGTTGACGCGAAGGAATTCCTCCCGCGAGGCTCACGTTCGAAGCCCCTAAACTTCAAAAAAAAAAAAAAAAATTATAATGTGCAGACGTTGAATATAGTTCTACATATCTATACAAATTAGAATAAGTCACGCAAATTTTATCGAGCAGTGATACCGAGCGATACCCGCGGCTCGATACTATACCCACGTTCTATACCGCAGTACCAAGCCGCGGGCTTAGATATCTGGACCGAATTCAGCGTCCGCGCACAGAATAAATTTTTTCCTAAAAAAAGGTTGGTAAAATGAGGTGCGGTCGGCACGCAAAGGCAGCAGACGCGCGTGCAGCGGGAGAGTCGCGGGCGCTCACGCGTGAGCAACTGGTTTACGGATATGGTCCCCACTGACCCCACCGAGAAACACACAGAAAATAAAGGTATTTATATGTAAATATATCTATTAAACATTGGATTCGGTTTCTGTCTTTATATCTATGCAAATTTATTTGGACTCAAACTAACAAAATTATAATAGCTTAAATAAATAATGAATCCCTGATCATAAAAAAATAAAATATGCAGATGAAATTACATAAATATAAAAGGTGTAATTACCCCTCATAGGCCATAAAAAAATCTTCTTGCATAGATACAAATTTTGATGCATATTTAAATTAAGGTTTTTCAGAATTAAAATTTGAATTATAAACTTATAGTCAAACTGAACGTCTCAACAAGACGAACCTAACAATATCAAAAGTGGTCCAATCAGAATCCAAATGAGCCTAGATAAAGTGTTTGAAGGGTAATTAAAAACTTAACATTAATTAGATGATCAAACGATTCCAAATCTTGCATGCTTATAGTCAAATTTAGGGTATCAGTAAAACAAATCCAACGAGTTTAAGATCACTTAATTTCATCCATATTAAGACATTTGAATGTTTAAAGAATTTTAAATGATCAAAGGAAGGCTGTTCGAAAGAGCATTTAGAATTTTCTTCATATATATGAGATATGACATTCTAAAAATCTATAAATAGACTTCTGCTCTCAACATGAAGAGGGAGTTGGAGCTAAACCGTGTTTGAGATTTAAGAAAGCTTAAGAAAGCTTAGAAGCTTTGAGAATCCTGAGGCTATACTTGAGCACCACCACCGAACCACTATCTGACCATCATTATCAGAACGCTATCATTGGGCTACTGCTTGATTGTTGATGTCAGAACACCACTCGAAACACTTCATTGTACCACCACCCGACCAACGGTACTGGACTTCCTTTGTTCATCTATAGTTCTCAACCAGCAAGGCTCTACTATGATCCTCCAATCACAGTCTCCCAACTAAGGTCATCTGACCTCGTTTCATGACTATAGTCCTCTGACAATCCACTAACCCTCTACTATAATACTCCGATCTCTATCACTCAATTATGATCCTTTAACCACCATTGCTTGACAACGATCCTATGATCTCCCCAATCCAATTACATCATTCTACCACCATCGCCTAATGATGGCTCTTCAACCACTATTGCTAAAGGATGGTCCTTTACCCTACAGTCTTCTAATTATTATTACTAGTTACATTGATGCTCGTAGATTTCATCACTTACCATCACTGATTATGCCAACATGTGCAATTATTTATAAGACTGATGTATGTTATCGACATCAACTACAACTCCCATTGTCAACACTAGGATTTATACTGGATTTCTTGGTCTACGATCTCCTCCTCTCACTACAGAAAAATCACCCATTTCTGGCGGCTTTTTCCGGCGGAATTTGAGCATTTTCCGGCGGTATTTGTGCCGCCGGAAAAAACGGCGTAGGAAAATAATTTCCGACGGCTTTTTCCGGCGGTAAATAATGCCGACGGCTTGCCGGGGAACATAAACCGCCGCTTGAATTAAAAAAAAAAATTTCTCCCGCCAGCCCATCTGCGACACGCCAGGGGCCGCGCTCCGGCGGTCACGCCGGACCGTTTCCGCCCAACCCAGGGTCGAGCTCTTCGCCGACCGTGGGCAGACCGCGCTCGCGTGCGCCTGACCTAGCCCGAGTGCGCCAACTAGCCAGCTCCGCCAGTCGCCCCTGAGAATCAAACCCTAGACCTCCCCTTCCCCGCGCCCACGCCTGACCACTGCGCCGATCCTGCAAAATGTATATAGTCAAGTATTATTTTATTTATATTACAATCTGCTGAATATTATGATTAAAACATTATTCATTTAAGAATTTTTTTTAATTGATAATTAAAATAAACTAGTTAATTAACAATTAATTAAAATATGTTATTAAATTATTAATTAAATAATTAATTAAAATATACTATAAAATGATTAATAAATTAAATGTCTTATTAATTAAATAAACAAACTGAATTAATTAAAAAAATTAAATAACAATGTAAATAATAATTTTAAATTTAAATCCTTATACTTAAATTAAGGAAAAAAATAATATTATTTTTAGTCATTTTTTAAAAATAAAAAATTTAACTAATACAAAATTTTAAAATTCCGCCGGAAACCTTGAAAAGCCGTCGGAAAGCCGCCGGAACATTTTGCGGGAAATAAGCCGTCAAAAAGCCGCCGGAAATTCGCCGGAAAACTAACCGCCGGAAAGCCGCCGGAAAATTCCGCCGGTAATAAGTGATTTTCCTGTAGTGTCTCAAAGGAGTACGACCAAAAAAACAAATAAATGTTTTATTAAAGATATCTTATACTAGGGATCTTCCAAGTTCAAACATGTAATGCCTTCTATATATTATATTTACTCCATTGAATCAATGCCTTCTCCCGAAAAAGGACATTATTTATAACCAATGATAAATAATAGATGAATCATTTTAATTGGGTCATGCCTTATGATTTTTTTTCCTTTCAAGAGTTTTAATTTAAAAATTTTGGTGTCTTTTATAATTGTTGCACTCATCTCTTATTTGTATGTGTGCTTGATTGTCTTATAAACTCTCTATCTCTTTACTACAGTGAATGCTCTAGCATATAAAAATTTGATGCTATTTGTAGGAGTAAGATCTTGGTTGGGGACAACCCTTTCTACAATGTTGAAAGGTTATTCATGTTCATGGGCGGATCCCCATGTAGTTGAGGGGGGGCAAATGCCCCCCCCTCAAAAATTTTTTTTTTTTAATTTTAGTGAGATATTTTGAAATATTTTGAGTATTTTGGGTATTTTGCCCCCTCTCAAAAAAATTTTTTGCCCTCATTTAATCAATCCTAAGCATCTTTGCCCATCCCCCACAAAAAAAAAATTTTTTTGCCCACCCTGAAAAAAGAAGCTGGATCCGCCCCTGTTCATGTCAACTTCTCATGCATGGTTATATCAAGGCAAACCCTTTGTCATATATCATTCTATCAATAAAAAAAAAATCAAGATGGGGGGACAACTTTAATTACAATGTTAAATGATATTTATGTTCACATCTTGAACATGGTTATATTCATCCAAATCTTTTCATCCAATATTTTTATCTACATCTAAACAAATCTTGTGAACAACCATCTAGCTTCTTAAAATATAAGCAATTTTTTAAGAAAGTATGAAACAACTATCTTTCTTGAAGCTTCTAGAAAATATGAGAACTTTTTTAAGAAAGTTTAAAACTCCTTGGGCAAGGTCGTAGTCGGGGCTTCGAAACTGTCAAAAGATAGACTAATATTCACATTTTGATTTAGGATAAATGTGACACTCACCATCTCTAAATCATGGTACAATTGATTTGAGGAAGATTTGATTTAACCTTTTCTGCACGGGTTAATATTATCAAAAATGTGATTTATATAAGTGTAGGATCGGAAGATTATGATTTATGATAAGCAAAGGCATTATCATGAAGGGTTACCTTATGATGGGGATATGCTTAGAGTAACGGAATATCTAAAATGGCAAGAGACTAACTAATAATATAAAAATTTTTAATAGGAATATGACTATATTGATTATTTTAATAATTGTTGTGCAAAGATATTGAAGATATGTGTGATTGAGATTCTTTTGGACTTAGGATATGGAGCACCATAAGTTGGAGGAAGTTAAATCATTTTATAATTTCTTTTTTTTTTTTTTTGGAATAGGGTATCCATCTGCTGCCATCACCGAAAGGGAACTTGGCGGTGTGACTAATCCTTGGCTGACCTAGAAGAGACACCCACCACAGAAATCTCCTGGACCGCACTTGATTGGGTCCCACTTAAGAGGCGTTGCCGCTTGAGGGGAATCGAGCAAGGGTTGGGGATTTCCAACTGCACTCGCTCACCAACCAAGCTAAGCAACAATGAGCCATTTTATAATCTTTATATTGAGAACTATTATCATAATATAAAATTTAAAAGATATGTTTGAGTACGATGCAAGTAATATCAACAAAGCCAATTTTGAGATTGGTTTGTCGGACCGACGGATCCATAGACCGACAAATCTTTAGACAAATAATTATTAAATATTTATGAGATTAGTGTCTATGTTTCTTGGTTTCAGATTTTCATAGTAAACTTTTATATATATATACTTCTTCAATGACCAACAACTAATCTCTCAATCATGAATAATATAATGCATATGATGAGAGTCACATAGGCTTATTCTCGGAGATTTTAAACTCTTTCTATCATCATAAATATTATAATGCATAATAATTATATATATATCGATCATATTCTAAAAATGCTCTTTATAAAAAATAAACCAAAAGCTATATTGATACAAATTTTAAAAAATTTTAATCAGATTTCTTAAGTGTGAATATTGATGTTGCAGCTAAAAGTAATATAAATATATTCAAATATGAAAAATAACCGACAGTGCGTGAGAGGAAAGTAGGCAGACATGGCTGGTGGAAGGTATGAATAAAGAAGAAAAAGCCTGTACAGTTAACGAAAGGGAAGAAGAAGACATTTTCTGTGAGGCCCTCCTCTCTCTCTATTCTTTCCATCTCCATTGACTTCACTACACTATATCATTAACCATTAATTGGTACATATAGCTGTAGTTTGGCTCTCTTGAAGGAAAATATAAGAAGAGGATGCATAGTCTTAAGAGGAAGAAGAGTTTAATTAATTTTTTGCTGCTTCCTAAAACATCTTTTTAGTAAAATTTTAATTTTGTATTAAAAAACTGCTTTGAGAAGTAAGAAGAAAGCTGTCACAAACGAAAACTTTATCAAATTTATGTTCTTAAATCAAAATATTCAAAAATAAGGTATGTTAATTACATTTTCTTAACAAATTCATTAAAAAAAAAGAAGACTTGACTCTACTGTGCTTAGAATAATCAATCAGATAAACTGCAAAGAAAATTACATTGACTTTTATTTAGGAGAATTTTGTTGATTGGTACAGCTGAAAAAGTCAAGTCCAATCCTTTTTTTCTTTTTTAATTTGTTTGTAAGTGAAGTTTTCTTAATAGAAATATAGTAAAATCAAACACAGAGAGAATTATTGAGAAACAGTGAGTGGATATCTCTATCATACTCTTTTATATTTCCCTTTTTTCTCTATTTTGTTGTATACAGAAAGTATATTACAATAATAATATAATTTTTGCATCTGAGATACAGCGATAGTGTAAATTTGCTCATTAATTCTCTTCATTTTATTGTGTAACACTTCTTATATTTAATGGTTTGACTATTTTTCATTGGCAGAGCCATAAATATTTTTCGGTGGAGTATTATAAATTAATTATTTTAAAAATATCATTTGTGTTTTTCAATAAATATCTGAAATCCTAAAATTTTATAGGGGGAATAAATTAAATTTTTTTTAAAAAATAATATTTGTGCTTGAAAAATATATATAATATCTTAGAATTTTAGATGGGGGAAGTGATTATTAATTATGTCAAAATTTAAATAAAATTTGAACCATTTCTCTCTCTGAATATTCATGTTCTATGCCTTGGATGCTCTATATGGATCTCAATGGAGAAATGCAAGTCATTTTTTGAAAAACTAAAAGCCTTTTTAGTACGTACGTACTATCTCTTTCTTTCATTTTTGTTTTGAATAAAGGTGGTGACAAGCTTGGGAGTGTTACTGAAGGGAGGGCAAGCTAGCTAGTGACCACCATTAATCCTGATCTACTGTCACAAAGGAAGGAAAAGAAAGCATATGAATCCATTGCAAAGCGATGGTGGGTGCTGCATGTGGACCTTCAGCCATAAAAGTCACTTTAAGTTTTCTAAGGCTTAAGTTCAAGGTTTTTTTGTACTGCAATACTAATTACTTTTATTTACTCTTTTGTTCATGACGAAGGGTGCTCATAGAACTGTAATAATGGCGTTTATTATGGGTAATATATGTTTTATTGTGAAGTTTAGTAGTCTGAAGGGTGTTCATAGACCCAAAGTCTTGAAAAATTCAGCTCACTATCGTTCAGCAGCTGAAAGATTATAAGTCCAATGAACCAGCAATTGAAAGAATATAGCTATACATAAAACATATCAAGACTATAAAGCAATCAAACTGATAGAAAAAGCTCCCAACAACAAGAATCCAGTACTTAGCAATAGCAATATAGCATATCACCCCAAGAAGATCAATAAACAGATCTCAGCCGTGCTAATACAAGTAAGAGTTATCTGCCTCTTCCAGCAATAGAAAAAGATATTGTTTCATCCAGTAGATGAAGAGCCTCATGCAGCAAAATTGAAACTGAAGTTATTAGCATAATTGAATGATAATAAAAGAAAAACTTAGCTAGTGATAAACTAGAAATATTAATTAGTCAAAGATCTCCAACGCCCATATGGAAAATGATATTAAATCGTGCATGGTGCTGAAATCAAATCATCTAACAAAGTGAACCATATCACACTATAGGAAAATCGTCCATTATCGATGACAATTTCCGATGGTTTTTCAATTTTTCGGCGGTTTAAAAACCGTTGGAATAAACCGTGTAGGGAATGGAAACCAATGGCATATTTTTGGAGGTAATATTTTCCGGCGGTTTTCCACTGGCTACAATAGCTGGAAATTAATGGATCTAAAACCCCAGGTAAACTGCCGAAAGATTTTGATGCAAATACTGCCAGAGACCGCCGGTATTTCCGGCGGCCAAATCGCCGGCTAGTCGCCAGTTTTTACAGACGAAAAATAAAAAAACCTGCGGCAAAATTGCCTCTGTTCTGTATCGAAGTTTCTGACGACAAAACCGTCGGAAACATGTAGCAATTCCAACGACACAGAAACCCTAATAATTAGCAAAACCAACAAACATCCTTTCCAACCACCGAATAAGATGTTTAAATCAACTCGAAAATAATGAGAGCAAGATCATAACAAGCGGAATTTTAACCATCGACATGAAACATACAACTAAGAGTTTATAAAATTCAGCAGCCCAATAACTAAGCTCAAGAGACCAAATTCCAATCATCACAACTATCATTGCATCTCCAAACCAACGAAATACTTAGATAATATATAGGAAGATCATAAGTGGAAGAACAGTAGTCACATTTTGAATAACCCAAACCGCCTGAGACTCAACATCCAAAGGATCTACGGATAGGAAATCATTTCAAAAGTCTCAACCCAATCCATAATAAAATAACAGGAAAGAAACCACCATAACAACAATAGGGATATGAATTATAAACTGTAATAAACATCTTTATCTTCTAACAAATGAGGCAATCATATTATATCAACATTAACTAAAGCAACTGAGAAGGGATGCTAAATCCCACAAACCGCCGACAAGCCGCCGGTGTTTTACAAAACCGCCAGAAAACTACTAGTAAACGCCGTAACAAACCACCGATAATGAGTGATTTTCCCGTAGTGAATTAAGATTAGCATGTAAAGTTCCAAAGTTGTTATGAGGCATGATCCTAATCCTAATCAAGATTATAAAATTACAAAGTAGTATTCCATCAGAGACATATGTCAGTACTGTCTCGAGCCAATAAAAAAGTAATTAGTGACAACTAACTTTTATGCCCTTTAATCCACAAACATGATTTCTTTAATAAACAAGCATTAAGTGGATTACAATGGAAACCACTTTAATTTCTTTGTTTAAGAAAAAAAAAACAAAAAAAACAAAAGAAAACACATTTCCACATGCTCTCTGATCATATTCCCAATATTTTAGTAACAATGTGATAAAAGGAAAATTTTGACTGTTCTTTAGGCCAACACAAATACTAAATCTCAAAGAAAAGAGGCAATTGGGAGATAAACAAAATTAAAATAAATCACAATAGTTTAGATCAATTTTACTTAAATTTTTTTAGTTTTTTTTTTTTCAAATTAAAATATTTTTCACAAAATACTATTATTTTATCTATGAAAATAACAATTATAATTGCTTTAATTATTATATATCTTATAAATAGAAAAATATCTTAAAATTCAATAAAAATATCTTTTACAACAACAACATCATCATCATAATGCCTTTATCCACTACGTGGGATCAGCTACATGAATCTTTTTTCTCCATTATGTCCCGTTAAGATTCAAATTCTCATTTAAATCTAATAAAATTTTTATTTCTAATACTTCCTAACCAAGTCTTTTTTTATTTATCTTTACCTTTTTTAAAATAGGCCAAATTTACTTTCCAAACCAGGTCATCGAAAGATTAACGTTTTATGTGACCAAACCATCTAAGGCGACTCTCTTTAATCTTATCAGCCATTGGAGCAACTCCGACCATTTCAAAATCAAATGAGGATTTTATCATAATGTTTTTTATTTTTTAATGGGAGATAAAGCCTAACCTACCATCCAACCTTTCCACTAACTTGATATCACTGTCTTCATGTTTAATTAGCATATCTAAGGACCCACAGATTAGGTAGTGCTAAGCAAGTGCTTAGTATTTTTATTAGATTGTAAATGGAGGAATATTGGTCAATGCATGAATATAGTTTGCTTATGCGTGCCTTATTGTCATCAGTTCATTAAAGATCAATAAATAAACAGCTAATGGGGTATCAACCGCTGATTTAACTGACATAATTAAAATAATTATTGAAGGCTAAGTGAGAGGCAAATAGACACCAATTCAAACCGGTTGAGTTGTATTAAGACTTCATTTGAGATAATTTTTTTTACTGTTTTTCAAATTAGTTTTTTAATACAAAATTTTCTTCAGAGCAGCAAAAAAGCTGTGGCTAAAAACTGTCCCAAATGAAGCTTAATTCGATCAATTTGATTTGAGTAGTCGCAATGAAATACTAGTATTTTGGATAAAAACAGCTCTTCATGAGGATTTGGATATCATATGTTGGTCATGTGCATAATGCTACTTATGAGCATTACATTATTTATTATCTATATAAAGATACAAAAGTAAAAAAAGAAAAAACATAACAATGAGTTAAGTAAAAGCAACATCATTGAATTTTTTCTAATAGTTAAAAGACTACATCATGTGTCTTATATATATATATATATATATATATATATATATATATATATATATATATATATATATATATATATATATATATATATATATATATATATATATATATATATATATATATATATATATATATATATATATATATATATATATATATCATGTTGAAGAAAAAATATTATGTGCGGACCTTGGACGGCGTTCGGAGACCAACCAGAATGCGCCACAACACTTTTTTGCTCAGTACTGATGCTTGGTGCTGCTTTGTACCGGGTGACATGACATGTTCTGATTAGTCACCAGACCATCTGATGTTCGCGTAGAATAATTTCTCCATGTTGAAGGATGGTGTGCTTTTCAAAATTTAAAATGATTAAAGGGTCGTTCGTTTTGTTTAAAAAGGAACGCAGTGTAAAAAAGAATACAATGTATTTAAAATATTTTTGAGTTGTTTAGAAAAGTATAAAATAAATGCATGCAAAATTTTGTTTGTTTGTCTTGAAATAAAATGAAAAATGCAAAGCCCAGCGATGGCGGTGACCGATGGCCTGTGGTGGCAACAGATCATGGCGGCGTTTTTAAAAATTGGTCACTAAATTAAACTAGAAGGTGCATGAATTCTAAATATTCAAAATTTCTCTAAGTTTATTTTACTCAAATCAAATATCAATATTTTGATATTTTCAAAACCTCTATATTTAAAATACTTCAAAATAATTAATAGATTTTCTTTAAAAAAAAATTTAGTTATCAAAATTTCCTATTTATGTTTAAAATCTTTAGTGTCCATATAAGCTTATATAATTGCAGGATTTCAGCTTAAAGTATAATTAGGTGGGAGCATATATTTCCTAATAACTCACTAAAAGCAAGACAAGCAATCAATGTCATAAACCATCAACATTAATGATCTCTTTTTTTTTTTTTTTTGATGAACAATCAATTGTAAATGTGGAGCCTATATGAAGCTTAAAGATGAAGATAAACGCAGATGAGTAAAGGAAATATGGAAAATATATTAATTTACACGTGTCTAACAAAAAATATTCATGATATCAAATTAAACTTGCAATATTATAGAAAAAAAAAAATGGTTGTGACATATAAAGGTAAATGATTAATTCATGAAGACTATATTTGTTTAATTAAAAAAAAATTAAAATCTATTGAAAATTTGTTGGATTACATATTTGGTGGGCAAACCCCAATCTAATTATTTTAATATACAACCTAAGCCTTCAATAATAGGATATACATCTAAGGTTTTAGGTGAAATGATTGCTCATCTTTCAACGCCAATCTAATAATTATCAAAATTTTCTATTGCATAATGTTGATCTCTTAGGTTGTTAAAGTATTTTGATATTCATGATCATCTGCTAAGAAAATTTTCAAATATGACCCATCTGAATGAGGATTGGATTATGACAAAGGTTTTATTTGATACGGCTTTTTTACTATTTTTTAAAGCAGTTTTCTAGTATAAATTTTTTAATTTTTGTACTAAAAAACTGCTTTAAAAAGCAGGAAGAAAACCGTCCCAAATGAAGCATAACTCTTTTATGATGTGCCTAAGATGTTCATTAAAAAAAAATGTGCCTCAGGTGTTCACCATTGAGTTTTCTTTCTTTATATCTTAACCATGATACTATCTTCTAGAATATTTGGGCTAATTTATCTCAGATCAAATAGATATTTTTTCATGCTGAGTGTGAAATATTGTCATTGATGATTATCTCATGTTAATTTATGATGTATTATTAAATAAAAGAAAGAGAAACATACCTTAAGATTCGTGCGATAATATCACACAGATCATATGATCGAATGATCGATGACTAACGACACCAGGTAGAATCATGGCAAGCTTATTGTGCCACGAGTTTGCACTCGAGTCGAGCCTATTCTCTAACTTAAAATATATTTTAAAAAAAAATTTGAACTATTATTATATAATATATTTAACTTTTTAAAATTCTTTCAATATTAAAAGTAAAACTTAAAATGCAATGAAAATTTTAATTTAAAATTAAAAAAATTGAACTCAACAATCGAGTCAAGATTGTGCTTTCCAAAGGAGCTCAAGCCTTCAAATGTTTTAGCGAGCCCAGTTCCAGTTTAGTAAATGAGCTCGGGTTGAGCTCGAACTCAAATACGACCTCAATAAGAATTAAATAAGTTGAGCTTGATTGATTAGACACCCGACTCGCTTAATTGCTCCCCTAATCCTGCAATCAATTTTTGATAAGCGGTGATTGTTTGGGACAGCTTTTACGCTGCTTTATGAAATAGTTTTTTAATATAATTAAAAAATTATATAGTTGAAAGCTAATTTAAAGAATAGTAATAAATTTGTTTCAAATGAAGTTTTAGTTAAAATGTGACAAGTAGAAAAGAAGAAGACAAAATAAGAAAGCCTCCAAAGCCTTTTATAACCTTGCAGGTCCAGCATTGGGTAAACAATACGGTTTAGCGTATGGACATAAAACTTATGGAGAAAAAAGAAAAGAAGCCAACTACAGCTGAACCTTTTATGAAACCATGCAGTGAAAGGAATAGCAGTTTTAAACTTTCTATTTAATGGATGCAGATAAAAAAAAAGGTTGCTTTAATTATTTTCTTTTAATTTTAATTTTTTAAATTCTTTAGCTATCAATAAATTTATGAGGATAGAAAAAGAGTTTAATATTTTAGCAGTGTATGAATATTCAACATATACAGATAACATAAGAGTTTGCAAGAGAAATTAAAATTTTTATGTGAAAACCTAGAAAAGTAAAAATTATGAGGCTTTTGCCCATTTGAAATTAGGGAAAATTACATACATACGACTTCATAACATTCTATTTACATATCTAACACCTAAAATTTTAATATTAAATAAATACCACCCTATACTATTTTAATATCAAATATACCACTCATATTTTCTTCCTAACACTCATATATTTCATTTCTATCACTCATATTTCATATAAAAATGAACTATGGGTGGCATGTATGTAATATTAAAGTTTTAGGTGTTAAATATGTAAATAGAATAGTATAAAGTGGTATGTATGTAAATCTCCCTTGAAATTATTCTACTAAGTATGTCGTTGTTTACAACTTGCACTTTTCCCTATAATTGTGTGAGATATTGATATAATATAGTTGACATAAGTTATAGAGAATGACTTCCATGAAGTTGGGAATAGTCTTACGAAATTGGAGTTTTCTTTAAGAAATTATTTATTGTATGTTGGTTATTCTTCTTTGAGAAGAGGAGTCCATAAATTAAAAAGTCTAATATGAAATCTGGATGCTAATGTTGGGAGTCAATGTTGACATCAAGATGGACATCAGGCTTATAGCTGATAGCTAGACGTCAAAATTGGTGGTGATGGAGGGTGATAAAGTTAGAGGGTTTTGTCATAGAGCCATAGACAAATGATGGTGGTTAGAGGACTATAATCAACCACAATAGTCGTATGATCATTTTTGGCGATGTTGGTTGGAGACCGTAGTTAGGCGAAGATGATTATAGATCATAATTAGTCGATTGTGGTAAGAGGACCATAATATGGAAAGTATTGCTGGAGGATCGTAGTCAAACCATGTTGGTAGAGAGGCCATAATCATGGGATAGTGGTCGAGTGATTCTAGTCTAGTGATGGTGGGCAGGTGATCATAATTGGGTGATAATGATCAAATTGTTGTAATTCGGTAATGAGGGTCGACGATGATCCTATAATATTGGCCAGAGAATTAGTCTAGCAATGGTTGTGGACCTCCGAAAGAGCACCGCTCGTGGGGTAAGAACGCAGAGGGTACGGCCGCACTATCCCGTGGGACAAAACGATCGTAGGCCTCTACACTCGACACGAATGGGTCGATGGAAGGGCAGATTGGATCGTGCATACGACTAACCATTGGGGATAGATGCTGTCGCCAGCACACCCCGATGGGTAGTAATATACACGACCTAGTCACGGGTTTCCCCCACCCGATACAAGAGATCGAGTGGGGTAAAGTAGATTGCGGGGCCAAGTTTCCCACGGGCGCAAGCCCCCGTGGTTAATTACATCCCGGGCCGGAGCCCGAGAAAACTCTCGATTAAGGATCATATATTATTTCTTCTTAAAATGGGATTGGCACGAGGGGATAGACTAAGAAGTCCTACTCAAAAGGAAACAGGTGATCATAATTGGGTGGGTGGTACAGTTCTTTGGAAATAGGACCGACATCTAGAGAATTTCCTAAGTGGTCCTGGACTTATGTAAGTCAGATGCTCCTAGCTAATGCAATTAAATTTTAATTAAATTGATTTCTAATGCAATGCATGCTAGTTGAAATGTCAGCTCATGAATGCTATAGAATTTTAAAAACAGGCTTATAGAAAATAATTTTTTTTTTGAAAAGACTGGGTCTCCCTAGGTCCGGCACTTCATCCTCATAGGCCAGATTATCCGGACTCAACCCGCAGGCAGGGAGATGTCTTATAAGAAGGAGAGAAGAATGCAGTAATATGCATGCGACCCCGGACGATTCCGGCAGTTCCCTAGATTCGTTAGGTTTCTATGTTATTTAAATCTTAAAATTTTAGAAATTAGTTACGAGTAGAAAAATTTTATAATCCTTAGAAAGCCTAACGAAAATCCAGGTGAAAACAAAATCGGCATGCAAGAAAGAAACCTAAGAAAAGCAGACAATTTCTACTGCACAATCAGGTAAACACATCAATATAAATCAAACTAATCAAGTAAATGTCCATAGGCCAACTGCCCTTTAATTACAACCCAGGGTATGCAGAAAAAGTAAAGTGGCCGGGCACCACTGCCAACAACCTGGATTTCTAAGCCTATGACAGACGCCAACAACTTTGAGTGGGATATTGGGTCTTCAAATCTTTAGTCTTCTGGATATCTTCTCCTTGGACTTCTTGGATCTCTCTTCCTTGGACTCCTTGGCACTCTTCTTCTTGAACTCTTTGGATCTCCTCCTTGGACTCCTTGGCTCCGTCGTGGCTTGAATATCCAAACGAACAGACAATTCCCCCAGTATGGGGGTATTGCCTTTTCTCTTTGGATATCTAAAGCCATCCAGCTCGATCTTCTAAATGGAAGAAGACTCTCCCCTTAGGGATGCCTTCTTCTTTTAGAATCCGAGCTGGATAAGAATATCCCGACTCAAAGGTTGTTTTCACAACTCTTAACAATTATTACATACAAATTACATTAATTGAAAGCAGTAAATCTAAGAAGCCCTGCAAGGTTATCCTAATAAAAATCATCCCAAGCAGTTTATATATAAAAAAAAAGAAAGTGCTAACACCATTGACCCTGTGCCAAGCCATACTCTTAATTTTGAGGGCTAAGCAGCTCCACCTGTGCAATTATAATTATTAATTTTAGCCCTCATTTTTATTTGGGGGGAAGCTGAGCAAACACCTGCATAAAACATTATTAGAAATTATTATGATGCTCCCCCCTTTTTATTAGCATTGAGCATGGCCACCTGCACGGAAGAACAGTATATATATAGCGCTCCTAACCTATGGGTAAGTCTAACGCTCATCACATCACAGAGTACAGAAAAAGTAAGCAAACACACCAACAATTTCAAACAGCATGCAATGAAATCCACTGAAAGCTCCGGCACACAGCAGAAAAATAAATCCCAGCGGCCTAACCTAGCTCTAGAAGTGGTGCCCTAGCAAACAATTCTATGTGTGTGTAAGGCTAGTGTGGTTTGGATAAGTCCTAAGTAGGGTAGTTAGTTAAAGTTATCTATAGTTCAGGTTTGTTGGGGGTCTGAAAAGGGAATTTTGTTAAAATTCAAATATTAGTGAATTAGGGTCCATTTTAATTATTTTAGTTTGTTGATCAGTTTTAAGAGCTTAGGGTATTCATATTTGAAGTTTAAATTATATTAACTAATTTTAGAAAGTTCCGGGTCCTCCTAGGTATTAAGCTAAGGGTCCAAAAAGTCACTATGGGGAAAAGGCTAAGTCAGGATTTTCTATCACCTTAGAAAAATACTAGACCTTAATACGAGTGGTTAGACAGGTAGTAGGCTGGAATCGGAGTTTTCTAGGCCAAGTTATGAATTTTCTAAGTTTCGAGCCCTATCCTATAGACTAGGGTTGACCAAAAAGTTGACTTTCTAACCTAGGCCAATTTCTGGAAACCTAAAATTTTTTTTAATAAATACTAGGCTCTAATTGGAGTCTAATGCAAGTGAGTTTACCTAATTTGGAGTTTTCTACAATTAGCTATGGATTTCTAAAGGTCGGGGTATTTATCGGAATTTTCTAAATTTCCTACTAAATAGCCTTTTTTATTGTTTTGCTCCAAATCAGCTCCAAACTGACTGGAATCACTCCCAAAGGTCAGGGATGACCAGAAAAAGTGTTCTCAAGTATTTGGAGAAGATTTGGGATTTTTATTAATTTTTAATGAATTATTAGGGCCAAAATTATGGTTAAATTAAGGGTTAACCTAGAGTCAAACTACGGAGCCCTATTTATCTAAGGTCAAGGATCAGATTCTGGTCAGTTTGAGGTATTACGGGTAATTTTCTGACCTAAAGTGTATTTATTGTATTTTCCGGAAGGTCTCGGGGCCTTATTTAACCAGTTAATTAGGGTTAGTTAGCTAAGGGCTTTAAAAGCTCCTAAAAATTCCTAGAAAATTCAGTGATGTTTTAGATGTCACTAAGTTTAAGTGTTGTAGTTTTCATGTCGTTCTGGGATCTATCCTAGCTCCTAGAAGACTTCTAAGTTCGCTAGACGAGTCCTTAATTTTTGTCCTTAGGGTGTCACTACGTTGTAGGAGTTTAAAGCGATGTTTAGTCTAACCCTTCAGGTAATAAATGCATAGGAGTACAAAAATGAAATAAACACACCATGTCCTTAGATCTAGGAGAGCCTAGGCTAAGTGCTCGTGGTGCAGTCCTATACATGCATTCTACGAAAATAAAAAGCCAGACACCTAAAGAACGGGTTAGTGAATGATTGGGACTCAACCATTCACTAACTCACTCCCCCATGATTGCTCTTCACATCTGGAATCTATGTCTAAAGTTTCATACGATAGCGAGTCTCCCAGAATTAAAAGATTTAATATATAAATAGTTTCAAAAATAGTTTTAAAATACTTAAATACATATATATAAATTTTGGAAATTAAGATAATTAAAAATAAGTCAAATTATAGTAAATAGGTATATGGGAGACCCACTGACCATCCAATCGAGGTTTCAAAATAATTTGAAAATAATTTTTAGTTTAAAAATAATTAATAGTTAACTTAAATAATATTAAAATAACCGAATCATAGGATAAAACAGAAAACAGTCAAGACAGCCAAAATCAAGGGCTGGAAATGGCTCCAAATTAAAATACACACTTTTCTGAAAAGATCAAGGGGTCACACGTCAAAATCCGACTTAAAACGGCGAAGATATAAATTTCCGAAGTTAAAACACAATAAAAATATTATTTCAAAATAGCCCTATTTCACTGGTTTTAAAATAACAGAAAATACAGACATAATTTTTATCTGAAAATAATTTCAAACTATGCAGAATTCACAGTACATCCAAAACAAGGTGCTGTGCGTCGACAGCGGACTTAAAACGACTAAGTTACGTAATTTCGAAGTTCAAGGGCAATAAATAAATAATTTTAAAATAGTGCAGCTGGCTGTTTTGAAAATAATTGCACACAGACCCAAAAATTTCAAATAAAACCAATTCCAGAAAATACAGAATCTAAATACGTTCAAAACAAGACGTTGTGCGTTAAAAACGGATTTGAAACGGGAAAGTTATCATTTTTGGAAGATTACAATAAATAAAGAGTAAATTTTTGAAATAGTTTTGAAGTAATAGTATTTTATTTTTTTTTAATGATTACAAAATAAGATTGATTTAAAATAATAAAACTTCTGAAATCGTGAAATAAAAATAAAATAATAAAAAAAAAACTTCATTAAAATATTAAATAGTTAAACTAGTTTACTAATTAAATACTATTAAAGAATAGTCGAAGTAGATAATTATAAGAAATAGAAATAAATAATCAAAATAAGTTCAAAATAATTAAATACTAATTATAGTAATAAAAATAATCCTAAAACAGTAACAAAAAATAAAAAAAAAAATATATAATAACCACTATAAATATACTTACAATAATTATACATAAAAAAAAATACTATTAAATACCATTTAAATAATAATAAAAGTCTATTTTTACTGTTTTTAAAATAATTAAAAATCTATAGTTCATTTTAATAAAATAAAATTTTTAGCAGGTAGAGAATAAAAATACGGTCGAAACGAGGTATTGTGCGTCAAAAACGGAGCGAAAACGAATTTTTGGCGAATTTTCAAAGATAAAATAGGTTTAAAATAAATTAAAATACTTATTTATTTAAAGAAAACGGCGGCGGGACCGGCCTGCCACGCGGCCGTTGCTCATTGGCTCCGCTGTCCGCGGCCAATGATTGCGCCGCCAGCAATCATTGGCCGCAATGATTGCGGCATGATAGCGGCGGCGGTCCCCCACTAAACCACGTCGGACGGCATCCACGACCGTCCGATCCGCGCGGTTCTGATGGGCGACCCAGATGGCGCCACGTGTCATGCAGGACGGCGGGCTGGGGCTAGCGGTCACGCCAGACCGCGGGAAGCTGCCGATCTGGACCGTTGATCGGTGAGATCAACGGTCACGCACGCTCGCCCCGCCGGACCGAAACCCTAAACGCAAAAACGTCTCGTTCTCCCTCGATACTTGATGGAATTTGACAAAATTTTAAACCTAGAATCTAGGCATGAACAGAAACTATGGGGGACTATTATTTTGAAAAGATATTAACTATCTAAAGATCTATTTCAATCTAAGTATTTAAGCTATTCTAAGAGATTGCGCGAGATTTTACCGTCCGATCTTCGAATCTTTGACACGGTTGAGCTTGTAGACTGTCCTCGTACGTTTCTCCTCTTGAATCCTCGGTCAAATACGGGCTGGATTGGTGGGATCGAAGCCTTGACCGTCCAAGCCTTCGGGTCGCCGGGATTCCGTCGCCGGCGAGCTTCTGGCCGCCGAATTTGATCAGGGAAGGTAGTAGGAGGATGTAAGAACTCTCACAGAAGATCTCAAGTCCTGAGGTCGTCTAGAGAGAGGGAGGTTGCAAAAAGATCCCAATTTGGACAAGATTTTTCATATTTAAAGCCCCTAGACCTAATACCAACGGCTAGGATCGCATCAAAACGAGATTAGGAGGGAAATAGGTCGGTTTTGGCCGTGGTTTGCAATTCAAAACGAAGGGGGGCTTTAAATTCCATTAAAAGACCATTAATTCCTCCCAAATAGGTGTTTATGACCTATTTATGACTCGATTTGACCAAGTCAACGTTTGACTTGGTCAAATCAGTCATTTAGATCAATGGGGAGTGAGGATCGAGCCATGAGGAGATTTAGTTTGGATTTAAATCGATCTGGGCTCTTAATGGGCCAGGTGGTCAACCCTGGTTGACTTGGTCAACCGAGTTGACCCAGGGTCCAAGCTCGGGCTCAACAGACTCGACTCGACCCCACGAGCCTATTGGAGATGGTCTTGGGGTCTGACTTGGTCAATTTGACCAAGTCAACCCTTTGAGCCCGGGTCTGGGCAAAATCGAGGTCAACAAACGGACCCCCAATAGGAGTGGCGAACAACTAGTGAACCACTCGTGTTGGCGTTGACCGACTAAGCCACAGAAAGTAAAGTAGGGAGCCCAAGTAAAAGAACGAAAGGGTATCAGGAAAGGTGGAAGAAAGCAGGAAACTCATCCCCTGGCCTTATCCTACAACAAGGGTAGAGCCTAGGGGAGAGTGAAAACAGCAGTGCGCAGGCAAGGTATCACTGAAGCAGTGAACCAGTAGAAGGGTCTCCTCCCGGCCTTGCCCCTCGATAAGGGTAGAGCCAAGGACAGAACCAACGGTAAAGATCACCTAGAAAGGTGAAAGCAAAGGTAAGGGGACTCTCCTACAGCCTTGCCCTACAGCGAGGGCAGAGCAGAAAGGAGAATCAAAAGTGAAGATCACCACTAAGGTGAAAAAGGGTAAAGGGGTTCTCTTCTGGCCTTACCCCGTAGCAGGGGTAGAGCCCAGAGAAGAACCACGAGTAAGGTAGCAAAAGCATACCAACTATCTATCTGACTATATCGAATCAGCAAGATAGAAGGTGAAAGGGTCCCATATCCTCCTGCCCATTTCAGGACAGTGGATTGGGGTGACTCAATGTCTGCCTGACAAAATCGGGTCAGCAAACAAAGGAATCACAACGCCTGGTGTCTGCCTAATAGGAACAAGACACTCAGGGAAAAAGAGTGGCGAGGAGTTCCTGCCAGGTGCTCTGTCAGGCCCTCTCTACCAAGTAAGTCAAACCAGCTTCCCGCTTGTTCATTTCAAACAGCCGGATAGAAGGTGAAAAGATCCCATCTCCTCCTACCTATTTCAGGACAGTGGATTGGGGTGACTCAGTATCTGTCCGATCACCTCAAGACAACAAACAAAAGAGTCACAAAATCTGGTGCCTATTTGATCAGAATAGGACACTCAGGAAAAGAGGCGAGGAGTTCCTGCCAGGTGCTCTGTCAGGCCCTCTCTACCCAGTAAAACCAGCTACCCGCTTGATCGGATCTGGCCAGCGGGGTGGAAAGTGAAAAGAATCCCGCCCCTCCTGATCCTTTCGGAACAGTGGATTGGGGTGACTCGATACTTCTGCCTGACCTCAGCAAAAGTAAAGAAGACACGAAATGGAAGCCTGCGTAGTCTTTTACAGGACATCCGAGTAAAGGGGTGTTGAGGAATTGCGCCTCCCAGGGACTCTGTCGGGCTCACTCAACGGTAAAGTAAAACCAACTACCAGGCTGTCCGCATCTAGACAGCGGGTAGAGGGTGAAAGGATCCCGCCCCTCCTGCTCCTTTCGGAACAGTGGATTGGGGTGGCCACTACTTCTGCCTGACCTCAGCAAGAAGCTCATGAACCACGAAATGGAAGCCTGCTTAGTCTTTTTTACAGGACATCCGAAGTAAAGGGTTGTTGAGGAATTGCGCCTCCCAGGGACTCTGTCGGGCTCACTCAACGGTAAAGTAAAACCAACTACCAGGCTGACCGCATCTGGACAGCGGGTAGAGGGTGAAAGGATCCCGCCCCTCCTGCTCCTTTCGGAACAGTGGATTGGGGTGGCCACTACTTCTGCCTGACCTCAGCAAAAAGCTCATGAACCACGAAATGGAAGCCTGCTTAGTCTTTTACAGGACATCCGGAGTAAAGGGGTTGTTGAGGAATTGCGCCTCCCAGGGACTCTGTCGGGCTCACTCAACGGTAAAGTAAGACCAACTACCAGGCTGACCGCATCTGGACAGCGGGTAGAGGGTGAAAGGATCCCGCTCCTCCTGCTCCTTTCGGAACAGTGGATTGGGGTGGCCACTACTTCTGCCTAACCTCAGCGAGAAGCTCATGAACCACGAAGTGGAAGCCTGCGTAGTCTTTTACAGGACATCCGAAGTAAAAGAAACGTTGAGGAATTATGCCTCCCAGGGACTCTGTCGGGCTCACTCAACGGGTAAGCTTCAACATCTGCTGTAGCCAGTGCGGTTTTGCAGATGAAGAAGGGCTCAATACCCACCCAGTCATTTCAACTGAGTGAATAAAGAGTCAGGCTCTGATGCCTGCCTGATCAGGACAGGGCAAACGAGAGCGTGGCGAGGAGTACCTGCCAGGTGCTCTGTCAGGTCCTCTCTACCAGGTAAACTCAACTATCTGTCTGTTCATTTCAAACAGCAGAATAGAAGGTCAAAAGTCACCTCGACATCAGCCCACACGCATCTGTGTAGGGATGTGAGGGAAAAAGAGGTAAGTAAATGTGACAATTTTGAGGGCAGAGCCACCTAAGGAACCCTTTCTAGCAACCTGGTAACCACATGGTAGAGGACAAATCGTCGTGGCCATGAGTATCCAAATGCTGTCAGGATCTCATAGAGAACCCTAACCCCACACAAGGGGGGAGAAGACATCAGAACGACATCCCTCCAGAAGGTTGGAAGAGATATACCCGCTGTAAAGTGTGTAAAGGGGCGATCTCATTCCAAAGGAGTAAAAAGAACTCGAGTAGTGAGGGGGGACCTCAACTACAGAAGGCAGGACTATGCCTGGTGAAAACAATCCTCAGAGAAGCTACAGTGGTGAACCCATACTAACTGATGGGGACCCTGTAAGAAGCAGGAGTAGTATCAAAACTTCCAAAGGACCTCTCCGGCAGCTAGGAGTGGGATCTCAATGGGAAAACAATTGGTAGAAGTATCTGAAATTGCTGACTCTCTACTAGAGAATCGAAGCTCAAGAAAAAGGTGATGACAGCATCTATGGCATGATGCTTTGTATCACCAGGTAGGAGAAAAAGAGTCAAAGCAGTGAGAAAGTACCACCTCTACTAAGGGCAACGACTCTGAGTAGGTAAAACCTCACAGTGGTAACACCCACACAAACTGGTGGGACCCTGTGAAAAGTGAAAGTGACTTCGACACATTCATAGGACTGATCCGGCAACTGAGTCTAGAGTATGAATGGTAGGATGGGTCACAAAAAGGAGTAGGAGAACTGATCTTCTGCTAGAAGCTCAAAGTTCTCAAAGTAGTGATGTTAGTATCCGGGGCAAGGTGTACTACATCACCATGAGGAAAACAGCTCTAGGTAGTAAGGGGACGCACTTGCTACCTGAGGATGGTAATCATGTATAAGAGTGAAGAGTCATCAAGAGGGTCACAGTGGTAACACCTACCCTAATCGGGTAGGACCCTGTGAGAAGCAAAAGTAACAAAACAACATTCATAGAGCCACTCTAGCAGCTAAGAGTAGTATACGAATGCTGGAAGTAAGTGAGTAAATGAACCAGGAAGTTAATCTTCTAATATGAAATCAGAGCTCCTGGAACTGTGGTGCTAACACCTGAGAACAGATGTACTACATCACAGCTAAGAAAATAACTATGAGGTGACAAGGGAGCACACCTGACACCTAATCTGATAATCATGAGTAAGATCTATGATTATCATAAGACCACAGTGGTAACACCTACCCTAATTAGGTAGGACCCTCTGCGAAGTGAAAGTAACACTATCACATTCATAGACCCACTCTGGCAGCTCAGAGCAGTGTATGAATGGGAAGGTAGGCTGCCAAAAGGGGGCAGCAGGGGGGCGATCTTTTCTCAAAAAGACTTAAGCCCAGAAGGCAATGATGTTTTCATCTAAAATACAGTGTAGTACATCACTATCAAAGAGAGACATTTTTAATCACATAGACTTATAACCAACTAATTTAGAGCTCAACCTTGAGGAGACCACCAAAGTGCTTTCAAGGGAGAAGAAAGAAATTTTGGGGAATTTGGGCCCTTAAAGAGTTTTACCGGGTTCCTCCTATGACAAGGGCAACCGATTTTGCTCTATTTGAGAGCTTCCCTCTTTTATCATGTGCATACATATACATACATTTTTTTTTTAGGAATTGTGAATTATTTTGATGACCCGGATCATGTTCGTCACATGAATAGGACTGAGAAATTTGTGCTTGTGGAGAGTTTTACCAGGTTCCTCCTGTGACAAGGGCAACCGGTTTTGCTCTACTAAGAGCTCTCCTCCTTTATCACACACATTTTTTTTTTTTTTTTTTTTTTTTTAAATTAGGGGTAGTGGATGGTTTTGATAACCCAGACCACATTCATTTCATGTGAATGAACTGGGGAGCATAATCATGTAGAAATTGATGTACAACTGAAACTATCATCAGGATAGAGGATCAACACTACCATATTTGACTAGCATGGAATGGTGTGGACCCGGTATCCTATCTCAAAAGAGTCTAAACCATTGACTCTAACATCCTTGATCACATTCAACTCATATGAATGGACTAGGGGCTACATCTATCAGATCATGACTGATAGGAAAAAGAAACTCAACTAGGGATAGTGGATCTCCATCACCATACCTGACTGTCATGGGGTGGTGTGGATCCAGTATCACCTCTTCAAAAACTAGACTCGAACTACTAGTTTTGATATACCAGACCACACCTGGGGCGGCAGGTGAAACTGGGGGACTAAGCCATATAAACAGAGGGGAGCAAAGTCAAGAGAATTCTATGCTCTAGCACCAATATGATTGGTGCGCACAGACAGAAGTACAAAACATCCCTACGGCGTATCAGTGTAACCCTTCTAAGGATAACCTTATACCCTTCAAGGCAAACGTCGTGTGGTAGAGGACAAATCGTCGTGGCCACACAGACTGCTGAAAAGTAAGAGGAATCCTTCTAGGAGATACATATACAGAGAAATATCTACAGGTGGTAGGGAGGCTCCCCCTGTGAAGTACCAGACTCAGGCATAATACTTTTTCAAGTATTGCCCATTTATGACAGGCATAGGGTGAATGCCATTTGCATCAACAAGTAGGTAGGCACCACCTTCATAAACTTGCTCTACAGCGAAGGGGCCTTCCCAAATAGGCTCAAATTTACCACCTCGCCGGCGATGCGAGATGATAGGCCTACGCAAAACAAGCACTAAAATCACCTACCCGGAAAGCACGGGGTCTAACAAGGCGATCGTGTGACCGGGCCATTCGGGCCTGGTATAGCTTAAGGTTCTGATGAGCTTGCAGGCGAAGCTCTTCTAAACCATCAAGCTCTTCCAATCTCAATCGGGCATTATCTTCCTCAGATAGATTGTAACTGACTGCCACACGCAGTGAGGGGAGCTCGACCTCAAGTGGGAGGACTGCTTCAACCCCGAAAGCTAAAGCATATGGGGGGTGGACTGAGTAGGAGTACGGTAGGTAGTCCTATATGCCCATAATGCTTCAGGTAATCTATCATGCCATTCTCTCTTGTTTGCAACAAGGATTTTTTTCTTATTAGTTGCACAAGAGTTTTATTAAATGCCTCTGCCAAGCCATTGGCTCTAGGATAATAAATCGAAGAATATCGCCAATTAATGTTATGGCGGCGGGCAAATCTGGCAATTTTGGTGCTTCTGAAGGACGGACCGTTATCTGAAATGATACGGCGCGGAACACCAAAGCGATAAACAACGTTATCGCGGAAGAAACGCATCACATCTTCTGACTTAACTTCCTTAAGTGGGACAGCTTCTGCCCACTTAGAGAAGTAATCAGTGGCGGCTAAAATAAATCTATGACCCTTAGAAGAAGGAGGGTCTATAGGACCCACCACATCCGTGCCCCAGCCCTCAAATGGCCAAGAAGAAACAGTAGGGTGCAACGGATTAGGGGGTTGGTGAATCACAGTGCCGTGAATTTGACACTGGTGGCACCTTTTAGCATGCTCCATACAATCTCGGATCATCGTAGGCCAGTAGTAGCCAAGGCGTTTGATTCTGCTTTTCATTTTGGGTCCGGACTGATGAGCACCACAAAGCCCTTCATGTATCTCACTCATGACTCTAGTAGCCTCTTCTTTATTGAGGCATCTTAACCACATTTGGTCAAAAGAGCGTCGATACAGAGTTTCATTTACATAGGCGAATGATAGAGCTCTCTTTCTAATTTGAGCAGCGAGAGATCTATCATCTGGGAGCCTACCATGCTTTAAATATTCTATGAAGGGCTCTCTCCAGTCTGACTCCTCATCAACAGCAAGGACTGTGAGGGTCTGATCAGGGGAGGACAAGTCTGCGGGGCACAGAGCTTGACGATACTGGACAGAAATAGAAACTGGGTTTCCAGTAGGGTCAGCTAACGCCTTTGCTAACTTGGCCAATGCATCTGCTTTTCCATTTTCAGATCTAGGTATTTTGGCCAAAGTTACTTCAGGTATTAAGCACAGGAGCTCCATTGCTTTATTGTGATATGGAATGAGCTCAGGCTTAAGGACTTTGTAGACTCCAGCTACTTGATTGATTATCAGTTGGGAGTCTCCAAAGATCTTCACCCGCGTAAGACTCATCTGAATGGCCAACTCTAATCCCAAAATCAGAGCTTCATACTCAGCTTCATTATTGGTACGAGGTTCTGATAAACTATAGGAGTACCGTAGAGTGTGACCATCAGGGGACACAAAAATCAGGCCTAATCCTACCCTAACTGTAGGAGTTTTATTTGGACTTAAGGTTTTAACGGATGACGCACCGTCAAAGAAAAACTCCCAAGTAGGGGACTCCTGTTCATCCACACTCATAATTGATTCATCAGGTAGATCATCATTAAGTGGGGAATCAGCAGGAATCGGGTGATCAGCCAAAAAGTCAGCTAGAGCCTGTCCTTTGACGGCCCGCTGGGGGACAAAGGTAATATCAAATTGCAGTAATATCATTGACCACCGTGCTAGACGACCTGAAAGGGTCGGACGGGTCATCAAGTACTGCAATGGGTTGACTCGAGAGATCAAATTAATCTTATGTGATAGCATATAATGCCTAAGCTTCTGTACCGCGAAGATCAAAGCTAAACATTGCTTTTCCATCGCTGGGTACTTAAGCTCTGCAGGAATCAATCGTCTGCTAAAGGTAGTACAAGGCATTCTCCTTGCCTTCCTCATTCTCTTGAGCCAACAATGCACCTAAAGACTCATCCAGGGCCGTAGTGTAGAGAATCAACGGTCTGCCTGGGATCGGTGCAGCTAAAACAGGGGGGTTCATCAGGTAGCGCTTTATACTCTCAAAGGCCTCCTGACAACGCTCATCCCAACGGAATCGGGCATCCTTCTTCACTAGTGCAGAGAAGGGATGACACCTTCCAGAAAGGTTGGAGATAAATCTCCGCAAGAAAGCAAGTCTTCCCTGAAATGACCTCAACTGGGTAAGACTCTTAGGGGGTTTTAAGTCTACTATGGCCTTGATCATAGAGGGATCTATCTCAATGCCACGATAACGAACTATAAACCCTAAGAACTTTCCTGCACTAACTCCAAATGCGCATTTTAAAGGATTCATCTTTAAATCAAACTTGCGCAGGCGTTCAAAAACGATTCGCAGATCTCTGAGGTGATCTTCGCGGACCTTGCTTTTGACGACCAAATCATCCACATAGCATTCAACCTGCTCATGTATCATCTCATCGAAGATGACAGTCATGGCACGTTGATAGGTGGCCCCAGCGTTCTTGAGACCGAAGGGCATCACCTTGTAACAAAAAGACACCTATAGGTGTACGAAATGCAGTGAATTTCTCGTCTTCAGGGTCCATCTTTATCTGATTGTAACCAGATGAACCATCCATGAATGAGAAGATGCTATGTGATGATGCTATATCCACCATAAGCTCAGGAATGGGAAGAGGAAAATCATCCTTTGGACATGCCTTATTTAGATCACGAAAGTCGATACAGACACGAATCTGCCCGCTCTTCTTCCGGACTGGAACAACATTGGCAAGCCAAGTGGGGTACTTCTCTTCCCTAATGAAACCAGCTTCTATCAGCTTCTTGGTTTCAGCGGTCACCTGTTGTTCAATTTCCAATCTCATCCTACGAGGTGCTTGTTTAACAGGGACTGCATCAGGCTTAATGGCTAATTTATGGACTGCTACCTTTGGATTTAGACCAGGCATCTCAGTGTAGTTCCAGGCAAAGCAATCTCTGAACTCTGACAATAACTTGATGTATTCTTGAGCCTCTGAATCAGACAGTAAAGCACTATGAAAAATAGGCCTAGGATCTGACTCAGTGCCTAAGTTTATCTCACACAATTCATCCACGGCGGAAGTGACGCCATCTTCGAACTCTTGTGGTGCATCAAGTATGTCATCTTCCTCACCATCCGGGTCTTCTTCGTCGGCAAGAGAAACAACCGGATAAGCGTGGGAAATGGCACGAATGCTGGCCTCACTAGACTGATTTGATCCCATATAACCTATGCCTCCTAGACCTTGGGGGAAATCAGTTCGCCAGACTCGGGCCTGCTGTAGAGCTTGTTCATCGGGCCAAGTGGAACGGACTAGACCCCGCTCAACAAAGCTCTCTACAGTAGGTGAAAAGTAACGAGGGGCACTCTTGACCTCTATATCCATAGCGGTCTCCTCTAGATCTTGTCTCACAGGACCAGTGGGGCACCTACACTACGGGATACAAAAGGGCGCTCCTCAGATCGTGCCGGTGAAAAAGTCTCGTACAAGTGAGGTATGGGATTATGACTACCCCACACTGGGATGTCATCATCAACCATAGGGGTGTTAAAAGTTCTTCGACTGGAATCCCCAACTCCTATCCCGCGTACCTGATGTGGGGAAGGTTGTCTGATAGTAGTCTGACGTCGGAAGTCTTCCTCCTCGTCTGAGCTAATATCAATAACCAATCCACCCTCAGGTATCAAGTGGCTTTGAAAGGTAGGCCGTGAATCATAGCCGACGGGATGTGGGAGTGGTGAAGTGACCGGACGCTGAAGGATATCGATCATTTCATCGTCGGAAGAGTCGGACTCTACAGTCAAAGAAGAAGTGTAAAGGTGTGGAGGAGGGGGAGTCCGAGTGTCGTGGTTCCGCGGCTCGCGGATCGAAAACTCTACCTCTACCCCTACCTCGTCCTCCCCTACCTCTACTAGGGGGACCATCGTGCCTCACTGCAAACTGAGAGGGATCTCCATCAGAATGGGCAGTGGAAACACCTGGCTCAATACTAACCTGTGATGGACCCTGTACTGGTGACTGTACAGGACCCTGTGCAGGTGACTGCGCAGGACCCTGTACGGCAGTATCAGGCATCACTGGTGACTGAGCTGGTGGAGCTCTACGAATTCTTCGAGGTACACATAGTACTCGGCATCATCGTAGATAGAAATCTCATGCACGGAAAAGGGCTGGGTATCTCCAGGAATGGTATACTCGACATCATTCCTCAGGAACTTCATACATTGGTGCAAGGTAGAGGGCACCATTCCATACTCATGGATCCAAGGCCTTCCTAAGAGAGCCCTGTATGAAGTATCAGCCTCAATCACATGAAACTTTGCCTCTGTTAGAAAACTTCCAAACTTCAGCGGCAGGGTGATAGACCCTAAAGCTCGCTGGCCTTGGTCATTGAAGCCTTTCAGCATAATCTTATCAGAAGTAAGCTTCAAATGACCCAGGGAGAGGTTCTTTAAAGTTTCATGTGTCAAAATGTTTACTGAAGCCCCTTGGTCAATGAGGACCCTGTTCACCTCAAAACCATTGACTTCAGCAGTGACATACAAGGGACGATTGTGCTCAGTGGTCCCTAACAAAAGGTCACGACTAGAGAAAGTAATGCATGGCGTGTTGTATAAATGCCATGCCCCATCATCAGGGTCAGAAGTGAAGAAGGCTTGATAGGTCTCTGGTTCAAGCAATGCTTTTACCAGTGTCTCTCTCAAGTCAGGTGACAGCATCAAAGCATCATAGACACTAAGAAGAGAAGGAATTTTCCTTAGATGTGCCAACACATTGTAATCAACTTCCAGCTGAGGGCCTTTCCCTTTCTCCTTAGACTGCTCCTGGGAGGAAGGGATAGGATCATCCTGCTGGGTAATGATATTCTTATCTTTTGTATTTTTAGCCAACCTGGGTGGAAGAACTTTCCCTGAACGCAAATGAACTTCCTGTATTGAGTCATCCTCAACAGGAGATTCCTTTGGTTCAGGGGGGTGGTGGCAGGTGTTGGTTCTAAGGCAAGTACTGGGAGTGGGTCCTCGGACTCATCATCTGAATCCATGTAACATCCACCCTCTGGAATTGCAAAAACAGGTTCTTCATCAGACTCAAACTCATCATTAGAATCATCCATATTATAAGAAACATGTAGTACTGAGGAAGAGCGAGTGCTGGAAGAAGAAGAACTAGGAGTAACAGTAGAAACGTAAGTAAAAGGCACAGAAGACCAAAAGTACTCAGAATCGTCTCTCTATTTTTATTTCCTCATCAAATGAAGGGAGAACAAAGTCCTTCAGCGTAAGTGCTGGAAGGAACCCTGTCTTCCCCTCTGCAGTTACAACATACTTTTCTTTTTCATACATTTTTTTATTACATCCAGAAGAAGAAAAAAGTAGAAGAGGAAATGTGCTTATCTAGCACTACAACAGAAGGAGAAGAGGAGGAAGAAAAGTGCTGGAGTGGTAACTGCAGCGGCAACTGTCGACTTGGCCTGAGGTGGCCTACTCTCAACTGCCTCTGAGCTCTGAACTGCTCTGTCTATCATCCTCCTAGTCTTCCTGGAAAGTGAGATCTGCCAATCATCCTCAAAACCCGTGGGTAAACTGCTAGTAGTACCTTGAGCATCACTCTGACAATCACTGGGGCTGGAGACTAGCTGAACTGTCTGAGGGGTCTTGCCCTTGGGCTGCACTAGATCGCTGTCCTGAAGGCGTATCTGTCCTGTGATCATCAGTCTCTCTACTCTGTCCTTGAAGACATAGCAGTCTTCCAACACATGTCCGACATGTCTGTGGTAAGGACAGTAAAGGGGGTGCTCAGTCTGACCCTCCTCCTCTGCTCTACTGCTCTCAGGGAATACCAACAGGTTGTTCTTAGTAAGGAATCTAAAAATTTTCTTCACACTCTCCCTCTTAAAGGGATATTCCATCCTAAGCTTCTCCTGCAGGTACTGCTGACTCTCTGGAGTCCTACGGGAGGTCCTGGGCTGTCCCCCTGGCTGGTCAACTGAGTAAGACCTGCTGGCTGAGTGTGGCTGACTAGCTAGTCGTGGCTGCTGGGGTACTGAAGTGACTAAGGGCTTCTTGCCCTTATCTGATGGTCCCTGAGTACTGTGAACCTCTCCTCTCCTAGGTGGAGGTGCCCCTGAAAACTCCTGCCGCTGAGGTCTGCGCGAAGGCTGACTCTCAACCTTAAGAGGGACTGCAGCGGGTATGCTGTCCTGTAGGCTGGTGACCTTGGTGAGGAGCTTCTGAAAGGTTCTAATGGTGAAATCCTTCAGGTATGGTGCTATCGGACCATCTATGTTCTTCAACAAGATCTCAACTGCATGCTGCTCCTGTAACTGTGGCTCGCACTGCAGACTGAGATTCCTCCACCTGACTATGTAATCTGTGAGACTCTCTCTGGGACGCTGCCTGGTCACCACTAGCTCTCCCATTGTAACTCTGTGCTCTGTGCTAACAAACCTCTGCACAAACAGCTGCTCCAACTCTGCAAAGGTCCTGACTGAGTCGTTGGGGAGGTCGGCGTACCAAGCAAACGCCACCCCCGCCAAGCTGCTAACGAACAACCTCAACATCAGTGGATCACTCCCTCCTATATTGCAACATATGGCTCGGTACTGAGCCACATGCTGCCTCGGGTTCCCAAACCCGTCAAAAACTCTGAACCTAGGAGGGATAAAACTAGGGGGGTAAGGCTCCTGCTCGTACTCTACTGGGTAAGGACGCCCCCTGCTGACTGACTCTCCAGTCTTCCTGGAGGAAATTGCCTGCTCGACCTTCTGGGCAATCAAATCCTGGATCTGACCTGCTGACATCTGAGCTGGCTGACTCTGAACTGAAGTAGTGTAAGGAAGTACCGTGGGTGGTGCTGGGACTACTCTCTGGACCCTATCCACTCCCACGGGGTCTACTGTAGCAGGTGGTACTACTGGCTGCTCTCTGGAGGTACTGGTAGCTGCTACACCTGTCACCTGAGGCATCGCCCCCAGGGCTGTCAACTGTGCTGTCATGGCTGCCATGGCTCTGGCTATCTCTACCATCTGTGTCTACAAGTGTAGAACGGTAGCATCCGTGTCAATTGACCTGGGAGATCCACCCACCTCGGGGTCTCCCTGCTCGTCCTGGTCCTCGGCATCTCTCTCATCCGAGTGACCTCGTCGGGTAACCACACATACCCGGTGAACTGGTACCTCCTCCTCCAACTCATCTGTCAGTGTGTCATCGTTTTCCAAGAAATGTTGTTGGAGGGCTGCTATGTACGGACTCATAGGGGAACCAATCCTGTGAGGGCTACGGACTGACTCTGTCTCAACTCTGTCTGGGGATCCCTCTGGAGTAGGTGCCACCTCCTCATCGCACCTCATCGGGACTGCCTCTGCCTCGGAAGTAACTGCTATATCCATAAAATCATCTACATCATCAAACTGCTCTGTATTTGACGGTGGTGCTGTCTCTACTGGCTCAACTGGGTCGACAGGGGTGTCCGCCTGCCGACGCCTCCAAACCCACCTCCTACGGTGGGGTGCTGCACGGGCAACTGGCTGCTCTGGGACTGCAACCTCTGAACTGATCTGAGGCTGGGCAGGCCTCCGCTGCTGTCTCCGTCCTCGACGACGTGGGCGTCGTCCTGCAGCAGGAGTAACCGCCGGGGGTCTGACTACTGGAACTGTGTCTGCAGGCTGCTGAGCTGTCTGTCCCCTCTGTCAACTGTAAAGTCTCCTGGCAGTCTGTCCTCGCAACTGAAAGGTGGCCCGAGAAATCTGACGGAGTATCTTCTGCCGATCGACAGGACCCCTACCACCTGCTAGGCGGACGATGTTTCGAATCCTCTGGGTGAGGGCTCGAACAGCAGCGTCCCTAGGGATCCTAGCACGGGGTAGGGTAGTGGTAATAGGAGGAGCCGCCGCAATGCGGGCAACGTCCTCCTCGTCCCCACTATGTGTCAACGGGGAAAAGCGTCCTCCCTGAACTGCCTCTATCTCGGGAGCCACTACAACCTCTGGAACTGGCACAACTGTAACTCGTCGTGGCCTCCGCTGCCTGGGAGCCACTGTCCTCTCAACTAGCTCCTGGTGAGCTATAGCATCAGCCATCTGCTGTCTCTCTGCCTCTGACGCAGCTAAACGAAGTCTCCTGTTCCTATTCCTCCTGGCCCTTCTCCCAAGGCCGGAGGTGGAAGAGGAAGGAACATCAGGACCGGGAACGGGAACAACGGGAAGTGTCGGGGTCTGCCCAACAACCTCGGGGTGAGAAAGTCGGGCGAAAACAGAAACCCGACCAGTGGAAGGCGAAGGCACCTCGGTCTGGGCACCCCTCTTCCTAGTGGGAGTGGGAGGGGGAACCCGAACACGAGGTACTTCCGCTGGAACAACGGGAGCAACAGTAGTAGTAGGCTGCCGGCGCTGAGGGGCCGGAGCAACCTGTGCTGCAGGAGCGACAGGCACTGGATGCCGGACCGCTGGACGAACGGGGGGAACTACAGCTGGCTGCCGGCGCTGAGGGGCCGGGGCAACCTGTGCAGCATGAGAGACAGGCACTGGACGCCTGACCGCTGGAACAGCAAGTGGCCTAGGCACTGGTCGCCTAGCCACAGGGCGCACTGGCTGCGCAGGAACAGGAACAGGACGTGGTGCTCGGACTGGGTGCCGAGCAGCAGGACGTCCAAACGGGCGCATGGCTGCGCGTCCTCTCCTCTGAGGAGGAGAGAATGCAGCAGCCTCCGTCGGGGTCGGCCCGCCAAGAGTGACGAAGGCCGAGTCAGTGAAGGAACCAAAAGTGATTCCTCCCACTGGCGGACTAGCGAGCAGGGACTCAGGGAGAGTCACCCGCGCGTCCGAACCGAAAGCAAAGGTAACGGAAGGTACGAAGGAAGCCATGGCACTGCTGCCAAGAAAAGAAAGTGAAAAGGTCAGTAAGACTGAAAATCAAGAAAGAATGGACGAGTAAGAATTTGATATGATAGATAGAAATGGATAAAGGACGGAATAGCCTGCTTGGCTGAAAAGAAGTAGAGTAGGGAAGAAAACCCTAGCTAAGGGAAAGGAACCCTAACTAAGGAGAGACCCTGAATAAGAGTGGGACGGACCTAATCTAAGGAGTACAATCCCAATCCCCGGAGTACACACAAGAAAAATAATATATATAATCCAAAGATGGAGAGAGAAACTGGTCCCATCGTGGTCGCCAGAAACTTGTGGACCTCCGAAAGAGCACCGCTCGTGGGGTAAGAATGCAGAGGGTACGGCCGCACTATCCCGTGGGACAAAACGATCGTAGGCCTCTACACTCGACACGAATGGGTCGATGGAAGGGCAGATTGGATCGTGCATACGACTAACCATTGGGGATAGATGCTGTCGCCAGCACACCCCGATGGGTAGTAATATACACGACCTAGTCACGGGTTTCCCCCACCCGATACAAGAGATCGAGTGGGGTAAAGTAGATTGCGGGGCCAAGTTTTCCACGGGCGCAAGCCCCCGTGGTTAATTACATCCCGGGCCGGAGCCCGAGAAAACTCTCGATTAAGGATCATATATTATTTCTTCTTAAAATGGGATTGGCACGAGGGGATAGACTAAGAAGTCCTACTCAAAAAGAAAGAGTGTGTCTCAAAAGGGGTGAATCAAACATGCGTGGTCCATACCAGCATTCGGAGGCTCTAGGGCACTAAACAGAAACTGGAGAAAGAAAGACAAGCAATCAATCACATGCGTGAGAGAAAGATGGAGGTGGCGTCATCCTGTGACGTGGATAAGTAGGATTTAGAGTCCCCGAAAGAAAGAGATCTACCTACTATTTAAGGCATACTACGAGACCGAGTGTAGTAGCCTCGAACCCTAAATCTAGATTGGACTTAGTGTTCGACACACACTAAGACCAGTGTCCTAGCTAATGCGATGCAAAACCTGGACTTATCCCGGCCTGGATTGGGGGAGCCAGCTAACCACCTAATCGCTTTAAAACCATGCTGTCAAGTCATTTATGATAGATGAGTGGGTGGTACAGTTCTTTGGAAATAGGACCGACATCTAGAGAATTTCCTAAGTGGTCCTGGACTTATGTAGGTCAGATGCTCCTAGCTAATGCAATTAAATTTTACTTAAATTGATTTCTAATGCAATGCATGCTAGTTGAAATGTCAGCTCATGAATGCTATAGAATTTTAAAAACAGGCTTATAAAAAATAATTTTTTTTTGAAAAGACTGGGTCTCCCTAGGTCCGGCACTTCATCCTCATAGGCCAGATTATCCGGACTCAACCCGCAGGCAGGGAGATGTCTTATAAGAAGGAGAGAAGAATGCAGTAATATGCATGCGACCCCGGACGATTCCGGCAGTTCCCTAGATTCGTTAGGTTTCTATGTTATTTAAATCTTAAAATTTTAGAAATTAGTTACGAGTAGAAAAATTTTATAATCCTTAGAAAGCCTAACGAAAATCCAGGCGAAAACAAAATCGACATGCAAGAAAGAAACCTAAGAAAAGCAGGCAATTTCTACTGCACAATCAGGTAAACACATCAATATAAATCAAACTAATCAAGTAAATGTCCATAGGCCAACTGCCCTTTAATTACAACCCAGGGTATGTAGAAAAAGTAAAGTGGTCGGACACCACTGCCAACAACCCGGATTTCTAAGCCTATGACAGACGCCAACAACTTTGAGTGGGATATTGGGTCTTCAAATCTTTAGTCTTCTGGATATCTTCTCCTTGGACTTCTTGGATCTCTCTTCCTTGGACTCCTTGGCACTCTTCTTCTTGAACTCTTTGGATCTCCTCCTTGGACTCCTTGGCTCCGTCGTGGCTTGAATATCCAAACGAACAGACAATTCCCCCAGTATGGGGGTATTGCCTTTTCTCTTTGGATATCTAAAGCCATCCAGCTCGATCTTCTAAATGGAAGAAGACTCTCCCCTTAGGGATGCCTTCTTCTTTTAAAATCCGAGCTGGATAAGAATATCCCGACTCAAAGGTTGTTTTCACAACTCTTAACAATTATTACATACAAATTACATTAATTGAAAGCAGTAAATCTAAGAAGCCCTGCAAGGTTATCCTAATAAAAATCATCCCAAGCAGTTTATATATAAAAAAAAAAGAAAGTGCTAACACCATTGACCCTGTGCCAAGCTATGCTCTTAATTTTGAGGGCTAAGCAGCTCCACCTGTGCAATTATAATTATTAATTTTAGCCCTCATTTTTATTTGGGGGGAAGCTGAGCAAACACCTGCATAAAACATTATTAGAAATTATTATGATGCTCCCCCCTTTTTATTAGCATTGAGCATGGCCACCTGCACGGAAGAACAGTATATATATAGCGCTCCTAACCTATGGGTAAGTCTAACGCTCATCACATCACAGAGTACAGAAAAAGTAAGCAAACACACCAACAATTTCAAACAGCATGCAATGAAATCCACTGAAAGCTCCGGCACACAGCAGAAAAATAAATCCCAGCGGCCTAACCTAGCTCTAGAAGTGGTGCCCTAGCAAACAATTCTATGTGTGTGTAAGGCTAGTGTGGTTTGGATAAGTCCTAAGTAGGGTAGTTAGTTAAAGTTATCTATAGTTCAGGTTTGTTGGGGGTCTAAAAAGGGAATTTTGTTAAAATTCAAATATTAGTGAATTAGGGTCCATTTTAATTATTTTAGTTTGTTGATCAGTTTTAAGAGCTTAGGGTATTCATATTTGAAGTTTAAATTATATTAACTAATTTTAGAAAGTTCCGGGTCCTCCTAGGTATTAAGCTAAGGGTCCAAAAAGTCACTATGGGGAAAAGGCTAAGTCAGGATTTTCTATCACCTTAGAAAAATACTAGACCTTAATACGAGTGGTTAGACAGGTAGTAGGCTGGAATCGGAGTTTTCTAGGCCAAGTTATGAATTTTTTAAGTTTCGAGCCCTATCCTATAGACTAGGGTTGACCAAAAAGTTGACTTTCTAACCTAGGCCAATTTCTGGAAACCTAAATTTTTTTTTAATAAATACTAGGCTCTAATTGGAGTCTAATGCAAGTGAGTTTACCTAATTTGGAGTTTTCTACAATTAGTTATGGATTTCTAAAGGTCGGGGTATTTATCGGAATTTTCTAAATTTCCTACTAAATAGCCTTTTTTATTGTTTTGCTCCAAATCAGCTCCAAACTGACTGGAATCACTCCCAAAGGTCAGGGATGACCAGAAAAAGTGTTCCCAAGTATTTGGAGAAGATTTGAGATTTTTATTAATTTTTAATGAATTATTAGGGTCAAAATGGTAATTTCCACCTATGGTTAAATTAAGGGTTAACCTAGAGTCAAACTACGGAGCCCTATTTATCTAAGGTCAAGGATCCGATTCTGGTCAGTTTGAGGTATTACGGGTAATTTTCTGACCTAAAGTGTATTTATTGTATTTTCCGGAAGGTCTCGGGGCCTTATTTAACCAGTTAATTAGGGTTAGTTAGCTAAGGGCTTTAAAAGCTCCTAAAAATTCCTAGAAAATTCAGTGATGTTTTAGATGTCACTAAGTTTAAGTGTTGTAGTTTTCATGTCGTTCTGGGATCTATCCTAGCTCCTAGAAGACTTCTAAGTTCGCTAGACGAGTCCTTAGTTTTTGTCCTTAGGGTGTCACTACGTTGTAGGAGTTTAAAGCGATGTTTAGTCTAACCCTTCAGGTAATAAATGCATAGGAGTACAAAAATGAAATAAACACACCATGTCCTTAGATCTAGGAGAGCCTAGGCTAAGTGCTCGTGGTGCAGTCCTATACATGCATTCTACGAAAATAAAAAGCCAGACACCTAAAGAACGGGTTAGTGAATGATTGGGACTCAACCATTCACTAACTCACTCCCCCATGATTGCTCTTCACATCTGGAATCTATGTCTAAAGTTTCATACGATAGCGAGTCTCCCAGAATTAAAAGATTTAATATATAAATAGTTTCAAAAATAGTTTTAAAATACTTAAATACATATATATAAATTTTGGAAATTAAGATAATTAAAAAAAAAGTCAAATTATAGTAAATAGGTATATGGGAGACCCACTGACCATCCAATCGAGGTTTCAAAATAATTTGAAAATAATTTTTAGTTTAAAAATAATTAATAGTTAACTTAAATAATATTAAAATAACCGAATCATAGGATAAAACAGAAAACAGTCAAGACAGCCAAAATCAAGGGCTGGAAATGGCTCCAAATTAAAATACACACTTTTCTGAAAAGATCAAGGGGTCACACGTCAAAATCCGACTTAAAACGGCGAAGATATAAATTTCCGAAGTTAAAACACAATAAAAATATTATTTCAAAATAGCCCTATTTCACTGATTTTAAAATAACAAAAAATACAGACATAATTTTTATCTGAAAATAATTTCAAACTATGCAGAATTCACAGTACATCCAAAACAAGGTGCTGTGCGTCGACAGCGGACTTAAAACGACTAAGTTACGTAATTTCGAAGTTCAAGGGCAATAAATAAATAATTTTAAAATAGTGCAGCTGGCTGTTTTGAAAATAATTGCACACAGACCCAAAAATTTCAAATAAAATCAATTCCAGAAAATACAGAATTTAAATACGTTCAAAACAAGACGTTGTGCGTTAAAAACGGATTTGAAACGGGAAAGTTATCATTTTTGGAAGATTACAATAAATAAAGAGTAAATTTTTGAAATAGTTTTGAAGTAATAGTATTTTATTTTTTTTTAATGATTACAAAATAAGATTGATTTAAAATAATAAAACTTCTGAAATCGTGAAATAAAAATAAAATAATAAAAAAAAAACTTCATTAAAATATTAAATAGTTAAACTAGTTTACTAATTAAATACTATTAAAGAATAGTCGAAGTAGATAATTATAAGAAATAGAAATAAATAATCAAAATAAGTTCAAAATAATTAAATACTAATTATAGTAATAAAAATAATCCTAAAACAGTAACAAATAATAAAAAAAAATATATAATAACCACTATAAATATACTTACAATAATTATACATAAAAAAAATACTATTAAATACCATTTAAATAATAATAAAAGTCTATTTTTACTGTTTTTAAAATAATTAAAAATCTATAGTTCATTTTAATAAAATAAAATTTTTAACAGGTAGAGAATAAAAATACGGTCGAAACGAGGTATTGTGCGTCAAAAACGGAGCGAAAACGAATTTTTGGCGAATTTTCAAAGATAAAATAGGTTTAAAAATAAATTAAAATACTTATTTATTTAAAGAAAACGGCGGCGGGACCGGCCTGCCTGCCACGCGGGCGGTTGCTCATTGGCTCCGCTGTCCGCGGCCAATGATTGCGCCGCCAGCAATCATTGGCCGCAATGATTGCGGCATGATAGCGGCGGCGGTCCCCCACTAAACCACGTCGGACGGCATCCACGACCGTCCGATCCGCGCGGTTCTGATGGGCGACCCAGATGGCGCCACGTGTCATGCAGGACGGCGGGCTGGGGCTAGCGGTCACGCCAGACCGCGGGAAGCTGCCGATCTGGACCGTTGATCGGTGAGATCAACGGTCACGCACGCTCGCCCCGCTGGACCGAAACCCTAAACGCAAAAACGTCTCGTTCTCCCTCGATACTTGATGGAATTTGACAAAATTTTAAACCTAGAATCTAGGCATGAACAGAAACTATGGGGGACTATTATTTTGAAAAGATATTAACTATCTAAAGATCTATTTCAATCTAAGTGTTTAAGCTATTCTAAGAGATTGCGCGAGATTTTACCGTCCGATCTTCGAATCTTTGACACGGTTGAGCTTGTAGACTGTCCTCGTACGTTTCTCCTCTTGAATCCTCGGTCAAATACGGGCTGGATTGGTGGGATCGAAGCCTTGACCGTCCAAGCCTTCGGGTCGCCGGGATTCCGTCGCCGGCGAGCTTCTGGCCGCCGAATTTGATCAGGGAAGGTAGTAGGAGGATGTAAGAACTCTCACAGAAGATCTCAAGTCCTGGGGTCGTCTAGAGAGAGGGAGGTTGCAAAAAGATCCCAATTTGGACAAGATTTTTCATATTTAAAGCCCCTAGACCTAATACCAACGGCTAGGATCGCATCAAAACGAGATTAGGAGGGAAATAGGTCGGTTTTGGCCGTGGTTTGCAATTCAAAACGAAGGGGGGCTTTAAATTCCATTAAAAGACCATTAATTCCTCCCAAATAGGTGTTTATGACCTATTTATGACTCGATTTGACCAAGTCAATGTTTGACTTGGTCAAATCAGTCATTTAGATCAATGGGGAGTGAGGATCGAGCCATGAGGAGATTTAGTTTGGATTTAAATCGATTTGGGCTCTTAATGGGCCAGGTGGTCAACCCTGGTTGACTTGGTCAACCGAGTTGACCCAGGGTCCAAGCTCGGGCTCAACAGACTCGACTCGACCCCACGAGCCTATTGGAGATGGTCTTGGGGTCTGACTTGGTCAATTTGACCAAGTCAACCCTTTGAGCCCGGGTCTGGGCAAAATCGAGGTCAACAATGGTGGTCAGAAAATGATAATTGAGTGATGGTGGTTATAAGACCATTGTCGGGTAATGGTAGTTAGAAGATCATATTCGAATGATGATGGTTGGATGGACATAACTAAGCAACGATGGTTGCATGATCATAGTCAAGTGATGATGTGATTAGAGGACCATAGTTGAGTGATGATGATTGAGAGATTGTCAAGAAATTATAGTTAAGTAATGATGGTAGGAGCATTATAATCAGGAGACACTTGTTGGGGGATTGTAATTGGATGATGATGTTCAAAGGATCATAGTCGAGCGATGCTTGGAGGGCTAGCTATAATCGGATAATAGTGGTCGAAGAGTGAATGTTCGATATTGGTGGTCAAACAATGTAGTCATATGGTGGTGGCTAACATTGGAGGTATGATCATGGTTTGATAATGATGGTTGGATAAAGGTGGTATGGTGGTAATGGTAAAAAAATGGCAGTATGATGACGATGTCCTTTATTATGGTCCAATGATGGGAGTTAGATGTCTGAAACCCCTTAAATAAAAGAAGCTAAACCTTAAACATCGAGGCATCTTTTGGTTTAACGATTAGAATTTTATTAAACAACTCTGCAGTTAAGCGCGCTCTTCCCAAAGAAAACTTGGGATGGGTAATCCAAAGGGAAGTTACATTAACATGACAAAATTGTGAGACTCTTAGGTCAAAGTGGACAATATCTCGATAGTTAAGAGTTTAGGTTGTTAAAAATGACATCATTATAATACACCAGCTAGAATATGAGAACTAAGTATCATACAAGATAAAGTGCTATGTCATGTGAGCCACCTCTTAAACCTTATATGTAACAAAGTGCTACGTGATGGGAGCCCCCACTTGAACTTATAGGGGCCACCTCTATAATCTTCTCTGCTTGGTGGATGATTGTGGGATAAAGATGCTGATTAGGATGTTAGTTATTTAAGTGAGAGATTGTGAAATCCCTTAAATAAAAGAAACTAAACTCTTAAACATCGAAGTGCCTTTTGGTATAATGGTTAGAATTTTATTAAGAAACTTCATAGTTAAACGTGCTCTTCCCGGAGAAATCTTAGGATGGTGACCTCCTGAGAAGTTACACCAACATGACAAAACTGTGAGGCCCTTAAGCCAAAGTGGACCATATCTCGATATTTTAGAGTTTGGGTTGTTACAAGATGATGGTGGTTTGACTATTGAAAAATCTCTCTCTATTTCCAAGTCAAGGTCCAAACCTAAGCATTATTTTTTGCACCACTACTTCCTTTCTATTAAAGAATGAGAGTCTAATTATAATTTTTAAGAGTATCACCCTTGATAAATATACTTGAAATTTGAAACACTCCTTTAGATGAACCATGTTAATTACTTTGATAATGTACTTATTTTAATATTTATGTGTCTTAATGATATCAAAATTAACTGATGTTGGGATCATTGGAGATATCACGTTGAGCCACTCGATTTGAGTGTAATTATGCAAGATCTCGTAATCATTTGATCCCCTAATTAATATCCCAAACTTTTTACTTTTGTTTAAGTGCTTGATTTGGGCTCAATTGGAGTTAAATTAGATCACTTTTACGTTAACGGGTTTTTCTCATTGGCATGTTTAGTTCAATTATAAATTTGTTTAAATCAAAATTTGGACAATCTCAAATACAATTTTAGAATATTCTCATTTGAATAATACATCGAGATTCATTATTAATCAAGTGATTTTTTTTGTAGGTCTATTAGTTGCATGCTATTTTTGGACATCGAAGTGTGCATCATATAAAAATATACAAAAAGACCTTTAAAATATTTAAAGCACAAAATTACAATTTAAAAGAATTACAAGGTAATGTCACTCTCTCAACATCAACATAGGCCTTCACTCAAGGTAGTGAATAAAGTAAAGTCTCCATAATCATAATTTTGGTCTTATCTAAAATCAATAAGTTGTTTAAAATATAAAACAATAACTACAAGACAAACGAGTATTTCTAGCATATAAAAGCAGTAGGAAATGAACTTTTTCCATCGAAAATATGGACTTTTCGTGGATTTCCGACTGAAAATGTTATGATGGTAATTTGCGCATTGGAAAAATGTTTCTAATGAAAAAAGGACCGCCGAAAATATTTCCAACGGATTCACCGGTGGTTCTCCAACAAAAAAGTTACCTTAAAAAAAAGTGTTTCTCCAACAAAAAAGTTACCTTAAAAAAAAGACGATTCCTTAAAAAAAAGACGATTCTTCCGTTATTTTTGTCGGATTTTTAAGTTGGTATTTTCGGCAAAAAAATAACCTCCTAAAATACTAGAGGTCCCAGTTGCATCATAAAATAAGTCCTCTAGTGTTTGAATATATTTTTCCACAATTATATTAGAACTTATGGACATGTCGTTTTGAGAATCAAAATGTGGCTTGTAATCACCATGAGAAGTCTAATACCAAAATTATGGTATGAATCCTCTGTGATATAGATCAACAATTACCTCATATGGTGTGAGGTGGACTTGAATTTTATGTTTAGAATAAGGACAGTAAAACCTTCCATCCGAGAGAAAGCTAGACAATTGACATGCTATATGGATGAAAACATTCATTATATTAACGAACTCATATGTTAATGTATTTCGTCCTTACGTCAAACGGTTATACATTCAACTTCTTTGATTCCTAATATCCATAATATGAAGAATTTATCTTACACATGCATAATACAAAGTTATTAGAGGGTTACATTTTTTTTACACATGCATATAATTCATAATGATTTGCAAATTGACCTAGAGTGCACATAGATATAATTTAGAATGATTTGAATTATCTCTTTGACATGAGAAAAGATTTTAAACATGCACTATTAATAATGAAGATAATTCAACAACAAAATCAACTAAGACTTGTGCTTTAGTTGAAATTCAACATAGTTCATGCTATAATATAGTGTAATAACATGTCATGTAGAGCTGAGCTTCAATACTGTCATTTTGTATTGAAGTTTCTTTAATTGCTTCACATTGGATCTATGATTTTTTCACCTTTTAGGAACCTTTTGGTTGGCTAAAAGATGAATGCATAATAAAATAGAATATAGAGTAAGAGGAATAATGGTTGGTTAAAAAATTAGGATTTTATTTTAGTACGTATATGAAGATAATTTTCTTAGACATTTCACCCTTCAAGAGATAGGATATCATTTTTCTATCTAAAAATTAATTAAACTTCTTCCTTGAATGTTATTTTAACAGATGAAATGGAATGATTGACAAACTCTTATGTAAATTAATTAAGATTTTTAACACTTTTTCTTTGATGATAAAAAATAACTTAAATGAGTTTTGATTTGACCATAAAATTTTAAGTTATATGTTTATAAATTTCAAGTAATGAATCTCACAAAATTAGTTACCAAATGATGATAATTATACAAAATATTTATAATATTATATCCATAACATGCATCCATTTACAAAATTGAAAAATGGTCTTTCTCATATCTTATACATCCACTCCAACTTCCTACTGAACTCATGCTTTCAACAAGATTGTCAACTTCATAATTATGTCAAATTTCAAGCATTTAACTGCCTTTACTACTAATGCTTTTGCAATAAAAAACTTATTGAGATACAATGAAATCATAGACGATATGACGTACGGACACACTAGAATGAGGCAGCGCATGGCTATAGCACCACAAAAGGAGATGAACGAGCGCGAACGACGGCTGCGAACTATAGGCGACAAAGCGGGACCAGGAGAAAGAGAGTAAGAAATAGAGGAAATCAAGAAAATACAAGCAGACGACCGCGAAGGACTCAAAATAGGGCTTCCTCCAATAGAATTTCAATGATTTTTCCAACAGAAAATTTTCCAATGGATGATCTGTCTGAAACTATTTGTCATGTTTAAGTAACCCGACAAAAATTTTGTCGAAAACTTTTCGTCGGAAAACCCGTCGATAAATGTTGTCGGCAAGAACTTTTCGTCAACCAAACCGACGGATTAGCTGTCAGAAAATTATTGGTTGTATATCCGTTCAAAAAATCGCTGGATTATTTCTGGCAAAAAAACTACTAGTTTGGCCACAATTTTTTTTGGCTGACATATCTCTGTCAGAAATTATGCCGGAAATTACAATTTTTTCTATAGTGAATAAAAATTATATTCCAAACTGATAAAAATTTCTTAAAATAAATTTTAGAGACTTCATTAGAATTTGAAAAATAATAAAATTGAGTTTAGAACATCATCAGATGATCTTAAGGATCCTTGAAATAACTAAAATGGGTTATTCTAGTAAAAAATCAGGCCTAAACACACATAGGAAATTGGTTGTCGATAGCTTCTGTTAATAATAGTGGGTTCCACGCACACCAAGGGCACACATATTGTGCTTGATTAGTGTAATAATCTCAAATTAAATTTAATTTCACTGAAATTTTTGCTAAGAGCATTGTTGTGTTGTTCTTGTAAAGCGTTGTGGCGCTAATATCTAAGGTTTACAGAGGTTTGAGAGAGCACTGGGATATTGGGGGTTTGAGTGCTAAAGTGCTAGATAAAAAAATTATTTATAATAAAACCCTCACCCCGCCATTCTTCACCCCCTCCCCACACACACACACAAATTTAGGGCACATGGTGAGCAGCATATGTATTTTTGTAGAACCCTGAAAGGTTCTAACTATTGCTGATTGGTCGAGACCTACTACAATATCTGGATATGCAGCTTTCTAGGCATGGCCGGTTATTATATAAAGTTTGTAAAATAATTTCATTAAATTTTTTCACCTTTGTTAAGGCTGACTCAAAAGTCAAAAGCATTCGTCCGAACATCTGATTGTGAGGAGAGCTTTCGTAAGCTAAAAGACTATTTGACATCTGGTCAATTATTGACCATCCCATCTGATATATAAGGATCTCAGGTATTCGATGAGGCGTTATTAAAAGGATAAGATGTGGTCTGATGCAGCATAAGAAAGTCATTATGTAAGCTTCCAATTAGTTTAATCTATATGAGAGGAATCACCCTGCACATAATTTAAAGCTTATTATAATAGTATTTGCATTTAATATATGGAGGTACTACTTATATGGAGTATGGTGTGAGATATTTTCTAATCATCAGAATTTGAAGTTCATATTTGTATAGAAGGATTTAAATTTTTTATAAAGAAGGTGGCTTGAGATAATCAAATATTATGACTTGATAATTCAGTATCAGTCTAATAGGAGAATGTAGTGGAGGATACTCTAAGCAGGAAGTCTTCTAAGATGATGGACATAAATAGGTTTAGAAAATAGGAAAAGATGACTCCAAGTTATATAAGACCATTTGAAATAATTAAAAGGATTGAAAATCTGCCTACAAGTTACAGTTTTTAGAACATATGAAAACTGATATTCATAATATATTCCATGTATCATCTCTGAGGAAATATGTATCTAATTATGTGAATCAAATATCTATGGACAAAGCTTAAGTATGTCTAAATTTGAGTATAGAGAGGAACCATAAATGATTTTGGGATATGATATCAGAATATTGAAGAAAAAAATAGGTTCTAATGATTAAGGTGCAGTAGAAGCACAGAGCTAAAAGAGAAGCCACTTGAGTAAAGGAGTTTAACATCAGAAAGTTATGTCTTAATCTGTTTCTCTAACTTGAGTTTTGAAATATCGAGGTTGACATTTTTCTAAGGAGAGAAAGATTGTAATGCTTGCTGAAGCTACACATGATGCACCTCTAAAGTTAGAATTTGAATGGAAAAAATTTAGTGAGTATAATGTCATACAAGCAATGTGTCTTTTACTCAAAATTAATGGATTATTTGAATACTATATTGAAATTATAATTTAGTTATTACTATATTATATATGCACTATTTATAGCATGTCATTGTAGATATTATGATATGTGAAAAATTATACTCTTTAAATTTTATAAGAGCCCTGTATATTCCTTTATGGCCCCATATTTCTAATGTGGATGTGGGAGGGATTTTGGCCTTGTTGAAAGTGAGTGTGAGAGATTATATTGTTTTGATTCTAGCACCACTTGCTATATGTAGGTGTGGGAGATTAAATAGAGGCATAAATGGAAGTAGAGTTATAAGCAAACATCATGACATATGCATTATAATCATTGCATTGCATATGTTAATATTTTAATAAATTAAGTACAAGCAATTTTATGAATTGAATTTTAAAATAATTTTTTAAATTTTGGATAAACACTAATGAAATGTCAAAGACAAATGCAATTGAATCTCTAATAGCAAATATTGTATGAAGCATCTGAACTCTCTGCAAAAGTTTCTTCAAGGGTATAAGTGAAAACTTTGAAATAAAGTAAACACTAAAACTTTGGAAAATCATGATCATAAACCTTATTTAAGTGAAAGCCCGTCGGCTTACCCTCATTTATAATGTGACATATATCATATCAACCTAAATCAGTTAATATTTTCAGCCAAATTTTCTTACTTCTGCACACATTTCATATTATACAAAGTATAGTAGTGAATATCATATACATTCAATGCAACTATCTTTGTACTCATCAGCATGTCATTAGTATGCCAAAATGAAAGTTAAACTAAAAGAATAGTAACTATGTGCATGTCGTCTATTCTGTCTAAATATAGTGCATTTACGTTTAATCAGTTTATAATTAATATTATATTACACATTTCAATTAAAATGATATTAAGTAAAACCAATCAAAATAACATGGTGAAATTTCAATTTTAACTAGTTAAAATATTTAGGATTGCAATATCTTTCATTAAAAGTTACATTATAAAAAATCACGAGAACAAGGGATATTATATTTTAAACAAATTTAGGAGAGATGAATTTGAGAAATCAAAATCACTGAAGTCAGAAATATGATTCAAGTAACCTACCATGATCCGAATATTTTTTTAATTGGAGCGATAGATAAAAATGAACTTTCTCCCTTCTCTCTAACCTTCTCTCCCCTCTTTTCTTCCCTTTCTCTCCCTACCAAGGCAAAACAATGAAGGAGGGATGGCTGGGTGAGGTTTTTAATGAAATAGATTTAGAAATTTTATTATTAAAAAAAAATATTATTTTGACCTAGCACCATAGCACTAACTTTCCCATCACCATCGTGATCACTTTCCAAATGTCATTATACTCCAAGAAATCTTCTAGATTCTTCCAAGATCTATCTATCATGCCCTAGAATCAAAATTGAAAGAATTATCTATTTTATCTTTTTAGCAATCAACTGGAGCTTCTGAAAATTAGTATCTAGTGAAAGTAATTAAATATCGCGCATGTTAAAATCTTTCACTATATTCATTTACTGAAATTATATTTATAATAGCTAGGAGATCACTAACAATAAATGAACTATCAATAACTCATAACTACAAAAGAATAAAATAGATGAAACAAAATCAAAAGGTGAATTTGAAGATCTCAATCAGTCTCACTCCACACAGTTCTGACTCATTTCCTGACATAAAATCAATAAAATCACAAAATGGTCTTATACAATCCAGAAAAAAATCTAAAAGTCGCTAAAGTTTTCAATACAAGATATAAGAAATCAATATACATGCTCATCTCAATCAATAGAATTAGTAGTATTTAATATTCTCAATGCTTAATCATCGTTTGTATTAAAATTACATTTATAATAGCCAGGAGATTAACTATCAATAGCTTCTAACTACAAAAATAATAAAAGAGATGAAACAAAATCAAAAGGAGAATTTGAAGAAATCAATCCTTCTCACACCACACAGTTCTGACCTATTCCCTGACCTGAAATCAATAAAATCACATAATGAACTTATACAATCTAGTAAAAAATTAAAAGTAGCTAAAATTTTCAATACTAGATCTAAGAAATCAATAGCATGCTCATCTCAATCAATATAATTAATAGTATTCAATGTCCTCAATACTCAATCATCATTTGTATGATTCAATATGATCAATAACTAAAATAAGAATTAACACACTTAAATTCATAAATCGATAACATATGTAAAAATGTGCAGTCAATAAATCACTATTGGAGCATGAATATACAAGTGTCAATATTATTAGTCTTTCCCATCTTATAATTATCTATTATATTAAATCAGTACATATAATACACACACTTCTTGATTTATCTATCAATACTATCAATATTATATATATTTAATGCTATAATACTATCAATTCTATCATTATTATTAATGTACAAATTTCATCAGTATATAATTCGTCAATGCAGAATATTCAACTTTAATATAATATTTTCATTTCTTCATATGTCTTCATTATTTTCATTATCATCCTATTATCTTATCATTACAGGTGACTTTCAATTAATTATTAAGAGTCATCACCCTATACTCGTCAGCATAATCAGTCATCAATTAAAGGCTATAATTAGGATAACATCATAAATTATCTTGAAAGAAAAGTCTGTCAACCCACCCTCATACATAGAGTATTATATTTTAATAGCCAATCTAAATTAATTATATGTTAACACCCACCCTTCTACGCTTACATGCATGTACTACATTTATTTTATATCAGTTGTATCAATCTCTCTTTCATGTATAAAATACAATATAAAGAATTAAAATCTATAAATCTAATTTTTTTTTTATGATAATCAATAGCTTCAAAAAATTATAATTATCATTTTAAACATTAAAATCTAATTATAATACTGTCAAAATATCCATAAAGTACGTATCAATCTTATACAAAAAGTTACACAATAAAACTACAATAAATCATGATAAAAATACATTTGTATTGTTACATCTTGGAATATTCATAACAATGGAGAAATATATAGTTTAATATCTTAGCTTTGTATGAAGCACACAAGCAGATCAAAGAGAGGATGTAGCGTTCATAAGAGACATCATAGATTTTATGTGGAAACCCTTAAAAAGGGGGAACAACCACAGTTTGAATGAATCAATTATTATTTGCATTCGATTACAAGTGAGGCCCTTCATTGGAGGGAAGGCCCTGGCTTGATATAACATATATACGTCACATAGAATGCGTTACATGGTAGAAATTAGAAGAATTAGTATTGATATGTTCATTTAGTCGGCAGGACCATAGTTGGAAGGCAATAGAGATTTGAAGGACCGCAGTCAGTAGGAGACAAGGGTCAAAAAGACTGTTGTCTAGCAGTGGAGGTCGGAAGGACTGTAGTAGGCGACATGGTTAGAAGGATTGTAGTCGGCATGAAACAAGGGTTGGAAAGACCATTGTATGGCGATGGAGGTCAGAAGCATTATAGTAGGCGACGGAGGTCAGAACGATCGTAGTCAACATGGGAGGGGTCAAAAAGATCGTTGTCTAGCGGTGGAGGTCATAAGGACCATAGTAGGCGACAGGGTCAAAAGGACCATAGTCGTTAGGAGACAAGGGTCAGAAATACCATTATCTGGCGATATAGGTCGGAAGGACCATAGTAAGAGACGAAGTTCAGAACGACCGTAGTCGACAGGAGACAAGAATTTGAAAGACCATTGTTTAGTGGTAGAGGTCATAATGACTGTAGTAGGCGATGGAGATAGGGGTCAAAAAGACCGTTGTCTGGTAGTGGATGTCGGAAGGATCATAGTAGGCGATAGAGGTCAGAAGAACCATAGTCGGAAAGAAATATGGGTCAAAAAGATCGTTGTCTGGTGGCGGAGGTCGGAATGACTGTGTTGAGATAGTTGCTATTTAATTCTTGTTTGTTCATATTAATGTAACTTGTATGTTTTTAACAAGTGTTTTGAAAACCAGACTGGGCCGGCCAGTTTGATAGATTCAACCGTGAACCGGTCTTACGACCAATTTGGTCCTCCTTAAGAACCGGTGTAGTAAAGAACCGATTAAAATCAGTTTGAACTGTCGGTTCAACCGGCCGACCGTTGAACAGATCCGTTTCTTAAGAACCGACATGTTCAACTAATAATATATTTAAATATTTTCATTTTATATAAAATGTTTAATTAAATATTAAATTAAATTAAATTAAATATTATATATTTTATTTAATAATATAATTCCAAAAATTTTATTGTATTATATATTAAAATAAATATAAATAATCTAGCTCACATGATGCCATAATACCATGTAAGCTCCTAACACATGGATACAATGAAAGGTATATAAACAACACAACATAAAACTCCTAAGTGATGTGGGACCAAACAACTAGTAATTTTTTGTTTCAACATTCAACAATGTGTGCTTGAGACTTGTTTGAATGAGAACTTGTTGGAAATTTTTTTGTAGAATATTCAAATAAAAAATCATCATAATAATTTTTAAACTTTTTAAATTTATTATTAATTATATATTTATAATTATTCAAATAAAAATAATTATTTATAATTTTTAAAGTTCTAAAACTTTTTCTAAATGTGAAATTAAATGATAGAAAAATAAAAAAATCTTAAAAAATAACTTTGTATGACTTTATAAATATAGTTTTATAATGTAAAATTTATATATAATTTATATATGTAAATTATGCTTAAAAATATAACATAAAGTAATTATTTATATCAAATTTATATATTTATATATGTATATATAAACTAAATTTTTATTAAATATAAATTAAAATTGAAGATTAAAGATGTTTATATTTAAATTTAAAATTAAGTAATTATTTATATTTAAATATATAACATAAATATACTAATTATTTATATTTAATTTTTAAATTATGTAATATATTATATATGTATAAATTTTATTTATTTTTTATTCTCAAAATTCTTAGAATTATAAAATTTTTAAGAATAAATTGTCATTATTATTATGTTAATTTTATTATTTTTAATAATAATATTATTTATTAGTCATCCGGTTATACCCCGGTTCATCCAGTCGAACCGGTCAAACCATGAACCTCTTCTTCTTCCGATTAGTTGTACGGTTTCGATTTTCATAATCTTGTTTTTTACGATTCCAAATATTATTACTTTGATTATTATTTCTCCTAATATATTTTAGTAGAATTGTATTGCTCTTATGTGTACTAACATTTTAGGAAAACCATCATCCGGATTGTTGAAGACTTTAAATCAAGATCAGTTTAGAGTTTATTGTAATTGAAGTCTGTATTTTTCATTTTCTTGAGTCTGAGAGAGTGTGATTGTAGTTGAGTTCCTCAGCACACACACACACACCCAGGTAGAGTTTAAAATTCACAATTTTTAAACTAATCATATTGCACAAATTCACTTCGTACGAGACGATTTGTTTAGTTATTTTCCCGACGAGCAGTCAAACGAACAGAAATGATTTTTTTTCTAAGTATGAATCGTACTGTATGAACTTAGTTCGTACATGCCTTCTAGAAGTAAGAAATAGATGTGTCCTCTTTCGCTCAAAAATATTTTTTCTAAATATGAAATGTACTGTACAAACCCGGTTCGTACATGCCTTCCAAAGTACGAAATGGACAGGTCCCTGTTCGCACAAAAAATATTTTTTTCTAAGTACGGATCGTACTGTACGAACCCAATTCATACATGCCTTCTAGAGTACAAAATGGACGGGTCCCCTTTCTCTTAAAAATAGTTTTTCTAAGTATGAATTGTCCTATACGATCACCATTCGTACATGCCTTCAAGAGTACAAAATTATGAGGTCCCTTCTCGTCTCGACGAATGTGAAAATTTTCTAACTGTTCGTACCGGATGATGATCATATATGAATTGATTTATACCAATTCATAATAGGTTTGTACGTAATAGTTTTTAAATTTTTCGTACGTACGAACTCCGATCGTACTGTATGATCGTGTACGTTCAAAATTGAAAATTTTAGTTTTTTTTTATGGTTTTTCGTGTCTTTAGTATAAAAGTTCCACTAAAACTGACGTGAAGAAGTATTGTCTTCGTGATTTTTTAAAGGCATTTGAAAGAAAGAGTGTGAAAGAGTGTTTGAGAGAGATTTCTTGCAAGTGCAGTGTGAAGGGTTCATAAGGTGACTCATGAAAGGTAAGAATATCTTTGTAATTTTGGCTATCACTCTTCCTCTTGTCTTTCTAGATTACACGTGAAAAAATCTTTGAAGAAGATGCAGTTCTCTGCCGACACTTGGAGAGTATGAATAGATGACGGTTCTCTATTGACACTTGGAAGGTGTAAATATACGACGGTTCTCTGTCGACACTTGGAGAATATGAAAGGATGACTGTTCTCTGTCGCATCGGAGATTGGTGGAAGAGAGGTTTTGTAAAGGATTCTCTGCTTTGCTATGGGGGCAAAAGGAGAGACACTTTGATAATAGTGCAATACCTGAAGAGAGAGTCTTCAGGGAGTGGATATAGGTCATGTTTGACCGAACCACTATAAACTCTTGTGTCTTTTAATTTCAGTATTTTATTTACTACAAGTTATTTACTGTGGTTGAAAAATTTTATTTTGAAACTTAATTAACTTGCTACATATTTTTGAAATCAGTCTTCTATTTAAAAATCCAAGAAATTTTTTAAATTACCAATTCACCCCCATCTTGATTAGTCTTGGGATAATAGCTTAGTTTTAACAACCTATCTAGAATCAACATACCGTAGTAGGTGAAGGAGGTTGGAAGGATCATAGTCGTCAGGAAATAAAGGTCAGAAAGATCATTGTCTTATGGCGGTGGTCCATTAAGAGCCTGGACATCAAGTGGTGGTCTGATGGAACTCTGGGTGTCAGGTAGTGGTGGTCCAGTATAACTTCGAGCATCAGGTGGTGATCCGATGGAACTCCGGGCTTTAGGTGGTGGTCTGGTGAAACTCTGTCATAAGGTGGTGGTTTGGTAGAACTTCGGGCGTCAAGTGGAACTCCTAGCATCAGGTGGTGGCCCGGTGGAACTCTGGGCGTCATGTGGTGGTCCGATAGAACTCCGGCATCAGGTGGTGGTCCAGTGGAACTTTGGGTGTTAGGTGGTGGCCTAGTGGAACTCCAGGCATTATGTGGTGGTCGACGGAACACCAGCATCACGTGGTGGTCTAGTGGAACTTTGGGGTCTGGTGGTGATTTGGCAGAACTCCGGGCGGTGGTCGAGGACCGAGGAGGAAAGAGCGATATCCGATCTCTCTTGCTCTCTTCCTTGGGTCCATTTTTTAAGAGGAAGGATGAATTTATTTATAGATTTTTTAGAGTGGCATGGCTAGTAAATAGGAGGAATATCAAGGTTAAATGAGTGGTTTGGATGGACGACCGATGTTGAATCTCTTGATCGTGGACCATTTGTTGGAGATTTGAATGTCTTAGTGATATCAAAATTTAGTGATCTTGGGCTTGTTGAATTTGTATCATTGAGCCACTTGATTTGACTATAAGCATGTTATGTTTGGAAACCGTTTGATAATCTAAATTATGGTTTAAATCTTCCAACAGTGCTTCAGGCCCTTGATTTGGAACCATTTGGGCTCGGATTGAGTCAAATTTGGTGTTGTTGGGTTTGTATTTTTGAGATAATTAGTTTGACTATATGTTTGCTAAAATTGAAATTCAGATAATCTCAAATTTAATTTTGAAAGTTTTCAAGTTGAATATGCCTCGAGATTCGTGCACTATCAAAGTAATTTTTGATGACATATCATGTATCAATTTAGGAGAGATTAATTTCTTTAAATTCAAAATAATTGAAAATTAAAGTATGATTCGAGTTACTTACAACGATCATAAGACTTTTTCAAATTGAAGCAAATGATGAAAATGACTAAAATCTCTCTCTTCCCTCTCCTCTTCTTCTCCCTTGCACTCTCTTCTTCCATCACAAGTGAACAGAAATGGGGGAGAGGTGGTGACTTTGGAGGCTTTTAGTGCTTTAGATTTGATTAAAAAATATATAGAAATATTGTTAGTGCCTAGCACCATAGTGCTCTGATCAATGCCATAACGCTGCATAACAAATAAGAAGCTTGTAGCTTGAGTTTATACATGCATGCAGTGATGCTAGTTTAACTTTTATTTCAGATCTTTGGTTTATGTATTCTTTAGTAGTCATTGTGGCTATTGTATATATATTATTTTGGACATTACCATTATGATGTAATTCTTGATTATAGAAATGTGAATTATATTTTTTATTGTTTTTTTGTTCTCTATAATATAATTAATCAGCTCTAGATGTTGATATTGACTTGGTTTAAGGGTTGATTAGTAAATAGAATGAATTAACAAGATAAGAAAGATTTAAAAGTAAAAGAAAAAAAAAAATAAAAATTTTCATTATAGACCTTGGGGCACAGCGCTACCAAGCACAATGCCTAAGTACTCCAGTTCAAACATAAATAAAAGTTTTTATTTTTGAAATACTTTTTCATATTTTGGATTTTTACACTCTCCACCTTAGACCTGACAGTGCAACGCGCAGTCAAAACCCATTTTTGACCCAAAAACTCGAGAGCTCAGCATCGAGGCGTCACCAAACCCCGATGCCCCAGCACCCTAAAGAAAATTTTATAAATAAGATTTTGGCTATTACAAAATGTTTTTTAAGATCGTAATGGCTGATTTGAATTGTACAATACGAATGCTAATTAAGATTTGATCTTGATTTGATTCTTTGATCAACAGTCTAAATTGGGGAACATTCATTAATAATCGTACAATATTACTTGGTTTATATAATATGATTAGGTTAAAATTTAATATTTAAATTTGGAAACTTAGATTCAAGAGTAGGTGATTATCAAAATATCTGATCATCTTGTACGATCAATATCATACATTGTGATTAGTTATGCTAGAATTTAGTTTATTAATTTTTTTAATACTTGATTTAATTTGTAGAATAAATGATCGTATAATACGATTGAGATTGCACAATTCAATTTAACAAAGTATTCAAGTGCTTAATTTTCATCCCCACTCATGTGTTTGTCCTCATTTGTCTTTCCAACATACTCCTAAATACATAATGAATGAAAGAAAAAGAAAATACAGACTTTTATTACAAGTTTTGATTGCACTCAATGTTGTAATTTTTAAGCTTTCTTCTTTGACTTGACTCCTTATATGTTTTATCTAAAATATTAGTAGCGTACAAAAATACATATATATATAGCAAATAATAATAAGTGATCTAACTATTAATATTTAAAATTATCAAAACAATCAGTCCGATTCACAAATTTCAACACTTGTAAATATCACTTGTAGAATCTAGAATATTTTTTTGAAAGATGTTATAATTAAATGTAGGGCTACAAGAGAATGATGGAGATAAATAATAATTTTTATGTTGAAATATTTTTCTCTAAGAGACCAATCTATTGCATCAAGCAACTTTTGAATCAAATTCTTAGAAAGGTTTTAATAATTATGGGAAGTATATATCTACTCCAAGAAATTTTAATTGTGAAATTTGATCAATTTAGGATTCAAATGGGTATGAATTTCTTAGATTTATCATTTGAAATCCCATGTCAAGATCATCATGTAAAATAATTTTCAAAAAGTTTTCAATTGAATTTTAAAGTTGCGAAATAAGATATTTAATCAAAATTCATGTTAACTACATGAAAAAGTTGTGATCCCATCATAGATTAACATTAATGATATTAATCATGTATGAGTGATTCCATCATAGTTCATCTTAAATGATCTTAATATAATAGTTGAGTACAATAATGAAAAAAAAAGTTGCTATATAAAAAAAAAGTTTAATTAAATATAAACAATAATATTCCTTAAAAAAAAATCAATAATTTAATATATTTTAAGCCTCATCTAATATTATTCATTTGATATAACTTTAGTTTTATAGAGATTTTATATTTTTAAAGTTTTTTGTCAGTAAAATGGGAAATTTAACTTTATATGTTCGTAATATACGCAATTGGCCAATTATCTATGTTATATGACTTATTGGAGAAATATGTCCAAAAGTTTATTTTAGACCAAATTATCCTCATTAAGGATAGTCACTTGTAGTCATTGATTGTGTATGGAAGTCAGAGCTTTTCAAAATTGATTTAGATTCAAGCCAATTAAACTAGTTTGAATCAAAATCAAACCAAACTTCGAATCTAATTTTAATCAAGGTTTGAACCTTGGTTTGAAGATAATTTTGAATCTAATTTTGAACCAATCTTTAGTTTTTGAGAGAACATTGAAGCAAAAGGAGAGAGCCTGGAGATTGGAAAGGTTGCTTATGGGTGCGACATGCTATTAGCCAATGTGGTTGAAATTAGGGAGGCAATACAGTTGCTAACAGGGGCAGAATCAGCCTTGATTCTTAGGGGGGTGTCAAATTTATAAATAATACATCTACACAATGTGTCTAATTATACTAGGGGCAACCACCTAAAGATAATAGTATTTTAATTTTTTTAAGAGGGACAATTGCCTAAAAACTCCTATAATAAAGAGTAAAAAAGAATGGAGGGGAATAAATTACCTAAATATCCATGTAAGAAATAATTTTTTTTTTTAGGGGGGGCAATTGAGTCCCCTGGGGGCTAGGTGGTTCCGTCCCTGGTTGCTAACACATATATTGCCATACAACTTAATCCTAGTGAAATCTACTATTACCATTTAGAAGGAAGTAGGAAGAGAAGATAAGGAGAGGCAGTGCATCCACAGTGTCTGAGTTTGTAAGCGCAAAATTTAAGCTTGCGACCATGGTGAAACAATATATCCATGGAGAAGTCGTATGCAATGGAGCAGGGGCGGAACCCAATGGGTGTCGGGGGGGGGGGGGGGGGGGCAATTACCCCCCCTCAAATTTTTTTTAAAAATTTGTTTATATAATTTTTTAGGTAATTTACCCCTTTTCATTCAATTTTTAATCTTTATTACAAGGGTTTTTAGACAATCCCGCCCCCCCCCCCCCCCCCCCCCCCCCCCCCCCCCCCCCCCCCCCCTCTAAAAATTTTAAAATACTATGATATTTAGGTAATTGCTCCCAACAGGTCGAACCCCGCCAGGAGACACTGCCCCCTTGGACCCCGATATATATGTCTTATAAGTTTGTCCCCCCCCCCCCCCCCCCCCCCCCCCCCCCCCCCCCCCCCCCCCCCCTAAAATTAGGGCTGGTTCCGCCCCAGCAACAGAGAGAAGTTCATGACCATGATATATTCATATTTAGGATAATTGATAACATGCGAAGAAGAATAAGAGTTCATGACTAGAATTGAAAGGCATTCGAAGGAGCTTGTTGGAGTCAAATTCAAATGCACGTTTGAGCTGGTTCGAATTCAAACTTGTTTGAGAGTGCTTTAACTTCAAAACAATTTGTGAATATAAGAGCTTATTCCTCATTGATGATAATTTCATCTAAAATAAAATTTTAGATATACTTTTTTTTAATAAAATATATAATTAATTATAAATATTATGAGATATGTATAAATTATAATGAAAATTTTAAACAACTCCCATTGTTGCTTAGTTTGATTGGTGGGCGAGTATGATTGAGAACTTCCAACCCGTGCTTGATTCCTCTAAAGCGGTAGCGCCTCTTCAGTCGTAGGGCTCAATCAAGTACGGACCAGAAGATTTTGAAGTGGCTGCTTCATGTAGATCAGCCAAAGATTAATTCTTTTGAGGGTAGCAGATGGATATATTTTTAATAAAAAATATATAAAATAACTAAAAGTTGAAAATATAATATACTTTTAAAAAAACCCTATAACTCTAAGGGACGTACCGATGTGCAGTTAATGCATGTACATTTTACACAGAAAGATGTTTCAAAAATAAAAAACCGTTCAAATTCTCCTCAGACCAGCTGCGCGCCTGCGCCCTGGCCGCCCACCCATTAATCCGATCTAGCACTTCCTAGAATAGTAGACCGTCCTTCCCTATATCTTCCCAGAACCTCCGGTATGAGATACCGCAGCGGTGACGAGTACCATATCGCCATACCATCATACCATACCATACATGCATAACATAACCCACATGGCTACATCACATCATAATCATCCGAAATATAAATAAATTTCAATTTCCTTTTTTAATCATAATTTTATGTTTATTAAACTGTGAAGGACGGAGTGTGCATCTCTGTCCCCGTGCAACGCCGCGCGACATCTTTAAAGCGCCCAAAATCAGACAAATCAAAAGAAATGCCACCAAGCATTTAAAAATTTCAAAGAAAAAAAAAAAAAGGCTGAATTTAACCAAAGCGGTTTAAAATGAATGCAGCTATATAAATAAACAACGTAACCATTTCAGAATCACTCTTCTCTTCTTAATTTTCTTCAGTCTCCAGTTCAACTCCCTTCGATCTTTACCTGTCATTGAGAAAGATTTCGACTTTCGTGGAATGCGAAGTGGGATTAATGGAGGATTAGAGTACCTCGCCTTGTTCTCTCCGGCACCTGAGTTGGTGGCTTGTGGAAGCTGGTAATGCCGGAGGGAGGAGTGTAGAAGACTCTGCTGAGGAGGCCGAGGAGTCGGAGGAAAGGAGAGAGAGGCGTCGGTTCTGCTAAAGCTACATATTTTTTGGTGGTTTGCTTTTTTATTAGGGTTTTTTGAGATGGCTATGGTGGTTAGCGCGAAGGAGGCGGGGAAGCAGCAGATGGACGCTGGGAAGTACGTTAGGTACACGCCGGAGCAGGTGGAGGCGTTGGAACGGGTTTACAGCGAGTGTCCAAAACCTAGCTCGATGAGGAGGCAGCAGCTTATAAGGGAGTGCCCAATACTCGCTAACATCGAGCCCAAGCAGATCAAGGTCTGGTTTCAAAACCGCAGGTGAGAGGCAATGTCTTGAAGGAGATCAGATCTTGTTTTTGTTTTATTTCCTTTTTCATGGGTTGATTCTTTGGATTCTGTTTCTTAGTTCCTATGGAGCGAGTTCTTCGTTCATGCTTTCTCCGAATCAATTATTTCCTTTAATCTTCGTGGATAAAGAGTTAAAGAGGGAATCTTTGTTGCATTTACGGTCAAAGTTAAATGGAATTTCTTCTCGTTGTCTGTATTTTCTTATTCTTGTTTGTCGCGCTTTATGATCGCTCCGGAGTTCAAATGTTTTATTGCTTTTGTTCTTTTCAATGGTTTCTAAATCGCCCTCAGTTTTCCACTGGAGAATCGGCCTTTTTTTGACTGAATACTGAGAAATAGATATCTGCTGGTATTTGGCTTTTGTTGCATTTATTGGTTAAGTTACTTTTGGTACAACTTTATTCGTTCAGTTCTTGCGCTAGAGTGGTCGATGATGGTTTAGGCTTTGGAACCGCTGCTTTAATTCCTGTTACTTTTGGAGGATGGGTTCTTTGGATCTTTATACATTTTTAATTGTCGGACGATTACGATCGTCTTGTCCACGTCGCACAAGGAGGGTCTTTTATGTTCCCTTTCTAACGCACGTATTGTTTGTTTTCTGTATCTGGTTAGCGTAATTTGTATTTTACTGCATAGGTTTGCATCTGATTTTTTTATAAAATTTGCGAACTCTACCTTCTTCTTCGTTTAAGGCTTTTTTTATCTTTATTTTCACACATCTCTCCAGTTGTTAGAAGTTTTGTTTTTGGAACAAACAAATGGCTTATGATCAGTATTTATATTGAAGGTTTCCTTTTGGTGCTTAGATGAAGATTGGTGTTGTAGATCGGTCTTAAAAGTTGACTAATTCCTTATTGAGGGTTTTAAATGGGCAGTTTGCATTCGTTCAAATCATTTGTTTAAAAATAGAACTGTTTTGTTGCTCTTTTTCTTGTAAGATTAATGTTGGTTTACTGGTTTTTAGATGTCGAGAGAAGCAGAGAAAAGAATCCTCTCGTCTTCAGACTGTTAATAGAAAATTGACCGCCATGAACAAGCTGCTAATGGAGGAAAATGACCGGTTGCAGAAGCAGGTTTCTCAGCTTGTTTATGAGAATGGCTATATGCGTCAGCAGGTTAATACTGTAAGTGGATCGTTTTGTTGATTCTTCAGTTTATGTTACACAATGCCTTCTTTCATTATCATTCTTATTTAAAATTTTCTTCCAACGTTCTTAGGAATTTACTTCTTACATTAATTGGTACAGGGTATGAATTAGTATTTGGCCGTCTGTGTATATGGTATTAGTTTGTGAAACATTTTTGCTGGCATAGTTCTAGCAAGATAAACATTTTAGTTAACATCTACTCAATTCAACTTGGTCTGTTGGTTGAGAGTTTTGACTACTAACTAAGAGATTTTGAGTTCGAGTCTTGTATATATGATGTGTGTAATTTTGTCTTAGGCTTCGTTTGGGACGGCTTTCTTACTGCTTCTTAAAGCAGCTTAAATTTTAATTTTTGTGCTAAAAAGCTGCTTTAAGAAGCATTAAGAAAGCCGTCTCATATGAAGCCATAATTGGCCTAAATTTCTAAACAAAATTAACATCTTTTTCATCTGTGGTATGCTGTTTTGTTTCAATTTCTGAATATATGTGCTTTTTTGATAGACATCTGTGGCTACCACAGACACAAGCTGTGAGTCTGTGGTGACAAGTGGTCAGCACCATCAGCAGCAAAACCCAACGCCTCAGCATCCACCAAGGGATGCTAACAACCCAGCTAGGTAATGGAAATTAGCTATATTACTTTGTCTAAGTATAATTATAACATTTTGGACTTGTGAACTGAGGATTTTATTTCATCCCTTTACTCTTTCAGTCTACTCGCAATTGCTGAGGAGACCTTAGCAGAGTTCCTGTCTAAAGCCACAGGAACTGCTGTTGAGTGGGTTCAGATGGTTGGTATGAAGGTATGATCTTGTGGATTTACAATCATATTTATTTCACATTTTGAATGCATTGTGTATATTTGTAATTGTTTACCTCTTCTCATGTAAATAGCCTGGTCCGGATTCTATTGGAATCATTGCTGTTTCCCACAATTGCAGTGGTGTAGCAGCCCGAGCTTGTGGCCTTGTGAGTTTAGAACCCACGAAGGTATGATTTCGTTTCTAGAATTATTTGTGCTTCCTCTATCTTCTTAGTTCCGGAAGTCACATTCTGCTATGCTTCCTTAGGTCGCGGAGTTACTCAAAGATCGTCTAAATTGGTATCGCGATTGTCGATCCCATGATGTGTTAACGGTTATCCCTGCTGGAAATGGTGGTAATATTGAACTTATTTATATGCAGGTATGAACTCGTAGATGATTTGGGTTCTCGAACGAGCACTCTTCACATATTTTTCCTTAATTCTAAATTCCTCTATTTTTTACTTACAGACATATTCTCCTACTACTCTGGCATCTGCACGAGATTTTTGGACTCTTAGGTATACTGCAGGTTTAGAAGATGGCAGCCTGGTGGTAAGTTTTTAATCATTCGAATACAAGTTCTATTTCTTTATGAAGTGATGCTTTTTATTTGAATGTTTGGTAATTTATGTGGTATAGAGATTTGGTTGTGTTGCTAGTATTGTTTTGCTGCAGGTTGTCTTGCTGTAGCAACTTTCCTTTTTGGTTCTTTTTTCTTTTCCCCTTGTAATTACTTTCGTTTAGTGAATTGCGCAAATTGTTTCAACCTTCTAATACTAAAGTATATATGCGATCGTACCGGGTGAATGTGTAATGATGGTCATTTAAAGCAATTTTACTTATTAACATTTGGTTTTAAATGGTAGAGGAATCTGTGGCCTAGTTGGTGGAGAAAGTTGTTTCTCACATTTGACTGTTTTATCACCCAATTCTCTAAAAATCTATTCTAAATGGTTAATACAGTACAATCACCTCTTGATATCTCTTCTTCCTGTTAAAACATACAAACGATGTTACACTTCATTCTGAACAGGACATTATTTTGCTCTAAGGTAAGATTATTTTTGTAGATCTGTGAGAGGTCCTTAACTCCTTCAACTGGCGGTCCAGCTGGCCCCCCGGCTGCTAATTTTGTCAGAGCTGAGATCCTTCCAAGTGGTTATCTGATACGACCCTGTGAGGGTGGTGGTTCAATGATTTACATTGTTGATCATGTTGATTTGGATGTAAGGTTCTTCATGAACATTTTATATGTTTGTGCTTATTAAGAAATTTTCATCTGAAAACTGTTTTTGGCTTAGGCTTGGAGTGTGCCAGAGGTTCTGAGGCCCTTGTATGAGTCCCCAAAAATTTTAGCTCAAAAATTGACCATTTCTGTAAGTTTTATGCCCATCAGTTTCTCTTCAATTCATTGTTTGCACCAGCATTTTATCCCTTTCTTTTGTTTCAGGCTCTGCGTCATATTAGACAGATTTCCCAAGAAAGTAATAGTGAAATATCCTATGCTGGGGGTCGTCAACCCACTGTACTAAGGACTTTCAGCCAGAGGATGAGCAGGTTTGCATTCCAGCCATTTTATCAATACTCGTTTTTGCTTCTGTGTGTTTAGCTCAAATGTAATGAATTGCAGGGGCTTCAATGATGCTGTAAATGGGTTTCCTGATGATGGCTGGTCTTTAATGGGAAGTGATGGTGTGGAGGATGTGACAATTGCTATCAACACTTTCCCTAACAAGCTTCTTGGTGGTCATTCAAGCTCTTCTTTGTTTTCTTCACTGGGAGGTGGCATCTTATGTGCTAAAGCATCCATGCTTCTTCAGGTTTTTCATCTTCCAGAAAATGATTGTTGGTTTTTTTTTCTTTTGTAAGTTGAGGCTTCGTTTGGGACGGCTTTTTTATTGCTTCTTAAAGCAATTTTTTAGTACAAAAATTAAAAATTTTGTGTTATGAAACTGCTTTAAGAAGCAAAAAGAAAGCCGTCCCAAACAAAGCCTGGGTCTCTGAGCTTTTGCTTTTGTGCTACAGAATGTGCCACCTGCTTTACTAGTTCAGTTTCTGAGGGAGCATCGGTCAGAGTGGGCTGATTCAGGTGTTGATGCTTATTCAGCTTCTTCACTGAGAGCCAGTCCTTATGCTGTTCCTGGTTTGAGGGTCAGTAATGGTTTTTTGGGCAGCCATGTTATTATTCCTCTTGCTCATACTGTGGAAAATGAAGAGGTAAAGTTTGTTTTTCCAATGCTTAATTCCTTTTGCCAAGAATTTTCTTTAGCCTATAGTACCCATCCATAACTTTTGTAATCATGTCTATCTGTAGGTCCTGGAAGTTGTTAGGTTGGAATGTCCTGGATTCAACCAGGAGGATGTTCTATCCAGGGACATGTATCTGTTGCAGGTTGGATATTCTTAAATGCAAGGCTTCGTTTGAGATAGCTTTCATACTTATTTTTAAAATGATTTTTCTAGTACAAAAATTTCAAATTCAATAAATTTTTGTACTAAAAAGCTGTTTTAGAAAGTAACAAGAAAGTCATCCCAAACAACTTGTAGGCTTCTAATTGCTTTCTTTCTTCTACTGAAACCTATTGTTATGTAAACTATTTTCTCTATGTTTGCAGCTATGTAGTGGTATTGATGAGAACGCAGTTGGTGCCTGCGCACAGCTTGTATTTGCTCCCATAGATGAATCTTTTGCAGATGATGCTTTCCTGCTTCCTTCGGGGTTTCGAGTGATACCCCTCGACGTGAAAACAGTAAGTAACTTGGTTTTTTTTTCCCTATAATTCCAGACTGTAATAATGGATGTTCTGCAGGACCCGCCATCTGCTACAAGAACACTTGACCTTGCTTCTGCTTTAGAAGTTGGAGGAGGTGGCACTGGAAGAGCTCCTAATGATCCAGTATCATATCCAAGCAATTCAAGATCAGTTCTGACCATTGCATTCCAATTTACATTTGAGAACCATCTCCGTGAAAATGTCACCGCAATGGCTCGGCAATATGTTCGAAGTGTTGTGGCCTCGGTGCAACGGGTCGCCATGGCAATTTCTCCCTCTCGACTTTGCAACCAATTAGGAATGAAGCATACTGCTGGTTCACCTGAGGCTCACACCCTGTCGCTGTGGATTTCTCGAAGTTACAGGTATCTATCATGAGCTCCTCATAGTGAAATAGATTTACTCAAAATAGCATTCTACTGTCTACTTCTCTTATTGATTTCTTAATTATTTTTATTCCATGAATGATATTTTCGTACAGGTTCCATACTGGAGTTGAACTCATTAGAACCGACTCTCAAGCTAGTGAAACTCTGAAGCTCCTGTGGCACTATTCTGATGCAATCATGTGCTGTTCTCTCAAGGTAAGCTTTCTTGTTTGATATATTTTTTTTCCTGTTCTTGAGCTCATCTTTCTAACCAAGGTAACCATATTAACTGCAAGCAGGCTTCTCCATTGTTCACCTTCGCCAACCAAGCTGGACTTGACCTGCTTGAAACCACTCTGGTTGCCCTCCAAGACATTTCGCTCGAGAAGATACTCGATGACACCGGCCGTAAAGTTCTTTGTTCTGAGTTCCCTAAGATAATGCAGCAGGTCATCTTCTAGCAACTTAGGTTTTGTTTGGAACGGCTTTCTTTCTATTTCTTAAAATAGATTTTTAGTTAAAAAATTAAAATTTTAAGAAGCAGAAAGAAATCCGTCTCAAGCGAAGTCATTATGATTTGATTCGTATTTTAAACTGCATCCTTTCCTTATTCTTGTTGCAGGGCTTTGCCTATCTGCCTGCTGGCATTTGCATGTCAAGCATGGGGCGGCCGGTGTCCTACGAGCAGGCCATCGCTTGGAAGGTCCTAAACGAAGAGGACTCTCCCCACTGTCTGGCTTTCATGTTTGTTAACTGGTCATTTGTTTGAAGGTCATTTCACTGCCACCTATCTATTTTATAAGTTATATGTAGTTGCTGTAAGAACATAGAACCTCAGAGCGTTTGTTGCTTCTATCTATTTCGTTCCTCATGGACTTAGGTGGGTGCCTTTTTCAGCTCTTTTGGCGTTGTGTGGTGATTGTAGTAATGAGCTGAATATAAACTAAGATTGGCACTTGTTTTGTATTTTGGTTTTCTTCAACTTGATTAACATGAAGGAACTAAGTTCTCTATTTAGTTGGAGAATTCTGTGAAATTGAAATGTTAAGAGATGTGCATTAAGTTCATGGCCTTTAAAAACTGAGCAGGACCTGCAACTTTGTTGATTCCTTTCTTGCCAGAGCAATACAGACACGGTACAATGGCAAAACATCGTCATGTCTATTATATAAATTGTTCGTCTTGAGGCATATTACTAAAAATCTATGTTAGTTTTTAATTTTAGATTTTTGTTGGCCGTAAAATTTCGGAAAAGTGATTTTTTTTGGGGTTTTGAGTAACTTTTCACTTTTCACTATGTAATTTTTAGTATTTCATAAAGTATTTTAATTTGATTCGATTGAGAATGTTTGTGTGTAATTTTATCGAGCACTTGAAATTTAAGAAGAAAAATTTGTGCATGCTTGATAATTTGGTGAATACTTGCATAAAAATCATGCTTTACAATGCTATTGGAAGTTATAATTTTTTGTGATTTTATAAATTTTGATTGTTTATGCCAATTATAACGTTAAATAAGTTCGTAGATTTGAAACATGAAAGTTTACATTATTATAATGTGGAAATGCTAGTGTCTTAATAACATAGCAAATATTGTTAAGTGCTTAACATATAAAGTTGCAAAGTATTGCTACTTCATGTTATGCATTTAAATCATTCATATATGTTCATATTATTGCTTGTCAATAACATGGTGAAATGGAGGTTGGAGGGGAATCAAAGGATATATATATATACACACACACACGATAATATGACCATGTGAAACATTTCTCTAAAATTGCTAGTTTTCGGGTAAAAAATTGAGCCAATATTCAATTTTCAGGTCAAAATTGGGTAAAAAACGGATCAATCTCGGATTTTTGGGTCAAATAGGAATTTTCATGTCAATTTTGAGTTGTTGGGTCAACCTGAATCTGACCCTATTTTTAAAACGGGTTGATTTGTTGAATCCGACCCGTTTCGGGTCCGAGTTGACCCTAACCCGAATTTTTTCGGGTCGGGTTTTGGGTAGTGTCAGATAATATGGCCACGTGAAATTATTCCCCTCCATTTGTCCTTGTGACAAATGATAGATGAATGTGAAGTTATAAGAAGGCTTACCCTCCATCTGTTTGTGTGATAGATGGGAGATGAATGTAGAGTTATAGGTAGAAATGTGGATGAAGAAGGAATTGGGATAAATTGGCTTGCATTTAGACATTGCTTAAGTTATGCTATATTATTCATTCAACTCATGTTATGTGAACCGTTCTTATGAATGTACAAGCTTCAATAAGAGTTAAGTAATAAATGGTCTTATAAGAGATGCTATAGTAAAATGAGCTTGAATGTAAAACGTGAAACTAATATGACAGAATGATATAAAGTCTTTAATGTTAGAAATGCTTTTTATTTACTTCATGAGGTGAGAGAGAGAGAGAGAGAGAGAGAGAGAGAGAGAGAGAGAGAGAGAGAGAGAGAGAGAGAGAGAGAGAGAGAGAGAGAGAGAGAGAGAGAGAGAGAGAGAGAGAGAGAGAGGATGATCTTGATCAAAATTCTAATGCTTGGAAGTATCATATATTGAATAAATTCAAAAGGTCTTTGTAGGGGTTAGCCAATACATAGAAATGCTTTCCATTGACTTTTAAACTTGAAGTCACTTTGATGTTGTTAGCGATACTAAATATTAGTCACATTCCAAAGCTTTTGAAATCAATTTGAAACTTCCCTCTTGCTTCATAAAGCTCATAAAAGATGACAATTCTCTTTATTTCATAAGCTTTTGGATGTCTAAATAAACTTCTCTTTTTATTATGTATTATTGCAAAGAGTAAATGAGTCATTATTGGAGTAGAATGTAATCCAAAGTATGAGAAGACTTAGATTTATACATAGGCAGTTGGGTAGGCTGAATCATGTAAATGTCAATTGTTTCAGTCTTGCTCTATAGATTAGATTTATATTCATTACACATTTATGAAATATTGTATGTTGAGTATAAAGTGGTAAAAACAACATCCTGGAGTATTTGCGGCAGCAAAGAAATATAAAATTTAGCGTCTTAATGTTGTATGAAGATCCGGCATGCAATAGGGTAAGAGAGAGGTTATAGCATTTATGAGGCATCAAGATTTTTATGTGAAAACCCCCTAAAAAGTGGGAAAATTTACAGAGCCTATCCCAATTTGAATGAATCCATTATTATTTGCAGTCGCTTACAAATGAGGCCCTTCTTTAGGGGGAAAGTCTTGACTTGATGTACATTATATGAAGTACATGATCAGAATACAAAGTCACTATTGATGTATTCGTTTGGTCAGAAGGACCGCAGTCGATGGACGACGTAAGTCGGAAGGACTGTAGTCGGAGGCGATGGAGATCTGAAGGACCGTTGTCTGACGACAGAGATCAGAAGGACGACGTCAGGTAGAAGTCCATCAATGGACATAAATACAACATCAGATAGATGTTCGATGAAAGTCCGACAACGAGCAGAAGTCTAGCGCCGGGTAGAAATCTAGCTATGAGCATTCCAGCGTCGGGTAGAAATCTAGCTATGAGAGTTCCAACGTCGGGTAGAAGTCCGACGTCAGTCGACAGTCGGGGAAAACTCCGGCGTTAGATGATATTCAGATAAAACTCTAGAATTACTTGGAGATCAGGCAGAATTTCGGCGTCACTTGGAGATCTGGTGGAGTTTCGACGTCACTTACAGATCGAGAGGAGTTTCGGCGTAACTTGAAAGCTGGGTGGAACTCCGACGTCACTTGAAAGTCGGGTAGAACTCCGGCAGTGGTCGGGGAGGAGTTTCTTCTCTCATTCTCTTCTTCTCTTCTCCTCTTCTTCCTTCTTTCTCGGGTCCCCTCTTAAGAGAAATGAGGGGCTATTTATAAGTTTTTTTAGGATGGCATGACCAGTAAATAGGAGGAAGATCAGGGGTAAATTGGGAGTGATTTGAATGAACGGCCGATGTTGAATCCCTTGATTGTGGACCGTTTATCAAGCGTTTGAAAGTTCTAGTGTTATCAGAATTCAGCGATCTTAAACTCGTTGGATTCGTCTCGTCGAGCCCCTCGATTCGACTATAAGCATGTCGCATTTGCAAACCGTTTGGTAATCCAAATTGTGTCTTGAACCTTCCTACAACTCTTTGGGTCTTCAATTCAAACCCATTTGTGCTCGGATTGAGTTGGATTTGGTGTCGTTGGGTTCGTATTTTCGAGACGTCCAGTTCAACTTAAGTTTGCTAAAATCGGAGTTCAGATGGCCCCAAATTTAATTTTTGAACTTTCCAACTTGATTTTGCTTCAAGATTCGTGCCCGATCAAGATAAATTTTTTTATGATATATCAAAATTAATTAATTTTACTATGCTCAATATTTATACACTTTTACTCTTGCATACATTCACTTGTATCAACATAACTATTTTGAGAACACTTGTATTTCAGTGTTAACAAGATCAATCAAATAAACTAGTACATTGTAAAAGTCTTACATAGTTATATTTATAGTTCAAGCGCACTCATTAGCTTATTAATTTTATATATATATATATATATATATATATATATATATATATATATATATATATATATATATATATATATATATATATATATATATATATGTTTAGTTTCGCTTTGGGACAGATTTAGATCACAATTTTTTTCTTGTTTTCAATATAATTTTGTAATAAAAAGTAACTTTATAAAAAAAATAGAAGTTATAGCAAACAAAGCTTAAATCAATCATTTAAATTATAAATAATATTTACATTTATTCTCAATAATGAATGTTGCCCTATTATGGTATTATGTTTGTTATATTTTTCGAATAATTTTTTTTATTTTAATTATTATCAAAGACAGGAGAAATTATTTTGTGCGGACATCGAATTTTTCGGGGATGAATGAGGAGAAATTATTAGATGCGGAGTGTGGACGAGGAGAATCGTCCGCACAAGCATTATACCTAGCTAGGTATTGACATTCGGTGCCGCTAGGTATACAATACTTATGCAAACGGCGCACACTCCGCAACTAATAATTTATCATAAATGAGAGTGCATCACATCATCTAGTCGCTATTCGCTATCCCTATAGAATAATTAATTCGACACAGAGCTTCACAAGCGCACAAGAAAGCTAAACAAATGGGTGAATCGCATCAGGTCGCCTGACATGGATTGATGGTTCTGATTACAGGTGGAGGCCTACTACCTACAGAGCTTGACGTGATAGCCGTTGGTTTTTGCTTGTCACTTTATCCATCAGTCAATCTCTTCGATACCGGCGCTACACGAGTATTAAGATTAGTGCCTCAGTTGATGGAGGGCTTGGATAACCGGCAGTTGGTATCTGTGCTCGCATCCTCTCTCTCCCCTGGCCCGGAGGGCGGGAATCAATTAGTACGGTCTATTCTCAGCCCTTTGATCAGACTACGAAGCTTCAAAAGTCGCATCATACCTGTAATACCCACGGGAGACTTCCGGTCCCACCATATCGGCTTGGTTATATTTTCTGGTCCCTTCTCGCTGTCCGAGACGACAGTATTGGATGGCGTGTAAAGATCCCACATTTATGTTATCTTCATAAATCTCCATTCTGTCGCTTCTGTCGCTTCTGTCGCATTTGCTCATCTCTTTTATGTTTACAGTTTACGATTACACCCCGTTGAAACTTTTCTATTTTTCACTTTGGTTGAAAAGCAGGACCAGACATAAATAGCAATGCTGGCTCCTCAAATAAAGGACAAAATTTTTAATTAGTTATTATTAAAAAATTTATTATGTAATTAAGTATAAAAAAAATTAAATTTAAAAATAATCAAAGTCATCCACCAAACGATCAACTGGGCGACTTTAATTATGTTATTAAAATTTTAATAAAACATAATTTAATTATTTCCCCTCTAATAAATTTATATTTAAAGCAATTTTTTATATTATTTTATGAATATTATTTGAATGTGAAATATTTTTTATTGGGAAATTTTAAAAATATTAAAATAATAAATTTATTGTGAAAAGTTAGTAGATTTATGGAGATTTAGGGGCTGCTTAGTTGCGTTAAAAAAAAAGGGGCTCCTTAGTTGTGTGAAAAAAAAAATGATTTAAAAAAATGCTTTTGAGTTATTTGGATAACTATAAAAAAAAATAAGATTATTTTTTATTTGATTTTAAATAAAAAGAAGGCAATGTAAAGTGAAAAAAGATAGTGGTAGGTGCTCGATATTAGCAGTAGTGGCCATTGGTGGGCATGAGACAATGGGTAGCCACGGATAGTGGCAGTGGTGGTCAGCAGCTGGGTGGGTGGCAGAGGTGGTTGTCGGTGATGGTTGGCAACCGGTGCGTGGCTGTGACGGATGGTGGCAATTGAAATGAATTTTCAATTTATTTGAACTTTGCCCAAACTGGATGAATTCAAATACACAAAAAAATGATCTAAAGGTGTATTCCAAATGCACCAAAAATTTACACAACATTTGTTTTACTTCAAACCTAGAGTCAATATTTTTAAAACCCCTACATTTGAAATAATTTACACTCTCTTTGCATCAACAAAAAAAAATTACATTGGTTTTTTTATTTGATAATTTTTTTTAGCATATTTGCTTTTCAGACATCAACCAAAAGTTTTTTTTGCTACTGCTTTTGTATTGCTTTCTCAATGCTTTTAAAAAAATTTCAGTAGTGAAATGTTGCTTTTTTTAGTGGAATGTTGCTTTTTACAATCAGAGTAATGAAATTCATTTCTTCACAAAAACTTCACAACCAATTTTATAAAACATTGATGTCATCCCAAACAAACTCTTAAGGTCAGTTTGGATCAACTTTCTTATTTCTTTGTTTTTCACATCTGAATTACGATTCTATTTGGCTATTGTTTTTTTAAAAAAAATTGTGTTATAAAGTTATTTTTTGTGGCATCTTTAAAAAAAGTTAATTTTATCCCAACAACTTTATGATTTTTTTTGGATAAAACCCCACTGAGGGGCCTACGGTTTTAAAAAAGATAGAGATCACACGGCCTAAAAGACTCCACATCGTGAAGGAGACAGAGGAAAACTATGCCTAGTGGTCAATCGTCACATCCAGAGCAAAATTATCATTCAAATCCAAAGTCCATAGAATCAAAAAACATGCAACACAACTGTAACCTACACAAAACAAAAGACTCACACAACCTAACACCCCAAGGCACCAAAGCAACAAAAAATAACTATTATTTTGATTTCTTCTTTCTTCTTTTACCCACTCAAACGAGTAGTACCTCGCATACCACCTTCATGTCCAAATACTTCCTCTTCATCAACCTCAAAAGGAGAAGATGAAGAGCCTTCAAGCTAATCAATTTGCGCCCTAATAATTTCTCCGATCTGACGCCCACATGGGCATTCAAGGCATTAGTAGAAAGTAAAGCAACTGGAACATCAACAAGTTGTTCAGTCACTCCCAATCCCACAGAGGAGACCAATCCAACTAGACTAACAGGCGTCACAGGAGAAAGCAACATAATGATCCAAATCACTTGAATCAATGCTCACCACCACCCCCATATTAACATCACAAAGTTCATTATCACCCACATTCATCACCTTATTACCAAAAAGCACATTGAGCCACATTAAAGTCATTTGAAGAAGGGTCAATAACCAGAGCACCAAGATGGGACAATCTCATCAAAAAAACCCCAACTACACCATCATAGGCATCAACATCAGAAAACAGAATTGACAATATGACATGCTACCAAATTAACTAAGCAATTGTTAGGCTCAGAAACCTCATCCGCACCCTCATCAATACCATAAGAAGAGTAATCGGTATTCCTTTACTAAGAGCAACATCCTCAGTGTTGACATTGCTTGTTTCCATAGCTAAAGTAGCATCCATACCAATCAACCCATTAACCACAACCTCAATATGACTAATAATAGCTGCTATGAGACTAAAATTTTCCACATAACCACCAACAACCACATTTTCAACCACTGTATTAACCTTCTCACCAGAATTACAATTAACAACCAAATCAATCACCAGATTTGAAGAACAACAATCATCGGGTAAGTGATCAAATTATTTACATTGCACACAAAAATGGGGAAATTCCTCCATGACAACATGCTGAACCAAAACCAAGATTTTTAGGACCAATCCAAATTTTATCAAAATATTTTTTAGTAATGTCAACCTCAACTAACACATGAGCCACAGAGAGATGGGAGCTATAAGAGGCAGCATGATTCACCTTAAGGGGACGGCCAAATAAAGAACCCAATCCATGAAGAATACGGGGTCGAAAAAAAATGTGGCCACAAGTTTGGGAATGAAATCCAGATCGGTATGACAAGACACACCAATATCAAGAAGATGAGACAATTTGGTCACCTTCATGTAACAATTGCTAACAAAATAGGATCTATGAGAGAAAACTCTATTATAATCGAGGTCATTCACCAACTTAATCAACACATGACTTTGGGCCAACAATGTTACAAAATATTCACCATTGAGCTTATGAGCAAAGAAAAACTTTCGAATAGTGTCGAGAATCGGATACCTCGAGGGGAAAGAAACCAACCAAAGCAAAGTTCAAAGAAGCCGCAAGGGTGAGCACCTCATCATCCGAAATCCAAAGAGACGGACAAACCATGAAAAATCGATTGCTTGAGATCAGGAAAACAAGCCTCAGAAGAAATACCAGGACAAAGCATCATAAAACAAGCTAGATTTAGTCGATTCCCCCCCCAAAAAAACTATGATCAACCAAAGGTTTAACCGCCATATCGACCAGCAGGGCCTATGACCCAGAGAAAAAATGACATATACAACAAAGTCGAGGAGACGGGACATCCCTGAACAATCATGAACAACATGAAATGCTTCACGAACGAACAGCGCCGGCGAAATCCCAGCAACAACAGAGAAAAACACGCCGGAGAACAACTAGGGCAAAGCCCTAGCGGATTGGCCGTGACGAAACGAGCTTCCAACCAAGAACCTCATCTGCGTGGTATCCAGGGCCTTCAAATCTAGCTCCAGCATCAGTGATTCTTTGCTTAAAACCACCAAAAAGCACAATGCTCGATCCGTTGCGGTGTTCGTCAAAATCGAGCTAAAAAAAGTTCCAACAACTTTATGATCATTTTTACAAAAGGTTGCAGTTATCAACTTACAGATGATCCCTAATGGTTTAACAGTTTAACTGATCAACTTAACATCTGTTGAAATTAAGAGGAGGAGAGTAGTTTAATTATAGTGATTACCGAAAAATGAACTAAATTTGAAACCTTAATAGGCTAAAATTAAAGTTAAATTCATTATCTAAGTGAAATAACCAATGCGTCCAGTTTAATCAAATTACAAGTTATAGAGTGAATTATCATATCTAACTAAGCGACAAACTTTTACAAAGGAAATTCTATAACGGGATCTTTAAAATTGAGTTAAATCTAAATTAAAATTGATCAAAAGATCATCAAAAGGTTATTAATGTTCTTAGGCTTAATTTGGGACAGTTTTCTTATTACTTAAAGCAGTTTTTTAGTACAAACATTAAAACTTTTGTACTAAAAAACGACAAACTACGGAACATATCTTGTTATATATAGACCCCAAAGAAATGATGTTAATGTGCAGCTTAAGGGCGGCGGGTACGGTTTCTCACCATAAGAGGCACTACATAAGTAAACTGATTGATATTGATGAGTTTTTGTGATCCAAATCTAATCCTCAAAGTTTTTTAAGAGAGAAAATCTATTAACCAGCTTCAAATATTTGATTCAACAGTCAATGATGATTGAACTTATTTCATTATAAATTATGAAAATTTTAGAACCATATATATATAGGAAAAAAGATATTGAATAAATATATTTGAATATAATTTTTATCAAAACAAATTTAAAAAATTGATACCTACTATTTGTTTTATGATATTTATTTTATTAATGAAATATGAATATATTAATATTTTATTATCCGAGCATATAATTCATCACAAAAGTATTTTTAATTTTATCTACAAATTGAAATCACGTAACATCATATCATTTAAATATAATAAAATTATCATATATCAAATTTTAAAATATGTTCAAGTAAAATTTGGATTAGGATATCCTATCCTAATATATTTTCTATATATTTGGGCATAAAAATAACACGCAAAGGTCATTCTTAAATTTCTTGAAAAACAAAAAGATACTTTGAAATAAATTAATTATAAATATATGCACATGCCCGCAGTTAGCCGCCTGCCCGAGGCTGCCCCGCCCGGCTACCCGCGTGCGTGAGTTCATTCCGGCGCAGGCGTGCTGCAGCGCACCCGGCCGCGCACCAGCCGCCGCAACCAGTCGCGCACCCGCCGCGTCCCACGCACCCGCACACCCGCCCGCGTCCCGCGCACCTGCTTCCCCAGCCAGCCCACTCATACACACAACGCATACACAAAGACTCGAACTCAAGACCTCTTAGCTGGAAGCCTAAGATCTCAACCAACAAGTCAAGATGAGCTGTGTATTGATTGTCGGGTCCAGAAGTCCAGATGGAGCTTACCGGGTTGGTTGAAAAATAGTCGGATCCTACTATTTTTCTGAATGGTCAGGTTATGTAATGAACAGATGCTAAGGATTTTAAAAAATGGTTTTATTTTTAAATAATTTTGACTCTTTATTTTTATAGAGTATTTTAGTATTGATACATCATCAAAAATTTATCTTGATCGGGCACGAATCTTGATGCAAAATAAAGATGGAAACTTTCAAAATTAAAATTGAGACCATACGAACTCCGATTTTAGCAAACTTATAGTCGAACTGAGCATCTCGAGAGTATAATCCAAACGACACCAAATCCAACCCAATCCGAGCCAAAATGGGTCCAAATAAAGGGTTAGAAGCACCGTTGGAAGGTTCGAACCACAATTTGGATTACCAAACAGTTTCCAAACATAACTTGCTTATAGTCGAATCAAGCGGCTCGATGAGACGAATCCAACGAGCCAAAGATCATCGAGTTATGACATCACTAAGACATTCAAATGTCCATCAAATAGTCCATGATCAAGGGATTCAACATCTGTCCTCCATCCAACCACTCCCCATTTACCCTTGATCTCTCACCTATTTATGGGTCATGCCACTCAAGAAATCTATAAATAGACTCATCCTTTCTCTTGAAAATGGACCCCAAGCTAAAGAATTCAAGAGAGAGATCGGAGATCACTCTTGCCTCCTTGACCACCACTTGAGTTCCGCCGGACCACCACCAAACATCGTTGCTCCATCGGACCACCACCTGAGGGCCTGAACTCCGTCGTACCATAAAATTGAGGACGAACAAATTACAATAATCAATTATTGGGTTGAAATCCAATTATAAATGGAGATAAAAAATCCGACAACATTTGGTGCTCGGGTGGAAATTCAGCTTCAATTGATGGTCAGCCAGAAATCCAGTGTCAATCGGGTGTCGGGCAGAACTCATACATCAATCGGCAGCTGGGCAGAACTCTGATGTCAATTGGCAATCGGGCAGAACTCCAGCATCTATCGATTGTCGGGAAGAACTTCAGCGTCAGCCAGCGGTCGGGCAGAACTCCGACGTCATTTGGCGGTCGGGTAGAACTCCGATATCGGTTGGCTACCGGGTGGAAGTCCAGCGGTGGTTGAGGAGGAGTCTGGTGGTAAGAGTGTTCTCTTCCTTTTCTTCATTCTCTTCTTACTTCCTTACTCCTTTTCTTCTCTTCTTTATGGGGTCTCCTTCTAATGAGAAATGAGGGGCTTATTCATAGTTTTCTAAGAGTGACTTTGCCAGTAAATAGGAGGAAAATAAAGGGTAAATTGCGAGTGATTTGGATGGATGGCCGATGTTGAATTCCTTGATTGTGGACCGTTCTAAGCATTTGAATATCTTAATGATATCAAAATTTGGCGATCTTGGGCTCGTTGGATTCATCTTGTCGAGTTAGTCAATTTGACTATAAGCATACCATGTTTAGAAACTATTTAGTAATCCAAATTATTTATTGAACCTTCCAAATGCACTTCAGGTCTTTGATTTGGACCTATTTGAGCTTAGATTGGTTTGAATTTGGTGTCGTTGGATTTGTATTTTTTTGAGACCTTCAGTTTGACTGTAAGTTTGCTAAAATCGAAGTTTAGATGATTTCCAATTTAATTTTAAAAGTTTCCAACTTGATTTTGCTTCAAGATTTGTGAATGATCAAGAAAATTCTTTGATGATATATCAAATGTAAACGATTTTCATAATGATTTCATGAAATGAAAGCCTATATTTTTCATGAACACTTAAAAAGTTAAAATCTTGTAAGAAAATTTTATAATAGTAAGCAAATGTTCAAATGATTTAATAACGCTAACATTCTATTTTAGAATAAAAAATGTTAAAGGGTATAGACCTCTTTTGGGAGTAAGATAGCTTCTAAACTACCATTAAACCTCATAGGACAAACAAAATATTATATGGCCTCCTTTATGTCATATGGCTCTTAATTGGCACTAGGACCAAATCTTATCAACTTGTGACCTTTAGCTAACACTAAGCCCCATTCACTTAAACAAAACCTTGGTGACCTCAAGACATCTAGTTTTAATGGTTAAAATCATCTAATTAACATAGACCCCTAACTAGAAACAATTGACCCAAGTCAAATTAATCTAATATGGTTAAACATAAATACATATAAAACGTCCATTGGACCAAGTTAACAAAATTGAGCCCTATTGAAACCCATACCTAGATGTTTAAGCTAACTTAACTTAACCTAATCCCAACCTGGTTTACCCACATCTAAAAAACTTAGATTTGGATTTCTTTAACTTCATTTGATTTTAACATAGATGATATTCAGTGATTGCCTAGATTATGTGGCATCAAACATGAACTTATTTAAGTGTAACTTGGCCTAATTAGCTTTTGATTGACCTATGTGCATACTCAATTGGACATGGCCTTAGTCCCCTTGAGCCCTTAACTAGCATAAGACTTAATTAGATTCATCTTAGCCTTGATTAGTTATATATTTATCATACTTGGTTCATATTTAACTTGATATAACCCAATGATTCGATTAGAGCTAAGTTGACCTATCAACATTGGTTAATACTTACGATAACCACCATTTTGACCCAAAGTGCACATATATGTACTAGGGATCATATGGACTTAACATATCTTATATTTGATCTAGTATAAACCTAAGCAAGCTTAAAACTAATTCAATCTAAATTAGCTTGACCCAATTGACCATCCTTTTCACATGCTAAAGACCCCAACTAAACCCATGTTATGTGATCTTAACCAATCCAAAAGGCTCCTTGCTTTGATTTACTTAAGTCTAGTTTGGTTCCCAAAAAAGCTTAGCATTTAAGTTAGAAATTATCCAATTAAGCTTATTCATTGCTTTCTCTTCTTCTTAATTTAAAACTACTCAGCAACTTAATTCAGGCCTAAAAGTTATTATATAACTATTATGGAGAAAGTAAATATTAAAAAAATTGTTTTGAGTATTAGAGACTTTTGAAAAGTTAGACAACAATTTTTTTATAGCTATCTCATTCTTGTAAGTCTAGTTATTAAAAATGCTTCCTACCCTAAAAAAATGGGGAAAACAAAAAACTTTTATAACCAAGGAGGATTATGGTAGCTTTTTGGAAAGAAAAGTTCTAAAAAAATTGCCTCAACTAAAAGTTTATTTTGATCAAAACATATAGTTATTTTACTTCATCACTTTTATCTTATTATTTCCCCTAAATCTCTATCACACATTTCCATAAAAGGGCTATTCTTCATGGAATTTTTGGCATTAAATCTTTTCAAACTTTTTGAATAAGATTTATTATTGACAACTTTAAGAGAGGAAGGGATCTTCATCACAAAAAAAACAGCCATCATTTTGCTATGCTGCAAACATTGATTCTCATCACAATGTTGAACTATGATATCAATTTATAGGGAAATGTCATAAGAGATTTATGAAAGCTTTAAAAAAGCCAAGGAATAGTGAAGCAAAAAGTAGTAGAGCAATAAGAGGAAGAGGAAAAAAAAAAAGAATCATACAATAGGGTTAGAAACATACAAATATTGTTTCATTTTAATAATCTTAGCTATGATTATATAACGTAGGCTTTATTTGAGACAACTTACCACTGCTTTCTAAAACAGCTTTATTGTACAAAAGTTTCTAGCTCAAAAAATTTTGATACTAAAAAGCTGTGTTAGAAGATAGTAAGAAAATTATCCCAAACGAACCCTTAGATCTCTATTTATAATAGAAAATTACACAAGATCATATTGATATTTGAGCTTATTCGAAACAAATAAATAATATTATTATGATATTATCTAATATAAACAAAAACAAGACTAACAAAAATAAAATGATAATAACACTAAAATATTTAGACACATTTCTAGCAATTCTTAGTCTAAATAAATGAGACATATTTATTTATAAAACTAACTATAAATTATGGATAAAACTAATCATGATGATGAAATTGGCACATTTATCATATTCTTTCGTCTAATTATTAGAGTTTGGTGATCTTACACTTCATTTGAGGTAAATTTATTCTGTGTGGATACGGACGCCGTCTAGATGTGAATCAGAATGTGTCACACACTCGTTTGCCCTGTTTCATGACTGTTTATCATTATGCACCGGGTGGTGTGACACATTCTGATTTATCTCCGGATGATTCAGTGTCTGCACAAAATAATTTCTCTTATTCGAGACGTTTTTAAAATATATTTTTAGTATAAAAATTAAAATTTTTAACTAAAAATTTATTTTAAAAAGCATAAGAAAACATTCCAAATAAAGCTTTAGGAAGGTCTACGAATGATGATTTCACGTTTTTAAGTTGTTGCCGAGAGTCCAACACTTGGGCCCATTAAGGGGGGATTGGGCCAGTTCCATCAAGAACGGCTTGGTGTCTTGCTACAGTTGCGGTCGGTGGCTGGACGATGGCGGAGGAGGAGGCGATCAGAGCTGCTTCGGAGGAGCTGGCCTGTCAATTCCAAACCCTAATCAACACCCAGGAGGTTGAATCCATCAGACACATTCAGCATCTAATGTAAATCGCTCTTTTCTTCTCTCCAGCTCATAGATTTGTTCGTTTCAATTTAGTGTTTCGTATATTTAATTCGTGCCTTTTCTCAATCATTCAATTTTTGGTGTTGGTACTTGTTCGATTGTTAGGGTTAGGGATTTGGTGTTGCGTGTTCAGAATTTTTTTTTTTTCATGAATCATTTGGCTTTTCTGCTGTGTTCGAGGATATGTGTGGATTGGTATATCTTCAATAGTCTGTGGAGAAGGAAACAAAGAAATAGGGTTTAACCTCCAAAACTCTTGTTCGAATGTAGCATCTAATTGTTCAGAGCAAAAAGCAACTTTTGTACTTAAACATACCGGCGTTTTGGTAGATTGAAAAGTTAGTCTGGAGTTAAGGATCGCGTAATTCTTCTTATTGTATTCCATAATCTTTGTTTTGCAAATTCTGGTCCTCATTGGAATGTCCTAGTTGCATGGTGAAGCTTAGCAGAAATACTGATTTAAGCCCATTTTGGTTCCCGGATTGTGTGGTGTTGCGGTGTTGCTGTGTTGCGGTGGTTTGAAGTGAGATCAGAAACTCATAAGTTTGTGTGGTAACTCTATATTATAAGTTGTTGAGAATGGCTTTGTTGTGTGTTAGAATTTTCGTGGCGGTTGTTAGAATTTCGTGGTGGTAGAAAATAATTTTTTACATCTTATTTTTTAGAAAGATCCAATACATATACATATAAAAGATGATTGCAAGGACACCAAAGTTTTATTTGGAACATCCAATAAGTACAAAATTATGGAGCTTAGCCTAATTAAAATGATTACATTAGTTTATGTAATTGATTATAAATGATGCACTTCTCTATTATTAGGGAAGTTGTTGCTACAAAATAGTGACATAAAATATATAAAATGGATTCCATGATGAAAGCTGGAAGAACCTTGCAGCCTAAGAGTTGTGTTCAAGGGATCATTTATTATATGTTGGTCAATGTTGGTCAATCTCTTTTGTGGAGGGGAGACCAAATACTGCAGCATAAATCTAAGTGTTGACATCGAGAGAAAATTTGTTCAAGAGATCATTTGTTATATGTTCGTTCATTCTTCTTTGAGGAGGGGAGACCAAAGACTCAATCATAAATTTGGTCAAAAACATGCATTAGTTTTATAAGCAATAGCATGTATTAATGTTGATGACGATGAAGTTGACGGGCATTGGCCTTTGTAGTGACTTTGCACGTCATCCTTGTAGGCGATGGCATACGTTGACGCCATTGCCGATGAAAGACATAGGCGCTGTAGGGGATTGTGATTAGGAGAGTATAATGGGGTGACAATGTTTTGGAGATTGTAGTCGGAGGATCATGGTCGGGCAATAGTAATTGGAGGAATTATATGAGATGTGTCCTGAGCAGCGGTATATGAACTGTTTTTATTAAAATATTTTTAAGTGAGTAGTTGCTCTGTAATTATATGCATATGAAGTGCATGAAGAAAATTAAATGTTTCTATTTTAAGTAACATGAAGAGAGTTGAAATGATTTAGTTAAAAATGTTTAGGAATTATATATGATTTTCTCTGTTGCACTCTGCGTTGTTTGGAAGAGGTGGCAGAGGATATGACATGGAAGGGCATACAATGGAGGTGAGCCAACACATGCACTGAAATGAGGGGTCAAGGTTTGGAGCTGCATGTGAGCAAGTGAAGCGTGAAAGCCAACGTGCAACTTTGGTGGTCTGAGCAGGAGCATAATGATGCGGGCCACCGCCGACCACCGCCGACGCCGACCGGCAAAGGGAGGGCCGGCGACCCCGCGGCGCGCGGAAGTGCCGCGCCGTTCGACCCGCTGAAGTGGGGACGCGGGATGGGGACGCGGAGCGGGACGCGCCGAGCGAAATGAGCGGAACCGGTCCATTTCTTGACCAGTTTGGCTCAGGTCTAGCCTGAGCCGGGCGGTTCAGCTTGGGCAGCCCACTAGTGGGTTTAGTGGGGTCTTTTGCTTGCTATATGTAGGGATTAAGGGGGGATTTCTAGGGCATGCAAGATTTGAGTTTTCTCTTAGCCTCCTTAGTTTCTTTCTCTTGTTTTTCTAGGGTTTGTAGTGGGAGACCTTGTCCTTCTCGAAGTGGACAAATTGTATCTTATTTCTCTTGGATTTTGAATGAAAATGTTCTTGTTCTTCCTCTCATCCCTCTTGTGTTGATTTTTTCTTGGATTTGGAGGAGAAATTTCATCTTGAAGGAAAATTAGGGCAAAACCGAAATTGTGGAACCCTAGGGCGTATCAAGTTGGTATCAGAGCTCTCGATCCTAGATGACATGGCATCAAAGAAGGTAGAAGTTTTGGAGGGAGAGATGAGCCAATTGAAGGAGAAAGTGGGAGAGCTTTCGTCGTTGGAAGGAAAATTCTCATCCCTATAGGAGAGATTTGGGGGAATGGAAGAGATGATCTGTAAATTGGTAGACGCCCAAGTTGCTCAATCAAATCCTAAGGAAAAGGGGAAATCGCCGATGTCAAACCCTAACCCTAATTTCTCAATTAGGGAAGATGGAGCAAGCCAACCGGGGGAAGCCATGCAAGCACCACCTCACATCTCGCGCCAAGAGCCTTGGTCAAGGGAAGGGTGGGAGGCATCCGGCGTGGGTGGTGCCCCGTGGGAGGGTGGCCCGCCGGCCAAGGGGAGGAGCCGTACGTGACCCTCACGGTCCGTATGGAGGGTGGCCGATGAGGCCGGGAGGAGTGCAAGAGATGGGTCGCACCACTTGGGAGCCACAAGGAGGGTGGCCGAGAGGTCCAGGAGGGCCGCTGGAGTTTGGCCGAGCCACAGGCGAGGTCGGGGGTGGTTGGCCAAGACAACCGGGAGGTACTAAAAGAGGGGGCCGAGCCCCTTGGGAGCCACCAAAGAAAAGGGGGGTGCAGACCCCGTATCCAGGGGAGTGGAGGGGAAGACCTCAGCGTCGGGAGGGATTTCAACATGGGCCATGGGAGGGGGATTGGAGGAATCCTTCTCGGACAGATACACGGATGAGAAAGTTGAAGGTCCCCGTTTTCGAAGGGGAAGATGCGTACGGATCAGCTGCTTCGGAGGAGCTGGGTCTACCGGGTGGAGCGATATTTCGCCGTTAACGGCGTCACGGAGGAGGAAAAGCTGATGGCTGTACCGATTTGCTTGGAGGCCAAATCATAGATTTGCTTGGTTCCAATGGATTGAGGGGCGGCAACCTATACGTGAGTTGGGAAGAGTTCAAGGACCTATTACTGCACAGGTTTAGATTGTCCAGGGAGGGCACCCATTATGAAAAGTTCATGTCTCTTTGTTCAGGAAGGCACATTTGGTAGAGTACCGGGAGCGCTTTGAGCTTCTATCCGGACAATTGAGGGGAATGCCCGATACGCCTGAGGAGGGGAATTTCATGAAAGGGTTGAAACCCTACATCAGAGTTCGAAGGGTGGTCAACCCACGAGGGATTGGGAATTAGGAGACAGCTCAGCTTGTTGAGGACAAGCAGCGTTTTGGTAGATTGACACGTTAAATTAGGGGGTCTCACCCCACATATCGCTCATTCCAATCGTGTTTCGAAGGACTTAAGGTGACTGCCACTACTCACCCCCTAGTTGAGGTAAAACAGCAGAAAGCCACCATTGTGGTAAACCATTGAGGGTGTCAAGTGTTGACTGACTTGCGGTGTTTGAAGAAGAGGATCAAACTCCTCTGCTTTTGTGTTGCGACGATAAATTTGCACCTGGGCATGTCTTTGTAAGGAAGACCATTTTCGTGATAGTGGTGGGGGGGATTCAGATGAGGACAAGATGATTTTTTACAACTTATTTTTTAGAAAGTTAGGTGAGGTAGAGCATCCTCACCTAGATATGATAGCAAGTACAGCAAAATTCAATGGAAGGTTTACCATTTCACCCCACCATGAAGATGGAGGCCTAAATGGAAGGGATTGCATTAGGTGAGAGTTTTGTTGATTACAGTGGAGCTACTCACAACTCATTGGCCTATCGAGTGGCACAAAACAGTTGACATAAAGGTGATATACAAAAAGAGGCAGAGGTGACCATATGCACAGGACAGAAGGCCCTAAGAGTTGAAATGCAAGGGAGTCACTATTATCTTGCATGGGGGAGGTAATTACTCAAGATCTTTTTGCTGATTGATCTGGAAAACGCCGACGTCATCTTGGGTATGCAGTGGCTTCACATCTCTAGGAGACCTAGGAGACATGGAGGTCAATTTGGGATAAGTTGTTCTGGTTAAATACAAAAGGATGGGAGAGGGTGGCAATACATAAATTTGACCAAAGCCTTTTGTGGGTTTCCGACCACCATAGGAATCTACATTCTTTAACCTTGATGACAAGGTTAATTTTAAAGGAGGGAGTATTGATGCGGGCCACCGCCGACCACCGCCGACGCCGACCGGCAGACGTTGAGGGCCTGCGCCCCCGCGCGACATAGAAGTGCCGCGCCGTTTGACCCGCTGAAGAGGGGACGCGGGATGGGGACGCGGAGCGGGTAGCGCCGAGTGGCATGAGCGGGCAACCGGTCCATTTATAGACCGGTTTGGCTCAGGTCTAGCCTGAGCGGGCGGTATTCAGCTTGGGCAGCCCACTAAAATATTTTTGGTGGGTCTTTTGCTTGCTAATTGTAGGGATTAATGGGGGATTTCTAGGGCATGCAAGATTTGAGTTTTCTCTTAGCCTCCTTAGTTTCTTTGAAATCTTTTCTTTCTAGGGTTTGTTTAGTGGGAGATATGTCCTTCTCGAAGTGGACAACTTGTATCTTATTTCTCTTGGATTTTGAATGCAAATATTCTTGTTCTTCCTCTCATCCCTCTTGTGTTGATTTTTTCTTGGATTTGGAGGAGAAATTTCATCTGGAAGGAAAATTAGGGCAAAACCGAAATTGTGGAACCCTAGGGCGTATTACATAATTGTCAACGAATCAAAGCCATGTTATGAACTAAGGGAAAAGGGGCTAATCAATCGAGATGTGTTGGGAATGGTAGACTTGCAAGATGATATAGCTAGGGATATAGATGCATGTCGTGGGTGGGATAGCAACAAAGTATGGTTTTAGGTTTTGGGTGGGATAATGGCAAAGGGGGGCGGGTGTAGGTTGCAAGTAGGACGGTGACAAAGGATGGGAGCAAGTTGCGGACTGGATTGCGGCAAAGGAGAAGCAAGCCATGAGCAAGGAAATCGGACTATCGGTGAGGAAGATGTCGGTAGGGTGTCTTGGATGTAGATGGGGGATAGGATAGAGAGCATGAAAACCTCACATTCGAGGAAAATTTTATGCATCTTTTTTGAAGAAATTTGTGCATATAAATAGGCTTAGTATAAAGGAGAATAATATCCCTACTAAAATGTAACTTCTAATATTAATACATAAGTTCTCTAATATAATTACCTGCGTAATGTGCCATTAGTATGTACACACAAACATTCTGATTCACTTATTCCATCTGTAATTTTCTCATAATAAGGGAAACACATTCCCAACTACTATGCAATTCAACATCAATATAGGTTAATCTCACTTACATTGAATGGTTCAATCTATTGTATTCCAAAAGTGGGAATCAATAATCATTGAGCATTTGTTATATTCAGTTTAGTTTTCTTATTCATGTTCCACAAAAGGAATGTTTATTGGCATGTATTTGTATTTCATAGTGATATCAGAATTAGATTGAAACAAGGTTGTGACCTTATGTAAATTAGCGGTTTTTATACAATGGTATAGTGGAGCTTTAATGCCATTCTATAGATTGTCCATCCTAAATCCCTATGCACTTATGATATTCAATGAAGCCTTTGGATTCCTTTCCTTGAGCCATAAGTTGTTATTAAGCTTGCCTGATCTTTTATCTTTCCATTGTTTTAGTGCTTGTAAAGATGTTCATTAATCAGTGATCCTGCACTTCCCGAATAAATTCACACTTTTTTTTTTGGTTTCTCTTGTCCATAACTTAAGCCGACCAATTAAAAAAAGTGAGCTTTATATTAACCTCAGCATGGAACACCCAAAGTAAAAGGTGTGAATTTATTTCGGGGATCGGGAGTAAAGCTTTACTCGTTAGTTGAGGAGATCCTTGACTGAGAATTATTTAACTGTTGATTGTAAGTACCTTCTCTAGTATTTTTTTTTAACTCTGCTAATTTAGCAACGTTGTCAGGCTGCCTCACAGGGTGTTCCTTAGTGAAAAAAGCAGGATGCTCTCCCAGCTGGCTCCACATGGCCGGCCCTAATCTACAGGAGGCGGGTCAAACCCCCTCCTATATGATTGCCGCCCAAACCGTGGGCCCCACAAGGCTAATTAAGGGAGGCGGCTAGGTTAGGAGGGAGATAAAATTTGAATTCAAGTAAATTAAGCTTTAAATAGGCATGAGAGGTTAGGGTTAGGGTTTATGTTGATTATTGTTTCTCTTGGAATTCTCGTTGGTGGTTTGGGCTCTAGACATTTTGTCTATAGATTGGGAGAGAACGATCCTCCTCTCGAATTGAGGATCAATTGTATCTTTGCTTTATGTTTTCTTTGCTTTGATTTTCCTAATACAATATACTGTCTTGGGTTCATTTTGTTGGCATTCTTGTGTTCTTTCTCGCTGTTTTTACCAGTTTATCATTAGGGTTGCTTGCGAAACTCAAGTATTTCCTATCATCTTTCTTTTCTAAAAATTGCTATGCTGTTTAGTCTCTAGGCGTGACATTTTTTTTTTTTTTCATAATTTGCATTTAGGGACTATTTCAAAACACAGCAAAGTTAATTTTTGTGAAAAAAATAATAGTCCTAAATAGAATTTTGTTCTTCATTTGTCATGTTAGTTTCCTTACATTTATTTTGCAGTTAATTTCAGAAAAGTGCAACCTTTTATTTTACGTCCAATTAATTTCAGATTCATAAATGCTTCTATCTGTCAACAATTAGCCCATCCGAGCTATATAATATATGTCATCTACCGATTAAATGTATATACTTTAGTTTATTTCCTTATATCTGGGTTCTAAATGCAGATTAGGAAGGCTGCAAGACAGTAATGCAGTTCTATCTCATTTCAACGAGTACTCTGAGCGATGTTTCACTGAACTTTCTGGTGATTTCTCAAGGAATACACGTCTCTTGAAGTCCATAAAGTCGGACCTTGACTACATATTCATGAAACTTAGGTATGTTGCATCAATCAACCATGGTTTATTTGCTCTAAAGCCGCTCATATTAGATGATAGTTTATTACTAGGAATGCCATCTATTTCAGGGTTCGTTTGAGATGGCTTTTTTGTTGCTTCTTAAAGCAACTTTTCAGTATAAAAATTAAATTTTTTATACTAAAAAGTTGCTTTAAGAAGCAACAAAAAAGTCATCCCAAATGAAACCTCGGTAGTGCTGCTAACTCCATTTGATTCACCTAATCAAAAGCTGATATAACTTTGGCATAATTGTTGGTTTTTCTTGGGAGTAAAGTTAGTAATTCTCTCATTTTAAAGCTAAAACGCTTAATTAGAAGAAATTGTAACTTGTTGAGAAGTGTCTAATCTAATCAAGAAGGTTATAATCTATGTAATCTCACTCTATCTGTAAATGTAGCTATTCATGCCTCCATACTTTTTTAATAACAGAAGCATGAAGTCGAGGCTGAAGGCAATTTATCCTGATGCATTTCCAGATGCTTCAACAATTAAAATATTGGACCAGAGACCTGATTTGGAGAGACCATTAACATAGTTGGAGAGAGAACAATGTATTGCCATAACCATTTGATTACATCAAGTTTCATGTTCATTTTTGTATAACAGGGTGGGTTTAAAATTTTATTGAAACATTATTATTAATGCCACCTAGCCAATTCTCATGTAGACATTCTAAGAATTGCTCGAATTTATCAAACATAAGGGCATTCAAATTTAGAATATGTTTGAGAGGATTGTAACATTTTATAAAGATAATTGTGAAGTTGTTGTGGGAAAAATAATTTAACTATTCTGATTAAAAAAAGTGCTTTTCATTATAGAAATTTTTGAAAAGCTGTGATAAAGAAATAAGAAATCAGCGGTCAAATAAAATTATCGTTGCTGTCTGAAAAGCAAAACAAAGAGAAGGATGTCACAAATGACCTTTAAAGAGGAAGATAGTGGTTGGATAGCTATTTAATTCAAGAAACATGTTAGGTGGATGATTACAAATGAGGTATTAAAATTAGTTATTTTATAAATTTAAAAATTAAAATTTAGTAGGACTAAAAAGTAATATAAATAAGTTATAAAAAATAAATAATGGTTAACCTCAAGATCTTAGAGTCGTTCCTACTCGAACCCTTTGATGCTATTACCACCTAACAATCTCACTCATCGAAGTAATTATATCTATATGTTATATAATAAAGTTAAATTGTGGATAGATTGTGTGAATGTTTTATTTTGACATGCGGCTAAGTATAACAAATCTCTTTAGAATGCATTCACAATGACTTGCAATCACAATAGGTATAATCTGCTGCTAGCATCAACATCTATCACACATCTACAATTGTCTGCTACGGTTAGAATATCACATATAATAGGTTATAATATGACTACATGTATTCATAAGTAGGACTTAAATAGACCAAGGTTTTATTTGGGATGGCTTTCTTACTTCTTCTTAAAGCAATTTTTTAATACAAAAATTCTAATTTTTATGCTAAAAAGTTGTTTTAAGAAGCAGTAAGAAAGCTGTCCCAAACGAAACATAAGACTTAGTTTGGGTCAGCTTTCTCCCTATTTCTTAAAACAACTTTTTAGTACAAAAATTTTAATTTTTTAACTAAAAAGCTGTTTTAAGAAGCCATAAGAAAGTTGTCCCAAACGAAGCCTAATACTTTATTTGGTGTAGCTTTTTTATTGTTTTCTAAATCAGTTTTTTAGTACTAATTTTTAGTTTAAGAAATTTTTGTATTAAAAAACTACTTTAGAAAACATAAAGAAAGTTGTCCCAAACAAAATTTAAATATAATTACAAATAGCTATAACATAAATAGTGGATTTTCAAGCGCAGGCTAAAGCAGGGTGAAATCTATTTGCAAATATTTACAGGATCTTATACCCTAAATCATCATATATTCATGAATAGAACTCCACGTGTATCATTTATAAAACTAAATGTATTGACAAGCATAATTATATATCATTTTCATTTCTTAAAAAACTAATTTTATTATACATTCTTTCAAACTACAATCTACTTATGAATTTATGAATATATATAGTCTTTGTAGAATGGTATCTTAACAGCTGTAATTTCTAGAAGATCTCTCTTTGAACTCAAGTAGATAAAATGTTATATCACATAGATTCTACAGTCTACCAACTGTCCCTTGACACTTGATCCCACAGCCAGGATGGGAATTTGTGAGAGACTCATTCGGATCATGTCAATCTCTGTTCAGTCGTACCCTGACACTTGATCCCATGGCTAGGATGGAATTCGTGAAAGGCTCACTTGGATCATGTCAATCTCATTATATATTTGAGTGGCTGATTTAGGAAGGATTGTATTAAGGCAATTATGAATGATTATGTAGTTATTTATTTATTTATTAAGATAGCTTGTATAGATCTATAAATAGGGATAGTTTTGTATAATAAAATAAGGCTTTTCCTTCTCCAATTCTCTGAATTTAACATGGTATCATAGCCTTCCTTGCCTTGGCCAGAATTCCGTGTTTTCTAACTACCAAACTTTCTTTCCTTTAGAAACAAAAGGAAGTGTATTCCTACTTGTTTGTTCCTGCATACATCCAACCGAGAGGGGGAAAGTGTCTCATCCTGCGGTCTCTTCGTTTGATTGAGAGAGACAAATGCCTAGTGCGTCTCGTCTAGAGGAGTCGAGTGAGAACCCCACAGTCTCTGTTTTCGGTCGAGAGAGACAAACGTCTTGTAAACTCCTCTCGAATGCGTGTGATCGAACGTGACGAGAGAGGCGTGAAGCCAGAAGATTCTGCACATGTGCTGGGAGCTGATTGAGCGGGATTACACAATGATGCATGTGATCAAGGGCAAGTCGGTTCTTGTGTTCTTCTTCCTACTCGCGTACGTCTAGAGCAGCCGAGCAAGTGAGCAGCTAGAGAAGGCACATGAGACTCCTCTCGTGTGTGCCTACCTAGGGGCCAAACTGAGTAAAAAAGAGGACCAAGTGAGGGAGCGAGCAGGAACTTCATACATGTATCCTAAGCAGGGATGACCGACCCTCGTGCGTATGCTTGAGTCGAATCAAGCAAGGAACAAGCGGTTAAAGAGCAGTTATGCATTCCATCAAATCCTTCACTCGAAGAGCCCCTCCTTGCCCCAAATCCCGACCACATTTGCATGTTCCCGATTTGCTACCCTCATATCTGGGAGATGTAAAAGAATCCTGAAGCTTCATTTTGGATAGCTAAAGAAGTCAACCTCTCTCAAGTTGTCCACCGCTGGGATCAATCCCTCAAATTGGACGAACACCACTTTGTAACCCACATTCTCGCCTTCTTCATTGTTTGACGCAATTGTTATTGAGAACCTTGCCGGTCGGATTTGGACTAAAGTCTATTTGCTAGATTTGAAGCTTGCTGATGGAATGATCATGATATGTGGAGTTGCCCAGACGATGCACACAGTGGGGAAGATGATGGCTTTCTTGGTGGTAAGGCAGTTCACTGCTACAGTCCACTGCGTGCTTATAGTGACCAAAGAGTTGGTGAGCACACAGATGGTGAAGTATGCTACTTCCCTGAGTAGGGAGTCGATCATGGATATTAGGGTCAAGCTATAAAGAGATTAGAAATATTTTATCCTACCCTGAAGGAGCTAGCGCTTGCTGGTTCTCCAAGTTCCCACCACCGGCCTTCATTACTGGAAATATGAGAAATACTGGTTCTCACCAGTGGCCTTTATTGCTGAAATTTTGAGGAATCCAGATTTCCACCACCGACCTTTATTGTTGGAATTTTGAGGAATATTGTTCTTTCCACTAACCTTCATTGCCTGAATTTTGAGGAATACAAGTTCCCACTATCGGTCTTCTTTGCCAGAATTTTGAGGATAGTTTCCCATCACCGACCTTCATTGTCGAAATTTTGAGGACCTTTGTGCATCCAAGACCGAGAAAAGATCGAGCGGGAGGGCTCCTCTTGCATGCGATGTCTAGAGTCAACCTAGCATAAGCGAGTGCAAGACCTCCTGGCTCCTGTGTGTGTTTGGAAAGTGCTGAGAGTTCCCTCCAATGTTTAAAATTGCGTATTCGGGTATTGAGGCGTTTTTCATTCGTGAGGCGAGGCGTAAACCTCAAGGCGTTTTGAGGCGTAAGCCTTAAATCAAAAGATTGCGTAAACATAAAATGATAAATTTTTTATATACTACTGAGTGAATAATATAAAACATAAGATATGAAGTGAAATCAAAATATCCTAATAATAAGACAACATGAAATTTAATTCAACTGAAAATTCTATCTTTCCCAAATCCCAATATTCTTTTCATTAACATATAATTCCAATTTCCAAAAATAAATAGCAATGACATATCACATAAGAACTCATAAGTCATCGGCACTGTCATCGCTAAGGGGTTCTTCATTTGAATCAACATTATGATGAACTGCTCTCTCCCCTACCTCCTCTCCTATAGAGTCCAATGTAGGGCATTTACTTCAAGATTTATGTAAGTTTTAATATATATAGCGTGAGACCTAAGCCTCATGCCAGTGAGGCGAGGCGGGCCTCAACCAAGTTGAGGCGCAAGCCTCATAAAAAAAAACTCAAGGCATAAGCATCGAGGCATTTTTTACTGGAATTACGCAAAGGCGAGCCTCATATTGCGCAATTTTAAACCATGGTTCCCTCTCATGCGGGGGCTAAACAAGCAAGAGTGCAAAACCTACACTCCCTTTTATGATCAGACCAAAGGGATCAGTGGCTTTACGTGCACCTCTATTGCCCTATCGTGCAGGAATCTATTTAGGTGGAGTTGGATGACCTATGAAGGAGGAGATCCGCGTGTTGAGTGCTGAGTCGCTTGAGATGTGTGTTTTTGCTTCTGTCCTTGAAGCTGTGGGTCTCCGAAAGGATTCCGCTCGTGTGGTTCGAATGCAAAGGGTACGATCACACTATCCCGTAGGACAAAATGGTCGTAGGCCTTTACACCCGGCACAAGCAGGCCGATGGAAGAGCAGATGGAGTTATAGATATGATTAGCCATGGAGGATAGCGGGTTTTCACCTACGCACCTCGATGGATAATAATATCTATAACCCTAAATTCACGAGATTTCCCCCATTCGATACATCAGCTCGAATGAGGTTTATTTGATTGTGGGGATCGGTTTCCTACGGGCGCAAGCCCCCGTAGTTAATTACATCCTAAGCCTTGGCTTAGGAAAACTCTCGATTAAGGATGTTAGATTATCTTCTTGAATGGGTTTAGTGCAAAGGGATTTCTAGGTTTTTCCTAATCAAAGGGGAATGTCCCAACTTGGCTCGATCAGTCATGCAAGGTTCAATCAACATCCGGCCGGCTAAGAGAAGTGAAAACTGGAGAAAAAGAAGAGAGGCGAAGCATCTCAAACAAGCACGAGAGAAAGAAGGAAGTGGCGTCATCTGTGTGACGCAGACGAGTAGGGTTTATAGTCTCCGAAAGAATGGAGAACTTACCCACCAATAAGGTGTATAGAGGTACACTTGTACTCTCCACCTTTAGATCCTAAATCTACAAAAAGATGTAGTGTTGCACACACAACACTAACATCTACGACCTAACTAATGCAATCTGGACTTACTCCTTGTCTGACAAAGGAAGCCAGCTAAAACCACCTAATCGTATAAAATCCATGCTGTCCAGTCTGTATGAAAGATGGGAGGGTAGTTTAGACGCTGAAATTTGGGATCGACAAACTAGAGAAATTCCTAATTGATCCCACACTTATGAGTGGTATAATGCTCCTAAAACTAATGCAATTAAATCTTAATTTTAATTAGTTACTAATGTAATTTATGCTGGTTAAAATCTCCAAATCAGATATGTATGAATTTTAAAAAGGGCTTTATAAAATAATTTTTGAATGACTAAATTTCCCCAGGTCCGGCACTTCATCCTCATAGGCCAGATTATCCGGACTCTACCCGCAGGCGGGGAAATTTGTCTAGGAGGTGAGAGAATGCATGTATGCCACCCCGGACGATTCCGGCTATTCCCTAGAGTCGTTATGTTTCTATGTGAGTTAATCTTAAATTTTATTAAATAATTACAAGTAGAAAAATTTTATTCCTAAAGAGCCTAACGGTCAGACACAAGCACATGCAAAAAGAAACCTATGAAAAGCATGCTGGTTCTATTGCGCAAACAAAGTAAGTAAATCACAACACAGAAATAAAATCCCACGAAAAAGAGTGTCCATGGCAAGTGCCATACAATATTACATCTCAAAGTACAGTAAGTAAAGGTGGCCGGGCTCCACCGACAACAACCCGGGGAACGACGCAAATCTTAAAATAAGGCATTTTTTTATACTTCTTCAGTCTTCTTCTTCTCTTCCTTGATTCGTCTTTGGATCATCTTCGTTCTCTTCAGGTTCTTCGTAGTGACTCTCCCAAAAGGATACCCAAATGAAAAAGGAAACCCCCTGTAGGGGTTTACTTTTCCCTTTGGACTCCTCGTAGTGAGTGCTCCAAAAGGATATCCAAATGAAAAAGGAAACCCCCTGTAGGGGTTTACTTTTCCCTTTGAATTCCTATCTCTTTAAAAATACCTTATTTTAATGATTTTCACAAAATTTACTAACAAATACATTTCAACAGAAAAGAAAATCTAGACTCTCCTGCAGGGGTTATCCTAAGCAGTTATAATAAAAAGTCATCCAAGCAGTTATATATATAAATCAAAATACACACATCAATCACTTGGCCGTACTCTGATTATTGGGGGCTAAGCAGCTGAAGCAGGTACCTAAAGCAGTTATATATTATTTATTAATTTTAGCCCCCTTTTAGCAGCATTATATGAGCACGGCCACCTGCAGGAAGACAGCATTAGTATAAAAGAGAGTGCCTAACCTATGGGTATTCTAACGTCACAGCAACAGTGCAGAAAAGAAGACTAGAAAAAGTAGTACAGAAACAACACAGCAGAAAAGCTACAACAAGTAGCAAAAAGAACAACCAGCACACAGGTCACATGCAAAGCGTCACAACAAAGTGCAGAAAAAGTAAAACAGAACAACATCCTAACCTAGAGCTAATAGTCGTGTCCTATCAAACTCATCTAAGTGTGTGAAAGCCGTGTGGTTTTGGTAGGTCCTAGATAAGATAGTTTAGTTAAAGTTGTTTGTATTTTAGTTTGTTTGTTGAAAGGAACAAAGAAGAGTTTTTAATTAAAATTCAAATCTTAATGTTTTAGGGTCAATTTTAGGTATCTTTTTATTTTTAATGTTTAATTAATTACCACCTTTGTTTCACACCGAGGCCGTGAGGTTTATTTCACCCTCCTTGGGGCTAACTTAATAGCCTCGTAGGCCTGGGTTACCCAGTGATAATTAACTTTGTTCAGTTATTATAATTTGTTATTAAAAGAAAAGAAAATGTGAATTAGGTATTTTAATTAATCAAATTGGTTAATTAATTTTTAAAGGTTATTCTAAGGTTTGATATTTAGAAGTGCATTATCCTAATGAATTTTAGATTAAGATTTCATCTCCTAATTAAATCTACATTTTTTAAATTTTAGGATTGGTTAAGAATTGATTATAAAATTAGTTGAATTGAATTTAGGTTTATAATTTAGACTTAGAATTCAATAATTATGAATGTTAATGTTGACTTGATTAAGAATTAAATATTTTTAATAGATTTTAAGAATTAGATTAAAATTAGTTGGTTGATTATTAGTGAATTAAAAGAAAGCCAAATCTAAGAAAACGTGTCACTAAGTTTAAGTTTTAATGTCTCTACCCTGTAGGGAGCATGCATCCCAAGTCTATATTTTCTAAGACTCGGTCCTTAATTTTTGTCCTTAAGTGTCGCTAATGTTGTAGGACTAAAAGCAGTGTTTTCTAATTCTTAAGACTTCCACACGGATGTCATAGGGTTCGAGGGATCTAATAAAGTAAAACAAGAACAATCCTAAATATAATTGAAGTTTCTACAAGGCCCTAAGGATGGGAGGCGTACAATCAATCTAGGCCCCTAAAGGTTTCCTAAGTTTTAGAAAGCTTACAGCACCGGGGGCTACGACCCGGTGGTTCCGCCCGTAGCGCCCCTACTAGATGAGTAGGGACGACTGATGCTTGGATCCGGTTGTCCTAGCTCCCTCCCCGAATGCTCCAAAGCTCCTTGCTCATTGCATTCCGAAAGGTACCTCGCACGACATAGAAAAGAAAGGTATTAGAACAGTTCTATAAATAATAAAATGAAGGAATGAAAATGCAGAAAAAGAAAGGAAAGAACGTACCTTTTTGCTATTTGTTGAGTCATTCGTGCTTTGGGTCCTCCCCAGTTTGCAAGTGTGTGGCGTCAAAAACACGAAAGAAACGGCGAAGAAAACCACGAAAAACTCAAATAAAACAAAGGGGTGTAGGCATTGTTGTTATAGGATACACTTCGTCAAAGTCAAGTGTATCCTAAAGCAATAATCAACAATGCCCTTTACTATTCCCACAATCCAAATGAGGCACTTGATATATTCAAGACATCTACCCACTACACACTACCAACAAAGCTTATATCAACTAATGGGATACAAATTTCCAATTCTAAATTCAAATTAAGAATCTCTTTTGTTTTACATTTCGCCCCAAAATTGTATATTTATTCTTCTTTTAGGAACTAACACTAAAGGGATCTAACTCAAATAATTAAGAACTATTTTACTCCCAAAAGGACACTAGAGACTCTCTAACTCCAAGCTTCCTAAGATCTCAAACTCCAAATCCATCTTATGGAAAGAGATTCCAAGAGAATCTAACTTAAAGCTGCCTAAAGTCTAACCCTCAAAATTCATCCTCAATCATAACCACCGAAAGATTTTAATTCTAATAAGAAAGCATTAACTACTTCTCCAAAAGACACTAAGGGATCCTTCTACACAAATTCAACCATAAAATCATACCTCTCAAAATAACTTGCTAAGACCTTTCCAATGGGTTACTACAAAAATCTCCTCAAAAGCTATCTATCAAAATTCCTTTTTTTTTTATTTTGACACAAAAACTATACAAAATTTCCACAAAATCTTCTACAAAAAAATTTCACTTTTTCCACAAAATCCTACCCAACTAATCACTAATCAAGTGCCTCTCCTCTCATTCGGAGTGGGGTAATTTGTAAAAAATTCCTCAATGAATGGGCATTATGAAGCACATCGTCAAGAAATCTTCACAAAACACACTAAAAAAAAAAACATAAAACAATTTGCAAAACTTGACACAAAAATTCTCGGTACAAAAGACTCACAAAACCCTCACAAAACTTTTCAATAAACATAAATACTCGCAAAGAAACAATGGGAGCAAATTATAAGAAACTCGATTTTTAATACAAAAGCAAATTGTAACACTCTCCACTATAAATCGATCCGTAAATCCTTTTTTTTTTTTTTTAACACATGAACCAAATGAAAGCTTTCCACATTTCGTTCTCCAACAATAATCCAACAAATTTGACCTTTAAAACATGTCACTTCTTTTCAAACAATCAAGTGAAGCATCACAAATTGCTTATATAAGCTTTCATCCAAAAGGACCATGAATGCATATAATGAATCTTGTAGGAACTCTCAAACTCACCACAATCGATTTATAGTTAATGAAATACAACAAAGATGTGTTTGGAACCTACAAATGCACTAATTAAGCATGTATCAAACTACAGTTTATGTCTCTACCAAAATTATCATAGTGAAACCAAACCAATGTGATGTTGAGAGTTGTAGTTGTGTGACATGCAATCAAATTGAATTGTTTAACATTGAAGCTCAACCAAAATATGACTGTAAGATAGAAAATTGGTGCAAATTCATCCATTTTTCATCTCAATAAAACATGTCAAACTAATGACTGCTTGAAACTTTTCAACACAAAAATTACTCACAAAACATAAGCACTTGAGAAAGAGAATTGAAATCATGCTCTCCCAAACTTAGCAGCAAGAAAAATAAATCATCTAACATTGAAAATCAATTAAAATTTATTCATAAAAAAAAAAGGATTCTCGATGCTAATTCGTTCTCTAAAAAAAAACAACTTACAATCATCAGGCTACTAAAAGAATGCAAGAAAAAGAAAACACTTTTAAAGTTCAAAGGTGGAGTTTTAGATATATGCTACTTCATATTTCCACAAACCCATCTCGATGGAAAATACATATATGAAAGTCAAAGTTATATTTCTCCAAGCCAAGCAACGAGCAACTAATTTGTTTAATGCCAAAATACAACTATCATAAAATCTTAAGAAAGTGGTTTCAATACCATCTCATGAAACATGCATTTCACTTTATACCTCCATTTACTCAGAAAGAAATTCATAATATTATTTTTTTTTTACATCTCATGTTGAAAGTGAATTCTAACAATAAACCTTTATCTCACTTATTCCAACCCAGAGCTTGCTTAAAACATAAGCACCCACATGATTCATGATTCTAGATAGATTACTGAAGGATGAACCAAATATATGCAACGTTTCTTTCCAACATTGTAACCATCAAGTGACTAAAGAAGTGTATGAGAGAGATGCCTTTGAAAATTATAGATGGAATTTAAGCACATGCCAAGCTACTCCTCATGCTTCTACCCAAAGCCATCATAGCAAAATCCAGGAAACTTCCAACATAAAAAAAAAGAGAAAATTAAGTCTTTTCGTAGAGCACATTTATGTTTGGGAGACCAACTAGCTCGCTTTTCTAAACGAAAGCCTTTATAAAATGAGGAACATATAAGCGTCATAAACCAATCTTCACGTTTTAAGCAAGAGGACCTCACATCCTTGGAAGGATATAAAACCCCCTTTGTAAGCTTCGGATAACAGCATGCTTCACACAAGGAAGACATGCAACTCCACATATTTGTCAAATAACTGAATTCATTGTAAGAGATTTTTTTAACTACTAACTTCGAGAAAGCCTCAACGTGAAGTGACGACTTCCTCTTAACGACATTTCATCAAACACTTGATGTGCGATACGCATAAAGTCACATAAAACAAGCCAATATGATGGTCACACCCAACTAATCCACACAAACTCCCTCAAGAAGCATAAACTTCTACAAATTTCATGCATAAATAACACAACCCCAACCACATAAGCCTTGCTATGAAGCACATCCACATTATACTAAGTCACCGGACCTACTCATCTAAATAAAGTATTCATGGAATGAAAAGTATTCTACTCATAAAACTTCCATAAGTTTACCATAATCAGCAAACGAAAGAGCTCCATATAGTTTCACTTGATGATCTAGTCTATACTACTATCATCACATTTCATGAAAGAAGGTGAGAAGAGAAATCAAGGAGAAGGAAGGGAAGATGTGGAGGAGAAAAAGGAAGAGAGAATAAGGAAAAAGGTTACCTGCTACTTTGAAGAAGACCGGTTGGCTAAGGCAAAGAACTTGCGGTCTGGGTTCAATCTGGTCGTGTGCCGACGAGAGGGAGGGGACGGAGGTCCTCCGATCTGGGCTATTTTCGAACGAAAGCGAGAGAGACCCGAGAGAGGGAGGCGTCGGGTTCGGTCCTAGACCGTGCGAAGCCGAGAGAGGGAGCAGGGGGAAATCGAGCTGGGCGGCGTGTGCTCGGTCGGAGGTGGAGAGGATTCGGCGGGAGCAGGCTTCTGCCTTGACTGGAGTTCGCGAGTGCTGGAGGGGCTTCGGCCCGTCTCCTTCTCTTGGCGTCGGGTCGGTAGAGAGAAAATGAGAGCGGGAGCAAAGAGCCAGAGGGCGACGGGATTTGAGAGGGGGAACGTGAAAGCCAGAGAGAGAGAGGGAGTTCGGGAGAGAATGCCGAGAGAGAGGGGTTCATTTCGGGTATATTGCCGAAGAAGGGATCCTGCTCCCCTCGATTCGTCGCAGCAGCGGCTCAAGACACGCAAATGAAGCCTGTTAACTGCTTCGTATCGCTGCTCTTCCTGTGGGAGATCGCAAGCATCAAGTAAAAGGACTCTGCCGACTGCCCATTCAATCTGGATCGCTCGATCGGATTTCCTGATGTGAGAATCAAATTTGAATACATCAGAAAGTGTGTTGGAGTTTGAGTAGAAATATCTTGAGCTGAGTTAAGTCAAGCTTGCTCTTAAATTGAACTTAACTTGGGCCAAAATGACTGAACTTGGGCTCAATACGGCTTAATTATACTAAACCAACGGAAATTAAACTAAAATTAGCGTTAATTAAACTCGAACTTCCCTCGACGAGGTTCGCGGATGTCAATCGAATTTAATTACACTTGGTCGAACCTAATTCAGCTGGATTCGAGTCTACCTGAGCTAGAATTTGGGTTCGACAGGGTTCGATTAAATCGATCAAAGGTGCTCGAGCACGCTCGAGCCAAAATCGAGGTCAACAAACGGACCCCCAACATATGCGGAGAACAACGGGTGAACCGTATATGTTGGCGTTGACCTTCCTAACTCTAGGAAGATACAACCTTAAGGTCGACCAAAGAAAGTCCTTAAGAAAATGCAGTTGACTACTAAGAACAAAATCAATAAAGAGATAGAACAAGTCAATCATCTGCCCAACTACAGTGGGGAGATAAGAGAAGGAAAATCTCAAAGAACCAAGTAGAATTCAACGATCACCTACGACAAATATCTAAGATGATACGGAAAGAAGGGAAATAATCGGAAATCAAAGGAAATATCAAAGAGAAATAATCAAAGGAAAGCAATAATAAGAGTAACAATCACAGGAAAATAATATTAATTAAAAGTAATGGAATCATCTTTCTGCCTGACCACATCGCAACAGCAGAATAGAGAAAAGAAAGGGGGTCCCACATCCACCTGACCATATTCGCAACAGCGAATGGGGACAAATCCAGGTTTACTTGACCATATTCGAAACAGCAAAACAAGGAGTAAAGAAAGGAAGGGAGTTCTACATTCGCCTGACCATATTCGCAACAGCGAATAGAGAGCCTCCCAAAAGGTCTAATGTCCACCTGACCAAAATCGCAACAGTGGAACAAAAGAAAGAAGTCCAACATTCACCTGACCAGATCGCAACAGTGAATGAGGACGACCCGATGTCTGCCTGACCAGATCGCAACAGCGAGACAAAGGGTGAAAGAAAAGGGGTTCAACATTCGCTTGACCAGATCGCAACAGCGAATGAGAACAGCTCAATATTCACCTGACCATATTCGCAACAGCGAATAAAGAGCTTCCCAAAAGGTCTAATGTCCACCTGACCAAAATCGCAACAGTGTAACAAAAGAAAGAAGTCCAACATTCACCTGACCAGATCGCAACAGTGAATGAGGATGACTCAATGTTTGCCTGACCTTATTCGAAACGGCGAAACAAAGAATCAAAAGAAAACTCAACAACCCCCAAACAGGAAATAAAATAGGGGGAATGAAGAGGTGGTGAAGTATGCCTCCCAGGGATTCTGTCGGGCACCCAACCAGAAAGGGGAGTCAACATTCGCCTGACCAGATCGCAACAGCGAATGAGAATGGCTCAAAATCCACCTGACCATATTCGCAACAGCGAATAATGAGCCCTCCCCAAAAGTCTAATGTCCACCTGACCAAAATCGCAACGGTGGGACAAAAGAAGCAAGTCCAACATTCACCTGACCAGATCGCAACAGTGAACGAGGACAACCCAATGTTCGCCTGACCAGATCGCAACAGCGAAACAAAGGGGAAAAAGAGAAAGGGAGTTCAACATTCGCCTGACCATATTCGCAACGGCGAATGAGAACAGCTCAATATTCACCTGACCATATTCGCAACAGCGAATAAAGAGCTTCCCGAAAGGTCTAATGTCCACCTGACCAAAATCGCAATAGTGGAACAAAAGACAAAATCCAACATTCACCTGACCAGATCGCAACAGTGAATGAGGATGACTCAATGTCTGCCTGACCAAAATCGCAACGGCGAAACAAAGAGTAAAAGTCACCTCTACAACCACCCAACGCACAAGTGCGTGGTGCTGTGAGGGAAAGAAAAGTAGTCGGTCATCTAAGAAATTCCAAACTTATATTTTAGTTACCACATGGTAGAGGACAAATCGTCGTGGCCATGAGTAATTTAACTATAAGTAGAATTTTCTTAGGTAAAATCGAAATCAAATAACATGAAGCAATCGATCGATATATATCTTTCTAAAAAGAGAAACATACATACGACCGTGTAGAAAGAATAATCTTATAACAAATGCATAGAAATGGCAAGGGGACACACTTGCCACTAAGAACAATAATCATCATCTCAAAAATTAGTAATTACTAAAGAAATCACAGTGGTGACACCCATGCTAACTGATGGGACCCTGTGAAAAAGTACAAGCAACATTTATGTCTTCAAAGAGACTATTCTTACAACTAGAAGCAAGGTCTCAATAAGAAAATACATCATTTGAAGGAAATAGCGGATCGACTTTCTGCTAGAAGATCAAAATCCGCTAAGAAGTGATGTTAACATCTAGAGCCAGATGTATCACATCACAAGTAAGGGAGGATAACATCCCACACAGTCATCTCCTGAGCAATCATCGAAATGCCTTAAGGAGAGACAGAAGAGAATTTGGAGGGACTTTGAGCTCTCGGAGCGTAGAACCGGGTTCCACCTGTGACAAGGGCAACCGATTCTTTCTCAACTAAGAGCTTCCCTCTTTTCAGATTTTTTTTTTTTTTTTTTTTTTTTTTTTTTACAGATATAGATCAAATATACCGGAACATAAAGAGGGGAAAATTGTTGGCTTTGATATCCCAGGCCATACTCGCCACATGAGTAAAACTGGGGAGAGAGAAAAATTCACCGAGTGACAATGGATCAACATCACTATACTTGACAAATATAGACTAAGGGTGGACCCAGTATCACATTCCACAGAAATTCGAGCTAGTAGTTTTGGTATCCCAGACCACACTTGAAGGGGACAAGTGAAACTGGGGAAAGTCAACTCCTGAAGGGAACTGAGAAGAGGATCTCGTGCAACAATACCATAGTGATCAGTGAATGTGAAAGTGAGCACAAACATCCCTACAGCGTATTTACATACAACCCTTGAGGATGATCTCGTACTCTGCATGACGAACATCACGTGGTAGAGGACAAATCGTCGTGGCCACGGACTGCCGAAAAGTACAAGAAATCCTTTAGAGTTATATCTATACAGAGGGATATTTACAAGTGGCGAGGGGATGCCCCTTGCGATGTGCAAACTCAAGCATAGTACTTTCTCAAGTACTGCCCATTTAATGACGGGCATGGGATGAACACCATTCGCATCAACTAGCAAGTAAGATCCACCTTCGTATACTTGCTCTACAACAAATGGGCCTTCCCAAATGGGCTCAAACTTACCACCTCGACGACGACGCGAGATGATAGGCCTACGCAAGACAAGGACTAACTCACCGACCTGAAAAGCACGGGGTCGGACGAGGCGATCATGAGCCTGGGCCATCCGGGCCTGGTACAACTTAAGGTTCTGATGAGCTTGCAAACGGAGCTCTTCTAAACCATCAAGTTCTTCCAACCGTAGTCGGGCATTATCCTCACGAGACAAATTATGGCTAACTGCTACACGCAATGAAGGGAGCTCAACCTCTAGTGGGAGGACAGCTTCAACCCCAAAAGCTAAAGCATATGGTGTACACTGAGTAGGAGTACGGTATGTAGTCCTATAGGCCCATAATGCTTCAGGTAATTTGTCGTGCCATTCTCTTTTATTTGCCACAAGTATCTTTCTTATCAATTGGACTAAGGTCTTATTGAATGCTTCAGCCAAACCATTAGCCCTAGGATAGTAAATCGAGGAATACCGCCAATTTATGTTATGGCGGCGGGCAAATCTAGCAATCTTGGTGCTTCTAAAAGACGGGCCGTTATCCGAAATTATACGGCGCGGAACACCAAAACGGTAGACAACATGATCGCGAAAGAAGCGCATCACATCTTCTGATTTGACTTCCTTAAGCGGGATAGCTTCTGCCCACTTAGAGAAGTAATCAGTAGCAGCCAGAATAAACCTATGACCCTTAGAGGAAGGAGGGTCAATAGGACCCACTACATCCGTGCCCCAACTCTCAAAAGGCCAGGAAGACACAGTGGGGTGCAACGGATTAGGAGGTTGGTGAATAACAGTATTATGAATCTGGCATTTGTGGCACTTCCTAGCGTGCTCCATACAATCACGGATCATCGTCGGCCAGTAATAACCCAGACGTTTAATTCTGACCTTCATCTTAGGTCCGGACTGATGAGCACCACAAAGTCCCTCATGTACTTCGCCCATGACCTTGCGAGCCTCCTCGTTGTTGAGGCAACGCAACCACATCTGGTCAAAAGAGCGTCGGTACAAGGTTTCATTCACATATGAAAATGACAAAGCTCTCTTCCTAATCTGAGCGGCAAGAGAACGATCATCTGGAAGCTTTCCACGCTTCAAGTACTCAACAAAGGGGACTCTCCAATCTGACTCTTCCTCAACAGCATACACTGCGAGGGTCTGATCGGGAGAAGACAAGTCAGCGGGACACAAAGCTTGTCGGTACTGAACAACAACTGACACCGGATTTCCATTCGGGTCGGCCAACTCTTTAGCAAGTTTAGCTAGTGCATCCGCTCTACCGTTCTCAGATCGAGGGACTCTAATTAAAGTTACTTCAGGGATCAAACACAAGAGCTCCATTGCCCTATCGTGGTAAGGCAAGAGCTCAGGTTTGAGAACTTTGAAAATTCCCGCCACTTGATTAATAATTAGTTGGGAATCTCCAAAGATCTTCACCCGCACAATGCTCATCTGAACGGCCAACTCAAGTCCTACAATCAAGGCTTCATACTCAGCTTCATTATTAGTACGAGGCTCAGAAAGACTGTAGGAGTAGCGAAGGGTGTGGCCTTCAGGAGACACGAAAACAAGCCCCAAACCTACCCTAACAACAGGAGTTTCGTGAGGACGTAGTGATTTGATGGAAGAAGCTCCATCAAAGTAAAACTCCCAAGTAGGGGACTCCTGCTCTTCCACACTCATGACTAATTCGTCGGGCAAATCGTCATTAAGTGGGGAATCCGCAGGGATCGGGTGAGAAGCAAGAAAGTCAGCTAGAGCCTGTCCTTTGACGGCCCGCTGAGGGACAAAAGTAATATCGAACTGCAGTAAAATCATGGACCAGCGTGCTAAACGACCTGACAAAGTCGGACGGGTCATCAGATACTGCAAGGGGTTAACTCGAGAAATCAAACTGATCTTGTGTGAGAGCATGTAGTGTCTAAGCTTCTGCACAGCAAAGATCAGAGCCAAACACTGCTTTTCCATTGCCGGGTATTTTAGCTCTGCAGGAATCAACCGTCTGCTAAGGTAATACAAGGCATTCTCTTTGCCTTCCTCATTTTCTTGAGCTAAAAGTGCACCAAGTGACTCATCCAAGGCCGTAGTGTAGAGGATCAACGGTCTACCAGGGATGGGTGCAGCTAACACTGGGGGACTCATCAGGTAGCGCTTTATGCTCTCAAAGGCCTCCTGACAACTCTTATCCCAATGAAAGCGGGCATCTTTCTTTGCTAAAGCAGCAAAGGGATGACACCTACCGGCAAGATTGGAGATAAATCTCCGCAAGAAAGCGAGCTTACCCTGAAAAGACCTCAACTGGGTAAGACTCCTAGGGGGTTTCAAGTCCACTATGGCCTTAATCATGGAGGGATCAATCTCAATGCCACGGTAGCGAACAATAAAAACCAAAAATTTTCCCCGCAGTAACTCCAAATGCACACTTTAGGGGATTTATCTTCAAATCATGCTTTCTTAAGCGTTCAAAAACGATTCGTAGGTCTCGGAGGTGATCACTACGGACCTTGCTTTTGACCACTAAATCATCCACATAGCACTCAACCCGTTCATGAATCAACTCATCAAAAATAACTGTCATGGCACGCTGATAGGTGGCCCCGGCATTCTTGAGGCCAAAGGGCATCACCTTATAACAAAACACACCGATAGGAGTGCGAAAGGCAGTGAATTTCTCATCTTCAGGGGCCATCTTAATCTGATTGTAACCAGATGAACCATCCATGAAGAAGAAAATGCTATGGGACGAAGCAATATCAACCATAAGTTCAGGGATAGGAAGAGGAAAATCATCCTTAGGACATGCCTTATTCAAATCACGGAAGTCTATACAGACACGGATCTGACCATTCTTCTTCCGGACTGGGACAACATTGGCAAGCCAAGTGGGATACTTCTCTTCGCGAACAAAACCAGCTTCTATAAGCTTCTTAGTCTCGGCTATCACCTGTTGTTCAATCTCTAACCTCATCCGACGAGGTGACTGCTTAACAGGGACTGCATCAGGACTAATAGCTAACTTGTGGACTGCTACTTCTGGATCTAAACCGGGCATTTCTGTATAGTTCCAGGCAAAGCAATCCTTAAACTCAGAAATGAGTGCAACATACTCTTGAGCCTCTGACTCGGATAACAAAGCGCTATGAAAGATAGGCTGAGGATCCGATTCAGTGCCCAAATTGATCTCACACAATTCGTCCATGGCAGAACTGGCGCCATCTTCGAATTCTCGTGGAGCTTCAAGGACCCTATCCTCACTCTCCTCCGGGTCTTCATCGTCGGAGATGGAAACGACCGGATAAGAATGAGAAACAACACGAATGTTGGCGGAAGGGGACTGATTCTCTTGAGAAAAGCCTATACCCTGCCCAGTTCGAGGAAAATCAGTTCGCCAAATACGGGCCTGCTGTTGGGCCTGTCTGCCTGACCAAGTCGAAGGGACAAGACCTCGCTCAACAAAGTTATCAACAGCAGGGGAAAAGTACCGGGGAACTGGCATGATCTCGTCGTCCACAGTGGATTCCACAGGACCTTGTATGTCAGTGCTTTGTGGGACACCGACACTATGAAACAACGATGCATGCCAAGCGGATTGTGGTGGCACATAGAGAGTGTGCAGCTCTTGTACAGAGCGCCTATCTAAGGGTAGTGCACCACGAACACTGGAGGAAGGTGTAGGGGAAGGTTGAGGAGGGGATTCCTCAATTCTCATCCCGTACATCTGACGAGAAAGGGATTGTTGACTAGTAATCTGACGTCCGACATCCCCGTCGTCGTCTGAATCACTATCAACAATCAAACCACCCTGAGGAATCAAATTCCTATGGAACGTGGGGTAGGAATTATGATCGACACTAAAGGCAGGTAAAGGGACTGAATGGCGAGGAATATCAATCATCTCATCATCAGAGTCAGACTCAACAGTCAAAGAGGAAGTGTACAAGTGCGGGGGAGGAGGGATTCGAGTATCAAAGTTCCTCGGAGGGCGAACTGACTCTCTACCTCGACCTCTACCACGCAATCCTCTACCTCTACCAGGGGGAACATCGCGCCTGAGTACAAATCGTAAAGATTCATCCGGGTCTTCAGTGGAAACATCTGCCTCAATTCCAACCTGTGACGAACCCTGTGCTAGTGGTTGTATAGGACCCTGTGCAAGTGGTTGCATAGGACCCTGTACAATACTAGTGGGTATCACTGGTGACTGAGCAGGGGGAGGTCTACGATCTTTTCGAGGCATGTAATGCTCGGCATCATCATAAATAGAGACCTCATGCACGGCAAAAGGTTGAATATCTCCAAGGATGGAAAACTCTACGTCATTCCTCATATACTTCATGCATTGGTGCAGTGTAGAGGGCACCATTCCATATTCATGTATCCAAGGCCTTCCTAAGAGAGCCTTGTATGAGGTATCTGCCTCAATAACATGAAACTTCGCCTCAGTCAAAAGATCTCCAAAACGCAAAGGCAAAGTGATGGAACCTAGAGCTCGCTGACCTTGATCATTAAAACCCTTCAGCATAATCTTATCTGAAGTGAGCTTTAAGTGGCCAAGGGAAAGACTCTCTAGGGTGGCATGATTAAGGATATTAACTGAAGCTCCTTGGTCAATGAGGACCCTGTTCAACTCATAACCATTTACTTCAGTGGTGACGTACAAGGGACGGTTGTGATCAGAAGTTCCCAAAAGAAGATCCTGGTCTGAAAAGGTAATGCATGGCATCTCTCTCAAATAGCATGCATCCTTAACTGACTCAGTGGCAAAAAAGGCTTGATAAGACTCTGGTTCCAGTAAAGCTTTCACCAAAGTCTCTCTCAAGTCAGAAGACATCATTAGTGCATCATAAACACTAAGGAGGGAGGGAATCTTCCTCAAATGAGCCAACACATTGTAATCAACATCCAACTGAGGGCCTTTTCCCTTCTCCTTAGCAGGTGCTTGAGGAGGAGGGATAGGATCATCCTGTTGGGTAATGATGTTTCTATCTTTTTCTTTATTATTCTTAGCCATTTTAGGTGGTAGGACCTTACCTGAACGCAACTGTATCTCTCGTATTGAATCAGATTCAATAGAGGACTCATTTGGTTCAGGTGACATGGCTTGTGTTGGTTCATTAAGAAGTGACTGAGGAGTGTTCTCGGATTCATCTTCTGAATCCATGTAACAACCTCCTTCAGGAATAGCAAACACAGGCTCTTCCTCACACTCAAACTCTTCTCCAAAAGGAGGATCATTATCATTATTATCTTCAGAAATAAATAAAACAGAAGAAGAACGAGTGCTAGAAAAAGTAGAACTAGAAGGAGCAAGACACCAAAAGTAGCCAGAATCGTTTTCTTCCATTAATTCATCATCAGTTGAAGGGAGAACAAAATCCTTCAGCGTAAGTGCTGGAAGAGATCCTGTCTTCCCCTCAGAAGTTACAACAAATTTCTCTCTTTCATACATCTTTCTAATACAAGTAGAAGTAGAAGAAATGTGCTCAGTAGGCACTACAACAGAAGAAGAAAAAGAAACTGGCAAAGAAACTGGGCTGGCAACTGTCGACTTGGCCTGTGGGGGCCTCCTCTCAACTGCCTCTGAACTCTGAACTGCTCGTCTGATCATACCCCTTGTCTTGCGAGAGAGTGCAAGCTGCCACTCCTCCCCAGAACTAAGAGGTGCTCTACTGTCACTGCTCTGAACACCACACTGACTATCACACTGACTGGAGCTAGTAATCATCTGAACTATCTGAGCAACTTTACCTTGAGGATTCACCAGGTCGCTGTCCTGCAAGTGAATCTCTCCCCTAGCCATGAGGCTCTCCACTCTATCTTTGAACACATAGCAATCTTCAATCACATGACCAATATGTCTATGGAATGGACAATACAAAGGATGCTCTGTCTGCCCCTCCTCTTCCACTCTTCTGTTGGGTGGAAATGTCAAAATGTTCTTCTTAACCAAAAACTTGAAGATCTTCTTCACACTCTCCCTTTTAAAGGGATACTCCTTGCTAAGCCTCTCTTGTAGATACTGTTGGTTTTCTGGAGTTCTATAAGAGGGCCTAGGCTGCTGACTCTGGGGTCGTGGCTGAAACTGTACAGGAGGCTGTACTGGTGGTGGTAACTGAGGTCGGGGCTGAAACTGAGGTCGTGGTGGTGGTGGGCGCTGTGGTACTGAACTAACCATGGGCCTCTTGCCCCTATCATGAGCATCAGAAGTACTATGCACTTCCCCCTTCCTAGGAGGTGGTGCCCCCGGAAAACTCCAAACGCTGAGGTCTACGGGGGTTGACTCTCAACCTTAGGAGGGACTGCACTGGGTATGCTGTCCTGTAGGCTAGTGACTTTGGTTAACAACTTCTGAAAGGTTCGAATGCTGAAACCCTTCAGGTACGGAGCGATAGGACCATCAATATTCTTCAACAGAATCTCAACTGCATGCTGCTCTTGCAGTTGAGGTTCACACACTGAAGACTAAGGTTCCTCCACCTAACTATATATAGTTAGGTAGAGACTCGTGGGGGCGCTGTCTGGTCACTACCAACTCACCAACAGTCACTCTATGCTCTGTACTAATGAACCTCTGCACAAACAACTGTTCCATCTCAGCAAAAGTGCGAACAGAATCGTTGGGGAGATCGGCATACCACTCAAATGCCACTCCCCCTAAGCTACTAACGAACAATCTCAGCATCAAAGCATCGTTTCCTCCAATGTTACAACATATGGCCCGATACTGAGCCACATGTTGTCTTGGGTTTCCAAACCCATCAAACACTCGGAAACGAGGAGGAACAAAACCAGCGGGATAAGGCTCCCGCTCGTACTCTACCGGGTAGGGGCGGCCTCTACTAACAGAATCCCCAGACTTTCTAGAAGCAATAGCCTGGTCAACCCTCTGTGCAATCATGTCCTGAATCTGAACTGGTGACAACTGTACTGACTGACTCTGGACTGGTGCACTCAACTGTACTGCTGGTGGAGACATCGGAACTGCCCTCTGAACTCTATCGACTCTAACAGGCTCTGGGGCTGGCGACTGTGGCGCTACTGGCTCGTCTCTGGATGCAGTAGGAGTAACTACATCCATGACATGGGGTGTAGCCCCCAACATCGTCAACTGGGCGGTCATCGCCGCCATGGCTTTAGCCATCTCCGCCATCTGAGTCTGTAACTGCAAGACTGTGACATCCGTATCTACTGAACGGGGAGGTCCACCTTGTGCTGAGGTGGAAGGTACATCAGCTTCCCCTTGCTCCTCTAAATCATCGTACTGCTCATGCTGCTCATCTGACGTGCCTCGTCTCGTGACAACACAAACACGGTGAACGGGGATGTCCTCATCTGACTCCTCTGTAAGCAAGTCATCATCGGAGAGGGTCTGACAAAGGGCGTCTATGTACGGACCCATAGGAAAAGAAATCCTAAGGGGACTAGAAGCAGCAACTGGCTCCACTCGAGCCGGGGCACTACTATCAACACCTACTGCATCAACATCCATCTGAACTGGCACTGACACTGAAGGGACTGTATCAACTCGCCGAATCGTACCAACTGTCTGCTCCGTCTCGACAGGCTCATCCACCTGCCGACGTCTCCAAACCCATCTACTACGACGGGACCCGGTAGGAACATCTAACTGAGTGGAGGGGGCAACGACAACTGACTCAAGCTGGGGTCGGACAGGCTCTAACTGTGGGCGACGTCCATGACGGTGAGGGCGTCGTCCAACAGCAGGGGCACCTGCCTGAGGTCTATCAGTAGGAACAACTCTAATCTGCTGTCGTGGTGGCTGTCCTCTCTGCCACCGGTAACTCTGCCTAACTGACTGTCGCTGCAACTGAGAATGCACCTGAGAGATCTGATGGAGTAACCTCTCCTCACTAACACGCCCTCTACCGCGCGCTGAACGGATAATGCTTCGGATCCTCTGAGTGAGGGTCCGAGTGACAATATCCCTGGGGACTCGAGCGCGAGGAAGAGTAGTGGGGACAGGAGGGACTGCTGCAATGTGGGCAGCATCCTCCTCATCACCACTATGTACTAGAGGGGAAAAGCATCCTCCCTGGACTGCGTCGATCTCAGGGGCAACTACAACATCAGGAACTGGGGTAACTACTCGTCTACGTGGCTCCCGCTGTAAGGGAACCATCCTCTGCTGAACCGGCTCCTGCTGAGCCACAGAATCTGCCATCCGCTGAACTGCTGCATCGGACGCTGCCAAGCGTAATCTCCTGTTCCTATTTCTCCTAGCCCTTCTCCCAAGGCCGGAGGTGGAAGAAGACGCTACATCAGTACCCACAGACGGTACTGGAGGAACAGGGACTACTGACTGAGGGGGGGTGTCGGGGTCTCCTCGGCAATCTCGGGGTGAGAGAGCCGGGTGAACACAGAAACCCGACGGGTAGGAGGTGGAGGAAGCTCGGCCTGAGCCACCCTCTTCCTCGAAGAGGAAGGAGGAGAGGGGAAACTCGAGCACGAGGGGCCTCTACCGGGGGCAGCAGGTAAAGGTACGACTGGCTGCCGGCGCTGAGGGGCCGGAGCCACACGAACAACTGGAGCAGCAGCAGGCGCTGGCCGCCTGACTGCTGGACGAACAGGGTGAACAGGAAGTGGTCTAGGCACTGGCTGCCTAACCACCTAACGCACTGGGCGCACTGGCTGCGCACGAACAGCAACTGGACGAACGGGTGCCCGGGCTGGCTGCCGAGCAACGGGTCGTCCAAAAGGTCTCATAGCTGCGCGTCCTCTCCTTTGAGGGGGAGAGAATGCGGCAGCCTCGGAGGGGGTCGGCCCGCCAAGAGTGACGTACGCCGAATCGGTGAAGGATCCAAAGGTGATCCCCCCCGCCGGTGGGCTCGTCAACAGGGACTCAGGGAGTGTCACCCGCGAGTCAGAGCCAAAACAGAAAGTAACAGAAGGGCCGGAGTACGCCATTGTACTGTCTGCCGACACAAACTGCAACAATTAGCGTAAAACAAAACCACCGGAAGGAACGAGAGAGAAAGGGACAGAATAGCCCGTAAAGGCTAGAAGAGGAAGAACCTAACTAAAGAACACTAAACCCGGAGTGCACACAAAAAGGAGATAATTTAACATCCGAAGATGGAGAGAGAAACCTGTCCCACCGTGGTCGCCAGAAATCTGTGGGTCTCCGAAAGGATTCCGCTCGTGTGGTTCGAATGCAAAGGGTACGATCACACTATCCCGTAGGACAAAATGGTCGTAGGCCTTTACACCCGGCACAAGCAGGCCGATGGAAGAGCAGATGGAGTTATAGATATGATTAGCCATGGAGGATAGCGGGTTTTCACCTACGCACCTCGATGGATAATAATATCTATAACCCTAAATTCACGAGATTTCCTCCATTCGATACATCAGCTCGAATGAGGTTTATTTGATTGTGGGGATCGGTTTCCTACGGGCGCAAGCCCCCGTAGTTAATTACATCCTAAGCCTTGGCTTAGGAAAACTCTCGATTAAGGATGTTAGATTATCTTCTTGAATGGGTTTAGTGCAAGGGATTTCTAGGTTTTCCTAATCAAAGGGGAATGTCCCAACTTGGCTCGATCAGTCATGCAAGGTTCAATCAACATCCGGCCGGCTAAGAGAAGTGAAAACTGGAGAAAAAGAAGAGAGGCGAAGCATCTCAAACAAGCACGAGAGAAAGAAGGAAGTGGCGTCATCTGTGTGACGCAGACGAGTAGGGTTTATAGTCTCCGAAAGAATGGAGAACTTACCCACCAATAAGGTGTATAGAGGTACACTTGTACTCTCCACCTTTAGATCCTAAATCTACAAAAGATGTAGTGTTGCACACACAACACTAACATCTACGACCTAACTAATGCAATCTGGACTTACTCCTTGTCTGACAAAGGAAGCCAGCTAAAACCACCTAATCGTATAAAATCCATGCTGTCCAGTCTGTATGAAAGATGGGAGGGTAGTTTAGACGCTGAAATTTGGGATCGACAAACTAGAGAAATTCCTAATTGATCCCACACTTATGAGTGGTATAATGCTCCTAAAACTAATGCAATTAAATCTTAATTTTAATTAGTTACTAATGTAATTTATGCTGGTTAAAATCTCCAAATCAGATATGTATGAATTTTAAAAAGGGCTTTATAAAATAATTTTTGAATGACTAAATTTCCCCAGGTCCGGCACTTCATCCTCATAGGCCAGATTATCCGGACTCTACCCGCAGGCGGGGAAATTTGTCTAGGAGGTGAGAGAATGCATGTATGCCACCCCGGACGATTCCGGCTATTCCCTAGAGTCGTTATGTTTCTATGTGAGTTAATCTTAAATTTTATTAAATAATTACAAGTAGAAAAATTTTATTCCTAAAGAGCCTAACGGTCAGACACAAGCACATGCAAAAAGAAACCTATGAAAAGCATGCTGGTTCTATTGCGCAAACAAAGTAAGTAAATCACAACACAGAAACAAAATCCCACGAAAAAGAGTGTCCATGGCAAGTGTCATACAATATTACATCTCAAAGTACAGTAAGTAAAGGTGGCCGGGCTCCACCGACAACAACCCGGGAACGACGCAAATCTTAAAATAAGGCATTTTTTATACTTCTTCAGTCTTCTTCTTCTCTTCCTTGATTCGTCTTTGGATCATCTTCGTTCTCTTCAGGTTCTTCGTAGTGACTCTCCCAAAAGGATACCCAAATGAAAAAGGAAACCCCCTGTAGGGGTTTACTTTTCCCTTTGGACTCCTCGTAGTGAGTGCTCCAAAAGGATATCCAAATGAAAAAGGAAACCCCCTGTAGGGGTTTACTTTTCCCTTTGAATTCCTATCTCTTTAAAAATACCTTATTTTAATGATTTTCAAAAAATTTACTAACAAATACATTTCAACAGAAAAGAAAATCTAGACTCTCCTGCAGGGGTTATCCTAAGCAGTTATAATAAAAAGTCATCCAAGCAGTTATATATATAAATCAAAATGCACACATCAATCACTTGGCCGTACTCTGATTATTGGGGGCTAAGCAGCTAAAGCAGGTACCTAAAGCAGTTATATATTATTTATTAATTTTAGCCCCCTTTTAGCAGCATTATATGAGCACGGCCACCTGCAGGAAGACAGCATTAGTATAAAAGAGCGTGCCTAACCTATGGGTATTCTAACGTCACAGCAACAGTGCAGAAAAGAAGACTAGAAAAAGTAGTACAGAAACAACACAGCAGAAAAGCTACAACAAGTAGCAAAAAGAACAACCAGCACACAGGTCACATGCAAAGCGTCACAACAAAGTGCAGAAAAAGTAAAACAGAACAACATCCTAACCTAGAGCTAATAGTCGTGTCCTATCAAACTCATCTAAGTGTGTGAAAGCCGTGTGGTTTTGGTAGGTCCTAGATAAGATAGTTTAGTTAAAGTTGTTTGTATTTTAGTTTGTTTGTTGAAAGGAACAAAGAAGAGTTTTTAATTAAAATTCAAATCTTAATGTTTTAGGGTCAATTTTAGGTATCTTTTATTTTTAATGTTTAATTAATTACCACCTTTGTTTCACACCGAGGCCGTGAGGTTTATTTCACCCTCCTTGGGGCTAACTTAATAGCCTCGTAGGCCTGGGTTACCCAGTGATAATTAACTTTGTTCAGTTATTATAATTTGTTATTAAAAGAAAAGAAAATGTGAATTAGGTATTTTAATTAATCAAATTGGTTAATTAATTTTTAAAGGTTATTCTAAGGTTTGATATTTAGAAGTGCATTATCCTAATGAATTTTAGATTAAGATTTTATCTCCTAATTAAATCTACATTTTTTAAATTTTAGGATTGGTTAAGAATTGATTATAAAATTAGTTGAATTGAATTTAGGTTTATAATTTAGACTTAAAATTCAATAATTATGAATATTAATGTTGACTTGATTAAGAATTAAATATTTTTAATAGATTTTAAGAATTAGATTAAAATTAGTTGGTTGATTATTAGTGAATTAAAAGAAAGCCAAACCTAAGAAAACGTGTCACTAAGTTTAAGTTTTAATGTCTCTACCCTGTAGGGAGCATGCATCCTAAGTCTATATTTTCTAAGACTCGGTCCTTAATTTTTGTCCTTAAGTGTCGCTAATGTTGTAGAACTAAAAGCAGTGTTTTCTAATTCTTAAGACTTCTACACGGATGTCATAGGGTTCGAGGGATCTAATAAAGTAAAACAAGAACAATCCTAAATATAATTGAAGTTTCTACAAGGCCCTAAGGATGGGAGGCGTACAATCAATTTAGGCCCCTAAAGGTTTCCTAAGTTTTAGAAAGCTTACAGCACCGGGGGCTACGACCCGGTGGTTCCGCCCGTAGCGCCCCTACTAGATGAGTAGGGACGACTGATGCTTGGATCCGGTTGTCCTAGCTCCCTCCCCGAATGCTCCAAAGCTCCTTGCTCATTGCATTCCGAAAGGTACCTCGCACGACATAGAAAAGAAAGGTATTAGAACAGTTCTATAAATAATAAAATGAAGGAATGAAAATGCAGAAAAAGAAAGGAAAGAACGTACCTTTTTGCTATTTGTTGAGTCATTCGTGCTTTGGGTCCTCCCCAGTTTGCAAGTGTGTGGCGTCAAAAACACGAAAGAAACGGCGAGAAAACCACGAAAAACTCAAATAAAACAAAGGGGTGTAGGCATTGTTGTTATAGGATACACTTCGTCAAAGTCAAGTGTATCCTAAAGCAATAATCAACAATGCCCTTTACTATTCCCACAATCCAAATGAGGCACTTGATATATTCAAGACATCTACCCACTACACACTACCAACAAAGCTTATATCAACTAATGGGATACAAATTTCCAATTCTAAATCCAAATTAAGAATCTCTTTTGTTTTACATTTCGCCCCAAAATTGTATATTTATTCTTCTTTTAGGAACTAACACTAAAGGGATCTAACTCAAATAATTAAGAACTATTTTACTCCCAAAAGGACACTAGAGACTCTCTAACTCCAAGCTTCCTAAGATCTCAAACTCCAAATCCATCTTATGGAAAGAGATTCCAAGAGAATCTAACTTAAAGCTGCCTAAAGTCTAACCCTCAAAATTCATCCTCAATCATAACCACCGAAAGATTTTAATTCTAATAAGAAAGCATTAACTACTTCTCCAAAAGACACTAAGGGATCCTTCTACACAAATTCAACCATAAAATCATACCTCTCAAAATAACTTGCTAAGACCTTTCCAATGGGTTACTACAAAAATCTCCTCAAAAGCTATCTATCAAAATTCCTTTTTTTTTTATTTTGACACAAAAACTATACAAAATTTCCACAAAATCTTCTACAAAAAAATTTCACTTTTTCCACAAAATCCTACCCAACTAATCACTAATCAAGTGCCTCTCCTCTCATTCGGAGTGGGGTAATTTGTAAAAAATTCCTCAATGAATGGGCATTATGAAGCACATCGTCAAGAAATCTTCACAAAACACACTAAAAAAAAAAAACATAAAACAATTTGCAAAACTTGACACAAAAATTCTCGGTACAAAAGACTCACAAAACCCTCACAAAACTTTTCAATAAACATAAATACTCGCAAAGAAACAATGGGAGCAAATTATAAGAAACTCAATTTTTAATACAAAAGCAAATTGTAACACTCTCCACTATAAATCGATTCGTAAATCCTTTCTTTTTTTTTAACACATGAACCAAATGGAAGCTTTCCACATTTCGTTCTCCAACAATAATCCAACAAATTTGACCTTTAAACATGTCACTTCTTTTCAAACAATCAAGTGAAGCATCACAAATTGCTTATATAAGCTTTCATCCAAAAGGACCATGAATGCATATAATGAATCTTGTAGGAACTCTCAAACTCACCACAATCGATTTATAGTTAATGAAATACAACAAAGATGTGTTTGGAACCTACAAATGCACTAATTAAGCATGTATCAAACTACAGTTTATGTCTCTACCAAAATTATCATAGTGAAACCAAACCAATGTGATGTTGAGAGTTGTAGTTGTGTGACATGCAATCAAATTGAATTGTTTAACATTGAAGCTCAACCAAAATATGACTGTAAGATAGAAAATTGGTGCAAATTCATCCATTTTTCATCTCAATAAAACATGTCAAACTAATGACTGCTTGAAACTTTTCAACACAAAAATTACTCACAAAACATAAGCACTTGAGAAAGAGAATTGAAATCATGCTCTCCCAAACTTAGCAGCAAGAAAAACAAATCATCTAACATTGAAAATCAATTAAAATTTATTCATAAAAAAAAAAAAGGATTCTCGATGCTAATTCGTTCTCTAAAAAAAAACAACTTACAATCATCAGGCTACTAAAAGAATGCAAGAAAAAGAAAACACTTTTAAAGTTCAAAGGTGGAGTTTTAGATATATGCTACTTCATATTTCCACAAACCCATCTCGATGGAAAATACATATATGAAAGTCAAAGTTATATTTCTCCAAGCCAAGCAACGAGCAACTAATTTGTTTAATGCCAAAATACAACTATCATAAAATCTTAAGAAAGTGGTTTCAATACCATCTCATGAAACATGCATTTCACTTTATACCTCCATTTACTCAGAAAGAAATTCATAATATTATTTTTTTTACATCTCATGTTGAAAGTGAATTCTAACAATAAACCTTTATCTCACTTATTCCAACCCAGAGCTTGCTTTAAACATAAGCACCCACATGATTCATGATTCTAGATAGATTACTGAAGGATGAACCAAATATATGCAACGTTTCTTTCCAACATTGTAACCATCAAGTGACTAAAGAAGTGTATGAGAGAGATGCCTTTGAAAATTATAGATGGAATTTAAGCACATGCCAAGCTACTCCTCATGCTTCTACCCAAAGCCATCATAGCAAATCCAGGAAACTTCCAACATAAAAAAAAAGAGAAAATTAAGTCTTTTCGTAGAGCACATTTATGTTTGGGAGACCAACTAGCTCGCTTTTCTAAACGAAGCCTTTATAAAATGAGGAACATATAAGCGTCATAAACCAATCTTCACGTTTTAAGCAAGAGGACCTCACATCCTTGGAAGGATATAAAACCCCCTTTGTAAGCTTCGGATAACAGCAATGCTTCACACAAGGAAGACATGCAACTCCACATATTTGTCAAATAACTGAATTCATTGTAAGAGATTTTTTTAACTACTAACTTCGAGAAAGCCTCAACGTGAAGTGACGACTTCCTCTTAACGACATTTCATCAAACACTTGATGTGCGATACGCATAAAGTCACATAAAACAAGCCAATATGATGGTCACACCCAACTAATCCACACAAACTCCCTCAAGAAGCATAAACTTCTACAAATTTCATGCATAAATAACACAACCCCAACCACATAAGCCTTGCTATGAAGCACATCCACATTATACTAAGTCACCGGACCTACTCATCTAAATAAAGTATTCATGGAATGAAAAGTATTCTACTCATAAAACTTCCATAAGTTTACCATAATCAGCAAACGAAAGAGCTCCATATAGTTTCACTTGATGATCTAGTCTATACTACTATCATCACATTTCATGAAAGAAGGTGAGAAGAGAAATCAAGGAGAAGGAAGGGAAGATGTGGAGGAGAAAAAGGAAGAGAGAATAAGGAAAAAGGTTACCTGCTACTTTGAAGAAGACCGGTTGGCTAAGGCAAAGAACTTGCGGTCTGGGTTCAATCTGGTCGTGTGCCGACGAGAGGGAGGGGACGGAGGTCCTCCGATCTGGGCTATTTTCGAAGGAAAGCGAGAGAGACCCGAGAGAGGGAGGCGTCGGGTTCGGTCCTAGACCGTGCGAAGCCGAGAGAGGGAGCAGGGGAAATCGAGCTGGGCGGCGTGTGCTCGGTCGGAGGTGGAGAGGATTCGGCGGGAGCAGGCTTCTGCCTTGACTGGAGTTCGCGAGTGCTGGAGGGGCTTCGGCCCGTCTCCTTCTCTTGGCGTCGGGTCGGTAGAGAGAAAATGAGAGCGGGAGCAAAGAGCCAGAGGGCGACGGGATTGAGAGGGGGAACGTGAAAGCCAGAGAGAGAGGGAGTTCGGGAGAGAATGCCGAGAGAGAGGGGTTCATTTCGGGTATATTGCCGAAGAAGGGATCCTGCTCCCCTCGATTCGTCGCAGCAGCGGCTCAAGACACGCAAATGAAGCCTGTTAACTGCTTCGTATCGCTGCTCTTCCTGTGGGAGATCGCAAGCATCAGGTAAAAGGACTCTGCCGACTGCCCATTCAATCTGGATCGCTCGATCGGATTTCCTGATGTGAGAATCAAATTTGAATACATCAGAAAGTGTGTTGGAGTTTGAGTAGAAATATCTTGAGCTGAGTTAAGTCAAGCTTGCTCTCAAATTGAACTTAACTTGGGCCAAAATGACTGAACTTGGGCTCAATACGGCTTAATTATACTAAACCAACGGAAATTAAACTAAAATTAGCGTTAATTAAACTCGAACTTCCCTCGACGAGGTTCGCGGATGTCAATCGAATTTAATTACACTTGGTCGAACCTAATTCAGCTGGATTCGAGTCTACCTGAGCTAGAATTTGGGTTCGACAGGGTTCGATTAAATCGATCAAAGGTGCTCGAGCACGCTCGAGCCAAAATCGAGGTCAACAGAAGCCTTGCCACAACTCTCAACATTAGTTTTTTTTTTTTCCTTTTTCACTGTTTGTCCAGGTGTAGTGTTAAATATTAGTTTGGTCACATAAAATGGCAGCCTTTCGATGACCCGGTTAGGCAAGTAGAGGTATTAGATTTGACTTATGTTAAGAAAGGTAGAGGCAGACTTAAAAAGACTTGGTTATAAAATATTAGAAATGATCTTTCTTTATTAGATTTAAATGAAAATTTTGACTTTTAATAGGGCACAATAGAGGAAAAATGATTCACGTAGCCGACCCCACGTAGTCGGATAAAGGCTTGATGTTGTTATTGTTGTTGTACTGTTGTGCCTTCATGGTTGGCCTTCCGTTAAGAACCGAGAGGGAGACGGATTCAAAGGAAATTAATCCACTTTCCTTGTTGTCGCACCACCAGCCTTTATTGCCATTTCTGGTATCTTGAGTGTTATTGTACACCATAGCCTTCATCACTGCCCCGCACCTTGCAGGCTTGATTGATTTAGCTTTCATCACTATCATTTGTCATTGTTGCAATGTCTAAAGCTAATTCCTCCCTAAGTCTTAATCAAATGGATGACTCTATGGTGTACAAAGGGACTTGATAACCCTACTTTTTTGCGACTAATTGTCAAGCTGGGAATGACATATTTATATTTCTCAGTTTGAGGGGGAGTGTTAAAATCCCAGTCGTCCCTTGATCCCATTGCGTGGATGAGAATCCGTGGGACGTTCACCTAGATCGTGTCGATCTCTGTTAAATCCCAGCCGCCCCCTGACACTTGATCCCGTGGCTAGGATGGGAATCCGTGGGAGACTCACCTAGATCACGTCAATCTCCTTCTATATTTGGGTGGCTAATTTAGAAATGATTATATTAAGGCAATTATGCATGATTCCGTAATTACTTGTTTCTTTATTAAGACATCTTATATAGATCTATAAATAGGGATAGTTTTGTATAATAAAATAAACATTTTCCCTCTCCAATTCTCTGAATTTAACATAATATTGTCTGTATTACATCTTTTTCTTCAATTTATAGTTGGTGATATCTCGATCGTAAATTCATTTTAGAGAACAATGAAGCTCTTTCCAATTGATTAAACATGTCATCAATTCTAGATAAATGATATTGTTTTTGCATCATAATTGATAATATTGGATGGGTGATTAAAACATCTAAGCCAAGATTTTTATTTTAATAAAACTCTTGAGAAATGAAAGAATGCAATGCTCCATTTTCAAATAAAATTATAGCAGACTTATCTTAAATGGAAATTGTACTATTGATGACAAAAATATATAACACTCCAGTGTCAAATAAACTTTTGATAGGTTCTTTTTGAATGAACATTATTCCTATAATAACGTCAAGGGATTCATTGGTCTCTTATTGTGATAAATCATACATCTAAAGCTGAATATTCTAATGAGTCTGATTATAGTTCAGAGATGATGATGTTCACTCAGCTACTCTCTATTTGCCAAAACTTATTTAAGGTGGTGCAACACTTCTGGAAGGCCTTTTTTTTTAGTGTGAGATAATGCTTTGTTTTATATATCTGAGTGCAGGCCGTTGTGTGCTCCATAGTTTTCAGTTTCTTGACAGTGATGTTGCTCTCATTACTATTGGAGTTCAGATTTATTGACAGTGCTTTTCTATTGCTTTTTAAAACAGTTTTTTAGTTCAAAAATTTTTATACTAGAAAACTGCTTTAAGTAGGCTTCATTTGAGACGGCTTTCTTACTTAAAACAGTTTTTTAGTATAAAAAATTGAAGTTGTAAGAAAACTGTCACAAACGAAACCTAAGAAGCTTGCACTGTCTGTGGAACTTTTATTACGTCCTCTGACTGGACGTAGCTCTACGTTCGGTTAGAGGATTGTTACTAGGTTTTTGCTCGGTATTTGGTCGGTATTGCTAGGTATTGTTTGGTAATAACGAGGAATATCGCTCTGTGAAGACCAATACCGACTAATACCGAGCAATACCGAGTTTTTCTAGAAAAAACTCGGTATTTTTTTGGATTACTCGGTATTACTCGGTATTTTGTTTTCACATAATGGTATTTCTCCTTATTGTTGGTATTGCTCGGTATTTCTCGTTTTGTGCCTGCAATCTTAGTGCCAGCCGAACGTAGCTCTACGTACGTTCACCGGACCAAATAAAAAGACCCTTTTAGTACTCTTTTATTTCTGGAAATCTCAATGTCTCTGGGCAACTTGAAAATCTATATCTAATCTCCTAGCTCTTTTCAATAAAATTGAATGATCATTAGTTCATAGGATCACATCCATTAATCATAATAACAATCAATGGCAATTTTCTTATGCATTGGTAATCAACTATGATGCACCTTGAAAGTGTAGTAAATTCAGCTTTGTAATATATGATGGCTCCATCTCTTAGGACTTCTTTCGCATTGGGATTCAAATGTGATGCAGATCTCAAAAGTACAGCAAATTCAGGTTCATAACAATGAAATATCAAGGCGGGAATTGATTGTCGGAGTGAAATTTAGGCTTCGTTTGGAACTGGTTTTTGCTGCTTTATAAAACAGTTTTTTAATACAAAAATCTTGTGAACTAAAAATTTTAATACTAAAAAGTTATTTTAGCCAGCTTTAAAAAAGTTGTCCCAAACTAAGGCTTCGTTTGGGACAATTTTTTTATTGCTTTTTAAAATAGAGTTTTAGTACAAAAATAAAAAGAATTTTGTACTAAAACTCCGTTTTAGAAAATAATGAAAAAACCGTCACAAATGAAGCCTAAGCCTTAAATTTACATTGTTCATCTTTCTGAAAAAATTTAAATATTTTCCAAAATGTATATTTTAAAAATGCAAACTGATATATAATTGTAGTACAATGGCTATCTTCAATAGTCCAATTGTTATTCTCAGCCATTGAAGTTATGAGAGATTTTCTTGAAAATAATTATCAATTATAGGAGTGATTAAAATAACTTAGTGGCTAATTATTTTTTTTTTAATTATATTAATTTAACATTTAGAAGATAATATGCATGCCGACTATTGTATATAAATCATAACATATTACTCTATATTCTATAATGAGCAGTGAAAAAAATGTTTTTATAATTGTATCAATTGATTTTTATAATTGTCTCAATTGTGGTACTATCATATATTAGCTCTCTTTTCATTTAGTTTTAATATCTTACGTTCTAGTTTAATGAAATTTACAGACGCACCATCTAATTTTGTATCATTAAACGCACATTCATTTTAATAACTTTTTCTAAAATTAAATCTTGAGAGTAGTTAATTATTTTTTGTGTGGATAGTATGCATCAACAGTCAGTGTCATAAGAAGGTGCAAATGAGTCGAGTCGAGCTCGAGTCAGGCCTCACTTGAGCTTAACTTGCGAGCCAAATCTTAAGCTCGAACTCTCAAGCCAAATATAAAGCTCGAACTCAAGTCAATGTTAAAAGATGAGCTCGAGCTCGACTCCTGCCATTGAAATGAGCTCGTCGAGCAACTCGTTCAAGCTTCATCGTGTCTGCTTCTGCATCCCAACACGCTCATATCCAAGCTTGGTCCCGTGTCACGCATCTCCCGTCCAACCTCTATGCTGCGTGACCACATCCAACCTCGATCCCGTCGACTCCCGCGTCTGAAGTCCGAACTCTCTCCACGCATGCCCGCATTCGAACTCTGTCTCTCATCCAAACTCGAGTTCCTGTCAGGCATTTGTGTTCCCGCCCAACATTTCAAGTTCTCGCCTTCCGCCCTCTCGAATACTTCCCGATATTTTAGGTTCTCGCTAGGTATCTAAGCCAGCTCGTGAGCAATCGAGCCGAGTTTTGGTTGGATCGAACTCGAGCTCGATTATACAATGAGCTTGAAATTCTGCTTGAGCTCGACTCACGAGTTCGTTAAGGAGTGGAGTCCGAGCTGGCTCGCGAGTCAGCTTGATTCAGTTGCACCCCTAAACTCTATCATTTAACATTTTAAATTATTATGCTCTTTATATTTTATAAGACAATAAAAATATTCATAAATGATGATATGATCTCTAATTTATAATCAAGGCAATGTGAAGATCTTTATGCATGAATAAAAAAAGTATTTTATTTTTCATGAATTAACTTATTATATGCCTTGCACATCCTTGTGTAAAAAAATGTACAATTAAAATCAGTGTTTTGAAAATAATTACCATAGTAAATAAATACAATTACCAGCTCTTCTTAGAAGATTTCACTTGCTGCTTTTTCTATGGGTGTTACTTCACTACACATAATGCCTATAATATAATCATATATAATGAAAATTATTAATATCTATAACTTTATTTATTATTATTATTACTACTTTTTTTAATGGAATCTAATAATAATAAAAAAAAAATTAAGTAATTTGCTTGCTTTAATGTTTCATGACTTTTTTAAATTTATTTTTTAAAAAATTAATCTAATCTCAATACATTATACATTTAAATAATTAAGTTACTTCCAATTTAATTACATTAAATTACTTCAGTATTCCCTATCTTTTTAAATTAACTAACTTAGTATTATTTCCTCTTAATCTAAATCTAATTACTTAAGTCACAACTTTATTATTTATTGTCTATAATAATTTCACTAGTTAATCTTAACTTAATTATCCAAATTAATAATAGCATTAATATTTCTTTTTTTCTCTTATTAAGTTACTTCCAAATTAATAATAGCATTAATATTTTTTTTTTTTCTCTTATCCAGATTAGTGGTAATTATTCTTTTTTGCTCTTATTAATTAACTAATAAATAGTTCTTCTCTAATTCAATTAAAATTTAGTTAATTAAAACAAAGTTTTCTTTTTTTTTTTCCTCCTCAAATTAAATTTAATCATAAAATTAACAATTTATGCTAGACATTATTTTTTTAGATTCATATATCAAATTTCTCTCTCTCTCTCTCTCTCTCTCTCTCTCTCTCTCTCTCTCTCTCTCTCTCTTAATATTAATCATGTCTCATTAAAAATCAATATTCCTTAGTTAAAATTAATTTAAAATGACTGATTTTCTCAAATAAAATATTGTCAGTTTCTTGAGAAAACAGAACTAGTTTTGCTGGTCTTAGTTATCCAGACCAAAATCTATTTGAGAATATTTTTAGGGTTTTCTTATTAAAAACCACTAAAGAAATCTCAATTAATTAGATTTCATTATAAGAAGAAAATTCTAGATTTATTTAAGCCCAAACTAATTTCATGAGGTCTAGTACACCTATTTATGCTCGACTCAATTTTCATGCAATAACCTCGCTATTACCTTCTTGGCCTACCTGCTCAATTGATCTCTCTTATTCTTGTTGTATCCTGGAATACTCATGGTGGTAGAGAAATATAAAATTTAATGTCTTAGCTTTGTACGAAGATTCACCACACAAACAGATAAAAGAGATGGTGTAACATTCATAAATGACACCATATTTTTTACTTGGAAACCCCTGAAAAGGGGGAAAACCCACGATGCCTGACCCAGTTTGAATGAATCCACTATTATTTGTTGTCGATTACAAATGATGTCATTCTTCAGGGGGAAGACTTTGGGTTGATGTAGTAAATATACATCATATTACATGATGGGAATTGGAATAATTAATATTGAAATGTTCGTTTAGTCGGCATAACCATAGTCAGCGGGTAATGGACGTCGAAAAGATCACAGTCTAGTGACGGTGGTTGGAATGACCATTGTCTGGTGAGGGAGGTCGGAAGGACCGTAATCGGCGGGAGACAGTGGTCAAAAAAACTATTGTCTTGTGAGGGAGGTCTGAAGGACTTTAGTCAGTGGGAGATAGTGGTCAGAAAGATCATTGTCTGGCGATGGAGGTCGGAAGGATAGTATTATGTGATGGAGGTCGGAAGGGTCATAGTTGATAAGAGACAGAAGTTAGAAAGATCATTGTCTGGTGAACTGACCCGACACTATTCAAGTTCGGGTCAACTTGACCCGTTTTCACGAACGGGTCGATTTTTCGGACCCGGACCCGACCCTCTTTGGGTTCGGTTCAACCCGACCTGACCTGTTTAGGGTTTAGGGACAGCCCGACAAGCAGGGCAGCGGCAGCTCCAGTAGTGTCAGCGGTTGGCGGGGCAGCGGCAAGGGTGCAGGCAACGCGACAGCCGGCGATGCGCTAAGCGGGTAGGCGGACGGCGAGGTAGGCAGGTAGAAGGGCAAGCGAGGCAGCTAGCGCTGGGGCCGCGGGGTAGGCATGGCTAGCAGAGCAGCTGGGTTTTTCGGTCATTCCCGAGTTACCTGGTCAACCCGAACCGACCCGGTTTTATAAACAGGTTGATTTTCTGGACCCAAATCGATCCTCTTCAGGTTCGGTTTAACCCAAACAAAAAATTTTTGTGTCGAATTTTCAGGTCGGGTTCAATATTGACACCCATAGTCGACACGAGATATGGGTCAGAAAGACCGTTATCTGGAGATGGAGTTTGGAAGTACCATAGTTGGTATGAGACAGGGGTCAGAAAGACTATTGTATGACGATGAAGGTCAGAAGGATCGTAGTTGGCGACGAGGTTAGAAGGACCAAAGTCAATAGGAGATATGGGTCAAAAAAGACTGTACTTATAAAGCGGTGGTCTGGAGGAAGTCCAAACATTATTCGGTGGTCTGGCGGAACTCTGACTTCTGTAAGTGGTCCGACAAAAGTTTGATCCTCAATCGGTGGTCTGATAGTGGTTTGGTGGAACTCCGGCGTTGGGCGGTGGTCCGGTAGAAATCCGGCTTCATGCGGTGGTCCTGACGGAAGTCTGATGTCAGGTGGTGGTTCGGTGGAAGTCCGTGTGAGGCGGTGGTCCTAACGAAATTCCGTCATGAGGCGGTGGTCTTGACGAAAATCCAGTGTCATGCGGTGATCTGGCATAACTCCTGCGTCAGGTGGTGGTATGGCAGAACTTCAGCGTCGAGCAGTGGCCCGGTAAAACTCCGGCATCGGGTGGTGGTTCGGAAGAAATCTGGCGTTAGGTGGTGGTCTGGCGGAAGTCCAGGCAGTGGTCAAGGAGGAGCGAGGAGGCAAGAGCAATCTCCGATCTCTCTCTTGATTCCTTGCTTGGGAGTCTCCTTTCATGAGAAAAAGGGGGCTATATTTATATATTTTTTAGAGTGATATGACTTGTAAATATATGAAAGATCAGGGGTAAGTTGGAGTGGTTTGGATATACAGTCGATGACCATAAACTGTTTACTGGACATTTGAATGTCTTAGTGATTTCAGAATTCAGTGATCTTGGGCTCGTTGCATTCGTCTCGTCGAATCACTCGATTCGGCTATAAGCATGTAAAGTTTGGAAACCTTTCGGTAATCAAAATTGTGGTTTGAACCTTCCAATAATGCTTTGAGTCCTTGATTTGAACTCATTTGGGCTCGAATTGAGTCGATTTTGGTGTCGTTGGGTTCGTAATTCCGAGATGCTCAGTTTGCTGAAATCAGAGTTCATATGGTCCCAATTTTAATTTTGATAGTTTCTTATTTGATTCTGCCTTGAGCTTCATGCCCGATCAAGATTATTTTTTTTATGATGTATCAGTTGCCCCTTATTTTCGGACGTCGAGGTCTGCAGAGTCTGAAAATTTATATTGCAGCCTTTGGAGAATTTTTTATGCAACTTAATTTTTCAAATTAATATGTTATTGGGTGTAGATGTCCTAATTGGCCTTAAAAATGTCAAAATTGAGTCTAAATTGTCGAAAAACGGTCACATGAACTCCAAAAATATTTGAATTGGACTTTTCAAGCCAAAAATTGGACCCTAACGCAAAATTGGCCCACATGGTATGCTAGCTTACCCATCGTATCCATGGTCCGATTATGACACCTGTCTTGGCCATGCCTGCTGCCCGCCCAAGTTTATGAATGTGGGTCAATAGTGGAGTAGTGGGTTGGGTTGAGTCTTGGCCCATTAGTGGAGTAGTGGGCAGGTGGGATTCATGGCCTATTAGTGAAGTATTGGGTATGTGGGAGTTATGGGTCATTAGTGTAGTAGGAAGGTGCGGTTCAAATAATTCTCATGATCAATTTCTCTATTTCCCTTGATAGGAGTGATTGCTCGTCCAACCTCTTTGGATCGTACAATATAATTTGATTTATCACTCACATAATTGTCTCCCTTTTCCGTAGCAGTTCAAATGTTCTTGTGAATCCTACATCACTTTCTTCTCGTTAACTCTCGCCTCCACCCTCTCTGTGTGGTTCACTTTCTTTGTTTTCATAAACCTCTTATTGTCTATTGCTATATTTAATTGAGAGTATAAGCTTGGTTGTTTGGTGTCACACATATCAAAGTTAATAACACATTAAATTATTTTTTAAATGATCATCACAAATGTGATGAAATTTTGATAAGAACTTGCTAAAAAAAGCATAGATTGACCTATTAATGTGAAGGGAAGAGGTTTGAGTGAGTGGGGCTTTTATTTTGTACGGACATCGGACGAGAGAACCGTCCGGTTAAGCACTAGGTACCCAGTAGTATCCCGCTGTATCCAACGGTACCGAGTGCAGGTATCGAGTTGGGTACACGCCAATGACGTGACGTGACACATTTTTATTGGTCTCCGGATGCCCTCCGCACTCCGCACAGAATAATGTGAGTGACCCAAAGATAGTAGAAAAGTAAGAATGTTTTAATTTATTTAAAAATAATTTATTATATGGATAAATATAAAATTTAAGCGTTAAATACACATATATAAATTATTGGACGGGTATGATTGGTTTTTGGGATGATGTTCATGATGCATTCTCTGTTGAATCCGCTAGAAGTCCCCTTGCTTCCTTCTCTCATAGCTTGCAACGCCTTAAAAGATCCCTTAAAAATAGGAACTGGGCTTCCTCTAATTTCTTGTCCACTTCCATTTTGGAACTTAAAGCAAAGCAACACTCTTGTTTGTCAGATCTTCAACAGCAACCTTTGGATCCCCTTTTGAATGGCAATTTAAAAAGTATCAATGAAAACCTTGCCTCTTTGCAAGCTAACTGGTCTGATTGGATATCTCAAAGAGCCAAAGCTTCTTGGCTATCTCAAGGTGAAGATGACTTAGGCTTCCTTTATGCTAAGCTTAGGCAAAGAAGGAATAAGAACTATATCAAAGAAATTATCACAATTGAGGGCCATTTTTCTACCCATGTTGAGATATCCAGGGCAATTGTTAATCACTTCAAGAATCTCTACAATCCCACTTTTACTCCTGCAATATCCTCTTCTATCCCCTCTGGGAAGACCGTTCCACCCCATTTACATGATCAGTTGGTTGCTTTGGTTTCCTATAAAGAGGTGCAAAAAGCTGTTTTTGAAGGCAATGAATCTTCCACCCCAGGCCCAGATGGTTTCTCATTTGCTTTTTACAGGAAAAGTTGGCACTTGATTGGTTACCAAATTTTTAGAGCTGTAAACAATTTCTTCTCTTCTGGTTCCTTTCCTAAGGGGATGAAGGCTACCGCCATCACTTTGATTCCCAAAAATTCACATGCTTCTCACATTAATGATTATCGTCCTATTTCCCTTTGTAATGTTTTTTATAAAATTGTTGCAGAGGTTTTAGCTAACAGATTGAAGTGGGATCTCCCTTTGATTATTCATGATAGTCAATCCGGTTTTATTGCTAAGAGGTGTTCTACGGATTACATCATTCTTGCTTCTGAAATCCTAAGGGAATTCAAAGGTTCAAACAAAAAATTTTGTGCTAAGCTTGACATAAGAAAGGCCTTTGATTGTGTTTCTCAGGAGTTCTTGATTGATAGACTTATTCAAAAGGGTTTCCCTAATCATTTTGTTACTTGGATCAAAGGTTGTATTATGGATGTTCCTTTCTCTGTTTGCCTTAATGGATCCCTCGAGGGGTATTTCAACTCTGCAGTTGGGCTTAGACAAGGATGCCCCCTCTCCCCTCTGCTCTTTTGTATCGTGATGGATAGCTTATCCCAAATGCTTAGCATCCCTATCAACAACTCTTGTTTTAAGGGGGTCCAATGCAATAATTTAAACATCAATCACCTCATGTACGCCGACGATCTTCTTGTTTTTGGAGATGCTACTTCTGACAATGCTGAGAGTCTTTCCTCTCGGCTGCATCTGTTTGGATCCAAATATGGACTCTTCATTAATGCCTCTAAAAGCTCCATCATCTTCTCCAATGCTGTAACTGAGGTTGCTCAAATCTGTGAGGTGTTAGGGATTCACCAAGTTAATGATTCTTTCATTTACTTGGGCCTTCCCATCTCCCCAAAATGGCTCAAAATTTCTCACTTCCAACCACTACTGAGCAGGCTTTCTGCTCTACTTGATGGTTGGAAAATCAAGTTTCTTTCTTTTGCAGGTAGGGTCCAATTTCTTAAATTTACTATCATCAACACGATCGCCTATTGGATTAGAGGAGCTATTTTACCTAAATCTTGTTGTGGCTACATTAATAAATTATGCTCCAGATTTCTTTTCCACAGCAACATTCACGAGAAGAAACTTCATCTTATTGCATGGTCCAAAGTCACTCTACCTAAATGCTATGGAGGACTGGGCATTCCTTCTATAGAGGCTCTTTACCATGGTGTTTTTTGCTCCCTTATTGGCAGGTTTTATGCTAACAACCTTTTGAGTACTTGGTATAAATATATTTACTATTCCCCTTAGAAGCCTCCCCCTACCAACGCCTCAAAAATCTGGAAGAAAATCCATGCTACTGCTGTAAAAATTCAAGAACATATTTCCTTCAAGGTTGGACCTGATTGTTGCTTTTCCATGCTTTGGGATCCTTGGTTGCAAGGTTCTCAACACTTTCTGGAACATAATTGTGCTGTTTTCAAAGGGAAGCTGGTGAAGGATTTCATTTGTTCTGGTGAATGGATCCTTCCCAACTCTATTGATAGTCACATTGCTGATGCGATTTTGGACTGTAATATTGAGGAGAAATCTGAAGTGCTTTGGTTTGGCACCACTAATTGGGTTTTTAAAAGCTTCACTGAACAATTTTATTCTCATTTACTCAAGGTTGATTGGTACCCCTCAGTTTGGCACAAAAATTTCTCCCTTAAATATGCTTGCTTTTCTTGGATGGCTGTTATTGGAAAACTTAAAACATCAGATATCTTGAATTCTAGAGGTATGGCTGTTCCTATTACCTGTTCACTGTGTCAGACTTTTCCGGAAAATCACAACCATCTATTTTTTGGTTGTGAGTTCTCCTTTACTATTCTCACCAGATTGCTTCCTGAGCTCAATTGCTTCTTATTAAGACCCACGTTACCTCAGATTTTTGAATTTTTTGAGCATTCTGTGTCTCACAATAAGCTGGAGAAAGATTTTGGTTGCCTTACCGTTAGCTGTGTCATTTACCACCTCTGGAAAGAGAGAAATAGCAGACGTTTCTCAAACTTAAGCACAAATTCTGTTAAAATCATTTGCAATATTTCTTACGCCATCCGTATTAAAGTTTCAAAATGGAAATGCATAGATGCTCTGTTGAGGAGATTATCGGGTATTTAGCACTTCCTTATTGGGTGCTGTTTTTGTTTTCTGGTGGGTTTTACTGGAATTCTGGTAGTTATTTTCCTGTCATCTTTTTGGTTTGGGATACCTGGGTATACAACAACATTTGAGGCTCTCTTTTTATTGCCCCAGTTTTGATTACTTTAGAAATTCATACTACTCTTGGTATAATTTTTTGGGGGCTGTGGCTACCTTGTTTCATGCGGATCTTCCAGCTGGATTTTGAAAGTCTTGTTTCTGCTTTGAGGGATTTTGATGGAGATAAATTACTACTGACAATGATGACCAAGGCCATCCCCACTGTATCAGGCCTTGGACGGTCATCTTGGCAACCGGGCTTGATTTCGTTAGCTTGCTGCTTGCTGGAGGTTCTGCGATGGCCTCCCTTATGCAAGCTTGTTATCTTCTCTTGGCAACCTGAGCCACCGCATCAGCAAACCGTGTATCTCTCTGACTACTGGATGATTGGGGTTTGGTTCCTTCATTTTCTGAGTCTTTATGATTGTAATTTACTCCATCAGCCTCTCTGTTTTTGGCGTGCTGGATGATTTTCTTATCTTAGCTACAGTTTTTTCAGTTTTTCTTATTGCTGTAATTTGTAATCCTTTGTTCATTTAATACATGAACTTTTTGCCCCGGGTTTACCAAAGAAAAAAATACACATATATAGGTTAATTTTAAATGTAGTCGTGTAATTTTTGAAGACGCCTTACTTTAACTGTAACGAGTGGTCGGAAATCACGGAGCTCGACCTTTATTGGTTTTGACCTCTCTGCTCTTGCGGCGAGATGTCGAATCTGCTGCCCACTCTTTCCATCAACGCGCCGCCGTTCGTCGGACCATCCCCTACGTCTCCGGCTGCGGCAGTAGCCGCGCAGTCCACCAAGGATCAGAAGATGGCCTCGGCGGAGCAACTCGTGCTCGATCTTTGCGACCCGGAGCTCAGGGAGAGCGCCCTCCTGGATCTCTCCAAGGTCATCTTCTCAGCCCTTGTTTTTTTTTTTTTTCACGATATTGATGGGTTTGATTCGATGAACTAAGCAGTTCACTTTTTTCTTGTTTCAGTATGATTTACTCTTTTTTATCGCTAGAAGCAGTGGATTTGGAGGGTTTTGCAGAAGTTATCTTTATCTATTTTAAGTGGTTTGTAATGTGAGAGTTTCTATTTTGGGAGGAGAGCGGTTACAAATGTTCAGACTTGGGGGTTCTCAGAGTGAATATGGTTTGGGAAAACTGTATTTTTCCGAACTGCTGGTTAAGCAATTGACGGGTTTTATGCTATCGTGTGCTGCGAAATTTGTCTATTTACTGCATTTTAATATGCATTGCAAACTGCTAAATCAGCAAATTCGGACCTTTCTTCCATCCATTGAAACCCCTGATCCCTTTTGTTGCTTAATTCTTTTCCTGCTCAACTAGTGTATTCATTCCGCTCATTGAGAATATCTAGATATGCATTGTTGGCCTTTCTCGTCCTTTACAGTCATCTCTTCTGTTTTTACTGTAAGTGCTTCATCCATCTTCTTCCTGAAAATCTTGGCAAAATAACCTGGAGATCTCTTTCCCTTGCACTCATAAACCCGAGGGGCAGGAGAAGGAAATGGGAAATAAGTAAATAGGAGAGGAATGAGAAGGTTGGATGTTGGAGGACAACAACGAGGAACAAGAGGTTGAAAATGAAAAGAGAGATAAAAGGAAAACAAGAGGTGGAGGGAAGTGATCTCATTGGCGTTTGAGCCTGCTTGGAATCAGCACTCATGATGTTCTGGGAGACCACTTCCGGCAACTTGATTATTGTGATTTGCTGTAACCCACTATCATCTCCTTGATATATCTAGGATCGAAATGTTCATCCCCAAAAAGCCTTTTTTTCAGAACTATATAAGGCTTTGTTTGTGACAGCTTTTTTTTGCTTCTTAAAGCAGCTTTTTAGTGCAAAAAGAAAATTTTTGTACCAAAAAGCTGCTTTGAGAAGCAATAAGAAAGCTGTCCTAAACGAAGCCTAAGTCTTTAAAAATAAAATTAAATCCAAAAACTCCCCAATAATACCACAATACTAGGATTAACACAGTTAAATTTCAAAAGGTCAGAAGAAATTGATGCTAAGCTTCATAAAACCTTACAAAATATACTTTTTCTTATAGTTGATCAGTAGAAACTAGGTTTTATGAAAAATCATTGAAATCTCAAATCTTGCAAAACTTTAGCATTCAATCAAGTTTGAAATTAAAAAAATCAAAGTCATGCATTGTAAATATTAAAATTTCTGGCACTTAGATTGATATAATGGATGACGATAGCACTTCTAAATTAAGGTTGAGTGTTTAAAATTGAGATATGTATTAGAAGTAATATGTGATGCAAAATATCTTTGAGATTTCAAAGTTGAATCTTTCCTAATTGCAATTAAACTAGATATATTTTATAACTTTAGGGTTGCGCAAAAAAAGTCAATGACAACTAAGATGGGTGGGCTGAAATGAAAATGTTAAGATGAAAGTGAAATAAAATCAAAGATAGCATAACGATTATATCAGAGAGGTGGTAGAGGTAACACCTTTTAATGATAAGGTACTTTAAAGTATATTTATTGTTTGAGAACGTAAAAAAATGTTGGAAGATCTATCAATAATGCAGGTATATTTAATTAATGTGGAATGATTAGGAGAGAAAATGAGCAGGTTAATGGTAACATGAATAGTTGTGCAAAATGATTTGTGCAAGTTATAGTTAAAAACACCATATAGCAGTCAATTTAGTTGGTTTATAGTTGGCGATATTGATAGTTTTCATTGATCAAACTTTACTGATTTTCTTCGCAGAAAAGGGAGATATTTCAGGATTTAGCTCCTTTATTATGGAACTCTTTTGGTACTATTGCAGCCCTCCTCCAGGTACGTCTTCTCTATTGTTGTATTGTTTATGCTAATAAGTTTTATCGGGCAAGTCTATTGGTTGCAAGGGCATTTACATTGAAGTTTACCATCCACATTCTGTAACCCCCATTTTAGTTACAGCCATGTTCAGCTATTTCAAAGTGTTCACTTTTTATTCTACTTATTTGTTTGATTTCTTCTTTGGCCATTTACTGCTACATTGTTATGAAAAGCAGCAATTTTGTTTAGGAAGAAACACCTTGACTGAGGAGATAAATGAAAGAAAGGAAAAAAAAAAAAATTATATGATGGCTTTTTTGCCTGTATCTTCCCTGTTCTCTTTCCTTCTTTTATCAATCTTCTATTTCTTGCTCATACTTTTGATCTTATTTCTGAATTTCTTGTTGGTTAATCTTTCTCGTGCTATTTTATTTAGTGTGCGTCTGTGCTTCGGTCTAGGTGAAAACTATAGAATTTAAGTTAAAAACTTCAAATTGTGTTTTAATCAAACTGCCATGGAAAAAACTTATTACATATTTACATATAATTTCATACATCAAATTTTGTAGGCTATAAAAACTTAAATTTTAGAGGTTTTATGTGTAAGTTCCTTTATGTTATTGTTATCTTGCATGCTGCCTATAATAAAAATGTTGGGCGCTTTATGTAATTTCCATTTAGAGAGTAAATTAATTAACTATAAGCTGCATATTTATTGATACATGAGGGGCGTTATTCAAGTGGTTGTTATTTCCGGAATTCCACCTTTGAAGGGTAGATCAGAAAACTATTTTATACATCTCTAATTCCAATGCATAACATGCCTCACATGCCCTGCACTTGGATTTAAACTTGTATGGTGAACAAATTTGGAAAAGGAAAAGCCCTATCATTTTTTATTAGGTTTATATTCATATACAGATTATGCTATTCTCATTATTTTGGTTTGGTCTAGTCCAAATCACCTATCTCGGCAGACAATCTGGTTTGGGCACTCTTCTGGCTAATATCACGGGCTCTCTTGAAACTCTTTCAGTCAAATGTTTAGGTATTTCTTTAGGCTTTAAATCTTTTCATTCTGTTGTTTGGAATCTTCTTATTGAAAAGATTCAGATGATGCTTTTTTCATGGTTAGGAAACTTCTTATCTAAAGATGCTAGAATTATTTTCAAAAATTTGGTGTTATCCCTTTATACTATTTGTCTTTGACTTTTTTTTTGGAAGGGAGCTGAGGATTGCATTGGTTTTATCTTATCAATTGGTAATTTTTATTTTAAACTCAAAGATAAGGAAGGTGTTTGCATAAAAGTCCTTCACAACAAGAGTATCTATCTATGAAATGCCTGCAAAATTTCCGCTAGTTTTGATCCATAATCATGAAGACTTCCACCCTCTTTCCTTCCTCTTTCACTGCCACTTTTTTTATCTATGGGATTCCTATTATCAACTCATCAATTCACAAACTATTATAGTTATTTTGTAATTATATTCTTATTTTCTATGTTTTGTATTAGAAGCTCTTCTACGACTGTATAAATTCTATGCAAATATTGTAATAAAATGCTTAACCAATTCCTATTATGGTATTAGAGCTTGAGGATTTTTCTTTTTCTTGTGTTCATATTACACATTCTTCATTGCTATATTACCACAATCCTACAATATTCATTGTTGCATTGGAATCTTATATCACAACAAATATCACGATATTAACTAGTTGAACGGTAGTTAAATTTTATTTCAATCAACAACTAAAACAATTCAATAAAATATCTTTCAAAATTTTACAAAGAGCCAAAGAGCCAATACATTTTCTCCAAAAATTTTAAACCACATACCACCATTCCTTAAGAGGGTCTTTAATTTCATTTTCTTTTAACTTAAGATTTTTTAGTATCTCCAGTGATCTCTTCATCTGTGTCATCTTTCCTAGTTTGTTTTTGAATATTAGATTCATCAATTATATCATGAGTAGACTCTTCAACTGCTAATTTGTTCTTATTAAAAAAATTTGAATGATTTTTTAGTTGATGACTATCCTAAAATTTGGCATCAAACTTTCTTAAATTTGATTTTTTCTTGTACAAAACAAAACATTCTCATCCAAACATATGTAAATGTGATAAAATTGGTGTCTTACTCTTGATCAGCTCAAGATTTCTTGTTCAATTTAGGGCGAATATTTACTCTATTCAATACATAGCTTGTCATATTCACAACTTATACCCAAAAATATTTTGGAAATTTCTACTCATGAAGCATAGGTCGGCCAACTTCAACCGATGTTCTATTTTTTCTTTCAGTTCCTCCAACTTGTTGAGTGTTATTGATGCAGGAAAAATTTTGTAATTCTAGACTCTTCACAAAATCTTTCAAATCTCTCATTTTCAAATTTTGTCACAATAGTCACTATGTTATGTAGATATAATACAAATTTATATTCCTTTGAATCTGTGTAGCAAAAGTTTTGAATTCATTGACGGAATCGCTTTGTGTTAGAAATCTAACTCAAATAAATATGATGAAATCATCAACAATAATAAATCCGTATGACTCACCTCTTAAAGTTACCCAAATAATCCACATGCATGATCACTGGGTTTTTATGTGTAGCAATTGACTTAGTAAAATGAAATGATTATTTGGCGTGTTTTTTCTTAATGAACACGCATCACATAGTTGATCATTAATGAAGTCAAGTTTAAATATCCTCATAACCAAGTTTATATGAGTGATCTTTCTAAGTGTGTGCATATTGGCATTATAGAATTTAGAGTCTCCTTGGCCATAATCAGAGCTCATCTAATGCGATTTTTAAGAAGTGAGTAAACTTACAAATATTACCAATATGAAGTATGTAAACATTGTTGAAGCTTGCCTTCTAATTTTTTTATTTTTTTTTTTCATTTTGTTTTAACATATAAGATGAAGATAAAATTTCTATAACAAATATTTTGTCATGGACTTGGCTAATACTAAGTAAATTATATATTAAACCATCTATTAAAAGGACATTTTTCATAATGAAATAATTGAAGCATAACTTATAATTTTAAGACTTTGCCACCATTCATGGATTCTCTAGTGTTGCAAATTTAGTTTTATCACTATTCAGATGTTTTGAACTCCAACAATTTAGTCTTCACATGTTTTCATTGGTCCTACTGTGAAGGTGGTATCTACTTAAGCAGATCATGTTTGATTTTTAAAAGTCAAATCATATTGGGTCTACTAATTGATGTATGTATAGTAATGTTGTGATGCAGAAATCTAGTTTTTGGCATTCAAATATGATTTTTGTCTATGTGTACACATGTGAGAGATGTTTATGCGAACCACAAAATTGACAAGTGATAGTAGGAAAAACATGTTTAAAAGAACTAGTTTTAAAAGTGTTTTTCTTTTGAAATAAGATGTAGCATATGACTTTAATTATGTGGCATATGCATAAAAGGTTAACGCGTGCAAGTTTCTTTACGTCATTTTTCAAATCAATATTTTTACCTCTTTTTATGCCAATCTCAACAGAGTAATTCATGCTTTTTGCATTTAAAATAAAATATTTCTTATTGCAATAAGTTATATTCTTGTTCAAGTTCTATACATAACTTTTGTCTTCCAACTGTATCTTAATGTGATCTAGATCAAGTAACAGAGCAATATGATCTTTTTCTAAACTAGCATGATTCTTTTTTAAATGAGCTTATTAATTTTAAGTAAATAGAGGCCATCTTGCGTTTCTTTTACCATATGTCTAATCAAGATATCAAATAAATAAATATTTATTCTAAAACATTAAAGCCCAATATAGGATAGACCAGAGTCTTTTCTAAATTTCTCAGAATCTTAGTACTCCCTACCTCTCATCTTTTGTCCTCTACTGGTTCATTGGACTAGAAATCAATGTTAGAATTTAACAAGAAGGCTTTTTAAATTTTCTTTGTCTTCCTCTTAGCCCTGATTTTATACCTTTTGGCTGTCCTTTTTTTGTGGGGGTGATCCAATCTGATATAACCTACTTTTTTACATTCAAAATAGATATCATTAGTGTTAGCTTTGTTTACCATTTTACTTTTATCTTTACCTTTCATTTTGTCAGTAAATTTCTTTTTTGCTTTAGTGAAATGCAATTAAATTTTTGGATGATTAACACATCTTTTACAGTTGATGTGTCACTTTTACTGTTGTCAGATGCTTGTGTTTTCAGGCTGCTTTTATTTCTTCTTTTCCATGCTATTCTCAAGTCTTTGCTCTATCTTTTGTTAATGAGATCAATGATCTAAGTCATAGATCAATTGAATAATTAGATAAATATTTAGATTCAAATATAATTATAACTTTGACATTCAGAACTCCGGCAAGCATCTAAGAAATTTATTAATATTTTTCAGTATTGAATATTTTTTTCTAGTGAATGTATGACGGTGACTATTTTGGTGAATATACTGTAGATGTCATAAATCATTTCACATGGTCTTTGGCAAAATTATTCATAATCATGAACAAGTAATATAATACGAGGTTGCTTCATTTCATTAGAGGCGGTGAATTGGTTTTCTTAAAAAAAATAACTTATGAAAAAATTTCTTCTCAAAACTGCATTAAAGAATGATATTTTAAATATAAAGTGACACGCAAATAATAGTGGATTAAATACTCAAGTGCTACCTAATAATAGAAATTTTATGAAAAATACCTCATTCTATTTCAAGAATTTCTCAAAGCATTCATCACGTGCAATCAATCATTCAGAGTATAGGAAGTCACTCTTGTAGGAGAATATAGCAAGTAAAAAATTGAAAAGTATAAGTTTGGAAAAGAAAAGAGAGCGCATATTGAATTATAGTGCTTCGAGTGCTTTTAGGATTTTTCAAATATCCTCTCCTTCACTACAACAAGGTGGAAAAGCCTAGCCTCTTTCTTTCATAGGTAATGAAGAAACCCTACACCATTTATGCTAAAAAATGAGAAATCTACTCCTAGCACAACTCGCTAGATAATCTAGCTTTTGCATGGTTGCTTTGGAGATCCATGGTCTTTATTTTAAGAACAATCAAATAAGCCTTTCAAAACCAAGTGTATAAATGTGAGGTTCATAAGATTTTGAAGGAAGAAGATTACCTTTTTGTGTGAGATTTATTTTTCTCACTAGAAATTTTCTAAGGTTTTACAAGTGATATTTAACGTTTAGGGTTTCAAATATGTTTTATAAGAATGGCCTTTGTCATATTTATCAATCCCATATATTGCTAAAAAAGACATAATTCGTTATTGGAGATCCTACAATATGATCAAAATTATACAATATAATTAGTCAATTTTGATCATACTTATCATTGATATAATAATGTGATTAATTAGTTTTAAACTACATAAATCATTCAGTATGCTTAGTTTAAAATTTGAATAATCTCAATTAATTTAAATTGATTTTGTAGATTTGATTAAAATGATAAAGTATACCATAGGGTAAGATGATCATTGTACAATGCAATTAATTCAAAATTTGATTAATCTTAGTTAATTTAAATTGATCTTGTTAATATATTTATGTAAGAAAGATCATACAGTAAGATATTGGGATGATTTTTTTTATTAATTGTTGTATCTCTTAATATTAATAATTATACTTGATTTATTAAATTTGAAAAAGAACATAATCACATAATGATACAATACAATCAATGATTGTACAGTATAATAAATTATGAATTTTTCAATTATGCTTAATACTTGATTTAGGATTTAGGGTTTTGATCGGATTTATCATCATTCTCTCTATCAACAGCCAGTAACAAGATATCTTTCTTTCCTTTAATTCAAATTGTTGCTACTATAATAAAGCATCATAGAGCCTTTTTACTATCCTTAATCGATTGTTTTCCCTCGCAATTGATAGGGATAATTTTGCATAACGGTTTGTTTCTATGTGAAATCTCTAACTATATTATAACATCCACGTTAGAGGCTGAAATTTCTGGATATTGTTTTATTTAATATCTAATATGCCTTTTGAATAATAACTAGTGTGAATAATTATTAGGATTTTCAGAGCTTACACACTTGGGAATAGGGGGCAAGCAAATTTTTTTAGTTGAAGAACAAAAAAAAAAAAAAACACTACATGCCACATAGAGCTAACATTGCTATGTCACAACATAAGAAGCAACCCATGTGACATGAGAGCAACTCCGAATCTATCAAGTAAATTATTTGCAGCTGAGTGAAAGGTATCCTTACAAATATAAAATAAAGAAAGAAGGAGAAACCACACCAATAGCAGCTCGAGGAATGATTTTAAAAAAAGGCCAACATTGGATCTCATTTCTCCAAATGCGGGTGAAGGAAATTGTGAATTTGTGCATAGAGAGGGAAAATCATTTGAGAAAGATAAATCAACGCAGGGATATAATTTTTGGAAATATTTTTAAATGCACGAGCTCTTAATCCCAAGCGATTACTAGCATTAAGGAAGGGAAGCATCTGATAGAATACCTGGGAGAGCAAGGGAGCTAACCATTGAGAGAGGCTAGGGATGTTGAAAGCGAAAAAGGGATGTCGAGGATCATGAAAAATTCTCAATGCAATACTTCTTATAAAGTGCAAAGCAACATGTTAACCTAAAACTGTCGCCCATTCAACGGCTTAGACTAAAACTACCTACGACACTCAACCGCTCATTCCACCTCAGCCACGAACAACCCACGTCGCCCACGATCGCACTTCTCTCGGCAGAAACCGCTCTTCACGACACAAAACATTGGCCTCCTCTCATTCACTCTCACGCTCACAGAAACGCTCTCAGAACAGAAAGAAATCGCAAGAGAGAAAGGATTTGCGACTTACCTCTTCCTTCGACGTCGATCTCGTATACGACCTCCGATCTCTCTCTCGCTCGCACATAACCGCCGACAAAGCCTGCTCCGGCCAAGCCGACGCCGCCTCTGCCTCCGCCGACCTCCTGCTCCGGCCGACTCCAACTGCCGCGACTGTTTCTTTGCTCGTGCCCTAACCAGCCTCTAATATTCTCACCGTCGGCCAATACCTGCTCCTGCCGTCAACCGCCTGAGCCGACGTCACCAACCTCCCGCCTGAACCGTCGCCGCCAACGAAGCCAACCCCGGCCTCCGCCTGCTCCGACCGATCCGAGCCCCTCCGTGCGTGGTCTCCTCCTTTATCCGGATCGGGCTATGCCCGTCTCCCTCCCTCTCTTATGTATATATTAATATAATATAATATATTATATTATACTATATATGTATATATTAATATAATAAAATATGTTATTATATATATATATATATATATATATATATATATATATATAATATTATATTATATATTATATTATAAAATATAATGAAATAAAATAAAAGAGAGAAATGATTTTCAAATAGGTGGGAGCAATTTGAAGGAAGTCCTGGGGTTGATCCGGTCCCCTGAAGCCCTCGATCGTCGAGATTATCCGATCGAGGGAGCGCAGACACTACTCTCCCAAATCTCCTCGCCGTTGATTTGCTCCGGTCGAGTCGAGCCACTCTCTTACCTCCCGGCATCGGGGAGGGGACGTCGGAAGGTTGCCGGATTTTTGAGCGGACCAAAATATTTTTAACACTAAATTAAAATTGCTTAAATTAGTAAGTCGCACACATTAGAAGACTTGAAGACTTTTTATGGGATCGATTCGCTCTCCCAAATCTCCTCGCCATCGATTCGCTCCAGCCGAGTCGAGCCACTCCCTTACCTCCCGGTATCAGGGAGGGGATGCCGGGAGGCTGCCGAAATTTTCTAAAAAAATTTGGGAGTTAGCTAAATTTTTGGGAGATTGGAAAATACTCAAATGCTCATTTAATTTTAAAATAATTATAATATTAATTATTTGATAAATTAAAATAAGAAAAAGGGATTTCCAAGCGAGCATCGACAATCAACTACAATTTGCTTCCAATCATCGGCAGCAAATCATCGACAACCAATCATCTACAACTGGCGATCATCAAAGCTTCTGAAGACCAAATCTCCTCGCCGTCGATTTGATCCGGCCGAGTCGAGCACTCTCTTACCTCCCGGCATCAGGGAGGGGACGTCGGAAGGCTGCCAGATTTTTCTAAAAAATTCTGGACTTAGAAAAATTTTAGACTTAATTAAAAATTTTGAAAGATTGAAAAATATTCAATTAATCAGTCTAATACAACATCAACTAATGATTTGGTTAATAAAGTTATTAATACATTTCAAGCTCTTGATCAATATCACTATGTTTTAAAGCCAAATTTCATATTTGTTAGAACTATCAAGCAATAAAAAAAATTACTTTAAATCTAAATTTTAGATAATGCTACAATTCACCTATGAGAAGAAATAGGGAATTCATAGTGCCAACAACAAATAGCTTACAAGCAAAGACAAAAGAGCTTGTATTGAACAAATCAATCCACCTACGAGAGAGGATAAGGGAATTTGTAGAAAACAAGACAATTCTCCTACAAGTATGAGCACGATATAATAGTACTGATTGAGCAAACACCTTCTACGAGTTGTGCTAATTGACGCTTAGAGGAGTCAAAACAAATTAAATGTAATAACTGAAATCTAAAAAGCTATAACGCCACCGGATCCACAACATGTGTGTAAGTGGACAGAAGGTGTTAATAGGCCCTTAAATGAAACTCCGGGTCATTGTTAAATAAAATCACTTGATTAAATGGGTCATATTTAAATATTTTAAAATGCCCCTTATATATTGAATATGATCCATTGAACTAAATATAATTCCTGCATGTGCTCCAATCAACATATTAAAAGTACAAACACCAATGACCGAGAATGTTGCGCAGGGTCAAATGCTACAACCCGCATGTGCTTCAATCGTCATATCTAAGTCTTAAATCAAACGATTCGAGAATACTGCACGGGCTAAATATTCAAGTTTCATCCTCCTCCTTGAAAGGACTGGAGTTGACATGACTTGAAATAACAAAATACCTCCTAAAATCCTTACAAAAAATAAAAGTGACCTCAATAGGCACCCCGATAATGGCCGTGTTGACTGGAAATCTCAACCAGAGGGGTCAAATCTCAAATCAAACAAAAGCTCAAATTTTTGAAATAAAATCTATCATCTAAAAATTCAAAACTAAAAATCATCCGCCTCCCGCAATTATTTGTCGGGGGTGATAAATTTAAAATTAACCTCAGCTCACAAAGAGCAAATGTTGTGTTGGGTATATCACTACGATTCATCCTCAAATAGTCCATTTCCAACAGGGACGTGGCACGTGCCCTCTGATCGGGTGGTTTTGCCGCAAAATGGCACAATTATATTACGATCACGGCCAAAGCCCGTATGTTCCCTAAAGGCGTCAAACCCTTGAGCGATGGATCATAGGGTATATTTGATAGGCATAAAGCCCTCTGTTAGCTAAGGTGGATTCATATATATCCCTTTAGACAAATATCAACCCAGGTCTACAAGGTATTCTTGGACGAAGCAACCCATGGCTGCCGACAAGGTGCCTTCTGTCAGGTTGGGTCGACTACCTCCTCTGACTAAGTAGACTAAGGATCATGACAGCCCGGGACGACGGAACCATGGGATCTTGATCGGGCTCGTCTTCATTCCACCCAACATCAGTTTTAAGTTTGTGGTGATAAACTCTAAATTTCAAATTATCCAAATTCAAAATTTAAACCCTAAAATTTTTGCAATTATATGATAGGTTTTTTAACCTATATAACTACTTTAATGACTAGCCTTAATCGAAAGTTCTCTCCTATTATCGGGAGGGGTAATTAACTATAGGGGCTTGCGTCTATAGGAAACCAGAACTCAGATAAAAAAGTTCTCACTAAATGAGGGCGAAATCTCTGGGTAGTGTCTTATCTAAAACCCAATCTGCCTTCTGAAAATTCCCCCGGAACCTAATCTCGTTAAAACTCTCTATCGTCGTCGTCACACAAACACTTAAAAGAAAAATAGACAGATGATGTAGAGAGGCCGGGATCAAACATTACAAAAATGGAATTTTTCAGAGCCCACACAACATTTAATTGAATCATGTTGGAGAGTGCTAGGATGGATGAAAATGAAGCGTGCTTCGCAGTTTCACATTGCGAGTTCGATATGTGGCGACTCCACCACAGTTTTCCCATAGGAAGTTCACTGTGGGACATTAGACAAGGAAGGGAAATAAGGATCACGACATGGATGGAGAGGCATAGGAGATGCAAGGTGTTGAACATAACTAGCCGAATAAACCCAAGAACAAATTTCTTGGGTAACACATTTCTTGGGTATGAGACCACCACCTGAAACATTTCAGGATACATAACTCGAAAGAAACGGGGCAAAAGAAATACTTATCATTATGCTCCCCCTTATTACAAGTATTAGCTATATATTTATAGACAAATGTAGCAACTTGCTAGGATGAACCCAACACAAGAAAATATTACACTTATATAGCCATACTAACTACCATACAAATTTAATTTGTCATGAAGTGAACAGGGTTAAGTAGCTCCGACGTCGCTGTGCTTTGCAGGGACATCAAGTGGCAAAGCTGTCTTCCGTTTTGGTTTTTTTTTTTTTTTTGGTACCACATTCTTTTTTGCTTAGCTAAACATTACAGCTCTATGCATAATTACATTGTAACTTAATTAAGTCAAATGCTATTGAAGAATGTTTCAACAGTTATTGGGCATGTTGAGTGATAGAATGCCTGAACAGGCATCTTTCATGTTGCCTCTAATAAAGTACTTCAATTAGTTGACTACATAGATTCATCTCCAAATTTGTTAATCCAATTAATAACATCATTTTTATCTTCAGGAAATTGTATCAATATATCCAGCGCTTTCACCACCAACATTGACTCCTGGAGCATCAAATAGGGTTTGTAACGCACTTGCTCTTCTTCAGGTTAGCTGTTTGATTAAGCATATTGCCTGGACCTGTTTATGTTTCTTTCTATAAGATAGTTGTCGCAAAGTCATGAAATAGTGATTTCCTTTTGTCAATTCTAAGCGGTAATTAAGAACTATTTTTTTCTGAATGTGCCTTATTCTCACTTGCATATTTTTGTGTATTTTGATTTCTAACTTTAAATGTTTGAACAAATGCAATGCCGATTTTTTTTATTTGCATGTGGTTGCAGTGAATTGCTTTGAACTTTTTGTGGATGTGATATGCTTTTACCAGTGAAGTGCATTCTAATGATATGGACGTGATGCCTATGCTTTTTTTTTTAGTAGTGTAGACGCCATATTAATTATTTCATTTGTTTTGCTTCTTTACAGTGCTGTGGTGTGTCTGATAGCTAATACATTCTCCATACAGAAATTTCTCTCCAAATCATAAATTTGGAAAACTGGGTTAATGGAGTTTGTTTATATTTTAACATAGTTTACAACAACAACAACAACAAGCCTTTATCATGCTATGTGGGGTTGTATATTTTTAACATGAAAATACATAATAGTTTAATAACATGAAAATACATAATAGTTTTAAAAATTGCACTAAATTTTTGTTGGGTTGCCCACCTAGGCTTTCTAATAATATGTTTTACTTGTTTATTAGTTTTATCATACTTTTGGTCAGTATCGTTGGCCTTGGTGGACTAATGCATTATTTTACTTGTATCACAAATTTTTTCCTTAACAACTATTGTGCTATAATTGCAGTATAACCGATTAGTCTACTATATATGATGCATGAACTCTCTGGAATTTCTCATATATAACTGCGGCCCTTGATGAGTGAATGTATTTCTTTTATAGGAATAAGATCATCAAGCATCTAATGGTACTTATTCTGCTTTGATCTTTTAATACAGTGTGTGGCTTCACATTCAGAAACAAGGATTCTTTTCCTTAATGGTATTCCTCTTGGTCCTGTGTTTAAACAATTTCTTTGTATATAAAGTATTCAATTGATTTTTCAGGTTTTTTTTTTCTTAACTTGTCAGTGGCTGTTACAACTAAGGTTGTTGATTGTGATTCTGGGTTTCCATTATCAAATGCCAACCAAATTTTCTGAGGACAAGCACATAATATCTAAGGAAGTCATAATTAGTAGAGTTTAGCTGATGATCATTATGAGGCTCACTTCATCTATTTGATGTTGGTTTAGCTAATTTTAATTAGCTTCTCATCTTATAGTCAAAGGCTGCATTTGGTGCCAGTTGAAGTTTTGCTAAATGATTTCCAGAGAACACAAACCTGGTTATTTTAACTCTGCCAATCCAACCCCAAAATTTGTTATCTATTCAGATTTTTTCTTCTAATTCCTTGCATGTGGGGTTTTTAGCTTGTCAATTTTTGAATGACTTAGATGAAATCACTGAACTATTAATTAGGTTTATATTTTTTTTTTATTATTATACTTGTTTAAATTAATAGTCTTTGTTTCTCTTATTATTTTGCATAAGCTTTAGAACTTCTAACTTGATAAAAGAGAAATGGCACTATGATAAAATTACAAAGCTTATTACAGGTTTATAATTGTAGTAACAAAAATGCGTTTGCAAATTTCCAGGCCAAACAAAATTGCTAACTTTTAAATAAACTATAACGTCAGTAAATCATAATTTAAATATATTTTAAGCACCATAAATTTATGCTTGAGGCTGTATGCTATCAGAGAACAAAAAAAAAAAAATTCCAATAAGATCTTGAATAGAATTACAGGTTTTCAATAGCTGGATTTTATCTACATACTAGACCAGATTAAAATTTGCACCTTATGTCTATATGTGCAAAAAAAGAGGTGGTTGCTTAAATTGTCACCAACTTTTCCATGCATGTAACTATTTCTGTCTTCTTCTTTTTTTTTTTGTCGAGTAACATAGATTTTTCAGGCCTTTATTGAGAACTCCTTGGAGACAATTATTTGTATTGATGAACTGTTTGTTAAGTTTGATATTCACGGAGCTAAATTTGTTATGCAAGAACTTCATTTCCGTGCTATAGTTTTCTAATGTTTCTGATGTTAGTATGAAGAAAGTTCTTAAAGTTTTTTTTTTAAGATATAAAAAGACTTGAGCACCTTATATCTATAATATATAAAAAAAAAAAACAATCTTTTAAACTATAATATGCTGCGTGCATATTCTGCCTTTGAGTGGATTAAACTCGAGCTAATTTAGTCAACTATAGATTCTGCTTACAAGTTAGATGGAAAAAGTAAAGAGACATCAGACAAGAAATTACAAAAGGAGGTAATCTTTTGCCCAAGATATATCATTGTAATCCTCCAAAGCACTAGCAAAAAAATCCACATCTTAGAAATGTAGAGGAAGTTTTCAATCCGGAATGGTAGAAGCCTTCAACAGTCCATAAAAGCTTGTATGATTACATGCAAACAAGCACAATAGGAGTCGAAATCAGAATTGAGCAATCCGTTTGAACAAAATTGTGAATTTAAGGGAAAAAGGTATTGGTTAACTGCACTGGAGTTATTCTAGTTTAAACATTTGGAGTTAGGTTAGCATCTCTTTTTTTGTCATTTTGGACAGACTTTAGAATTGATAATTGATTTCTATGCTTTGAAAAGACGAATATTTTTTTAAATAATCATTTTCATTGATAGAATGTTTATAAAGTACTTTTTGTTATTGATGTAATGATAGTATGTAGAATTAACAACATAAGACTTAAAATTTAAATTCTTTTGCAGCTCATATACCTTTGTATTTGTATCCTTTCTTAAATACAACCAGCAAAACCAGGCCATTTGAGTATCTAAGGCTTACTAGCTTGGGAGTAATCGGTGCCCTTGTAAAGGTAATTAATTTCATGCATCAAATTCATTTACTTTGTTGAAGAAATGTGTTGACCAATTGATATTTGTAGCTATGATCTCCGGTTTTCTTGAATACAAATCTTGGTTATTATATTTGTTGGGTTTCATTGTCTGCCTAGACTTTTCCTCATTGAGGTTAAGAACCATTTTTTAATTGTTGTTTTATGATCACATTGGCTTAGCATGAACAATATTAGGACATCTACCTTTTTGTGTAACCAGTGTCCTTCACATCCCTATGATCAGATTATTATCTGTTGAATTATCAGTTTGTAATCTTATTATTGCAAGTTTGTGGCAAAACTGCAAAAAAACATTAATTATAAGATCAGTATTATATGGTTAACTTGATTATTATCTCATTCCATCTCATTCCATTGTGGGGGCAGCTTTGAGTTGTTGTTTTTTTAAAATAAATAATTTAAGCTTTTTTTATGCTTTTTTCAGGTTGATGATCCTGAGGTTATCAGCTTTCTTCTTCAAACAGAAATAATCCCTCTGTGCTTGCGGACTATGGAGATGGGTAGCGAACTTTCAAAAACAGTGTGTATTAACTAATATGATTTCTATGTTCCAAAATTGTGGCCAACTGGCCATCATCTACCATTATTGCCAAGGCATCATGCATTTTCTTATGCTAATTTATAGCCTAATTGCATTGGCATCATTTTATGCTTGTGCATAAATCCAAGTTTTAGAATCACTTGAACTTGCATTACCAACAAAGATCTCTAAATGTCCAAATTAATGAATTCCAACATTTCAGTTGATTTTCAATTGTTTAGTTATTGTCTTTTGAAATTTTATATTTAAGATATTATAATGTAAGACATCTTAGGAACTGGGGTTTTCAATACAATTAAATAATGTAATGGATGAAATTTGCTAATTTAGAATTCATAGTTTTAAAGGCCATTATAAGAACTCGTCTTCTTTTGAAATAAATAAAAATATAAAAAGAATGAACACTTAGCATGATTCAAAATCAACGGATAAGCATAACCAAATAAAAGCAATATCAATGATAAGGATTCCTCACGGATATGCACACTTGAAATGACTAAAAATCTCAGGGAATCAATCGTATGCAGCGACTAATGTGTGGCATGATACCCCAACATCAAAATAAATAATAGAAGGAATGATGCCTACGTGGATGATAAAGGATAAACAATGTTAAAAATGCCATTGTTGACTGCCAAAAATAAAACTTTGCTACATTACATGAATTGAATAATATAAACCTAATTAAATTGAATTGATTTTTATCCATAGAAACATAGACACAGCAACTAACCTGATCCCATCAATTAAACCAAACTAACAATGATCTATATTAAATTCAGAGAATTAGAGAGGGAAAATACTTAATTTTATTGCACAAAACTATACCTATGTATAGATTTATATAAGATATCTTAATAAAAAAATAAACAACTACATAATCATGCATAATTGACTTAATATAATCCTTCCTAAATTAGCCACCCAAATATGGAAAGAGATCGGTGTGAACCAGGTGATCTTCCCATAGATCCCCATGCCGACTGTGAGATTAAGGGTCAACTAACCAACAAACAGGGACGACTGAGATATGACACTCCCCCTACCACATATCCTCATGTTGGGGTCAACTATCCTCATGTTCACTCAAGCTGGAGAATACTGATCAGTCATTTTCAACTTAGTAATCAATCATGGAAATGTAGAATTATCAAGTCCCTTGGTAAGAATGTTTACAAGCTGGTCTTTTGATGAGACACGATAGATACATATAAGACTACTATCCAATTTCTCCTTTATGAAATGTCTATCCACTATATAATTGGTTATGTATTGTTAAATCGGATTGTGAGTTATTCTAATTATTGATTTGTTGTCACAGTGTAGCTTTATGGGTCCTTCCCATTTGATTTTTTTTTAGGTCTTCTAGAATCATCTTGATCCATAATTATTCGCATATTCCTAAGGCTATAGCTTTGAACTCTGCTTTTACACTATAGATTGCCACCACATTATGTTTCTTGCTCCTCCATATAATAAGGTTTCCTCTAAGGAATGCGCAGTATCTTGAGGTAGATCATCTATCTACTGGTGGTCCTGCGTAATCTACATCAGTATATACTTTTGGGGTTATTCCACATTCTTTTTTAAAGAGAATCTCTTTTTCTGGATTCCTTTTAAGGAGTGCAGTATTCTGTCTATTGCTTTGGATTTTTCATGAGCTTGCTGACCATGCTTACAACAAAGGTTATTTTTGGTCTGATGTGGTAAAGGTAAATCAATTTTCCCACAAGTCTCTGGTAAGCTCCCCTTTATTTACATTTGTATCCTCTTTAGCTTCTCCCAATTTGAATTTGGTTCCTTTGGTATTGGTGTTGGTTTACAAGCTAGTTTAATTGTTTATTAAAGAACATTAGTAATGTATTTTTATTGTGAAATGAATATTCCTCCGCTATAGTGTGTCATTTCAATTCCAAGGAAATATTTCAACCTACCAAGTTCTTTGATTTCAAATTTCTTAGCAAGATATTTCCTTAGAATCACTTTCTCATTTTCATCATTCCCAGTTAATATGATATCATCTACATAAACTAACAAAATTATGACTCCCCTTGAGTTTGAGTGTTTGAAGCAACGTTTTAAAAGGTGAAATCAGGAATCGAGGCATTGTGGCTAAGTGAGGCGAGGCGTAAGCCTCGAGGCAGATCGAGGCGTAAGCCTCAAAAAATTATAAAAATAAAGCAATTTAAAATTATGAATAATGACCAATGTTTAAAATTGCGTATTCGGGTATTGAGGCATTTTTCATTCGTGAGGCGAGGCGTAAGCCTCAAGGCGTTTTGTGGCGTAAGCCTTAAAATCAAAAGATTGCGTAAACATAAAATGATTAATTTTTTATATACTAATGAGTGAATAATATAAAACATAAAAAAGCATAAAATATGAAGTGAAATAAAAATATCCCAATAATAAGACAACATGAAATATAGTTCAACTCAAAATTCTATCTTTCCCAAATCCCAGTATTCTTTTCATTAACATAGAATTCCAATTTTAAAAAACAAATAACAATGACATATCACATAAGAATTCATAAGTCATCAACACTATCATCACTAAGGGGTTTTTCATTTGAATCATCATTTTGATGAACTGCTCTCTCCCCTTCCTCCTCTCCTATAGAGTCCAATGTCGGGCATTTACTTCAAGATTTATGTAAGTTTTAATATATATAGTGTGAGGCGAGGCGGGCCTCAACCAAGTTGAGGCGCAAGCCTCATAAAAAAAACTCAAGGCGTAAGCATCAAGGCATTTTTTACTGGAATTATGCAAAGGCGGGCCTCAAGGCGAGCCTCATATTGCGCAATTTTAAACCATGATAATGACAAAAATGTCAAAAAATAATAAAATATTACGTCAATTGTAAATTTGATGATTTGTTCTAAGATAACTTTAGTATATTACTGAAAAAGAAGATTTAAAATAAACTCACTTAAAAATAAAACATCTCTTTAGGATCAAGACCCAATGCAGGCTCATCATCACTTTCATTTTTTTTAAAAGAATCTTCATAATTAATGTCAAAGTCATCCTTAAACTCTTCTTCATCTATAATATTTTTTCTTTTATCCCCTATATTAGTTAATATTTCGTTAGCTCTAGAATGAAACAATAATAACATAAAAAAATAATTCATTATATTTAAGAATACATTTGAAATTTTTTGAAGCTCCAATCTCACTTTCTTTCTTTCTTTTATATACATGAGTAGTTGCTTCACTGTCTTCATTGACTTGAGTTTCTCCTTCTACTTCAACTTCAGAAATATCAACATTCTTAAGAGTAACCCATTCATCATCAGATTATAAATCATCAATAAGTAAAGGGTCAATTTCATTAAATGCTTCCTTGCTTCTGTAATTTGAGATGTCTATCTTTCAGTTTTTTGTTAAACATAACATAAACAAGTTTGTTCATTCGATCTGTGGCCAATCGATTTATTCTCTTAGTGTGAATTTGATTGAAGATGCTCCAATTACGCTCACATGCAGAAGCCGAACATGTTAGGCTAAGAACTTTAACTGCAAAAGCTTTCAATTCAGGAACATCATCTCCAAACTAACTCCACCAACGTTCTACATGAAAATGAAAAATATTTTATGAATATTGATTGAAGTATAAGACTTGAACATAAATATTAAAATTAAAATTATAAATATACAAATTATAAACATACCAGGAGATCTTGTTTTGTAGCATGCTTGTGCTGCTCTAAATCTAAACATTCCCTTCTTCAAATGAAATTCCTCAAGTTGATCATTCACTTTGAGGTATTCTTCTTCAAAAATGAGTGTCCATACATGCATACAAACCAGTTTTTCACCTCTTTATCAACATGAAAGTTTTTATCATAATGAAATTGAGTGTTTAAATAGTATGCAGCAGCATGTAAATGTTAGTGTAATTGACGATCCCACTTTTCATCTATAATATCCCATATTTCTTTTTAGGCACTTTCTTGACCTCCCAAATCTTTTGCAATATCTTCTTTAGCCTTATTCATTGCTTCATAAATAAATCTCATAGCCGGGGCCCTCTCACCATCAACCATTCTAAGCACCTTAACTAATGGTGTTGTTGTCTTCAAAGCATAATTTGTACTGCGCAAAAATGAAATCTTTCATAACAATTTTTTTACCTGTTTTTCTTTTTGTTTTTTTGCCCATGAACTTTTATCCCATTCTTCAGAAGCAAACATAGCTTCCAAAGGTTGCCTTAACTACTTGAATCTCTACAATGTTAAATATGCAGTAGCAAATCTCGTAACAGCAGATCTAATAATTTCCTTGTCAGTGAATTTTCTCATCAAATTGAGTACCCAAGAATGATTGTATATGAACTTACTAACGAATTTGGCCTTCAATAAGGCTGATTTATGCTGAGGCAACTGTTCTAACATCTCAAGCATTAAATTAATGCAATGTGCAGCACAAGAAGTCCAATAAAGGTGAGGTCTCTTCTCCATTAACATTCTCTCTGCAGCTTTATATGCACTTGCATTATCAGTAACAACTTGTACTACTAAAGCATCACCCACTTCCTCAACAACTTCATCTAACATTTCAAAAACAATAATTGTGCATCATTTACAAAACTTGAAGCATCCATTGATTTTAGAAAAACTGTTCCATATGAATTGTTGACCAAGAAATTAATAATACTTCTATGTCGAATATCTGACCAACCATCTAACATTATTGTGATTCCTGTTTCAATCCAAGTCTTCTTAACATCATCCACCATTTTTGAAATTGTCTTGACCTCCTCATTCAGCATCCCAGTCCTCAGTTCATACATGCTGGGAAGTTGTAGTCCTCTTCCATAGCTTCCAAATTAATCGTAACATATTAATCCATGAAGGACTCCTAACAACATTAAATGGAATCCCATTTTTATAGATGAATCTGGCGATATCCAAACAAACCCTATTCCTGAGTTCTTTTGAGCAGCAGTAGGAGGCTGAAGATCCTGAGTGTTTGTGTTATCCTCGTCATCAATATTTATCATAAATCTATCAATAAGACCTCGAGTGCCTGGGTTAAAAGAAACTAGATGGCTTCCACTACTAGAACCTTCATGCTGTGATCCATAATAAGAAGAGTTTCCTATAATCTCTTCCATATTTCTTTGTGTAATCTCTTTTGTGGTGGCAAACTTCTTTAAATAATCTGTACATTCCTTTTTCACCTCATCAGGTACTTTTGCACATGATCCCACATTGACATGAGTACATGCTAGATGATCCTTCAACCTCTTAACGCCACCAGTTATGTGTTTCTCACATAAATGTACTAGTCTGCCGGGGGTCCAAGGGGGCGCTGCCCCCTGGCGGGGTTCGACCTAGTGGTACCGAGCACGTACCTAGTGGTACTGAGCATGTACCACTCAATACCGAGCATATACTTGCTCGGTACCGAGCGGTGCTGGCTCGGTACCGAGTATGTACCTAGCAGTACCGAGCATGTACTGAGCGGTACCGAGCTTGTACCTGCTCGGTACCGAGCATGTACTAAGCGGACGAATGAAAGAAAGCCGAAGGAGTTATTCAAGCTTTCGTTAATGCACCTCAAAGTCAAGGCCACAACACCACTCACCTGCTCTTCCGACCTAATCGAGGCCTGAACGTTTCCTGCACTCACAACTTCGGCTTCGTTTCCTACTTTCAAAATCGTTATTGCTTTTGGATTCGTTTTCTGCGTCGCCTCCTTCTGACTTCATCTCCTGCACTCACGGCGTCGTCTCTTTCCCTCACGGCTTCGCCTCTAGTTCGCCTTTCAATTCTCACAGGAAGCCCTAATCCTATACGCGAATACACACACGAATCGGCTGCGTTCTATTTACATATATACCGAAGAAAAAATTTCGAGGCGGTGCCTCATACTGCCTCGAGGCGTTACGCTCTAATGCGTAAGCCTTGTGCGAAAAAATCGTAGGTTTCGCTGGATGTTCGAGGCGTAAGCCCTGATACGCATGACTTCCGCCTCGACTTGAGGCGCGACTCAATGCGGACGCCTCGTCCGCTTTTTTAATGGTTGTTTTGAAGAATAGTGTATGGTCCCCTTGGCTCTATCGATATCCATTGAGTAGTATAACTTTTGACAATCTTCCAAACCAAGCTATTGGTAACTGCTTAAGCCCATTTAGAGCCTTTTTTAACTTTCACAATTTATCACCCCCAGACTTTTCCTTGAATCCTGGTGGAATCTTCATAAATATTTTTCTTACTCTAAGTCTCCGTGTAAGAATGCATTTTTGACATCAAACTGTTCCAGCTGCCAGTTATAATTAGCTGCTATTGAGAGCAGGATCATCACAACGTTCATCTTGGTCACATGTGCAAAAAGTTTTCTAGTAGCAGTATCGTACGTCTGATTGTACCCTTTCGCTACCAGTTTTTCCTTGTACATTTCAATGCGGGGCCGTGGGCTTTGTATTTTACAGATAACACCAATTTGCAATCGATTGGTCTTTTGCCTATTGATAGGTCGATGATCTCCTAGATATTATTTTTCTATAGGACCTGCATTTCATCATTCATGACATTTTTTTCAATTCTTATCAGATGAGGCCTCAGAAATATTATTAGGGATATGAATATCATTTAATATAACTAGGAAATTCTTGTGTAAAGGTGAGAAATTATGAAAGGATACAAAGTTTGATACGGGGCACACATGAGGTTTTTTAGGTGAACTTATATTTACCTCAATTTCAGGAGACAGTTCAAAATCTTGGATCTGCTCTGGATTATAATTAGGATTTGTACGTCTGGAATATACATTTCCAAATGTCATGTTATCCATAATAGCTTTGTCCGCAATTTCGTTGGCTTTGGTTTCAGGTTTAAGTGGATCTATTTGAGGTGGAGCTGGAAGGTCAAGGGAAGGCAAGCTCACTTTCCTCATCTTCCTCAATTTCAGTCTCCCTTGAAGCTAAGGTTGGAGAAATAGGATTTATATTCGTTAAAAGTGACATCAATGTATACAAGTGTTTTCTTGGTGGTGGGATGATAATACTTATAATCTCAGTGGGTGGATGAATATCTAACAAAGATACATTGAGTGCTCTTGGATATAATTTTTCTCTATTTTGGTTATTGATAAATCATCAAAAAATTATCTTGATTGAGCTCGAATCTCGATGCAAAATCAAGTTGGAAGCTCCCGAAATTAAAATTGGGACCATCCGAACTCCAATTTCAGCAAACTTATAGTCGAACTGATCGTCTTGAAAATATAAACCCAACGACACCAAATCCAACCCAAATCGAGCCCAAATGGATCCAGATCAAGGGTTAGAAACACTGTTAGAAGGTTCGAACCACAATTTAGATTACCAAACGTTTTCCAAACATAACGCGATTATAGTCGAATCGAGCGTCTCGACGAGATGAATCCAATGAGCCCAAGATCAACGAATTCTGACATCACTAAGACATTCAAATGTCCATCAAACGGTCCATGATCAAGGGATTCAACATCGGCCATCCATCCAACCACTCCCCATTTACCCTTGATCTTTCACCTATTTATGGGCCATGACACTCTAGAAATCTATAAATAGACCCCTCATTTCTCTTGAAAGGGGACCGAAGCAAGAAGAGAAGAAGAAAGAAGAGAAGGAAGAAGCTCCTCGACCATCGCCTGAGTTCGCCGGACCACCACCTGAGGCCCTCGTCTTTGTCGAACCACTACTTGAAGCCCTCGCCTTCGCTGGACCACCACCTAAGTCCCTCGCTGGACCACCACCTGAGGCCCTCGCCTTTGTCGAATCACTACTTGAAGCCCTCACCTTAGCCGGGCCACCACTTGAGGCCATTGCCTTCGTCAGACCACCACGTGAGGCCCTCACCTTCGCTGGAACACCACTTGAGGCCCTAAACTCTGACAAACCATCAACTGGTGCTAGAATTCTTCCAAGTCACTGTCGGACTACTAACTGACGCCCTAACTTCGAAGTGACGCCAGATTTAATACTAGAATTCAACCATACAGTTGACATTTATAATCTGATTGCCATCTGGGACGAGTCAACCCACTGTACTCAACTCAAATTCTAGTGAAATCTTTTCAACTGGGCTAGGCCCCGTGGTTTTTCCCCTTTCTAGGTTTTCCACATAAAAAATCTTGTGTTCTCTGTATGTGAGCTGGATATCTGTGCAACGCTAAGATGTAAAATTACAACTCTATCGCCGCGTATATTCTAGCCCGCAACAGTTATAAATGTGAACATTGGCAGCACTCCCAAAAATTTTCGGTGTGAGGTTGTTATGAGTTTGGAAATTAGGGTAAAAAGATGATAGAATATCTATTGTGTTTTTAGTCTTAAGATTTTTTAAGGTAGTCAATTTATGAGATATGTGGCAGTTAGAAAGGATTTGGGTACATTATGGTGAAACATAAGTGTTTGGGTGGAGGCAAGAAGGTGATAATTTCTTCTTTTCTACTACTCAATTTTGTTGTGTGGGGTGTGAATGCAAGAAGACTCATGAATGATACTTTCTTTTTGAAAATAAGAGGATAGGGTTTGATTAAACTAGACTTTGGCAATGTCGAAACAAGATTTTCCTTATTTTCACCCTGAATTGGTTCTTGATCATGGTGTGACAACTATGTAGGATAGTGTTAGCATCAGATTTATTTTTTATGAGAAAGATCAAAGAGACTTAATGAAGAATACAAACCATCGGACCCCTGAAATATTAGGAATTTTTTAGGGTACTTATATATCATTATGAATAAGGTAGAAGGGAGTATGACATCTCTCATTTGTATTTGAAAAAGAAATTCATTTATTTTTTTGGCTAACTCTTAGGTTTCATAATGAAAAGATTCATTTTTCAGCTCATAAAAAAGTTGTTGGATGTATATTTTTTAAGACATCAAAAGATTGGTGTTTTAATCTAATATGATGAAGCCGAATAGTAGATTTTTTATTAGATAGGGATAACACAGAATAGTCATTATTGATAATAGTGAATTTGCTTAGCTCTTCCAGATAGTATAATCCATTTTTCTCCCTAGCTAGACCAATCTTTTTCCCTGATCCCTATTTTTGAAATAAACAATATATAAGATTAAACAGGACTTAGCAATTTTGGTCACTGGTAAGTTTTTGTATGAATATTAGGTTTGTGGATAATTAAGGTATGTTGACCATATTTTTTAGAGTGAGAGAGGGAGATAAGGATATGTCTCCTTGGCATGCTACTATGGTTAGAGAATCATTAACAATGATGATTTTTTTATCACTTGGGCAAGGATTGTTGTTGATAAAGTGGATAATGGAGCGTGTCATGTGGTATGTAGCTCATCAGTCAATGATACATAAACCTTTGCAATGATTTATAGAGATACTTAATCTGATGGATATGTAAAACTTACCTGAAAGTTCAAGAGAAGGTGCAAGTGGTTTTTAATTTTATACCAAGAGTTGTTTTTATCTTATTAATATTTCTTTGTTGAGCTCTCTATAGCTGAATTACTTTTTTAGGTTGGGCAGACTTGCTATAGTGTTAGCTCATAGATGTCAATGTGCAAAAAATAGCGCGCGCCATGGCGCACGGCGGCACAAACTTTTAAAATGGTGCGCGCTATTTGCGCCACATATGCGCCATGGCGCATGGCGCACGACGCAAAATAACGCGCGCCATTTGTTTTAAAATTTTCTTAATGTATTTATAAATATTTTTTATATTTTTTTTTAAAATTTTAAGATGATATATTTTCTAATTTTTTAAATATATTAAAGGTATTAAGATAAATGTTAGATTACATATTATTATCTTCTTAATGCTATTTGCTTTCTTTTAAATATATTTTAGTTGTATGAAGATTGACTACTTATTGGACTTGAAATTATGTTGGATTGTTATTTATTTGTATTGTCAATGTTTGCTTGTTGTTATGATAGTTTGTTTTTTCAATTTAATGATATTTCATATATTCATGCTTATTATTTTACAATTCTTTTATAATTTGCGCCATGTTTAAAATGGCACGTGCCCGCGCTGTGCGCTATGCACCATGGCTCAAATATGACCTTTGCGCCATGGTGTGTCATTCGCCGTTAACAAGTATGTGTTAGCTTGTGATATCACTATTTGGCCACTTTTTTTTATTTCACTCCTTGAGGGTTTTTCATGTAACTTCTAGTAGGTCTTTTTTGTGTCTTGATTTCTTGCAATAGCTGCACCAAAGGGAATATTTGTATTTAAGTTTTGAGGAATCCTTACCTCTTTCCTTCCATATCGCCTCTTTGGTTGTCACAATTGCTAAACCATCAATAACCTTTGGTTCCAGTATTACCCCTCATTGACAGGCCTCAGCACGAATGAGATAGATTATCTCATTCAGTGAAAGTGTCTCCTCTTTGTCAAGGATCTAGACTCTAACCTAGTTAAACTTTGTATTTAATCATGCAAGAAAGTGGTACTCTATCTTCTCAATCAAGCTTTTTAGGATAGCGGCATCTTCTAGACTTTTGGTTTCTATGCATCTGTAGTAATTAAATTTTTGCCACAAGCCTTGAAGGAGAGTGACATATTCAGTTACAGTCTTGCTTCCCTGTTTTATGCTTCATATATTGACTGTAATTTCGAAGATTTGAGAAGCATCCCGAGCTTTTAAAAATGTTTTCCTAGCGGCATCCCATATGTTCTTTGCAGTAGATAGGAACATAAAAGTTTCACTAATTTCTGGAGTCATGAATTTCCACAACCATGACATGATGATAGAGTCCGCTTCATTCCATGCTGGGAGCAGAAGACGCAAAGCCCTCAAGTGGAAAAATGAAGGTCGGTGGTGGGACTATAGAGAAAGTTGATTATGTATCATTAGGCTCTGATATCATGTTAAATTCAGAGAATTAGAGAGGAAAAAGACTTAATTTTATTGTATAAAAACTATCCCTATTTATAGATCTATACAAGATATTTTGATAAAGAAATAAATAACCATAGAATAATACATAATTGCCCTAATATAATTCTTCCTAAATAAGCCACCCAAATAAGGAAGGAAATTGGCGTGATCCAGGTTAGCCTCCCACAGATCCCCATTATTAGTTGTGGGATCAAAGGTCAAGGGACGACTGGGATTTAACACTCCCGCTCCCACGAATCCTCATTTGGCCGCGGGATCAAGGGTCAAGAGACGGTTGAAATTTAACAATATCAATCTAGATTAAAGGAAATCAAAACTAGTGAAACACTCAAATCTAATCACAACAATCATCATTTCTATTATACAATCTAAGAGTGGTATAAGAAATTGATATTTGATGGTAATTTGTTATTTGTTTGACTATCTGTTGACTGATAAAAAAGAGAGTAGTAAAATGAAATAAAAAATACATCAGAGAGATATATCTCTTCGTGGATTCGATCAGGTCCCACTATTGGCAGTTGGTCACCAAACAATGTGATGCTTTCACTCCCCATAACTCCTTAGAAACAATCTAAGCAGATAAAAAGAGTAAGGAAGCGGAAGAAAAAACTTATGCTCTTTTCTTACTCTGTCGTTTCTATTCGACTTCGTTGCTTCGCAAGAGTCTCGGGTTCGCCTTTCATCTTCTCATTTTGTCATCGTTGTTTGGCTTCATTACTTCAGAGGAGGCGGAGAGATTGCACGATCACTTCTTCGAATCCTCTGTTGCCGTTCGACTTCACCCCTCCAACCCCTCCATTGTCGTCCGACTTCGTTCCTTCACAGGGGGAGTGGAAATCATACGAGTTGCTCCTCCTACTCGTTATTGTCGTTCTATCCCGTCACTTCACGGGAGGAATAGAGATTGCACGAGTCGCTTCTTCTGCCCCGTCGTAGTTGTTCGGCATCGTTGCTTCGCAGGAGGTGTAAAAGATTGCATGCGTCACTTCCTTCGGGTTGTTCGACGTCGGCTCCTCTGTTGTCGTTCGCTTTCGCCCCTTCGGCTCGCTTAGTTGCTGTCTGGTTTCGTCACAGGAGGTATAGAAATTACATGAGTGATTCTTCTCCGTTGAGCCCAAGTGCCCGATTCCGACCCGACGGCCCCCTTCTCTCCTTCTCTTTGTTACATCATATATTATATATTATAATATAATGTTATATATTATATTATATAATATTAAAATAATACTATATTGTTGCATATCTAAAAAAAAAGAAAGAAATAAAAAAAAGAGAAAAGAAAGATTCTTGTATACAGATGTCGAAGACCCGCACCATCGATTTTAGATCTGGGTAGGCGGATGATTTTAAAATTTGAAGACCCCGGGCTGTTGTATCTTAGGTCCGGCCGGGATGGTTTAAAATTCGAAGACCCTCGCTGTGATATTAGATCCGGACGGATTGTTTTAAATTTGAAGCTTCCACGCTATTGATCTTAGATCTAGGCGGGATGAAACAGAATTCGAAGACCCCACACAGTCGATTTTAGATCCTGGTGGGATGGTTTTAACTCGAAGACTCTGCGCAGTTGACCATAGGTCAGGGTAGAAAGAAATTTCGGCAAATGCTACCCCGGTTTCTTCTTCAATGGGGAGGTGACTCCGGGAGGTTGTCGAAATTTCCTCAAAATCCAGAGGGAAATTCAATTAGAATATTGATTCAACTAAAATGTTAAAATTGACTTTTAAATATTAATTAACTAATTTAGTTAATTAAGATTTAATAAAAATTAATTTGATTAAGATTAATCAAAATAATTAATTAATTGAGATATTCAAAGTCTCTTATATCGTCAAATGTGGGAGCGGAGAACCTATAAACACTCATTTTTCTCTAGTCCCTCTAAATCTAAATATTTCCTTCTTTTAAATATCTTTGCAATCATCATTAGGATTAAGCTTATTTGAATAGTCATTAAGAGCCTATTACTAAAATGTTTTATAAGAATAAGGAGGCAAACATATTCTTCCATTACTTTTACCCTACTTATTATTCTCTCTCAAATGTCATCCTGCATGAATGAGAGCTACATGAATGTTATCATTTCATTACGAAGACTATTTTGAAAAGCCTCGAATATCTTTAAATGAGATTGTTTCGACCGTCTCTAAATGAGATATATTTTTAAGAAATTCTAATGCAAGTAACATTAAGTGAAAGATTTTGAATTGTTGTGATATTTCAAATGCTATTCCTCTTGAAATGTTAGAAATCTCTAACTATGAAAACATCACCTCTCTCCCTCTAGTTATTGAGGTAGCAAAGATTGTGTTAAATCATTTCAAAACTAATTTAATTACATAAAATTCAGGAGCTATTTAAAATATAAGAGCATTTTAAATTTGAGAGAATTTTAAATTCAAAAAATTTTTAAAATCCGAGAGTTATTAAAAAAAAATGATAGCAGTGGAATTTAGAATTTGTTTATTGCTTAATTTTTTAATTAATCAAATGAGATCTTAAAATAAAAAATTGCAATAAATAAGAGAAGGGGGGGGGGGGGGGAAGAGAGAAGTTTCCATTAAATAGCATATGCAACATTGATTGCCAACTCTCCAAAACTCTCAAACTCCCCAAATCCTTTATACAAGTTGCTCTCAAACTCTTAAACTCTTCAATAACAATACAAACAACTCAACACACTCAATTTGAACTCCTCTGCATGCTCTCCAAAGCTCCCATGTACGAGCTCCTACAGTTTCTGGTGGGCTCTTTCCTTTGCAACTGCAAGTTCCGGCTACTGCAACTACTGGTTAGGAACACCTACAAATAAACAAATGAAGAGTCATTACATCATAAATAAATTGAATGAATGCGAATAAATTTAAGCTACTGCGGGTAGAACAGAGTACTGGAAATCAAGAAAAGCTTAGTACGAAAAAGTTAGTAGAGCAACAGTGCTAAAAAAATGAGTAGAGTAGTGGACTACTGTAGTAGAAAAAAGACTACGAGCATAGAACAACTAAAATACTAACGCCAGTGTCAAAACTCCGATCATAAACTTAAATGAACTCAAACAAGTACATAACAAATCTCCAAAAATTGTATAAGCAACTACTTTCTATTTAAACAATCAAATTTAAACCCATTGGCAACCTTGTTTATAAGAACTTGGTTGTAAGACCTATTATCCGACAACTTTCGAGGGAAAAGTCATAAGTCCGACCTTAGGATAAAGTTTTAGGTAAAATTTACCTAACCCTTAACCCCCAATTAAAACGCCAGTCACTTCTAATAGAAGTTGTAAGTCTGACATATGAGGGAAATGTTTATGTGATAATACAACCCTAGACCCCTCACTTGGGCATCTTAGTCTATAGGGCTAGGTTGTAAGACCCATCACTCGGGCCACTTAGCTTACAAGGCTAGGTTGTAAGACCCATCATTAGGCAACTTCCAAGGAAGCAATAAGACCTATCCAACTGAAATCTTTAGGCTACCTTTAGTAGAGGTCGTAGGTCCCTACCCAAATCTAATCATATGAACAACTCTTGTTGAAAAATCAAGGCAAGAACCTCAAGAGAGAATTTCATCTTTAAATAATGTTTTGAAATACAATAATTATGATTCCTTTGTTGAAAGCATGTGGAATTTATATCGTAGGATTTTCTACCCAAGTAATTAAAGCCTTTGGGCATCCTAGCCTCTAGGGTTAGGTTGTAAGACCCACTAGCGAGCTACTTCTAAGTGAAGTCGTAAGTCTCACGTTTTAGGAAAATTGTTAAATAAATAATAATGATCCTAAGCCCCAAACAATTTAATTTTAACCTATGGGCATCTTTGTCTAAAAGATTAAGTTTGTAAGACCCGCTTTTCAGGCCACGTTCTAAGGGAAGCCATAAGTCCTACCCAAATAATTAAAATTCTCAGGTAGCCTCACTATAGAGTTAGGTTGTAAGACCCATTATTGAGCAACTCATAAATAGAGTAATAAGCCCCATCCTAAATTAACTACTTCGGTTACTTTCTACGAAAGCCGTAAATCTCAATCTAAATCTAAATAGTTGGGCTACTTCCTAAAGAAGTCATAAGACCCGCTCCAATCCAAACTCTGGGATTATTTCTAAACAAAATTATAAATCCTAAACTAAATTAATTTTTGGGTATTCTAATAGATGTAAACCCCAAAACACCCAATAAAATTAAAACCCACATTCAACCACTTTTGTCAACTCGGGATCCCTAAGAGGAGACAACCCATGACTGCTAATCAGATTCCCTGGACACTACAATCAATGATTGTTAGTATTGGTAGATTGGAACTACGGTATACCCGGGATGACGGAACCATGGGATCTTGATCGGGTTTACCTTCATTTTCCCCACAATTGAGACTAAACTACCTAAAAAATTTATTCATCCTTAATCGAGAGTTCTCTCTTATATGTTAAGAGGGGTAATTAGCTATGAGTGCTTGCGCTCATGGGAAGTAAGAACCCCAGATCTAATTAAATCATGATACTACCCTCATGGGAAAATCTGGTTAATTTCAATCCGACTTAAGAGAAATGGAATCCTACGGCTGCAAAGCGGGATTCATGCATTCGTGCCGCTTTTCTTGAGCCAACACTATCCACATGTATGCCAACTGCCATTGTAATTGCTTGTAAAGTAGGAACAACATATGGACTCATTCTTTTTTTTAATAAATCCTTTAGCAGTCCTATCAACCTATCATTTATGGTTAGCATATTTTGTTGGATTCATCATGTAATATGGCAAGTTATGCAATGATGATCAATAAATTAAATCAACTGCATGCTATATGCCCTAAAATGGTTGTAATTTATTAGAAATTTCATTAGAACATATATGTTTAAAATTAAATAACACTTGACTAGAATGCTTAGACTTCGTCACATTTTTAAGAAGATGTCATTAAGTTCAATAGCCACTAAAGCATAAATTAAACTCTACTTTTAACTCTTTCACATGCATTTAATTCAATAGAGTTTTAGTTTATTCGGATCATGCAATTGATAATTTTTTTTTAATTACCCTTCTCAAATTATCTCTTAAACACATAATTATCTTATTTCCAACCTTAGTCAAGTCCAAATCATACAACCATGGTCTATCCAAAATAACATGTGCAACATCCATGGGTAGAACATCAAATCAATAATTGTTAGTATAGATAACAAGTTGAATGGTTAGTAATATATATTTTTTATCGTAGAAATAACAGTCAAAATGATGTTAGCATGGAATGGTAACGAAAAAGCTTTGTGAAAGATCCGCCATTAGCATATGAAGATCAAATTTTGCTACAGGTTGGGTTTGAATAACCCAACAACAGATTAACCATTCCAGCATCGAACCAACAATAGGGTTAATCCAGATTAGAAGCAAACCAAATCAGAAAAGAAATAATAATAGAGAGCACATCGTGTTGTGGCATTATCCTCAGTGCCATATTTTCTAAAAACTAAAATTGACAGAACTACAAATAAAATAATTAAGCACTCATTGAATCATCAAATTACTAATTTACTTGACATTTTCAACTAAGTGTAGACTTGCAGATCTTCATTAAATAATTCATGGTTTGTTGTGCTCCAATTTCATTGATATAAACTAGTAAAAAACTATTTTGAAAATTAGTCACTTTGTAGTTCTAGATCGTTCTAGGTAACTACAATTATTTATGAACGATTGCAGCAGTTAACTTATCAATTAAGACAAAATTAAACCTAACACCATGGTTGAATGTTTTCATGCTCGGCATTCTAGACGTCTTGGAATATATATATATATATATATATATTGGTTGAATATATATATATATATATTGTTTGAATCATGTTTTAATTGGTTTTAAAGGTGAATCTCTTATATTTATGTTCTTAAATGATGGCAAAATAATTAACGCTTATAAGAAAAGTTATAGATGAAATTTCAATACTTGTTAACTTGTGAAAATTAGTTTTTTGTGTGGACATTCTAGTTATGTCCTCAGTTAGATTTGAATGGTCATCAAAGCAATAGCCATTTTAAGCTATGGAGTGTGAGTCTTCATTGCACCCGCATAGCCACTTTCTCTTTACCATGCTCTTAAATGGTATAATTTTTTTGGTTTTCATCCTTGACATTGAAGTACTTGGGTTTTCATTGTGAAAATGCTTTCTATTTATGCCTTGTAGAAAGAAGATAAAAAAGTTTTTTTTGACCCGAACAACATTTTATGTTTTAGATGTCATTGATTCCATCAACCGTTTTTTTTTTTTTTATTTATTTATTTTAAATGTTTATGGATATTCTTTATCATAAACTTTGAACCTAAAAGTCTTGCACATCTTTCCCATGCTTGAGGTTTACATATTTGTAAATCACGATCGAATCTATGTAAGCATTGGTTTATACATTCCTCTTAGTTTCGACTTTAGGGATAAATTTTTTCACTATCTTTTTTCGAGAACCACCTAAAGTTCCAGCTAAAAAAGTGAAATGATTTTTCATTTTTTCCATTGAAGTAATGAGTATCTGTCTATTAGGTGGAAAACTTTGGTAAATCCACTTGAGTGGCAATATCGAAGACTCCTCATGAAGCCAATTCCACCATGCTCCTTTTATGAATTAATTTAAGTGACTTGACTTATCCAATATGCATGGTATCACCACAAATGAGGAGGATAACAATTTGTACCAATCACTTGAGCTTATTTCAAACCATTTGCCTAATAACATTTTTTGGGGCAAGATTTACTGATTTGCCACTATGATTGGTTATCTTGAGACTTTGAGATGAAAAACTTCAAATACAAACTTCCATTAAAAAGGCAAGATTTTATCTGAATGATCATCCAATGCCAATTTCTATGCAATCTCGAGTCTTATTTTCCCTTTCCTTTTTGTGCTACTCGGGTTTTTGATGAGTTATAGTTCTCTTCTTTTAATAATTTATAGATTTAGTATAGCTTAACCACACATATTCAAGAAACTTTCGTTAATTACATGAAACTCTCCTTAATTACATATTTCTTTGGGTTAATACTATCAAATTAGTTCCTATGGTTATATGTTAGCTTAATTTCATTGTAGGTTGCAACTTTTATTGTTCAAAAAAATTCTTCTGGATGATGTTGGGCTGCGGTATATCTGTGCTACAGCTGAGAGGTTTTTTGCCGTTGGAACAGTGCTGGCAAACATGGTTGTATTACTTGCTGAACAACCATCTACTAGGCTGCTCAAGCATATAATTCGTTGTTACCTAAGGCTTTCAGAAAATCCAAGGTTTGCATATGCCAATATTTTTCTATTACCATGCTTTACAATATTTTCATGGAATATCTGACTCGAGGAATTTTCTTGCTTCTAAAAATTACAGAGCATGTGAAGCTTTGCAGAATTGCATTCCAGAAATGCTGAAGGATGGAACTTTCAACAATTGTCTTAGAGTAAGTAGTTCTTAATTTATAACTTGCCAGGTTCTATTGACCTCTTAGCTTGGTAATATTTGGTTTCAGTCCATAGCTTTCTATTAATGCCTTAGGCTTCATATGGCTGGGCTTTCTGCATAACAAAAACTGTTTGGCGCATCACGGGTTTGGCTTTTCTTTTTGGTTTTCCTTTTGTGAGAAGCAAGTGGATGTTGTTTGAAAAGCTGGTACCATGTGGCATCCTAAGTAGCCACACCTGCCAAAACGCCCTCAGATTAAGGGGTTATTTGGATACAGGATTTATGCAAGAGTTGAGTATGATTTATGGTAAATTCTACCAAATAGAATTTGAGAAGAAGGTAAATCTCATGGCAAGATAAATCCACCGTTTCCATCTTTTTTCCATAAATCCCAAATTTATTAAATCTGGAAGTTCAGTGGATTTACGGGATTTGTCCAAAGAAGAAAGCGGAAGGGAGAAAGATGGTTGCCTTTGTAGCGAATGAGCTTCCGTCGCCACTTTTGATCCAACATGAAGATTGTCGTCAAACTGTTGTGACTGCCTATCTGACATGAAGGGTGTCCTCGAAGGAGGCGAAGAAGCTTTTTTGTAATTCATTCTAAACTCTAAGAGACGCAAAGCAGGTGAAGTTGAACAACAACAAAGAATTTAGAAGAGGAAAAGCAAACCCTAATCGAATAGTGACATGCGAGCTCCCGTTGTTACTTTTGATCCAACAAAGAATAGCGTGTTAGTAATAGAATACTTAAATGATTAATTAGATAATTAATAGTATAACTACTAATTAAAAATTTTATATTAAAATAATATTAATATAATTAATTAGTAATATAAGTAAGAATTAAATAATTAATAATTGTAGGTAATAATTAAATAATTAATTAGATAATTATCAATATAGTTGATAATCAAATACTTATTAAAATAATATCTAGATAAGTAATTAGATAATTAGTATTATAATTAGTAATTAAATTATGTGTTTAGTTATTTGATAATTAAACTAACTTCTAATTATATTATTTGTAATTGTATTATGTTGAAGGTAATTAAAATTAGAATTAATATGTAACTTGTGTTTTAAAATACAAATTAAACTTTGAGTTTTTAATGAACTAACCACCTTAAATCTTAGATTACATTGTCAAATAGTTTTACAGGATTTAACAAGATTTAATAGCTATCTTACCAAATAATTTTTAGGATTCAACTTTAGTAGCATTTACTAAATCTGAATTTATAGGATTTTCTAAATCTTATTAAAGTTAAATCCTTTTTGTATCCAACTAAGTGCTAACCCATTATTTCAATTTCCTAAAATAATTGATTTTATTGGTTTTCTAGGCTTTTTCTTTTTGAAATGCATCTTTGTTTGGAGGCCTCTCATAAGCCAAAACATAAAAGCATAATTCTTACACATGACAGCTATTAAGATCTTGATTGCATTGACAGGAAAGGACCTTAACTTTCTTCCTAAAAGTAGCTATATCATGCCAATTGAAAATTCAATTTATTGTAATTTGGACTCTGTCTCACATGGTTTGATGGACAATGGATGCCTCAAGATTTAATAACCCCAATAATTGGCTTTTTTAGTTGAGATTACATTAGCCTAATAAGTTTGATTGAAGAGGACATAACAATTTTGGGTTATAGTAAGACTATTATAAATGTTAAATTTATTAGAAACTGGGGAATATATAATATATCTAAAAGAGTAAGATTTCAAGAAGGGCGTGCAATGCTTTTTCCATAAATAGAGGATGGAGAACTATCGACAATATTGACAGGTGACAAGGGAGACATGTGCAATGAGAAAAATAACTATCAATTTTGTCATGTTTGAACATGCTGTTGAATTTAAAACCCAGAACATACTAGCAGTGGCAACACAACAAAGCTTGAGGAAGAGATGACCTATGAAATTGAACTCATCTTGAGGGATGGTAACAAAGCTAAAAACTAGATGAATGCAGTCCATGGAGTTATCTTTGGTGGTAATGATTAGTGTGGTGTAGGATTTTGTGACACATTTTTAGAAGAGAATATGAGTGACATGGATTACATGTGGTTAACTTAGATATGACAACAATCCCCACAAAATCAATGTGGGATAATAGATGTCTACTTGAATTTATAATATTATTGAACGTAAGTGAACTAGTTAAAATTTTGTTGCTAAGAAATTGCGAGTGTCACAAGAGGGGTGCGATCGATCTATCAAAGAGAGAGTAATATGAATCGAATGCTTTTTGTAAAGTGCCAAATGAGAATTGTGCTAATGAATGCATTGATGAGATACTTGAACAAATGTATTAATAGGAGTGTTGATGGGGAGTCTATCAATGGGAAGAAGGGAGATCATAGAGATGCATATATTAGTTTGGAGAGTAGGGGTTATTTTTAGATGCAAGGAAATTATACGTAACAAGCATCAAATGTCTAGGAGGTGCTTGATTACGAACCACATCCAACAGATGCTCTATGAGAGAAAGTAGAAGTGGCTATCACTTGTGTGGCTATTTTGGTTGTCTTTATTATGTGAGTGACAACCTAAAAAGAGTATAGATCTGAAGGAAATGAGATTGGAAGATCAAATTGAAAAAGGAATCTCTGTAGGTTCCTAAATGACATTCCTAAATGACATGGCCGAGGTAAGATGGGGAATAAGAGGAATACGTTGTGATGCCCCAAAATCTATAATTAGAAAAATTATTTATTTCATCTCTTAATTAATATGTCAGAGCTTTTAATAACTCTTTAATGTAAAAAAATCCAATGAAAATAATTATAAATCATATAAATCAAAATATTTTTATATTCATTCATCAAAATATAATTTACAATAGTCAGGAGGTTAGTCAATTCATCATTTTATCATTCTAGGCTCCTAACTAAAAAAAAAAAAAACCAAAAAATATAGAAGATAAAATTAAACCTGAATTATGATCAATCTTTCCCTACTGGATCCTGACCCCTTCTTGAATTGAAAACATGTAAAAATCACAAAGTGAGCTAATAGCTCAGTAAGTTAGTAGAACCTAGAACTCCAATTAATGGAAGACAATAGATAGCAATTTGCATGCAATCATTCAACTCATATCAGTATGAACATATAACTATAAAAGATGTAACAGCCAATTTAAATAATGTCATCTCATATGAACAATGAAAAAAAAAAAAAATATATATATATATATATATATAAGCAAATGTAATTCATAAACAATGATCAATAGCCATATAAAGGGTTATTAGATTTTGTCATTCATATACTCATGCCAAGTGTAATGTAATGGGTCTATCATGAATCTGTACATGCCTATAAAATATGCCCTTTCTATCTCAATTTATATGTTATCGCATATGTATTAGTATACCTGTCATAAAATGATATAAAACTAGTGTTTTGTATCTTATTTATGTATGTTGTACAATATCAATGCATGTGTATATCCAATGTTTAAAATTGCGTATTCGGGTATTGAGGCGTTTCTCATTCGTGAGGTGAGGCGTAAGCCTCAAAATCAAAAGATTGCGTAAACATAAAATTATAAATTTTTTATATACTAATGAGTGAATAATATAAAACATAAAAAATCATAAGATATGAAGTGAAATCAAAATATCTCAATAATAAGACAACATGAAATATAATTCAACTCAAAATTCTATCTTTCCCAAATCCCAATATTCTTTTCATTAACATATAATTCCAATTTTCAAAAATAAATAGCAATGACATATCACTACTCCTAAGTCATCAACACTGTCATCACTAAGGGGTTCTTCATTTGAATCATCATTATGGTGAACTGCTCTCTCCCCTGCCTCCTTTCCTATAGAGTCCAATGTCGGGCATTTACTTCTAGATTTATGTAAGTTTTAATATATATAGCGTGAGGCGAGGCGGGCCTCAATCAAGTTGAGGTGCAAGCCTCATAAAAAAACTTGAGGCTTAAGCATCGAGGCGTTTTTTACTGGAATTGCACAAAGACGGTCCTCAAGGCGAGCCTCATATTGCGCAATTTTAAACCATGTGTATATCAAGTATCATATCATGTATAAATGCAATATATATCATGTGATTCATATGTTTAGATGTATTTATATCAATTTTATCAATTGTATCATGTGTTTGTATCAATCATGTCTTGTATCATGTGCATGTCATATTATATCATGTCAATTATGCAATTCATTTTGTATACTCATATCATATGCATATGCAAGTAAGATCGAATACCTGGCTACTTATATTTTTCTTTTATACACTCCTTTAGGATAACCCCACAGGAATTAGTCTCAATCATATCAGTAATGTTTTCAGAAATCAGTCTCATATGATAAATCTCAAGTTAGGTGACTTTTATGTAAGAAATTGTCATTTCTTGGCTCCTGCCCATCGACATGTCATATCATATCAATCAGTCTACTTATTCCTCATTTTTCATATCATTGAGGAGTACACGATAAATCTTATATAAAAGAAATCGTCATCCTGCCCTCTTGTGTATGGTAACATGTCTCCAACTAATTTGAATCAGTCAATCATTTCAAGCTAGACATTCTTGTTTTTTACACACATTCATTTCATATCATATAAAGCATAATGGCAAAAGTTATATACACCCAATGCAACAATCATTATATTTATCAATATGCTTGTAGTATGCCTAAAATGCATATTTGACTAAATGAATAATAAATGTATGCATATCATTTATTTCTTGTTCAAAAGTAACATATTGACTCCTGATCATTTTATCTTGACATTATACTACTCATTTCAATTGAAATGACATATATAAATAAAATCACTCGATGAAATTTCAATATTTTAACCAGTCACAATGCTCAGGATAATGATATTTATTACATATCAAAAATTACATAGTAGAAAATCATTAAAATAAGAGATATTGAGTTTTTATTAATTTTAGGAGAAAGGAAAATAGACAAAACATAAAATTATTGAAAACAAAGGTAGATTAAGATTACCTTCCACAAACATAACACTTTTCTCAACTGAAACAACAAGTGAAACTGCCCCGAAGCGCACTTTCTCTCTCTTTTGCTCTTTCTTTCTCTCCCTTTCATTCTCTTCAAAAAAAAAAAAAAGGGAGATGGAGGGGGAGGGTTGTGGTAAGAGTTTAAGTGGATGGAATTTGATATTTTATATGTATGTAAATTTTCTAACTCGCCGCCCTCAAATTCTAGAAAACTAGAGAGTTTAGAGCAGCATCGTTGTAGCGCTCTTTCGGTAAATTTTTAAAAATTTAGGAAACTTAAGTTTAGATTGTTAAATATGTGGGCTTGAGATAAAAAGTAATAAGGCCAAGCGATACTTAGAACTAGAACCAAGGGGTGATCTGTGAAAGATAAGCCTCAACAAAATATTTAATTTGAGTCCATGGAAGAGAGGTTTAGTACATGTGCGGCTAAGGCACAAGTGTGGAAGCATGACTTGTGAGCAAGCTTTAGGATACACAAAGACGATACCTAAAATTGACTATCAACGTGGAATTGGAACTTGTGAGCGCGTAAGGAGGGCGCATGGAAGAGAGGTAAATATAAAAGAGTTGGTGACTTGAGGGTTCAAAGGCTAGCAGAGAGATTTTTTCCTTGGTGGTGGGTACAATTAAGGAGAGATGCAAGGATATTAAAGCAACAAATTAGTTTTGTTACCATTTTATGGTGAGATAATTGGATAATGTATTCACTGAAAATGGTGCTTATTATAGGTATATAGGGTAAATATAATTGGAAGAATAAAAAGATAATAATAATTAAGAGAAAATCTATGATGCGCGAACACAAACACGACATGGACACGGGACACGACCATCATAAAAAATATAGGACATGGGGTACAATGCAGACACGGTATTACAATTTTTAATTAGTGTATTGACATTGATATATTATCATATTAGAAATGGAAAACAATAATAAATCAATGTAATAATTACTTGTCTAGCACCAATTGATCTCTTAAATTGAAATTATATTTGTAAAACTTGCATACAAAAAAGAGAACTATTATATATATAATTTTTTATGTGATTTGGAGATTAAGATATTCACAAGTTGAAATTGTACCCAAATAGGAATATCATGATCTCAACCTTTCATAAGAAGACAATAAACGTGGAGAATGGATATACATATAAAGCCGACAATCTCAATAAATATGGCATGTTTTCAAAAGAAAAAATGAAAATAAAAAAAATCAAATAAATTGGTAAGGTGTAATTTGCTCACTTGCTTGCGGAAATAAAGAAGTCGATAATCTATACTCTAATTGAACGTATCCATCTCACTCTCTCTCCGTTGGCTTCGATAGAGCGAACACAAGAGTCGGAACCCTTCGATACCCTCGGGGTGATTGCAATAAATGGCGAAGATGAACCAGTGAGAAACCAAACGAGTGAAGAGAATGGCGAGAGAAAACGGTTGTAGTCAAACATGCCAAGCTTAAAATAGAGCAGTATACTGCTAAGTTGGGCTGGCCTCGTCACAGAAATAATGAAGAGTCGTAGAGAAGAAGAACTTACGAAGAAGAGAAAACAAGGAGGTTACGGGCGTCAATCGTGCACTCTCTCTCCACTCGGTTGGCTCGCCTGGTCGCGTAAATGATGAAGATAAGGAAGAAGATGAGGGAGAGCGGTGTAAATTGAAACCCTTAGGCATACGGACAGTCTGGCACGTATTCATGGATAGTTCGAATGGTCCCTAAACACTCTTTATTTGATTAAAATATCATTAAAATGTAAAATTTTTGTAATTTAAATAAATTTAATTATCAAATATTAGGACACACTTGTCTGTTTTTATTTAAATATTATTTTAATCCGACTCAAATTTGTCGTGTCCGACACATGTCCCATTCTTGTTGAGCGCGTGTCTATGTCTGACACGTGTTTGACATTGCATTCCCTCTTATGAAGGAGTGTCAGTGCGTCACAGGGGAAAATCAATGCATTTCTTCTCTAAATATTGTACTCTCTTTATACATTGATTTTTCTAATATTATATCCTAACAAGCATCATATGCTAATTATATTGATCTAAATTTTGGTGTGATTTCAGGCCGTTGAAATTGTATAAAGTTTTGAATAAGAGTCACTAGGTTACTAACCAACAATTTAGTCATTATCGTTTTAAAATTTCTCTCTTCTACTCAAACTGCTTTTGTGAAAGGGAGGAATATGCGTGATAATGTTCTATGTCAATTGATTGGGCCTAGTCCCAATGCGATAGAAGGTGACTGTGTTAGGCATAACTCATCCTAGACCGGTTCAACCCAAATGACCCATGCCAACTGGACATGCTCGTGGAACTGTCGATTTGTCAATTTTTCCTTGAATGGATGAGGGTTTTTAGGGATCTAGTAGTGCAATGTATTGATTATGATGTTTTGACATTTTTAATTATTTTAACCCTAGTAGGTTGCTTTCTATCTCCTCAAAATTCTAGTCCTTTTTAGGCCACATTAAGTAGATTTTCTATTTTAAATTTGTTAATAAAGATCATTCTTCCTTAATATCTTCATAATTCCTAGTTAGGCAAAACGAATTAAGATTTGAAACTTGCACTCCTATATTTTGTAATAAAGTGAACCTTAACTCATACTGTTAAAACAAAGAAAAGATGTGCGCCTATTCCTTTGGCTGTGGCTCTTGAAATGTTGAAGTATATCAAAATAGATTACAATTCGTCATCCGGCTCTTCATTTAAGCTGACCTCGTAATTCCATTGCCCGAGCTTCCCGGTAAATTGCTTTCAGTATTGATGTTTCATCGTTGCAACTTTTGTACTATGGCTTCATTTGGGACGGCTTTCTTACTACTTCTTAAAGCAGTTTTTTAGTACAAAAATTTTTAAGCCTCGTTTGGTTCCTCGGGTCCTTTTTAAAAAAAAAAAACGAAAGTATCGGAACGAGAAACGAATAAATTTTTTTCTTCTCAGATCGGCAAAAATACGGAGGTTCGGGAGAGGTATTTTGAAAAAGCCATCTTAACAAACAACAAAACAATAATTTTTTGGCCGATTCAAACCGGAGACAGAAATTATGGCCCAAACAAACTAGGCCTTAATTTTTGTACTAAAAAGTTGCTTCATCAAACAGTGAGAAAGCCGAGCCAAACGAAGCCTATATTACAATCTGAAGAAGTTTGCAAATTATATATGCTTCCTTAAAATGTTTTGGTTTTGAATCAAATTTCTGATATCATGAATCTGTTCATTGTAGGATGACGTGGCAACCCGGCGTTGGCTTCAGCAGCTGCTGCATAATATTTCAGGTGGAAGCTTGGTTTCTACCCTTCAACCTACAGGCTTTGAGCATATGTTGGGAAGCTGACACTATCGTTCTGTAATTTTTTTTCTTTTTCAAGCTCAAAGTGGGAAGCAGATTTCTTGTTGTTGTTGTAGCCAGTTAGATTCTATCAGGAACTTGTTTGTTCTCTAGAGCATGTTGTGTATACCTTGAGGCTCGTGTGGTGATTAGGATACTAGCATTTGTAAAAGACTTGCAATCTGTGGTAGATTCAGCGAAGGAAAAAATACTGTAAAATGTAGTTATAGATTATGTTGGAATTGGGGATCTTTGTGCCTTCTGATTGTAAGATTGCACTACAGAATGTTTATGACTAATTTATCCAAGTTATTATAACTTTGAACTGTTTAGGTGCTTTTTGTGGGTTTGCTTGTAGTTACACCTTTTGGAATAATGGTGATTTGTGTGACTGATGCATCATATTCTCTCTAATGATGTTAGACTCAGGTTTCGTTTGGGAAATCTTTTTTGCAGCTTCTTAAAACAGTTTTTTAAGAATTAGTAAGAAAGCCGTCCCAAACGAAGACTTTATCGAAAATAATAGACATATGATGTTTATTGATGATGGACATTTGACACCTAGCAAGGGCATTATATAACTCTGATTTCTACTAATCAATTGATGTTTGTAGCTATTTAATCAATCAATATCTTCCTTTTTTTTTGTATGAAGAAGAGAGTTAACTCTTCATTGTCATTACCACAAGCATCACTTTTTTCCTAACGTTTTCTTTATATAGTACAAAGACTTACCTTGGCTTTGTGTAATGGTAGCCTCCTTGTGGCCTTCCTACTATTGCCAATTAATGCAACCCAAACTAGTCTAGCCTTTTATAAGTGTGTCATAGCATGACCTTCTAAACAAAATAATGCTTCGATGCCCTTTGTTTGGCCACCAACATCTCTTAAATAATGTATTTTATAAAAGGATCTTGGGAGGGATCACTAATAAGTTTATGAGGGCACATAATATTGGATAGATTTCTTAATAAAATTTTAAAAGAGTGCCTCCAATGAACAAGCTTAACTAGGGCTAGAAAGTAAATATATTATCTTTATAATTAAACATCCTTATAATGGGTCCTAAAGGAAAAGCCTTAGATATCACCTAGTGTTAGATAGGGTCCTCACTATAAGACCTCAATAATTATTCCCAATGGTAATCCGAAGAGGCAAAGAACGTAAATAGAGCAACTTTATGTTTAGAAGTCATAGAGTAGTTCCTAGTGAGAGAGGCCTTAAGAATTCATAGTTCTTAATAGGGTCCTCATTAAAAGTCTCAAAGTCTAAACTCCCTTGAGGGTAGTTATGCAACCCAGGTATCTACCTAATCCAATTGTTCTTAAAAGATACTCAAAAGACTTGAATGTAAACATGGTATCTTCAGTTAAAAAAAAAAATCTCTAAGAGTGACTCCTAATGAATGAGCCCTAAGAGGGTTTGTGAGCATGCAAAGTCTCTTTCAGAAGCCCCTATAAGAAGTCATCACTATATGAATCCCAAGTTTTCATAAAATGGATATATATTACGACTACAAGATTTACTAAATATATTGACATTGTCCAATTCGTCTAGTAGTTCTATCAAGATTTCATATGGAGGGAATGTCTTATTAACATCAGAATTTAACTACGATCATTTGAAATTTTAATCACTTTTGAGTAGGAAGGATGCTACATAGCTTATGAGATTGCATGCTACTTGTAAAAGTGGGTGGTGATCCCTTATAAAAATTTTCTTTATCATCACTAGTACGTCTTTAAGGAAATCACTTAATTGGCATGAATCTCAATGTGATAATTAAGTTGGAAACTTTTGAAGTTAAATTTAAAACCATGCCCAACTCTGATATTAGCATATTTGTAATTGAATTGAATGAATTGATAAGACAAACTCATCAACATCACAAGTGATATGATCTGACTTCATATAAACTTAAACACTTTAAACAAAATTAAGAAACTTTAAAACATTAGTTGAATGACAAAATAGTCTTCAAATTTTGGGTGCTTTTAATCAAAATCAAGCGCATCAATGAGCCTAATATCTTTCAATTCTAACATTTGAAAACAAGAAAAATATTAGAAATAATCTATGACCAAATGGGATTAAAATGGGATGCTAAATAGAGTATTTTGGATTCCTAATAAATTTATCAAAATGCGTCACGCAAAAAGGCTATAAATAGAGCTTCATCTTACATTGGAGAGAGGTTCAGGAGTTGAAAGTGATTAAGAATTATGTCTGGTCCTCAAGGATGATCACTAACGACAATCATCATCACAAGACTTTTTGTCATCTAATTCTTATTTACTAACATTCAACTCCATCATTAGACAACCCCACAAATAATCTTCCCCCCACCTCACACCAAACCAACATATCCTCCCCCACAACATACCCACAATAAATCAATCCAATAATCTCCCTATTAAAAATCCACAAACTAACACACTACTCACAATCCCAATTTCCCATACACACAAAAACACAAACTTAAAAACAACCACCCCCCAAACCTCCCCCCCAACCCCCAAAATACAATCTCAATATTCACAAAAAACCCTACCCTAAAACCAACTCAACCACACAACAACTCAAACACAACCCCACACAAAAATCCAAACACTATTCTCCCACTAAACTCACAATTCACCAACACCCAACCCATTAATCAACTTACCCACCCCAACTATTATCAAAACACCTACCCCCCCAAATCCCCAATCACACCACACACAAAACCCCCCCCAATCCACACCACCACCCAACTCTACTTCCCCACTCTTCCCCCAAAACCATCACCTCACCAACTTCATTATTCTCCCCATCAATCAACAAAACCCAACAATCATCATAATTCACAACTCTATATATACCCTCCCCCCCCCCCTACCCTTCCTTTCCTTCAACCTCCTCTCCTTCCCTCTCCCCCCCCCTAAAACACCTTCAATTCAAATCAAATAAACATCCCATCCACAACCCCAACCTCCCACCCCTCCCCCACCCCCCTCCCCCCTATCCACACACTACCCCCACATCATCTTCCCCCCCCCCAACACAAAACCAAAACCACCCCCCCCCACCACACCAACAAATAACCCATTCAAAAACCCCTCCCTTCCCTCCCTCCCCCTCCCCTCCCCATCCCATACCCCACACCCCCTAACCCCCCCCAACCACACATCACCTCCACATCCACACAACCATTACAACCAACCCAAACCCTCTTTAGTCAACCTATAGATTTTGCTTACAAGTTAGATGGAAAAAGTTTAAAGAGACATCAGACAAGAAAATTACAAGAAGGAGGTAATCTTTTGCACAAGTTATATCATTGTAATCTCCAAAGCACTTAGCAAAAAAATCCACATCTTAGAATGTAGTGGAAGTTTTCAATCGAATGGTAGAAGCCTTCAACAGTCCATAAAAGCTTGTATGATTACATGCAAACAAGCACAATAGGAGTCGAATCCAGAAGTTGAGCAATCGTTTGCAAATTGTGAATTTAAGGGAAAAGGTTATGGTTAACTGCACTGGAGTTATTTAGTTTAAATTTGGAGTTAGGTTAGATTCTCTCTTTTTTTGTTTTGTTTTTCCACCCATTAAGAGAAGAGAAGGCATCACCATTACTGATTCGACTGCGGTTCGTATTTGTTGAATATTTTTATTTTACCCCTTCCCCTTTCCCACCGTCGCCACCTTCTTCTTGCTCCTAACCCGTTGGCCTCTCTCTCCATCTCCACCCATACCACTGGCTCCCTCTCCCCTCCACGACTTACACACCACATCCCCTTGTCCGCACATAGACCCTAGCCAACAACCCAACCTCCCCCCACCACCTCCTCCTTGCGTCCCTAAGCCCAAGCCAATCTCCCCTAACCTATTCTAACAAGCCCTTCCCCATAATCGGTGCCCTTGTAAAGGTAAATTGAATTTCATGCATCAAATTCAATTTACTTTGTTGAAGAAAATGTGTTGACCTATTGATTATTTGTAGCTATGATCTTAATTTTTCTTGAATACATATCATGGTTATTATATTTGTTTTGGGTTTCATTGTCTGGCCAAAGACTTATTCCTCATTGAAGGTTAAGAACCATTTTTTAATTGGTAGTTTTATGATCACATTGGCTTAGATATGAAACAATTTTAGGACATCTACCTTTTTGTGTAACCAGTGTCCTTTCACATCCCTATGATCAGATTATTATCTGTTGAATTATCAGTTTGTAATCTTCCCATTATTGCAATTTTGTCGCAAAAACTGCAAAAAAACATTAATTATAAGGTCAGTATTATATGGTTAACGTTGATTACCTCTATCTCATTCCTCTCATTCCATTGTGGGGGGCAGCTTTTGAAATTGTTGTTTTTTAAAAATAAATAATTTAAGCTTTTTTTCATGCTTTTTTCAGGTTGATGATCCTGGAGGTTTACCCAAGCTTTCTTCTGCAAACAGAAATAATCCCTCTGTGCTTGCGGACTATGGTGATGGGTAGCGAACTATTTCATAACAAGTGTGTATTAACTAATATGATTTTCTATGTTCCAAAATTGTGGCCAACTGGCCATCATGGATACCATTATTGCCAGGCATCATGCGATTTTCTCTATACTAAAATTAATTATTAGCCTAATTGCGATTTGGCATCATTTTATGCTTGTGCATAAATCCAAGTTTAGAATCACTTGAACTTGCATTACCAACAAAGATCTCTAAATGTCCAAATTAATGAATTCCAACATTTCAGTTGATTTTCATTGTTTAGTTATTGTCTTTTTGAAAATTTTTATATTTAAGATATTATAATGTAAGACATCTTAGGAACTGGGGTTTTCAATACAATTAAATAAATGTAATGGATGAAATTTGCTAATTTAGAATTTCATAGATTTTTAAAGGCCCATTATAAGAACTCGTCTTCTTTTGGAAATAATAACAAAATTATAAAAAGAATGAACATTAGCATGATTCAAAATCAACGGATAAGCATTTAACCAAATAAAAGCAATATCAATGATAAGGATTCCTCACGGATATGCACACTTGAAATGATCTAAAAATCTCAGGGAATCAATCGTATTGCAGCGACTAATGTGTGGCAATGATACCCAACATCAAAATAAATAATAGGAAGGAATGATGCCTACGTGGGATGATAAAGGATAAACAATGTTAAAAATGCCATTGTTTGACTGCCAAAAATAAAAACTTTGCTACATTACATGAATTGAATAATATAAACCTAATTAAATTGAATTGATTTTTATCCATAGAAACATAGACACAGCAACTATACCTGATCCCATCAATTAAACCAAACTAACAATGATCTTATATTAAATTCAGAGAATTAGAGAGAGGGAAAATACTTAATTTTTATTGCACAAAACTATACTATGTATAGATTTATATAAGAGAATCTTAATAAAAAAAATAAACAACTACATAATCATGCATAATTGACTTAATATAATCCTTCCTAAATTAGCCACCCAAAATATGGAAAGAGATCGTTGTGAACCAGGTGATCTTCCCATAGATCCCCATGCCGGACTGTGAGATTAAGGGTCAACTAACCAACAAACAGGGACGACTTGAGATATGACACTCCACCCTACCACATATCCTCATGTTTGGGGTCAAACTATCCTCATGTTTCACTTTCAATCAAGCTGGAGAATACTGATCAGTCATTTTCAACTTAGTAATCAATCATGGAAATGTAGTAATTATCAAGTCCCTTGGTAAGAATTTTTACAAGCTGGTCTTTTGATGAGACACGGACTAGATACATAATAAGACTACTATCAATTTCTCCTTTATGAAATGTCTATCCACTATATAATTGGTTATGTATTGTTAAATCGGATTGTGAGTTATTCTAATTATTGATTTGTTGTCACAGTGTAGCTTTATGGGTCCTTCCCCATTTGATTTTTTAAGGTCTTCTAGAATCATCTTGATCCATAATTATTCGCATATTCCTAAGGCTGTATAGCTTTGAACTCTGCTTTTTACACTATAGATTGCCACCACAACATTATTATTTTCTTGCTCCTCCATATAATAAGGTTTCCTCTAAGGAATGCGCAGTATCTTGAGGTAGATCATCTATCTACTGGTGGTCCCTGCGTAATCTACATCAGTATATACTTTTGGGGTTATTCCACATTCTTTTTTAAAGAGAATCTCTTTTTTTTTCTGGATTCCTTTTAAGGAGTGCAGTATTCTGTCCTATTGCTTTGGATTTTTTCATGAGCTTGCTGACCATAAATAAGCTTATACAACAAAGGTTATTTTTGGTCTGATGTGGTAAAGGTAAATCAATTTTCCCCACAAGTCTCTATGTAAGCTCCCCCTTTATTTACATTTGTATCCTCTTTAGCTTCTCCCAATTTTGAATTTGGTTCCTTTGGTATTGGTGTTGGTTTACAAGCTAGTTTAATTGTTTATTAAAGAACATGTAGTAATGTATTTTTATTGTGAAATGAATATTCCTCCGCTATAGTGTGTCATTTCAATTCCAAGGGAAATATTTCAACCTACCAAGTTCTTTGATTTCAAAATTTCTTAGCAAGATATTTCCTTAGAATCACTTTCTCATTTTTCATCATTCCCAGTTAATATGATATCATCTACATAAACTAACAAAATTATGACTCCCCTTGAGTTTGAGTGTTTGATTTGAAGCAACGTTTTAAAAAGGTGAAATCAGGAATCGAGGCATTGTGGCTAAGTGAGGCGAGGCGTAAGCCTCGAGGCAGATCGAGGCGTAAGCCTCAAAAAATTATAAAAATAAAGCAATTTAAAATTATGAATAATGACCAATGTTTAAAATTGCGTATTCGGGTATTGAGGCATTTTTCATTCGTGAGGCGAGGCGTAAGCCTCAAGGCGTTTTGTGGCGTAAGCCTAAAAATCAAAAGATTGCGTAAACATAAAATGATTAAATTTTTTATATACTAATGAGTGAAATAATATAAAACATAAAAAAGCATATATTAAAATATGAAGTGGAAATAAAAAATATCCCAATAATAAGACAACATGAAATATAGTTCAATAAAAAACTCAAAAAATTCTATCTTTCCCAAATCCCAGTATTCTTTTCATTAACATAGAATTCCAATTTTAAAAAACAAATAACAATGACATATCACATAAGAATTCATAAGTCATCAACACTATCATCACTAAGGGGTTTTTCATTTGAATCATCATTTTGATGAACTGCTCTCTCCCCTTCCTCCTCTCCTATAGAGTCCAATGTCGGGCATTTTACTTCAAGATTTTTATGTAAGTTTTAATATATATAGCGTGAGGCGAGGCGGGCCTCAACCAAGTTGAGGCGCAAGCCTCATAAAAAAAAACTCAAGGCGTAAGCATCAAGGCATTTTTTTACTGGAATTATGCAAAGGCGGGGGGCCTCAAGGCGAGCCTCATATTGCGCAATTTTAAACCATGATAATGACAAAAATGTCAAAAAATAATAAAATATTACGTCAATTGTAAATTTGATGATTTGTTCTAAGATAACTTTAGTATATTACTGAAAAAGAAGATTTAAAATAAACTCACTTAAAAATAAAACATCTCTTTAGGATCAAGACCCAATGCAGGCTCATCATCACTTTCATTTTTTTTAAAAGAATCTTCATAATTAATGTCAAAGTCATCCTCAAACTCTTCTTCATCTATAATATTTTTTTCTTTTATCCCCTATATTAGTTAATATTTCGTTAGCTCTAGAATGAAACAATAATAGCATAAAAAAATAATTCATTATATTTAAGAATACATTTGAAATTTTTTGAAGCTCCAATCTCACTTTCTTTCTTTCTTTTATATACATGAGTAGTTGCTTCACTGTCTTCATTGACTTGAGTTTCTCCTTCTACTTCAACTTCAGAAATATCAACATTCTTAAGAGTAACCCATTCATCATCAGATTATAAATCATCAATAAGTAAAGGGTCAATTTCATTAAATGCTTCCATTGCTTCTGTAATTTGAGATGTCTATCTTTTTCAGTTTTTTGTTAAACATAACATAAACAAGTTTGTTCATTCGATCTGTGGCCAATCGATTTATTCTCTTAGTGTGAATTTGATTGAAAGATGCTCCAATTACGCTCACATGCAGAAGCCGAACATGTTAGGCTAAGAACTTTAACTGCAAAAGCTTTCAATTCAGGAACATCATCTCCAAACTAACTCCACCAACGTTCTACATGAAAATGAAAAATATTTTATGAATATTGATTGAAAGTATAAGACTTGAACATAAATATTAAAATTAAAATTATAAATATACAAATTATAAACATACCAGGAGATCTTGTTTTGTAGCATGCTTTGTGCTGCTCTAAATCTAAACATTCCCTTCTTCAAATGAAATTCCTCAAGTTGATCATTCACTTTGAGGTATTCTTCTTCAAAAATGAGTGTCCATACATGCATACAAACCAGTTTTCACCTCTTTATCAACATGAAAGTTTTTATCATAATGAAATTGAGTGTTTAAATAGTATGCAGCAGCATGTAAATGTTAGTGTAATTGACGATCCCACTTTTCATCTATAATATCCCATATTTCTTTTTAGGCACTTTCTTGACCTCCCAAATCTTTTGCATATATCTTTCTTTAGCCTTATTCATTGCTTCATAAATAAATCTCATAGCCGGGGCCCTCTCACCATCAACCATTCTAAGCACCTTAACTAATGGTGTTGTTGTCTTCAAAGCATAATTTGTACTGCGCAAAAATGAAATCTTTCATAACAATTTTTTTACCTGTTTTTCTTTTTGTTTTTTTGCCCATGAACTTTTATCCCATTCTTCAGAAGCAAACATAGCTTCCAAAGGTTGCCTTAACTACTTGAATCTCTACAATGTTAAATATGCAGTAGCAAATCTCGTAACAGCAGATCTAATAATTTCCTTGTCAGTGAATTTTCTCATCAAATTGAGTACCCAAGAATGATTGTATATGAACTTACTAACGAATTTGGCCTTCAATAAGGCTGATTTATGCTGAGGCAACTGTTCTAACATCTCAAGCATTAAATTAATGCAATGTGCAGCACAAGAAGTCCAATAAAGGTGAGGTCTCTTCTCCATTAACATTCTCTCTGCAGCTTTATATGCACTTGCATTATCAGTAACAACTTGTACTACTAAAGCATCACCCACTTCCTCAACAACTTCATCTAACATTTCAAACAATAATTGTGCATCATTTACAAAACTTGAAGCATCCATTGATTTTAGAAAAACTGTTCCATATGAATTGTTGACCAAGAAATTAATAATACTTCTATGTCGAATATCTGACCAACCATCTAACATTATTGTGATTCCTGTTTCAATCCAAGTCTTCTTAACATCATCCACCATTTTTGAAATTGTCTTGACCTCCTCATTCAGCATCCCAGTCCTCAGTTCATACATGCTGGGAAGTTGTAGTCCTCTTCCATAGCTTCCAAATTAATCGTAACATATTAATCCATGAAGGACTCCTAACAACATTAAATGGAATCCCATTTTTATAGATGAATCTGGCGATATCCAAACAAACCCTATTCCTGAGTTCTTTTGTAGCAGTAGGAGGCTGAAGATCCTGAGTGTTTGTGTTATCCTCGTCATCAATATTTATCATAAATCTATCAATAAGACCTCGAGTGCCTGGGTTAAAAGAAACTAGATGGCTTCCACTACTAGAACCTTCATGCTGTGATCCATAATAAGAAGAGTTTCCTATAATCTCTTCCATATTTCTTTGTGTAATCTCTTTTGTGGTGGCAAACTTCTTTAAATAATCTGTACATTCCTTTTTCACCTCATCAGGTACTTTTGCACATGATCCCACATTGACATGAGTACATGCTAGATGATCCTTCAACCTCTTAACGCCACCAGTTATGTGTTTCTCACATCAAAATGTACTAGTCTGCCGGGGGTCCAAGGGGGCGCTTGCCCCCTGGCGGGGTTCGACCTAGTGGTACCGAGCACGTACCTAGTGGTACTGAGCATGTACCACTCAATACCGAGCATATACTTGCTCGGTACCGAGCGGTGCTGGCTCGGTACCGAGTATGTACCTAGCAGTACCGAGCATGTACTGAGCGGTACCGAGCTTGTACCTGCTCGGTACCGAGCATGTACTAAGCGGACGAATGAAAGAAAGCCGAAGGAGTTATTCAAGCTTTCGTTAATGCACCTCAAAGTCAAGGCCACAACACCGCTCACCTGCTCTTCCGACCTAATCGAGGCCTGAACGTTTCCTGCACTCACAACTTCGGCTTCGTTTCCTACTTTCAAAATCGTTATTGCTTTTGGATTCGTTTTCTGCGTCGCCTCCTTCTGACTTCATCTCCTGCACTCACGGCGTTGTCTCTTTCCCTCACGGCTTCGCCTCTAGTTCGCCTTTCAATTCTCACAGGAAGCCCTAATCCTATACGCGAATACACACACGAATCGGCTGCGTTCTATTTACATATATACCGAAGAAAAAATTTCGAGGCGGTGCCTCATACTGCCTCGAGGCGTTACGCTATAATGCGTAAGCCTTGTGCGAAAAAATCGTAGGTTTCGCTGGATGGTTCGAGGCGTAAGCCCTGATACGCATGACTTCCGCCTCGACTTGAGGCGCGACTCAATGCGGACGCCTCGTCCGCTTTTTTAATGGTTGTTTTGAAGAATAGTGTATGGTCCCCTTGGCTCTATCGATATCCATTGAGTAGTATAACTTTTGACAATCTTCCAAACCAAGCTATTGGTAACTGCTTAAGCCCATTTAGAGCCTTTTTTAACTTTCACAATTTATCACCCCCAGACTTTTCCCTTGAATCCTGGTGGAATCTTCATAAATATTTTTCTTACTCTAAGTCTCCGTGTAAGAATGCATTTTTGACATCAAACTGTTCCAGCTGCCAGTTATAATTAGCTGCTATTGAGAGCAGGATCATCACAACGTTCATCTTGGTCACATGTGCAAAAGTTTTCTAGTAGCAGTATCGTACGTCTGATTGTACCCTTTCGCTACCAGTTTTTCCTTGTACATTTCAATGCGGGGCCGTGGGCTTTGTATTTTACAGATAACACCAATTTGCAATCGATTGGTCTTTTGCCTATTGATAGGTCGATGATCTCCTAGATATTATTTTTCTATAGGACCTGCATTTCATCATTCATGACATTTTTTCAATTCTTATCAGATGAGGCCTCAGAAATATTATTAGGGATATGAATATCATTTAATATAACTAGGAAATTCTTGTGTAAAGGTGAGAAATTATGAAAGGATACAAAGTTTGATACGGGGCACACATGAGGTTTTTTAGGTGAACTTATATTTACCTCAATTTCAGGAGACAGTTCAAAATCTTGGATCTGCTCTGGATTATAATTAGGATTTGTACGTCTGGAATATACATTTCCAAATCTCATGTTATCCATAATAGCTTTGTCCGCAATTTCGTTGGCTTTGGTTTCAGGTTTAAGTGGATCTGTTTGAGGTGGAGCTGGAAGGTCAAGGGAAGGCAAGCTCACTTTCCTCATCTTCCTCAATTTCAGTCTCCCTTGAAGCTAAGGTTGGAGAAATAGGATTTATATTCGTTAAAAGTGACATCAATGTATACAAGTGTTTTCTTGGTGGTGGGATGATAATACTTATAATCTCAGTGGGTGGATGAATATCTAACAAAGATACATTGAGTGCTCTTGGATATAATTTTTCTCTATTTTGGTTATTGATAAATCATCAAAAAATTATCTTGATTGAGCTCGAATCTCGATGCAAAATCAAGTTGGAAGCTCCCGAAATTAAAATTGGGACCATCCGAACTCCAATTTCAGCAAACTTATAGTCGAACTGATCGTCTTGAAAATATAAACCCAACGACACCAAATCCAACCCAAATCGAGCCCAAATGGATCCAGATCAAGGGTTAGAAACACTGTTAGAAGGTTCGAACCACAATTTAGATTACCAAACGTTTTCCAAACATAACGCGATTATAGTCGAATCGAGCGTCTCGACGAGATGAATCCAATGAGCCCAAGATCAACGAATTCTGACATCACTAAGACATTCAAATGTCCATCAAACGGTCCATGATCAAGGGATTCAACATCGGCCATCCATCCAACCACTCCCCATTTACCCTTGATCTTTCACCTATTTATGGGCCATGACACTCTAGAAATCTATAAATAGACCCCTCATTTCTCTTGAAAGGGGACCGAAGCAAGAAGAGAAGAAGAAAGAAGAGAAGGAAGAAGCTCCTCGACCATCGCCTGAGTTCGCCGGACCACCACCTGAGGCCCTCGTCTTTGTCGAACCACTACTTGAAGCCCTCGCCTTCGCTGGACCACCACCTAAGTCCCTCGCTGGACCACCACCTGAGGCCCTCGCCTTTGTCGAATCACTACTTGAAGCCCTCACCTTAGCCGGGCCACCACTTGAGGCCATTGCCTTCGTCAGACCACCACGTGAGGCCCTCACCTTCGCTGGAACACCACTTGAGGCCCTAAACTCTGACAAACCATCAACTGGTGCTAGAATTCTTCCAAGTCACTGTCGGACTACTAACTGACGCCCTAACTTCGAAGTGACGCCAGATTTAATACTAGAATTCAACCATACAGTTGACATTTATAATCTGATTGCCATCTGGGACGAGTCAACCCACTGTACTCAACTCAAATTCTAGTGAAATCTTTTCAACTGGGCTAGGCCCCGTGGTTTTTTTCCCCTTTCTAGGTTTTCCACATAAAAAATCTTGTGTTCTCTGTATGTGAGCTGGATATCTGTGCAACGCTAAGATGTAAAATTACAACTCTATCGCCGCGTATATTCTAGCCCGCAACAGTTATAAATGTGAACATTGGCAGCACTCCCAAAAATTTTCGGTGTGAGGTTGTTATGAGTTTGGAAATTAGGGTAAAAAGATGATAGAATATCTATTGTGTTTTTAGTAGTCTTAAGATTTTTTAAGGTAGTCAATTTATGAGATATGTGGCAGTTAGAAAGGATTTGGGTACATTATGGTGAAACATAAGTGTTTGGGTGGAGGCAAGAAGGTGATAATTTCTTCTTTCTACTACTCAATTTTGTTGTGGGGTGTGAATGCAAGAAGACTCATGAATGATACTTTCTTTTTGAAAATAAGAGGATAGGGTTTGATTAAACTAGACTTTGGCAATGTCGAAACAAGATTTTCCTTATTTTCACCCTGAATTGGTTCTTGATCATGGTGTGACAACTATGTAGGATAGTGTTAGCATCAGATTTATTTTTTATGAGAAAGATCAAAGAGACTTAATGAAGAATACAAACCATCGGACCCCTGAAATATTAGGAATTTTTTAGGGTACTTATATATCATGATGAATAAGGTAGAAGGGAGTATGACATCTCTCATTTGTATTTGAAAAAGAAATTCATTTATTTTTTGGCTAACTCTTAGGTTTCATAATGAAAAGATTCATTTTTCAGCTCATAAAAAAGTTGTTGGATGTATATTTTTTAAGACATCAAAAGATTGGTGTTTTAATCTAATATGATGAAGCCGAATAGTAGATTTTTTATTAGATAGGGATAACACAGAATAGTCATTATTGATAATAGTGAATTTGCTTAGCTCTTCCAGATAGTATAATCCATTTTTCTCCCTAGCTAGACCAATCTTTTTCCCTGATCCCTATTTTTGAAATAAACAATATATAAGATTAAACAGGACTTAGCAATTTTGGTCACTGGTAAGTTTTTGTATGAATATTAGGTTTGTGGATAATTAAGGTATGTTGACCATATTTTTTAGAGTGAGAGAGGGAGATAAGGATATGTCTCCTTGGCATGCTACTATGGTTAGAGAATCATTAACAATGATGATTTTTTTATCACTTGGGCAAGGATTGTTGTTGATAAAGTGGATAATGGAGCGTGTGTCATGTGGTATGTAGCTCATCAGTCAATGATACATAAACCTTTGCAATGATTTATAGAGATACTTAATCTGATGGATATGTAAAACTTACCTGAAAGTTCAAGAGAAGGTGCAAGTGGTTTTTAATTTTATACCAAGAGTTGTTTTTATCTTATTAATATTTCTTTGTTGAGCTCTCTATAGCTGAATTACTTTTTTAGGTTGGGCAGACTTGCTATAGTGTTAGCTCATAGATGTCAATGGTGCAAAATAGCGCGCGCCATGGCGCACGGCGGCACAAACTTTTAAAATGGTGCGCGCTATTTGCGCCACATATGCGCCATGGCGCATGGCGCACGACGCAAAATAACGCGCGCCATTTGTTTTAAAATTTTCTTAATGTATTTATAAATATTTTTTATATTTTTTTTTAAAATTTTAAGATGATATATTTTCTAATTTTTTAAATATATTAAAGGTATTAAGATAAATGTTAGATTACATATTATTATCTTCTTAATGCTATTTGCTTTCTTTTAAATATATTTTAGTTGTATGAAGATTGACTACTTATTGGACTTGAAATTATGTTGGATTGTTATTTATTTGTATTGTCAATGTTTGCTTGTTGTTATGATAGTTTGTTTTTCAATTTAATGATATTTCATATTCATGCTTATTATTTTACAATTCTTTTATAATTTGCGCCATGTTTAAAATGGCACGTGCCGCGCTGTGCGCTATGCACCATGGCTCAAATATGACCTTTGCGCCATGGTGTGTCATTCGCCGTTAACAAGTATGTGTTAGCTTGTGATATCACTATTTGGCCACTTTTTTTTATTTCACTCCTTGAGGGTTTTTCATGTAACTTCTAGTAGGTCTTTTTTGTGTCTTGATTTCTTGCAATAGCTGCACCAAAGGGAATATTTGTATTTAAGTTTTGAGGAATCCTTACCTCTTTCCTTCCATATCGCCTCTTTGGTTGTCACAATTGCTAAACCATCAATAACCTTTGGTTCCAGTATTACCCCTCATTGACAGGCCTCAGCACGAATGAGATAGATTATCTCATTCAGTGAAAGTGTCTCCTCTTTGTCAAGGATCTAGACTCTAACCTAGTTTAAACTTTGTATTTAATCATGCAAGAAAGTGGTACTCTATCTTCTCAATCAAGCTTTTTAGGATAGCGGCATCTTCTAGACTTTTGGTTTCTATGCATCTGTAGTAATTAAATTTTTGCCACAAGCCTTGAAGGAGAGTGACATATTCAGTTACAGTCTTGCTTCCCTGTTTTATGCTTCATATATTGACTGTAATTTCGAAGATTTGAGAAGCATCCCGAGCTTTTAAAAATGTTTTCCTAGCGGCATCCCATATGTTCTTTGCAGTAGATAGGAACATAAAAGTTTCACTAATTTCTGGAGTCATGAATTTCCACAACCATGACATGATGATAGAGTCCGCTTCATTCCATGCTGGGAGCAGAAGACGCAAAGCCCTCAAGTGGAAATGAAGGTCGGTGGTGGGACTATAGAGAAAGTTGATTATGTATCATTAGGCTCTGATATCATGTTAAATTCAGAGAATTAGAGAGGAAAAAGACTTAATTTTATTGTATAAAAACTATCCCTATTTATAGATCTATACAAGATATTTTGATAAAGAAATAAATAACCATAGAATAATACATAATTGCCCTAATATAATTCTTCCTAAATAAGCCACCCAAATAAGGAAGGAAATTGGCGTGATCCAGGTTAGCCTCCCACAGATCCCCATTATTAGTTGTGGGATCAAAGGTCAAGGGACGACTGGGATTTAACACTCCGCTCCCACGAATCCTCATTTGGCCGCGGGATCAAGGGTCAAGAGACGGTTGAAATTTAACAATATCAATCTAGATTAAAGGAAATCAAAACTAGTGAAACACTCAAATCTAATCACAACAATCATCATTTCTATTATACAATCTAAGAGTGGTATAAGAAATTGATATTTGATGGTAATTTGTTATTTGTTTGACTATCTGTTGACTGATAAAAAAGAGAGTAGTAAAATGAAATAAAAAATACATCAGAGAGATATATCTCTTCGTGGATTCGATCAGGTCCCACTATTGGCAGTTGGTCACCAAACAATGTGATGCTTCACTCCCCATAACTCCTTAGAAACAATCTAAGCAGATAAAAAGAGTAAGGAAGCGGAAGAAAAAACTTATGCTCTTTTCTTACTCTGTCGTTTCTATTCGACTTCGTTGCTTCGCAAGAGTCTCGGGTTCGCCTTTCATCTTCTCATTTTGTCATCGTTGTTTGGCTTCATTACTTCAGAGGAGGCGGAGAGATTGCACGATCACTTCTTCGAATCCTCTGTTGCCGTTCGACTTCACCCCTCCAACCCCTCCATTGTCGTCCGACTTCGTTCCTTCACAGGGGGAGTGGAAATCATACGAGTTGCTCCTCCTACTCGTTATTGTCGTTCTATCCCGTCACTTCACGGGAGGAATAGAGATTGCACGAGTCGCTTCTTCTGCCCCGTCGTAGTTGTTCGGCATCGTTGCTTCGCAGGAGGTGTAAAAGATTGCATGCGTCACTTCCTTCGGGTTGTTCGACGTCGGCTCCTCTGTTGTCGTTCGCTTTCGCCCCTTCGGCTCGCTTAGTTGCTGTCTGGTTTCGTCACAGGAGGTATAGAAATTACATGAGTGATTCTTCTCCGTTGAGCCCAAGTGCCCGATTCCGACCCGACGGCCCCCTTCTCTCCTTCTCTTTGTTACATCATATATTATATATTATAATATAATGTTATATATTATATTATATAATATTAAAATAATACTATATTGTTGCATATCTAAAAAAAGAAAGAAATAAAAAAAAGAGAAAAGAAAGATTCTTGTATACAGATGTCGAAGACCCGCACCATCGATTTTAGATCTGGGTAGGCGGATGATTTTAAAATTTGAAGACCCCGGGCTGTTGTATCTTAGGTCCGGCCGGGATGGTTTTTAAAATTCGAAGACCCTCGCTGTGATATTAGATCCGGACGGATTGTTTTAAATTTGAAGCTTCCACGCTATTGATCTTAGATCTAGGCGGGATGAAACAGAATTCGAAGACCCCACACAGTCGATTTTAGATCCTGGTGGGATGGTTTTAACTCGAAGACTCTGCGCAGTTGACCATAGGTCAGGGTAGAAAGAAATTTCGGCAAATGCTACCCCGGTTTCTTCTTCAATGGGGAGGTGACTCCGGGAGGTTGTCGAAATTTCCTCAAAATCCAGAGGGAAATTCAATTAGAATATTGATTCAACTAAAATGTTAAAATTGACTTTTTAAATATTAATTAACTAATTTAGTTAATTAAGATTTAATAAAAATTAATTTGATTAAGATTAATCAAAATAATTGATTAATTGAGATATTCAAAGTCTCTTATATCGTTAAATGTGGGAGCGGAGAACCTATAAACACTCATTTTTCTCTAGTCCCTCTAAATCTAAATATTTCCTTCTTTTTAAATATCTTTGCAATCATCATTAGGATTAAGCTTATTTGAATAGTCATTAAGAGCCTATTACTAAAATGTTTTATAAGAATAAGGAGGCAAACATATTCTTCCATTACTTTTACCCTACTTATTATTCTCTCAAATGTCATCCTGCATGAATGAGAGCTACATGAATGTTATCATTTCATTACGAAGACTATTTTGAAAAGCCTCGAATATCTTTAAATGAGATTGTTTCGACCGTCTCTAAATGAGATATATTTTTAAGAAATTCTAATGCAAGTAACATTAAGTGAAAGATTTTGAATTGTTGTGATATTTCAAATGCTATTCCTCTTGAAATGTTAGAAATCTCTAACTATGAAAACATCACCTCTCTCCCTCTAGTTATTGAGGTAGCAAAGATTGTGTTAAATCATTTCAAAACTAATTTAATTACATAAAATTCAGGAGCTATTTAAAATATAAGAGCATTTTAAATTTGAGAGAATTTTAAATTCAAAAATTTTTAAAATCCGAGAGTTATTAAAAAAAATGATAGCAGTGGAATTTAGAATTTGTTTATTGCTTAATTTTTTAATTAATCAAATGAGATCTTAAAATAAAAAATTGCAATAAATAAGAGAAGGGGGGGGGGAAGAGAAGTTTCCATTAAATAGCATATGCAACATTGATTGCCAACTCTCCAAAACTCTCAAACTCCCCAAATCCTTTATACAAGTTGCTCTCAAACTCTTAAACTCTTCAATAACAATACAAACAACTCAACACACTCAATTTGAACTCCTCTGCATGCTCTCCAAAGCTCCCATGTACGAGCTCCTACAGTTTCTGGTGGGCTCTTTCCTTTGCAACTGCAAGTTCCGGCTACTGCAACTACTGGTTAGGAACACCTACAAATAAACAAATGAAGAGTCATTACATCATAAATAAATTGAATGAATGCGAATAAATTTAAGCTACTGCGGGTAGAACAGAGTACTGGAAATCAAGAAAAGCTTAGTACGAAAAAGTTAGTAGAGCAACAGTGCTAAAAAAATGAGTAGAGTAGTGGACTACTGTAGTAGAAAAAAGACTACGAGCATAGAACAACTAAAATACTAACGCCAGTGTCAAAAAACTCCGATCATAAACTTAAATCAAACTCAAACAAGTACATAACAAATCTCCAAAAATTGTATAAGCAACTACTTTCTATTTAAACAATCAAATTTAAACCCATTGGCAACCTTGTTTATAAGAACTTGGTTGTAAGACCTATTATCCGACAACTTTCGAGGGAAAAGTCATAAGTCCGACCTTAGGATAAAGTTTTAGGTAAAATTTACCTAACCCTTAACCCCCAATTAAAACGCCAGTCACTTCTAATAGAAGTTGTAAGTCTGACATATGAGGGAAATGTTTATGTGTGATAATACAACCCTAGACCCCTCACTTGGGCATCTTAGTCTATAGGGCTAGGTTGTAAGACCCATCACTCGGGCCACTTAGCTTACAAGGCTAGGTTGTAAGACCCATCATTAGGCAACTTCCAAGGAAGCAATAAGACCTATCCAACTGAAATCTTTAGGCTACCTTTAGTAGAGGTCGTAGGTCCCTACCCAAATCTAATCATATGAACAACTCTTGTTGAAAAATCAAGGCAAGAACCTCAAGAGAGAATTTCATCTTTAAATAATGTTTTGAAATACAATAATTATGATTCCTTTGTTGAAAGCATGTGGAATTTATATCGTAGGATTTTCTACCCAAGTAATTAAAGCCTTTGGGCATCCTAGCCTCTAGGGTTAGGTTGTAAGACCCACTAGCGAGCTACTTCTAAGTGAAGTCGTAAGTCTCACGTTTTAGGAAAATTGTTAAATAAATAATAATGATCCTAAGCCCCAAACAATTTAATTTTAACCTATGGGCATCTTTGTCTAAAAGATTAAGTTTGTAAGACCCGCTTTTCAGGCCACGTTCTAAGGGAAGCCATAAGTCCTACCCAAATAATTAAAATTCTCAGGTAGCCTCACTATAGAGTTAGGTTGTAAGACCCATTATTGAGCAACTCATAAATAGAGTAATAAGCCCCATCCTAAATTAACTACTTCGGTTACTTTCTACGAAAGCCGTAAATCTCAATCTAAATCTAAATAGTTGGGCTACTTCCTAAAGAAGTCATAAGACCCGCTCCAATCCAAACTCTGGGATTATTTCTAAACAAAATTATAAATCCTAAACTAAATTAATTTTTGGGTATTCTAATAGATGTAAACCCCAAAACACCCAATAAAATTAAAACCCACATTCAACCACTTTTGTCAACTCGGGATCCCTAAGAGGAGACAACCCATGACTGCTAATCAGATTCCCTGGACACTACAATCAATGATTGTTAGTATTGGTAGATTGGAACTACGGTATACCCGGGATGACGGAACCATGGGATCTTGATCGGGTTTACCTTCATTTTCCCCACAATTGAGACTAAACTACCTAAAATTTATTCATCCTTAATCGAGAGTTCTCTCTTATATGTTAAGAGGGGTAATTAGCTATGAGTGCTTGCGCTCATGGGAAGTAAGAACCCCAGATCTAATTAAATCATGATACTACCCTCATGGAAAATCTGGTTAATTTCAATCTGACTTAAGAGAAATGGAATCCTACGGCTGCAAAGCGGGATTCATGCATTCGTGCCGCTTTTCTTGAGCCAACACTATCCACATGTATGCCAACTGCCATTGTAATTGCTTGTAAAGTAGGAACAACATATGGACTCATTCTTTTTTTTAATAAATCCTTTAGCAGTCTATCAACCTATCATTTATGGTTAGCATATTTTGTTGGATTCATCATGTAATATGGCAAGTTATGCAATGATGATCAATAAATTAAATCAACTGCATGCTATATGCCCTAAAATGGTTGTAATTTATTAGAAATTTCATTAGAACATATATATGTTTAAAATTAAATAACACTTGACTAGAATGCTTAGACTTCGTCACATTTTTAAGAAGATGTCATTAAGTTCAATAGCCACTAAAGCATAAATTAAACTCTACTTTTAACTCTTTCACATGCATTTAATTCAATAGAGTTTTAGTTTATTCGGATCATGCAATTGATAATTTTTTTTAATTACCCTTCTCAAATTACTCTTAAACACATAATTATCTTATTTCCAACCTTAGTCAAGTCCAAATCATACAACCATGGTCTATCCAAAATAACATGTGCAACATCCATGGGTAGAACATCAAATCAATAATTGTTAGTATAGATAACAAGTTGAATGGTTAGTAATATATATTTTTATCGTAGAAATAACAGTCAAAATGATGTTAGCATGGAATGGTAACGAAAAAGCTTTGTGAAAGATCCGCCATTAGCATATGAAGATCAAATTTTGCTACAGGTTGGGTTTGAATAACCCAACAACAGATTAACCATTCCAGCATCGAACCAACAATAGGGTTAATCCAGATTAGAAGCAAACCAAATCAGAAAAGAAATAATAATAGAGAGCACATCGTGTTGTGGCATTATCCTCAGTGCCATATTTTCTAAAAACTAAAATTGACAGAACTACAAATAAAATAATTAAGCACTCATTGAATCATCAAATTACTAATTTACTTGACATTTTCAACTAAGTGTAGACTTGCAGATCTTCATTAAATAATTCATGGTTTGTTGTGCTCCAATTTCATTGATATAAACTAGTAAAAAACTATTTTGAAAATTAGTCACTTTGTAGTTCTAGATCGTTCTAGGTAACTACAATTATTTATGAACGATTGCAGCAGTTAACTTATCAATTAAGACAAAATTAAACCTAACACCATGGTTGAATGTTTTCATGCTCGGCATTCTAGACGTCTTGGAATATATATATATATATATATATATTGGTTGAATATATATATATATATATTGTTTGAATCATGTTTTAATTGGTTTTAAAGGTGAATCTCTTATATTTATGTTCTTAAATGATGGCAAAATAATTAACGCTTATAAGAAAGTTATAGATGAAATTTCAATACTTGTTAACTTGTGAAAATTAGTTTTTGTGTGGACATTCTAGTTATGTCCTCAGTTAGATTTGAATGGTCATCAAAGCAATAGCCATTTTAAGCTATGGAGTGTGAGTCTTCATTGCACCCGCATAGCCACTTTCTCTTTACCATGCTCTTAAATGGTATAATTTTTTGGTTTTCATCCTTGACATTGAAGTACTTGGGTTTTCATTGTGAAAATGCTTTCTATTTATGCCTTGTAGAAAGAAGATAAAAAAGTTTTTTTTGACCCGAACAACATTTTATGTTTTAGATGTCATTGATTCCATCAACCGTTTTTTTTTTTTTTATTTATTTTAAATGTTTATGGATATTCTTTATCATAAACTTTGAACCTAAAAGTCTTGCACATCTTTCCCATGCTTGAGGTTTACATATTTGTAAATCACGATCGAATCTATGTAAGCATTGGTTTATACATTCCTCTTAGTTTCGACTTTAGGGATAAATTTTTTCACTATCTTTTTTCGAGAACCACCTAAAGTTCCAGCTAAAAAAGTGAAATGATTTTTCATTTTTTCCATTGAAGTAATGAGTATCTGTCTATTAGGTGGAAAACTTTGGTAAATCCACTTGAGTGGCAATATCGAAGACTCCTCATGAAGCCAATTCCACCATGCTCCTTTTATGAATTAATTTAAGTGACTTGACTTATCCAATATGCATGGTATCACCACAAATGAGGAGGATAACAATTTGTACCAATCACTTGAGCTTATTTCAAACCATTTGCCTAATAACATTTTTTGGGGCAAGATTTACTGATTTGCCACTATGATTGGTTATCTTGAGACTTTGAGATGAAAAACTTCAAATACAAACTTCCATTAAAAAGGCAAGATTTTATCTGAATGATCATCCAATGCCAATTTCTATGCAATCTCGAGTCTTATTTTCCCTTTCCTTTTTGTGCTACTCGGGTTTTTGATGAGTTATAGTTCTCTTCTTTTAATAATTTATAGATTTAGTATAGCTTAACCACACATATTCAAGAAACTTTCGTTAATTACATGAAACTCTCCTTAATTACATATTTCTTTGGGTTAATACTATCAAATTAGTTCCTATGGTTATATGTTAGCTTAATTTCATTGTAGGTTGCAACTTTTATTGTTCAAAAAATTCTTCTGGATGATGTTGGGCTGCGGTATATCTGTGCTACAGCTGAGAGGTTTTTTGCCGTTGGAACAGTGCTGGCAAACATGGTTGTATTACTTGCTGAACAACCATCTACTAGGCTGCTCAAGCATATAATTCGTTGTTACCTAAGGCTTTCAGAAAATCCAAGGTTTTGCATATGCCAATATTTTTCTATTACCATGCTTTACAATATTTTTCATGGAATATCTGACTCGAGGAATTTTCTTGCTTCTAAAAATTACAGAGCATGTGAAGCTTTGCAGAATTGCATTCCAGAAATGCTGAAGGATGGAACTTTCAACAATTGTCTTAGAGTAAGTAGTTCTTAATTTATAACTTGCCAGGTTCTATTGACCTCTTAGCTTGGTAATATTTGGTTTCAGTCCATAGCTTTCTATTAATGCCTTAGGCTTCATATGGCTGGGCTTTCTGCATAACAAAAACTGTTTGGCGCATCACGGGTTTGGCTTTTCTTTTTGGTTTTCCTTTTGTGAGAAGCAAGTGGATGTTGTTTGAAAAGCTGGTACCATGTGGCATCCTAAGTAGCCACACCTGCCAAAACGCCCTCAGATTAAGGGGTTATTTGGATACAGGATTTATGCAAGAGTTGAGTATGATTTATGGTAAATTCTACCAAATAGAATTTGAGAAGAAGGTAAATCTCATGGCAAGATAAATCCACCGTTTCCATCTTTTTTCCATAAATCCCAAATTTATTAAATCTGGAAGTTCAGTGGATTTACGGGATTTGTCCAAAGAAGAAAGCGGAAGGGAGAAAGATGGTTGCCTTTGTAGCGAATGAGCTTCCGTCGCCACTTTTGATCCAACATGAAGATTGTCGTCAAACTGTTGTGACTGCCTATCTGACATGAAGGGTGTCCTCGAAGGAGGCGAAGAAGCTTTTTTGTAATTCATTCTAAACTCTAAGGGACGCAAAGCAGGTGAAGTTGAACAACAACAAAGAATTTAGAAGAGGAAAAGCAAACCCTAATCGAATAGTGACATGCGAGCTCCCGTTGTTACTTTTGATCCAACAAAGAATAGCGTGTTAGTAATAGAATACTTAAATGATTAATTAGATAATTAATAGTATAACTACTAATTAAAAATTTTATATTAAAATAATATTAATATAATTAATTAGTAATATAAGTAAGAATTAAATAATTAATAATTGTAGGTAATAATTAAATAATTAATTAGATAATTATCAATATAGTTGATAATCAAATACTTATTAAAATAATATCTAGATAAGTAATTAGATAATTAGTATTATAATTAGTAATTAAATTATGTGTTTAGTTATTTGATAATTAAACTAACTTCTAATTATATTATTTGTAATTGTATTACGTTGAAGGTAATTAAAATTAGAATTAATATGTAACTTGTATTTAAAATACAAATTAAACTTGAGTTTTTAATGAACTAACCACCTTAAATCTTAGATTACATTGTCAAATAGTTTTACAGGATTTAACAAGATTTAATAGCTATCTTACCAAATAATTTTTAGGATTCAACTTTAGTAGCATTTACTAAATCTGAATTTATAGGATTTTCTAAATCTTATTAAAGTTAAATCCTTTTTGTATCCAACTAAGTGCTAACCCATTATTTCAATTTCCTAAAATAATTGATTTTATTGGTTTTCTAGGCTTTTTCTTTTTGAAATGCATCTTTGTTTGGAGGCCTCTCATAAGCCAAAACATAAAAGCATAATTCTTACACATCACAGCTATTAAGATCTTGATTGCATTGACAGGAAAGGACCTTAACTTTCTTCCTAAAAGTAGCCATATCATGCCAATTGAAAATTCAATTTATTGTAATTTGGACTCTGTCTCACATGGTTTGATGGACAATGGATGCCTCAAGATTTAATAACCCCAATAATTGGCTTTTTTAGTTGAGATTACATTAGCCTAATAAGTTTGATTGAAGAGGACATAACAATTTTGGGTTATAGTAAGACTATTATAAATGTTAAATTTATTAGAAACTGGGGAATATATAATATATCTAAAAGAGTAAGATTTCAAGAAGGGCGTGCAATGCTTTTTCCATAAATAGAGGATGGAGAACTATCGACAATATTGACAGGTGACAAGGGAGACATGTGCAATGAGAAAAATAACTATCAATTTTGTCATGTTTGAACATGCTGTTGAATTTAAAACCCAGAACATACTAGCAGTGGCAACACAACAAAGCTTGAGGAAGAGATGACCTATGAAATTGAACTCATCTTGAGGGATGGTAACAAAGCTAAAAACTAGATGAATGCAGTCCATGGAGTTATCTCTTGGTGGTGGTAATGATTAGTGTGGTGTAGGATTTTGTGACACATTTTTAGAAGAGAATATGAGTGACATGGATTACATGTGGTTAACTTAGATATGACAACAATCCCCACAAAATCAATGTGGGATAATAGATGTCTACTTGAATTTATAATATTATTGAACGTAAGTGAACTAGTTAAAATTTTGTTGCTAAGAAATTGCGAGTGTCACAAGAGGGGTGCGATCGATCTATCAAAGAGAGAGTAATATGAATCGAATGCTTTTTGTAAAGTGCCAAATGAGAATTGTGCTAATGAATGCATTGATGAGATACTTGAACAAATGTATTAATAAGAGTGTTGATGGGGAGTCTATCAATGGGAAGAAGGGAGATCATAGAGATGCATATATTAGTTTGGAGAGTAGGGGTTATTTTTAGATGCAAGGAAATTATACGTAACAAGCATCAAATGTCTAGGAGGTGCTTGATTACGAACCACATCCAACAGATGCTCTATGAGAGAAAGTAGAAGTGGCTATCACTTGTGTGGCTATTTTGGTTGTCTTTATTATGTGAGTGACAACCTAAAAAGAGTATAGATCTGAAGGAAATGAGATTGGAAGATCAAATTGAAAAAGGAATCTCTGTAGGTTCCTAAATGACATTCCTAAATGACATGGCCGAGGTAAGATGGGGAATAAGAGGAATACGTTGTGATGCCCCCAAAATCTATAATTAGAAAAATTATTTATTTCATCTCTTAATTAATATGTCAGAGCTTTTAATAACTCTTTAATGTAAAAAAATCCAATGAAAATAATTATAAATCATATAAATCAAAAATATTTTTTATATTCATTCATCAAAATATAATTTACAATAGTCAGGAGGTTAGTCAATTCATCATTTTATCATTCTAGGCTCCTAACTAAAAAAAAAAAAAACCAAAAATATAGAAGATAAAATTAAACCTGAATTATGATCAATCTTTCCCTACTGGATCCTGACCCCTTCTTGAATTGAAAACATGTAAAAATCACAAAGTGAGCTAATAGCTCAGTAAGTTAGTAGAACCTAGAACTCCAATTAATGGAAGACAATAGATAGCAATTTGCATGCAATCATTCAACTCATATCAGTATGAACATATAACTATAAAAGATGTAACAGCCAATTTAAATAATGTCATCTCATATGAACAATGAAAAAAAAAAAAAATATATATATATATATATATATAAGCAAATGTAATTCATAAACAATGATCAATAGCCATATAAAGGGTTATTAGATTTTGTCATTCATATACTCATGCCAAGTGTAATGTAATGGGTCTATCATGAATCTGTACATGCCTATAAAATATGCCCTTTCTATCTCAATTTATATGTTATCGCGCATATGTATTAGTATACCTGTCATAAAATGATATAAAACTAGTGTTTTGTATCTTATTTATGTATGTTGTACAATATCAATGCATGTGTATATCCAATGTTTAAAATTGCGTATTCGGGTATTGAGGCGTTTCTCATTCGTGAGGTGAGGCGTAAGCCTCAAAATCAAAAGATTGCGTAAACATAAAATGATAAATTTTTTATATACTAATGAGTGAATAATATAAAACATAAAAAATCATAAGATATGAAGTGAAATCAAAATATCTCAATAATAAGACAACATGAAATATAATTCAACTCAAAATTCTATCTTTCCCAAATCCCAATATTCTTTTCATTAACATATAATTCCAATTTCCAAAAATAAATAGCAATGACATATCACTACTCCTAAGTCATCAACACTGTCATCACTAAGGGGTTCTTCATTTGAATCATCATTATGGTGAACTGCTCTCTCCCCTGCCTCCTTTCCTATAGAGTCCAATGTCGGGCATTTACTTCTAGATTTATGTAAGTTTTTAATATATATAGCGTGAGGCGAGGCGGGCCTCAATCAAGTTGAGGTGCAAGCCTCATAAAAAAACTTGAGGCTTAAGCATCGAGGCGTTTTTTACTGGAATTGCACAAAGACGGTCCTCAAGGCGAGCCTCATATTGCGCAATTTTAAACCATGTGTATATCAAGTATCATATCATGTATAAATGCAATATATATCATGTGATTCATATGTTTAGATGTATTTATATCAATTTTATCAATTGTATCATGTGTTTGTATCAATCATGTCTTGTATCATGTGCATGTCATATTATATCATGTCAATTATGCAATTCATTTTGTATACTCATATCATATGCATATGCAAGTAAGATCGAATACCTGGCTACTTATATTTTTCTTTTATACACTCCTTTAGGATAACCCCACAGGAATTAGTCTCAATCATATCAGTAATGTTTTCAGAAATCAGTCTCATATGATAAATCTCAAGTTAGGTGACTTTTATGTAAGAAATTGTCATTTCTTGGCTCCTGCCCATCGACATGTCATATCATATCAATCAGTCTACTTATTCCTCATTTTTCATATCATTGAGGAGTACACGATAAATCTTATATAAAAGAAATCGTCATCCTGCCCTCTTGTGTATGGTAACATGTCTCCAACTAATTTGAATCAGTCAATCATTTCAAGCTAGACATTCTTGTTTTTTACACACATTTCATATCATATAAAGCATAATGGCAAAAGTTATATACACCCAATGCAACAATCATTATATTTATCAATATGCTTGTAGTATGCCTAAAATGCATATTTGACTAAATGAATAATAAATGTATGCATATCATTTATTTCTTGTTCAAAAGTAACATATTGACTCCTGATCATTTTATCTTGACATTATACTACTCATTTCAATTGAAATGACATATAAATAAAATCACTCGATGAAATTTCAATATTTTAACCAGTCACAATGCTCAGGATAATGATATTTATTACATATCAAAAATTACATAGTAGAAAAATCATTAAAATAAGAGATATTGAGTTTTTATTAATTTTAGGAGAAAGGAAAATAGACAAAACATAAAATTATTGAAAACAAAGGTAGATTAAGATTACCTTCCACAATCATAACACTTTTCTCAACTGAAACAACAAGTGAAACTGCCCCGAAGCGCACTTTCTCTCTCTTTTGCTCTTTCTTTCTCTCCCTTTCATTCTCTTCAAAAAAAAAAAAAAAAGGGAGATGGAGGGGGAGGGTTGTGGTAAGAGTTTAAGTGGATGGAATTTGATATTTTATATGTATGTAAATTTTCTAACTCGCCGCCCTCAAATTCTAGAAAACTAGAGAGTTTAGAGCAGCATCGTTGTAGCGCTCTTTCGGTAAATTTTTAAAAATTTAGGAAACTTAAGTTTAGATTGTTAAATATGTGGGCTTGAGATAAAAAGTAATAAGGCCAAGCGATACTTAGAACTAGAACCAAGGGGTGATCTGTGAAAGATAAGCCTCAACAAAATATTTAATTTGAGTCCATGGAAGAGAGGTTTAGTACATGTGCGGCTAAGGCACAAGTGTGGAAGCATGACTTGTGAGCAAGCTTTAGGATACACAAAGACGATACCTAAAATTGACTATCAACGTGGAATTGGAACTTGTGAGCGCGTAAGGAGGGCGCATGGAAGAGAGGTAAATATAAAAGAGTTGGTGACTTGAGGGTTCAAAGGCTAGCAGAGAGAGATTTTTTCCTTGGTGGTGGGTACAATTAAGGAGAGATGCAAGGATATTAAAGCAACAAATTAGTTTTGTTACCATTTTATGGTGAGATAATTGGATAATGTATTTACTGAAAATGGTGCTTATTATAGGTATATAGGGTAAATATAATTGGAAGAATAAAAAGATAATAATAATTAAGAGAAAATCTATGATGCGCGAACACAAACACGACATGGACACGGGACACGACCATCATAAAAAATATAGGACATGGGGTACAATGCAGACACGGTATTACAATTTTTAATTAGTGTATTGACATTGATATATTATCATATTAGAAATGGAAAACAATAATAAATCAATGTAATAATTACTTGTCTAGCACCAATTGATCTCTTAAATTGAAATTATATTTGTAAAACTTGCATACAAAAAAGAGAACTATTATATATAATTTTTTATGTGATTTGGAGATTAAGATATTCACAAGTTGAAATTGTACCCAAATAGGAATATCATGATCTCAACCTTTCATAAGAAGACAATAAACGTGGAGAATGGATATACATATAAAGCCGACAATCTCAATAAATATGGCATGTTTTCAAAAGAAAAAATGAAATAAAAAAAAATCAAATAAATTGGTAAGGTGTAATTTGCTCACTTGCTTGCGGAAATAAAGAAGTCGATAATCTATACTCTAATTGAACGTATCCATCTCACTCTCTCTCCGTTGGCTTCGATAGAGCGAACACAAGAGTCGGAACCCTTCGATACCCTCGGTGATTGCAATAAATGGCGAAGATGAACCAGTGAGAAACCAAACGAGTGAAGAGAATGGCGAGAAAACGGTTGTAGTCAAACATGCCAAGCTTAAAATAGAGCAGTATACTGCTAAGTTGGGCTGGCCTCGTCACAGAAATAATGAAGAGTCGTAGAGAAGAAGAACTTACGAAGAAGAGAAAACAAGGAGGTTACGGGCGTCAATCGTGCACTCTCTCCACTCGGTTGGCTCGCCTGGTCGCGTAAATGATGAAGATAAGGGAAGAAGATGAGGGAGAGCGGTGTAAATTGAAACCCTTAGGCATACGGACAGTCTGGCACGTATTCATGGATAGTTCGAATGGTCCCTAAACACTCTTTATTTGATTAAAATATCATTAAAATGTAAAATTTTTGTAATTTAAATAAATTTAATTATCAAATATTAGGACACACTTGTCTGTTTTTATTTAAATATTATTTTAATCCGACTCAAATTTGTCGTGTCCGACACATGTCCCATTCTTGTTGAGCGCGTGTCTATGTCTGACACGTGTTTGACATTGCATTCCCTCTTATGAAGGAGTGTCAGTGCGTCACAGGGGAAAATCAATGCATTTCTTCTCTAAATATTGTACTCTCTTTATACATTGATTTTTCTAATATTATATCCTAACAAGCATCATATGCTAATTATATTGATCTAAATTTTGGTGTGATTTCAGGCCGTTGAAATTGTATAAAGTTTTGAATAAGAGTCACTAGGTTACTAACCAACAATTTAGTCATTATCGTTTTAAAATTTCTCTCTTCTACTCAAACTGCTTTTGTGAAAGGGAGGAATATGCGTGATAATGTTCTATGTCAATTGATTGGGCCTAGTCCCAATGCGATAGAAGGTGACTGTGTTAGGCATAACTCATCCTAGACCGGTTCAACCCAAATGACCCATGCCAACTGGACATGCTCGTGGAACTGTCGATTTGTCAATTTTTCCTTGAATGGATGAGGGTTTTTAGGGATCTAGTAGTGCAATGTATTGATTATGATGTTTTGACATTTTTAATTATTTTAACCCTAGTAGGTTGCTTTCTATCTCCTCAAAATTCTAGTCCTTTTTAGGCCACATTAAGTAGATTTTCTATTTTAAATTTGTTAATAAAGATCATTCTTCCTTAATATCTTCATAATTCCTAGTTAGGCAAAACGAATTAAGATTTGAAACTTGCACTCCTATATTTTGTAATAAAGTGAACCTTAACTCATACTGTTAAAACAAAGAAAAGATGTGCGCCTATTCCTTTGGCTGTGGCTCTTGAAATGTTGAAGTATATCAAAATAGATTACAATTCGTCATCCGGCTCTTCATTTAAGCTGACCTCGTAATTCCATTGCCCGAGCTTCCCGGTAAATTGCTTTCAGTATTGATGTTTCATCGTTGCAACTTTTGTACTATGGCTTCATTTGGGACGGCTTTCTTACTACTTCTTAAAGCAGTTTTTTAGTACAAAAATTTTTAAGCCTCGTTTGGTTCCTCGGGTCCTTTTAAAAAAAAAAAAACGAAAGTATCGGAACGAGAAACGAATAAATTTTTTTCTTCTCAGATCGGCAAAAATACGGAGGTTCGGGAGAGGTATTTTGAAAAAGCCATCTTAACAAACAACAAAACAATAATTTTTTGGCCGATTCAAACCGGAGACAGAAATTATGGCCCAAACAAACTAGGCCTTAATTTTTGTACTAAAAAGTTGCTTCATCAAACAGTGAGAAAGCCGAGCCAAACGAAGCCTATATTACAATCTGAAGAAGTTTGCAAATTATATATGCTTCCTTAAAATGTTTTGGTTTTGAATCAAATTTCTGATATCATGAATCTGTTCATTATTGTAGGATGACGTGGCAACCCGGCGTTGGCTTCAGCAGCTGCTGCATAATATTTCAGGGGGAAGCTTGGTTTCTACCCTTCAACCTACAGGATTTGAGCATATGTTGGGAAGCTAACACTATCGTTCTGTAATTTTTTTTTCTTTTTCAAGCTCAAAGTGGGAAGCAGATTTCTTGTTGTTGTTGTAGCCAGTTAGATTCTATCAGGAACTTGTTTGTTCTCTAGAGCATGCTGTGTATACCTTGAGGCTCGTGTGGTGATTAGGATACTAGCATTTGTAAAAGACTTGCAATCTGTGTTAGATTCAGCGAAGGAAAAAATACTGTAAAATGTAGTTATAGATTATGTTGGAATTGGGGATCTTTGTGCCTTCTGATTGTAAGATTGCACTGCAGAATATTTATGACTAATTTATCCAAGTTTTTATAACTTTGAACTGTTTAGGTGCTTTTTGTGGGTTTGCTTGTAGTTACACCTTTTGGAATAATGGTGATTTTTTGTGACTAATGCATCATATTCTCTCTAATGATGTTAGACTCAGGTTTTGTTTGGGAAATCTTTTTTGCAGCTTCTTAAAACAATTTTTTAAGAATTAGTAAGAAAGCCGTCCCAAACGAAGATTTTATCGAAAATAATAGACATATGATGTTTATTGATGATGGACATTTGACACCTAGCAAGGGCATTATATAACTCTGATTTCTACTAATCAATTGATGTTTGTAGCTATTTAATCAATCAATATCTTCCTTTTTTTTTGTATAAAGAAGAGAGTTAACTCTTCATTGTCATTACCACAAGCATCACTTTTTTCCTAACGTTTTCTTTATATAGTACAAAGACTTACCTTGGCTTTGTGTAATGGTAGCCTCCTTGTGGCCTTCCTACTATTGCCAATTAATGCAACCCAAACTAGTCTAGCCTTTTATAAGTGTGTCATAGCATGACCTTCTAAACAAAATAATGCTTCGATGCCCTTTGTTTGGCCACCAACATCTCTTAAATAATGTATTTTATAAAAGGATCTTGGAGGGATCACTAATAAGTTTATGAGGGCACATAATATTTGATAGATTTCTTAATAAATTTTTAAAGGAGTGCTTCCAATGAGCAAGCTTAACTAGGGCAAGAAATTAGATATATTATCTTTATAATTAAACATTCTTATAATTATATCACCTAGTGTTAGATAGGATCCTCATTATAAGACCTCAATAATTATTCCCAATGGTAATCCGAAGAGGCAAAGAACGTAAATAGAGCAACTTTATGTTTAGAAGTCATAGAGTAGTTCCTAGTGAGAGAGGCCTTAAGAATTCATAGTTCTTAATAGGGTCCTCATTAAAAGTCTCAAAGTCTAAACTCCCTTGAGGGTAGTTATGCAACCCAGGTATCTACCTAATCCAATTGTTCTTAAAAGATACTCAAAAGACTTGAATGTAAACATGGTATCTTCAGTTTAAAAAAAAAAAACTCTACAAGTGGCTCATAATGAATGAGCCCTAAGAAGGCTTGTTAGCATGCAAAGTCTCTTTCAGAAGCCCCTATAAGAAGTCATCACTATATGAATCCCAAGTTGGCATAAAATGGATATATATTACGACTACAAGATTTACTAAATATATTGACATTGTCCAATTCGTCTGGTAGTTCTATCAAGATTTCATATGGCGGGGATGTCTTATTAACATCAGAATTTAACTACGATCATTTGAAATTTTAATCACTTTTGATTAGGAAGGATGCTACATAGCTTATGAGATTGCATGCTACTTGTAAAAGTGGGTGGTGATCCCTCATAAAAATTTTCTTTATCATCACTAGTACGTCTTTAAGGAAATCACTTAATTGGCATGAATCTCAATGTGATAATTAAGTTGGAAACTTTTGAAGTTAAATTTAAAACCATCCAAACTCTGATATTAGCATATTTGTAATTGAATTGAATGAATTGATAAGACAAACTCATCAACATCACAAGTGATATGATCTGACTTCATATAAACTTAAACACAACAAAATTAAGAAACTTTAAAACATTAGTTGAATGACAAAATAGTCTTCAAATTTTGGGTGCTTTTAATCAAAATCAAGCGCATCAATGAGCCTAATATCTTTCAATTCTAACACTTGAAAACAAGAAAAATATTAGAAATAATCTATGACCAAATGGGATTAAAATGGGATGCTAAATAGAGTATTTTGGATTCCTAATAAATTTATCAAAATGCGTCACGCAAAAAGGCTATAAATAGAGCTTCATCTTACATTGGAGAGAGGTTCAGGAGTTGAAAGTGATTAAGAACTATGTTCTGGTCCTCAAGGATGAGCACTAACGACAACCATCATCACAAGACTTTTGTCATCTAATTCTTATTGCCTAACTACTAACATTCAACTCCATCATTAGACTTCAACTATTTGTCTGAGGACACTCAACCTCTATAATTCTCATTATGAGAAGCAAATATTATATAATCTTGTTTGCTTTAATTGTGTAGAAAGTGGATTCTTGCATATATAGTTATATAGTAGATTATTGAAATTGGGCCAAGTATATTTTTCTCCTCTTTAGGTTTTTAACATAAAAAATTTCAGCCACTTACAAATTATACATATGCATGTGGAACTTTATATAAAGTCAAGATTTTAAATAGATAACTATTATTAGAAATTTTCTATCACATAACAATTTAGCATTATATATGAGAACTTATATCTCAATATCCTAACAATACAATGGTTGATAAGAGTAAAACAATTCGTGGTGAATTTTCTCAGTCCAACACTTAGCAAATTGAAAATATATTTTACAACAATTGAAATCATAATAAATTAAGAGTAGGCCCTCGAGACCCATCCCTGAATGATCAGATACATAGGATGGTGGAGCAACAAGCTTGCTTCTTTCAATTATTGAAAGATGTTGGTTAATAGAGAGTGCCACCACAATCTGATGAAACTTATCAACCATAAAATCAACCTAAGAAAATGGATGAACAATTTAAAAGAATTCTTTGAAATTCTTCCTCCACCATACTAACAAAAACTAGTTGGCATTACTTGTTCAACTCATCATTTTCATGCCAATCAATCAATGCACAATCCTTCACCAATCGTAGTAGACTTGACTTAGTCTTGACTTATGCATACTCCTCGTGACATTAAGGCTTCGTTTGGGACGACTTTTTTGTTGCTTTCTAAAACGGAATTTTAGTATAAAAATAAAAAAAATTGTACTAAAACTCCGTTTTAGAAAGCAATAAAAAAGCTATCCCAAACGAAGCCTAAATGAGATGAATCATAATGTCATGTTCAAGAATAATTTTTTATGAGTGATAGGAATTAGCTTTATCCTCTGTAAAGTTTTCAAGAATCTTTACTTTTAATAAATGAAACTTTCCAACTTCTTATTCTAGCGGGCTCAAGCTTCCCACTGTTGATTAGTATGATGGGTCATCTGATTATTAGCACCATCATACATACCTACCAAACTTTTGATACACTTCATTGTCAAGTCTTTCCTACTACATTAAAAGATAAATCTTTCACCTGGTTCTACTTTATATTCAACAATAGTATTGATAACTTTGTCCACCTTGACGTTTTATGGAACAATTTATCGCCACTAAAAAATCATCAAGGATTTCTCTCATTTTTTGAGGATCTGGTAAAATAAAGGAGAATAATAAAAAGAGTACTTTCAAAGATATTTTTTCCTGAAGCTCATCAAAATTCAGAAGTGAATCTTGAGTTGTTACAAGATGTTTTCCTTCTAGGTCTTCGTCTTGGACTTTTCTACTCATTGATACAAAAGATTGATTACACTCATACATATATTTTTCATAAAATAGAAGAACAAATTACTATCTATGCATGTTGAAATTAGCATGATTAATTGTCTAGTAAACAAAGTAATGCTCACGATAGATTTTCTCAAAAATGTCAACAAAGAAAATATGGACAATCAAGAATTCATCTCTTTCCTCTCTATCTTGCTCAACAACAATAAAGATCATATAGGACACCTCAACAAAGAGGGAATACAAATAGTTGAAGGAATATATGCCATTAAATACACTTTGAGTTGATATTGTAATGGCCTTACAAGATGAGGATAATGTTATGTCTTCATCCTTTAAAACTAAATTCAAGAAATCAAGAATGATATTATCATTCCCATCATGTTTAGAGTCATACTAGTAAGGCATGTTAATAATTGAAAGAGGAAATTGAGCTACTCATACAAGAAATAATCCCATTGGGGAAAAATCAACAAAGGTAATAGTAGGTCAACCAACAAATGATTAGGAAAATTAAGACAATAGTTGGAGGAAACTAATTGCCTCCTCGAGTCCTATTTACAATCACTATGCCAATGACAAAAAAAATTTCTTATTGTTTCCATCACATTTGATGGCTATGATTTGAAAGGGATCTAAATCTCACATCAAATCAACTTGTCATCAACATTGGGATTGATGATCCCTATTGTAATAATAAGAAAATTTAAATTGATAATAAAAATTATGTTAATGTATTATTTCACTCCATATTTCCTAGCTTCGGCTTAGAAGGAGAGAGAAAAAAAATAAAAAAAATTAAGAAAATAAAGAAGTGAGAGAAAAAAATTAAAAAAGACACCTTTTGACACCTCAACTAAGAGGCCCCACAAGCACCTCAACTAAAGAGCTGGGCAAATTATTACGTCCAGTGTCTGGATTCGTCCGGACACCAATCAAGATGTGCCACGTCACCAAAATACAACGGGGCCCAATGTATTTGAGTGACGTGGCGCGTCTTGATTGGGTGTCCGAATGTCCGGTGATCGGACGTAATAATTCGCCAAAGAGCTGACATGCCCTATGCTAAGTAGTGCAGGCTAGTGTTGTCATTGACAATGGCTTGCCGACCTATTTTAGGGCTTGATTGGGTCCAAGCCTGATTTTTGGTATAAACGAACAAATTTAGACATTTTTAATGCATCCAAAATTATTTTTGATATTTTGGACTTAATTTTAGCACATTTGGAGTCTAAAAGAGTTTGTACGACTAGTTTCATACAAATTTTGAAAAAGTTGAATACATTTTTTCAAAATTTTTGCTCTAATTAACACATTGATTTTATAACAATTTGAATTATTATTAAAGAGATTTTACTTTATTTACAATATGAAGGGGTCTAAATTCATGTCTAACAAGTGATCGTAGCTCTTAATTTTTCTAAAATTTATGCTGTAAAATTTTTTAAAGACTTCACATATATTTTTGGATGACAAAAGTTTTGATGTTCAAAAATTGGGTGCAAATTATAAGTCCCCCAAAACTTCAATTAATCAGAATGAATTTGAGGTGTTCTTTGAATTAATTTTTTTTTTGAAATAAATTTAGAACTATTTGAATTGTAATTTCAACAAACTCATAGTCAAACTAAATATAATTAATTGTGCTCAAATTAAACGCTTAAAACATTATCAAGAACTTTAGAATATTAATTAAAGGACTAAATAATCTTCAAATCTTGAATGCATATAATCAAATCATGCGTATCAGCAAGAAGAATCCCACAAGCCCATGATCATTCAATTATGACTTCTTTGAGGCACTAAAAAATTAAATAAATTATTTATAATTAAGATAATCAATATGAATTGTTTTGAAGGAGTGTTTAAATTTTGACCAAATTTATAAAAATGCCTCTTACAAAAAGACTATAAATATGACTCCTTTTTTATATGAGAGATATTATACGATAAAAGAGCTTAAAAACTTCAGTGTAGTTCCTGGCGATTATTGCCAATGTCACCATTAGCAAATGACACCACTATGACTTCAATTATCCGTATGCGACCACCCACCTTTTGTAATCCCTACAACGATTATCAAAGAATTATTCTTAATTGTGTAATATTGCCTCTTCTAATTATGCTTAAGAGAATATTTTTGTTTCTACAATTATATATGGATCGTTGCAATTGGGCAGAGCCCTGTGGTTTACCTTTTTGGATTTTTCGCATAAATAATACTGGCATCTTACAACTTCCATATATGTGTGTGTTGTATACTTATTCAAAGCTAAAATATTAAACATATTTTAGCTCTATAAATTTTTTAGCATGTAGCAACAATAAAATAATAATAATTTATTTTAATTATATACCCATAGCATTCAAACATTAAAAATACTTACTCATATGCATTGAAGTCTAACTCAACTACTTCATCAACATTTTCTAGTCACCATCATGATCTTCTTAACATATGGTAAGAAGAAATATTAAAAATAAATAAAAAATAAAATGGGAGCAAAAAATACCATAATGTGTATGGATGAGTAAGGAAAGGTGTTATTCTATATTTCAAGTGGAATATAACTCAACATAAATACATGATTGCCATACTTTAAAGGTATTTATGTCCAATTATTATTTTGGACATATTTGATGAAATAAAATACAAGAGCGACATTTGTGAGACCTCCAGATTCAAAGTTTTGTTCAAACCTGTATGAATCAACTAAATATCAGGTACCCCGTTGATACATCTTAAAAAAATTATCTTGATTGGCACAAATCTCGAGGAAAATCAAGTTGGAAACTTTCAAAATTAAAATTGGAACCATCTGAACTCCGATTTTAGCAAACTTATAGTCAAACTGAGTGTCTGGGAAATACAAACCCAACGACATCAAAATCGACTCAATCCGAGCCCAAATGGATCCAAATCAAGGGTTTGAAGCGCTGTTGGAGGGTTCAAACCACAATTTGGATTACAAACCGGTTTTCAAACATAATGTTCTTCTAATCAAATTGAGCAGCTTGACGAGACGAATCCAACGAGCCCAAGATCATTGAATTCCGACATCACTAAGGCATACAAACGTCCATCAAACGGTCCATGATCAAGGGATTCAATATCGGCCGTCCATCCAAGCCACTCTCAATATGCCCTTAATCTATCACCTATTTACGGGTCATGTAACTCTAGAAAATCTATAAATAGACCCCTCATCCCTCTTGAATGGGAGGCTCCAAGCAAGAGAGCAAGAGATAGATCAGATATCGCTCTTTCATCCTCGCTCCTCCTCAACCACCGCCTGAGTTTTGCCAGACCACCACTGGAGACCCTAACTTATGCCGGACAACCACGTAATGCCCAGAATTTTGCCGGACCACCTGAGGCTCGAACTTCTGCCGGACTACCACCTGAGGCCCGGACTTCTGCCGGATCACCAACTGATGCTCGAACTTCTGCCGGACCACTAATTGATGCCTGAACTTCAGCCGGACCACCACCTGAGGCCCAAAATTCCGCCGGACCACCACCTAAGGCCCGGGTTTCTGCCGGATCACCACCTTAGGCCCGGACTTCTCCCGGATCACCACCTGAGACCCGGACTTCAGCCGGACCACCACTTGAGGCCCGGACTTTCGCCGAACAATCATATGAGGCCCGAACTTCTGCCGAACAACCACCTGAGGCCCGAACTTCTGCCAGACCACCACCTGATGCCTGAACTTCTGCCGGATTATTACCTGAGACTCAGACTTCTGCAGGACCACCATCTGGCGCCCAGACTTCTGCCGGACCACCACGTGATTAGGCCCAGACTTCTATCAGGCCACCACCTGAGGCACAGAATTCTGCCGGATCACCACCTGAGGCCCGAACATCCGTCGTACCACCACCTGAGACTCAGACTTCTGCGGGATCACCACCTGAGGTCTAGACTTCCGTCGGACCACCACCTGAGTCCCGGACTTCCGCCGGACCGCCACCTGAGGCCTAGACTTCTACCGGACAACTACCTGATGTTATCTTTTTGGCGCTCCCGTGCTGAAGTCTAAGGAATTTGTGCATTTAATTCAACGTGACGCGTAGTGTGGTTGTAGCGTTATAATTCTTGTTTAGAGCGTTGCGACATGCCCCGATGCTAGAGCAATTTTTAATATTAAAAATATTCAAATCCACTATTCAAACTCATTTGAATGTTTTGGTTGTAACACTTAGAGAGAGATTTTGTAGAGAGAGATTTTGTAGAGAGAGAAAGTCTTTATTTAGCTGCTTCAGGTCATTTTTAGCCATCTGCCTAGTTCTAAAAGTTGCTCGAATCAAAGTATGTTACATTTTGCTTATCATAGTTTTCAATAATTCAATTTTTTTTTAATATTTTTCTCATTGAATTTATAATTTAGTTATACATAAATGCAATTTTATCAGATTCTCATAACTTTTATCCATGTAACTTTTGATAGTTATCATGTAACTTTTGATATGTTATCAGTGCAATTGTTCTAATAATTTTGAGTATTTATTTGAGTTTTTTCACAGAGTAATTTTAAAAGAAGCTATTTTTATCGAGTCAAATTTTTATTTTGACATATAAAAATATAACTTTAATTCAATTAAAACTTTAGAATATTGTTATACACATTCTCTGATGATTTAGTTAATTTTTGAAAATATGATTTTTGTTCAGTAATATTTTTGTTGTTTATCGTTAAAACCTCTAGTGAAATTCTGAATATGATCAGTTACTTTTTAATTTACCTAATGAATTCAACTATGAGTTTTAGTGTGTTTAGTTGGGTGAAATAAGAAGGTTAAGGAGATTTGGTGTGAAAAAGGGGGATATTTTGGAAGATCTGTTTAGATGCCTATAAGGCATATTTTAGTAACTAAAAGCCATACTTTGATGCTATATACATGATATGAGAACTATTAGGTGTCATGTTTACTATGCTATATATTCATATTATTTGGCCAATGGCACATTATAAATTCTATTAGGTATTATTTGCACTATCTTATATATTCAGATATCGATGTGAAGGAGGATTGGGAGGAATAAGAAGGGATTTTGTTGTTTGTTTGTGTATACTGAAAATTTCAGCATGAGGGCTGCTATGATATTTATTATAAGGCAATTGTTTATATTTCAATCACTTTCTATATGATTTCAATAATTACTTAAATGAATTCACTATTATTATATGTTTTATTTCAATTTTTCGTACAATACTTTTGTTTGTTGTTACAACACAATATTTTCAGTCCTTTTTGTTTGAGCTGTTGATTTTTATTTAGACTGCGATAGCCTACTATGTTGTGTTAGCTTGCTTCTACTTTTGCTTTTGTTTTCAGGTCAGGGAGATAATGAGTGAGCTGAGTAGTTGATAGCAGTCGCTGACCCATGTTGTAGGTATATTTTAGCTAGTTCAGTCTTGCAGGCTTAGCCTTTTTTTTTCTTTTTATTCCCAAGCATTATTGTTGATAGACCTTAGACTATATACGTATTTTGAACGATATAATAGAAATCATTTTTTAAAGATATAGTCTTTCACTTTATTTTATTTTGAATAGTGGCTTTACAGTGAGTTTAAATTGGAAGCTTAGTTTTTTCTCAGTACTTCTTCAACTGAATCTTGAGGTTAGTTTATGGTTCTTATCACGATCAGGCATGATATGACCTATGTGATATCAGGTCGAATTGTGACAACATTAGTCAAAATTTTTATATTTCTAGAGATAAAAAATTAAAATTTTCATATTAGAAAAAATTAACTATCACATGAATTAAAATCTTCGCTCTTCAAAGTAGCACAAATCCCCTTGACAATAAATGACAATTGGACTCAATAGTAAAAAAATTTATATATATTATAAAATTCTTATGCTAAGTATGTATCTAATATCTAAATAAATATATTTATTTAAATAACATTTACATATTTAAATTATATAAAATACTACTACTATTATTATTTTTTAAATAATACATTTTTAATCTATATATTTTGATATAATTAAGAAACTAACAAAATAAAAATATTAAATAAATAAATATTTACATAAGAATAAATTCTAAGAGGATTTACATACATACCACTTTATTTCATATTATTTACTACATACCATTTTATTTCTAAATTCTATGGTAATGCCCCCACACACACAAGCATAAAAAAATAAAAGAAATTTACATACATACAACTTTATTTCATATTATTTACATATCTAATATCTAAAATATTAATATTACATGCCTATAACTCATATACAATTTTAATATTAAATATATCACTCGTATAATTTATTTTTACAATTCATATTATTCTATAAATTTTAATATTTTATTTCATATAACTAAATTTATTCCATAAAGGATAGACATATTAAATAAAGTGGTATGTAAATGCCACTTTATTTCTCTCTGTAATGTCCGAGACAATTCAATAGAGATGATATCTCGTCTCCAACTTCCCATCCTCTCCGCTTCATCTGGTTGCCTCCGCCGCCGCCTCTCCTTCTATTCAACCACTGCCGCCACCGCTTCTTCGTTCGCTTCCCACTTATCTCCTCCTCTGAAACCCCAAACTCCTCTCTTCCTACGCCCCCTCTCCTACTCCACCTCCCCTTCCTCCCTCGTCTCCTTCCGCCAATGGGCAGAATCCCTAGCCCGATCTTACGCTGCCGACCTATCCGTTGACGGTGGCCCGTCCGCATCCGAACTAATCCGTGAGCTCTCCTGGCTTCTACAAGACGCTACATTCCAGGTTGGCGAAACCGTGTTGCTCAGAACTGACCTCCAAGATCTCTACTGTTTATGGATGCAGCGAATCGAGGAGCGGCGTCCGTTTCAGTACATTGTTGGGTGTGAACATTGGCGTGATTTGGTCTTGGCAGTGAGAGAAGGGGTATTGATTCCTCGACCTGAGACGGAGCAGCTTGTTGATTTAGTGGCGGGGGTGGAAGGATTCAAGGACGGGTTATGGGCGGATTTGGGAACCGGGAGTGGTGCCATTGCGATTGGGATTGGGAGGATACTTGGGGAGAATGGAAGGGTTGTGGCGACGGATTTGAGTGAGGCGGCGGTGGAGGTGGCACGATTTAATGTGGGGAGGTATAAATTGGAGGTAAGCAATTCCTATGTTGCTATATTCTTTGAAAAATCTTTTACTTGTTTGGTATGAGTTTTGAAGGAATGGATTGTCTGCAAGTGTATATTGGATTTTTGTAATCACAGATTTTAGTGGATATTGTCGATATGCATAGATAGATGTTTGTGCATTTAATGCGTGTATTTATCTTTTATATAGGTTTGAACTTTGAAGGGGTTTTTTCAAAATGGGAGCAAGTCATTTTTAATGCTGAGGATATCCGGAAGGGTACTTAAGTGTCTATTTGTTTCGAGTCTTTCGACCCTGTGGATGTTTTGATGTAGAAGAAACGTTGACTGTTTGTTTTTGGTGTAAATTTTCTTTATTTATTTTACAGTTAATTACTTTTTGGCTATCTTCTTCGCAAAACAAGATAAATGTAGTCAACTTTAGTGTTTTCATTTTATGCTGGACAGAGATAAAAAACCACGAGTGTCAGTCACTAATAACTGGTATCCACATCGCCTGTAGCAATAGGACTCGTATTGCTTTTGATTTATCATTTATGTCTAAGGCTTCGTTTGTACGACTTTTTTATGCTTCTTAAAGCAGATATTTAGCAGATAAATTTTAATTTTTTAACTAAGAAGTTACTTTAAAAAGCAATAAAAAAGCCGTCCCAAACGAAATCTAAATTTCTCGCTACTAGCTTCCAATCTCTACTTTGAAGATAGCATAATTTACTGTTATCATTTAAAAATCTAAATTATAAAATGGTTTTGATACTTTTAAAGTGTACATATTTCTTAATATGAACTGTGGTTTCTATTTTACATCTTCATTGTTGTGTTTTTTTGTTTGGCCAAATTTTCGGAACGAGCGTTGTTGCAGCCTAATTTAGCGGTAGGAGCGTGAACAGAAATAAATTTTAAAACGAGCTAATACGTCAAACACTGAAGCGCATTTGTAGAATGCGCGCTCCTAAATGGCGCATTCATAGAATGCGGCAATTGAAATGGCGCATTCATTGAATGCTCCGACTGATCTGACGCATTCAGTGGAGTACGCCGTAGGGTTTGGCGTATTCCATATTCCTGCATTTGTGTTTGTCGTTTCCGGAGACCAGATCCGAATCTCACATTTAGTGGCCGGAATTCAATGCTGCCATTAATTTGGTGCAGTTAAGGAGTGTAGCAGAGCGGATTATAAGTAAGGCATGAGCTGAAGAGCGTTTGGCATCAGCTCTTAAGGAAATTGCAGGGTTTGACATCAGCTCTTGTTTTAGTTATTTATATACATGTTATTAATATTAAAATACATTATTAAAATTAATTTTAATTGTGTGAATTAGTTATTGAGATATGAGAATAATAAGAATAATTTTTTTTTTTAAGAAAAATTTTAAAAAATATTTATAATTTAAAAGAAGGTATAATTGATTTTGATTTTATTTGGGTTTTTTTTTTAAATAAAATATATTAGGTTATCATTATTATATGTAATAATTATTAAAAAAAATTGAGTAATGATGGCTGAAGTGCTACGAACCCGTAGAAGCAAAACAAATAAAAATTTATGTTAATACACATGATAATGATTGAAAGCAACATCGAAAAAATTTGGAATGGAAATAGTGCGAAAACTAATGAACACAAATTCACGGTAATACATATGATAATGATTGAAAGCAACATCGAAAAAATTATTATTACATGTGGCTCAGTACTATGCGCATACGCGCTTGGAGTTGGGTTAAAGTTGGACAGCATAAGAATTTTTCTGTGAACTGCTTTTGGATGTATTGCCAATCTTTTATATTTAATAACGCATTCTTTTGACCATCTATAATATTCAGCTCTTGATATTTTTCTAATAGAAATACATCTTGATAAGTATGCAACTTTTTATAAAAAATACAATGTTGCACATCAGTTATCGGATTCTCAACATTGATCACAACAGAATCATCTTTTTTCCATGCGATTTCACGAATTCTTGTCCTAAGAATACTTATAGGAGCAAAATGATCATTATGATTCTGAAACCTTTGTTGTACAAATTTTCAGCCCATATCAGTAATTGTTTCTCCATCCACATACATGGGATGATGACTTTTGATAACTTCATGATATATATCTCATAAACTATCGTTTTCATACCAAGACCATTCATGTAAACAATATCGAAAAATTTCATTTGATCTTGTTTCTCCTCCAAGAATTCATCCATGGGATACGACATAGATTCTGTCAATCGAATAGTACCATCATAGATCAACTTCTGTGTTGGAATAATATGAAGGAAATCCCTTGATGGTGAGCGCTTTATTGATGAGGTCCTTGATGATGATGACATTATATGCTGGATATTTAGCAAATGCAATTTGAGTTATCATTAAAAAAATAGTAATACATAAAAAAAAAAATGATTTGAATAATTAGAGTCACATTAATAAAATAAATTAGATGTTGAGTAACAATTAGAAACAAAAATATTAAGCATCAACATTACAACACGAAGTACATTTTAAATTTATAACGAAAAGTCGATCTAAAATTGTTGTTGTATTTGCTGCCAATCTTGTCTATTAAGAAATTCTTTTGCTTTAGGATGTTTAGAACTTTGCAACAACTGTTTATAAGAATCTAATATGTGCTTATCATGATCAGGCTTCTAGTAAGAGTATAAAATACAATTATCTATATCCATCATGGACCTTCCCATACCTGGTGCAACTGTATCGTCTTTATCACAACTAAGTTATAGAATTTGACTTTTTAAGAAATCTTTTGCCACAAGGTGGTGCTTAAAATCGGTAAAGCCTTATTGTAGACATTTTCAATCTAACTCTCGACGTGCAGGGTTACCTCTATATTTCTTAGCTTTCTTCATATCATTGTGTATGTTCCACAGTAAGTAATCTTCATCTTCATCCCAAGTATGTATAACACACCAGAATAGTTCATTTGTTGATACCCTGGCTTCAAGGTCCTCATCGATAGGACAAGATAAGCTTTCACGCACCTGGATGGTACCCTCTGTAATTCATTGTTTGGTTTTGGCACTGCTGCTAGCATCCAAATTGTGGGAGTACATTCTTAATTAATGTAGCTGAAATGAAATATTTGCAAACGAGTTTGAGTAGTCTAGAATTTCTCTTTATTATTTAACACTAACTAATGAAAGAATAAATGAGCAGTCAGAAAAAAAAATTCTTATAATAATAGTTATGACTAGTCGAGCATTTTTAATAAGCAAAGTTCATAATATGAATAAATGTTTACAACATGAAGTCAAATCCGAAAGATCAGCACAACAATACATCTCAAATCTCATACTAACGATGCATAGGTAAAGCCCCACTCCCTGGAGTAAATCTATTTGGTGCCCTTCGTCTTTTCCTCTGTAATTGTGGCTCCTCTGAGACCTCAGTCTCCTCCTGCTCAACCTTGGCACGTTGCTGTGAATGTTGTGTACCTTGTTCTGTAGGATAACCTCCCGTTAACATAATGTCCTGCTGCGTGGGGGATGAAGGTAATCCTACTGATGACATCCATTGTGGAATGACCATTGGAAATAATGATTATGCGCTGGGTTGTTCGTATTATGTGCCATAATAGATATGTCCTGGTTGAATAGGGACTATTTAGAGACATCACGTTGTACCAACCAATCGCTACGTACTCCAAATTATTCCATGTCTTTTCCCCGAAAGACATATGAGCCACATTTAATGAAGAGCACAGATTAATCTCTTTGTTGGCTCCAACTTTTAGGCGTCGTGTTGGTCGACCACGAATGAATAGGTTCCGTAACACGATGGATGAGCCCTCGAGTAGGTCAAACAAAGCTTGTGGATTCTGCAAACAAATAAGCCACAATAAATCAACTTGTCCGCATAATCCTTCCTCATCAAGGTAATCTATATTTAGTAAAATATTTTGCATTTAAAAAATTTAGAGTTATAATAATATGAATTATAGTGATTTTATTTTTGGTAGGTATGACAGATAGATCTAGACGTGCTCGTTCAAGCCGACACACACCTCATCATACTGCTGCAGAAAATGTCCCAAGACAATTTAGTATAGCATCACTGGGGGAATCTCACAGAGCGCATGATCCCGATCATGTATGTTAAAAAAATTAATGTCACTATATGTTCCTTATTGCATGCATAAATATCTATTTAATTCTGATAAAATTGAAATTTGCAGGCATCTCCTTTGGTTCCCGCTACTCATATGCGCATGGCAGGGAATGACCAATTGAATGCCCGCGTATGATTTATGTCTTGACAAACCTGAGATTTCAAAATCTCAGACATTTTCAGTTGTTGGATCACAACTTGATCACGGCACTGGTGGAGAGATGATGTACCTTAACGAACTCTTTTCATTTTACCATCAGTGAGATGACGATCACATTGCATGATGTCCAAATTTTATTGGGCCTTTGAGTTGATGGACCTGCAGTGGTGGGCCCAAATGTTGTTGGGCAAGGATGTATATAAGAAATATGGCCGATTTGCTGTGACGAGTTACTAGGGACGTATCCTGGCAGGGATTCGATATACCACGCCCCAGATGATGAGGAGGATGTTGCGACATTCAGGATGGCTTCATCATAAGTTGATTCTATGCTCCCACTACGTTGGCTCCGCTGGACATTTTAGAGAGAGTCATATGATAATTTGGCACCTGAGATTTTCCTTCGACATGTCCGCGCATACATCCTATTCATGATAGATTATTTTTTGATACCTGATACATCACTGAGTCATGTTTATCTACAGTGGTTGCCTTTACTTGCGGATGTTGACAGCTTTAGTATGATGTCAATGGGAGGTGCCGTTCTTGCACATCTTTATAGGGAGCTGTGCTATGCGACAAGGTCGACAAGGACATATATTGCGGGATGTGTGGCACTCCTGCAAGTTTGGTCATGGGAACGATTGTACATTGGTCGACCGACACTGCGAGTCCCTCAGATTTTTTACTTGGCCGAACTACTTTTGGGTTGCAGGTTAGTAAGCTTTAGTCAATAAAATTACAATTGTATTTTAAATAATAATGTTTTGTACAAATTTATAGGTGGGCTGAAGATAGGATACGTGAGCTGCCTGCAGGCAATACAATGACGTATAGAGACGAGTTTGATGGTTTGCGTATGAGTCAGGTATAATAATATTTAGAAAATCTAAATAATTTATTTTTGTGCATAAATAATTAACACAATACCTATCACATTTTTCTAGGTTATCATGACTCCATATACCCAAGAAGTTTTATATGCTCTTCCAGTACAGTATAATGAAGGACAGGAGATTTGGAGGGCAAGAGTATCGCTGATTAGTTGGAAACGTGCAGAGTGACACCTATCGGACCGGGTTGTAAGACAATTTTCAGGCGTGCCATCCACTGATATTGAACCCATGGATCCATCATTTAGGCGCATTGATGGCCTTGGTAGAGCAGATTAGGATTGGACTGTACAATACCGTCACTACCTCCAGATCTGGGAGGAGAGAAGGGCTTACGTGGTTCCCATCACTCCACTAGTAGGGGCAGGCAATCAAGAACTAGGAGCTTATCTACGGTGGTATAGATCTTGGACATCCATCTACCTTTTACAACCTCAAACTGAGCCTCCAAAGACCTTCTTTTCTAGATCACCTAGCGAGAGATTAGTGGTACGTACTGTATTGTTATGTACAATGTATAAATTTTTTAGCATAAATTTTAAATTTAGTAATAATTAATATATAATTACTCTTTAGGCGGATTACTATATACGATTATTTGCGATACTTGAGCCACTAGCCGGGGGAGGGGGACAAAATGTTAGTTCATTGCAGATGGTTGTAGATCAGGTTGCTGAATTGTCTGCCCGAGTTCAACAATCAGTTTATATCGACTACACTTTGTTTGATACGGCCACGGAGGCAGATCAACAAACTAGAGAACGTGCAGGGAGTTCTCATAAGCAGCAGCATAGTAGACGATCTATTTCAGATGCATCATCCCGGTCGATGGGGAGCAGACACCGATAGACTGTTGTGCCTGATCCGCATCGGCATTCCATTCATACGCCATTCATTGGCTATGATTTCATGGGAGTAGGTCCTTCAGCCCCACATTAGAGCCTGCACGTTGGACAGTCTAGTCAACCAGGACATATTTATTATGGCACACAATACGAACAACCCAGCGCACAATCATTATTTCCAATGGCCATTCCATAGTGGATGTCATCAGTAGGATTACCTTCATTCCCCACGCAGCAGAACATTATGTTAACGGGAGGTTATCCTACAGAATAAGGTACACAACATTCACAACAACGTGCCGAGGTTGAGTAGGAGGAGACTGAGGTCTCAGATGAGCCACAATTACAGAGAAAAAGACGAAGGGCACCAAATAGATTTACTCCAGGGAGTGGGGCTTTATCTAGGCATCGTTAGTATGAGATTTGAGATGTATTGTTGTGCTGATGTTTGGAATTTGACTTCATGTTGTAAACATTTATTCATATTATGAACTTTGCTTATTAAAAATGCTCGACTAGTCATAATTATTATTATAAGAATTTTTTTTTCTGGCTGCTCATTTCTTCCTTCATTAGTTAGTGTTAAACAATAAAGAGAAATTCTAGACTACTCAAGCTTGTTTGCAAATATTTCATTTCAGCTACATTAATCAAGAATGTACTCCCACAATTTGGATGCTAGCAGCAGTGCCGAAACCAAACAATGGATTATAGAGGGTACCATCCGGGTGCGTGAAAGCTTATCTTGTCCTATCGATGAGGACCTTGAAGCCAGAGTATCATCAAATGAGCTATTCAGGTGTGTTATATATACTTGGGATGAAGATGAAGATTACTTACTGTGGAACTTACATGATGATATGAAGAAAGCTAAGGAATATAGAGGTAACCCTGCACGTCGAGAGTTAGATTGGAAATGTCTACAAGAAGGCTTTACCAATTTTAAGCACCACCTTGTGGCAAAAGATTTCTTAAAAAAGTCGAATTATAGAACTTAGTTGTGATAAAGACGATACAGTTGCACCAGGTATGGGAAGGTCCATGGATATAGATAATTGTATTTTATACTCTTACTGGAAGTCTTATCATGATAAGCACATATTAGATTCTTATAAACAGTTGTTGCAAAGTTCTAAACATTCTAAAGCAAAGGAATTTCTTAATGGACAAGATTGACAGCAAATATAACAATAATTTCAGATCGACTTCAAATGTTATACTACACAAACACAGCTCCAAAATCATCTACAATATCTACTTAACAATATGAATCAGTAACTTCGAAAATGTACTTTATGTTGTTATTTCGTTATAAATTTAAAATGTACTTCGTGTTGTAATGTTGATGCTTAATATTTTTGTTTTTAATTGTTACTCAACATCTAATTTGTTTTATTAATGTGACTCTAGTTCTTCAAATCATTTTTTTTTTAATTTTTTATATATTATTATTTTTCTAATGATAACTCAAATTGCATTTGCTAAATATTCAGCACATAATGTCATCATCATTAAGGACCTCATCAATAAAGCGCTCACCATCAAGGGATTTCCTTCATATTATTCCAAGACAGAAGTTGATCTACGATGGTACTATTCGATTGACAGAATCTATGTCGTATCCCATGAATGAATTCTTGGAGGATAAAACAAGATCAAATGAAATTTTTTGATGTTGTTTACATGAATGGTCTTGTTATGAAGACGATATTTTATGAGATACATATCATGAAGTTATCAAAAGTCGTCATCTCATGTATATGGATGGAGAAACAATTACTGATATGGGTTGGAAATTTGTACAACAAAGGTTTAGGGATCATAATGGTTATTTTGCTCCTATATGTATTCTTAGGACAAGAATTCGTGAAATCGCACGGAAAAAAGAAGGTTCTGTTCTGGTCAATGTTGAGAATCCGATAACCGATGTGCAACATTGTATTCTTTATAAAAGGTGGCATACTTATCAAGATGCATTTTTATCAGAAAAATATCAATAGCTGAATATTATAGATGGTCAAAAGGAGTTCTTAAATATAAAAGATTGGTAATACATCCAAAAGCAGTTCACAGAAAAATTTTTATGCTGTCCAACTTTAACCCAACTCCAAGCGCGTATGCGCATAGTACTGAGCCACATGTAATAATAATTTTTTTGATGTTGCTTTCAATCATTATCATATGTATTACCGTGAATTTGTGTTCATTAGTTTTCGCACTATTTCTATTCCAAATTTTTTCGATGTTGCTTTCAATCATTATCATGTGTATTAACATAAATTTTTATTTGTTTTGCTTCTACGGGTTCGTATCACTTCAGCCATCATTACTCAATTTTTTTAATAATTATTACATATAACAATGATAACCTAATATATTTAAAAAAAAAAAGAAAACCCAAATAAAATCAAAATAAATTATACCTTCTTTTAAATTATAAATTTTTTTAAAACTTTTCTTTAAAAAAATTTTATTCTTGTTATTCTCATCTCTTAATAACTAATTCACACACTTAAAATTAACTTTAATAATGTATTTTAATATTAATAACATGTATATAAATAACTAAAACAAGAGCTGATGTCAAACCCTGCAATTTCCTTAAGAGCTGATGCCAAACGCTCTTTAGCTCATGTCTTACTTATACCCGCTCTGCTACACTCCTTAACTGCACGAAATTAATGGCAGCATTGAATTCCGGCCACTACCTGTGAGATTCGGATCTGGTCTCCGGAAACGACAAACACAAATGCAAGAATATGGAATACGCCAAACCCTACGGCGTACTCCACTGAATGTGCCGGATCAGTCGGCGCATTCAATGAATGCGCCATTTCAATTGCCGCATTCTATGAATGCGCCATTTAGGAGAGCACATTCTACAAATGCACTACAGTGTTCGGCGTATTAGCTCGTTTTAAAATTTATTTCTGTTCACGCTCCTACCGCTAAATTAGGCTGCAACAATGCTCGTTCCGAAAATTTGGTCTATAAATTAAGTATTTTGAATTTTGTATTATGCATGTAGGACAAAGTGGAGATAAGACAGGGGCATTGGTTTGAACCTCTGCAGGATCTTCATGGAAAACTAAGTGGATTGGTTAGCAATCCACCATACATACCAAGCAGTCATATTCCTGGCTTACAAGCTGAAGTTGGTAAACATGAACCTAGTCTAGCACTGGATGGAGGGATGAACGGCATGGATCATCTTCTTCATCTTTTTGATGGGTTGATCTCAGTTCTAAAACCCGGTGGCTTCTTTGCTTTTGAGGTAATACTTGTGCTCGCAATGCATTCTTTCTAGGCTTATGTAGGCATTTGTGGAATTTTCCTTCCCTTTCTTGCTTAGCAACAAATTAAATGATCTAATCTATATTCTGTGTTATTTAGTCTCTCTTATAATAAAAGCGAAACCATATATGATTTTACTTGATTGTAATGGCTCAATATTCATATACATAAGAAGGTCAATTTTATAGATGGCCTCTTTGGCTCAGAATGTAGCCATTTTTTTTATCGAGGTTGTTGTTCATCAGTACAATCGCTTATTCTGGATATAAGGTAAATTAAGTTGTGCCTTATGTAAAGAAGGGCTGCCCATATGCACAGAATGAATGCAATCAAAATTATCAGGACATGTAATTTTTCATTTTGAGTAGCATTCCTTATAAAAGTGAATTGCTACAGTTGATCTCAATGCTTCACTTGAGTGCTACAATTTAAGTTAATTTTTATAGGTAAGTGGTTGGATTATGCTGGGGTTCAGTTAGTTGTAAATTAGCTTTAATGCTGGTAGACTTTGACTTTGCTTTCTTTTTAGTGTAAGCTGCTTACACCTTTTATTGTTGCTCACACTATTGACATGCCTTTTGTATATTTATGCGCAGTTAGAGGTTTTTGCATCATCCTTTTCTTCATTGGTAGGGCGTTGACAATCATTGGATACAAGTTTGTATGACAAGCTTCATGATAGGCAAATGGTTCTTTATTAAAATCATTTTTTGAATAGAGTCTAGCTCCATTGTTAGCTACTAGGAGTTAATCATCATTATAATTAGCCTTATTTGAATTAATCTTGGCTAGTTTTATGCATCATCCTTCTGCATTCATTAATCATTTGAATTATTAATTCTATCTATCTGCATTATTATTACAATTTACATTTTTTTTTTCATATGTTTATCTTGCCTAAATCACCCAAGTCAATTTTTAGTACCTTATCTTCAATAGTTGATTTTCCTATTATCACTTTAATATAATATTTTTCACTCTATCCATTAAATTTTTACACTTTTACCACAAATTCATTGTTAATATTATTATTTCCGCCATGCTCAACTTATAATTTATGCCTTCTTCTTGTTTAACTTATGAATCCTTTCCTATGTCCAATCTAGTTTTAGTTTTACGAAATTGGACATTTGAACCTTGATGATATTCTCTTATCAAATAGCACTCTTAAAATACGTCTCCATTGTAACGTAAGTATTAATCGATCTATATTTTCTTCCCTTTTATAAGATATATCTTAAATCTCCAACAATGCTGATTAATAATTATTACCCTAACATCTGTTAAAATTGTATATCATATACTCATACTATTTTTATTAATTTTAGATTTTTTTAACTTCTAGAATTTTCTTTACTGCTTTAAATTATAACTTCCTAAGAACTGGTTTTACTATGAAAACTATCATTTATAAATACCATATTCCAGTATATATCATCTTAAATATCTTTGTAAGTATCTCCATATCCATTATAAAAAAGAAACATGTTTAAATGTTGGTTATTGATATAACCTTACTTATTGCGTTTGAAAAGTCTTATACGTAGTTCTAATAATATTCTTTACATCTCTCTCTCTCTCTCTCTCTCTCTCTCTCTCTCTCTCTATATATATATATATATATATATATATATATATATATATATATATATATAATAGTTTCAACATATCTTTATTACACACATTTTCACATTAGTGCCTTCCAATCAATTCTCATGAATTTTATGCTCATTCTAGACCAATAAAATTGATAAGGAGTGCTTTCTTGTCTCTCTATACCACACAAAATTTTTCTTTTTCTTTTAATTAAAATACGGTTGCTTCTACAATGTCAGCGTGGTATTTCTTAGTCTTTGTTCCATTAGCTATAAAAATTTGAAAGGTGGAAAACATTATTTTTGCTTTTTTCTATTTCAGCATTTTTTTTTTAATTTCACCATTATATCCAGTAACTACTCTTTGCTTAGGGTTGGTTAAAAAGCTTGAAACTCAAAATCAAATGTGTCAGTTGGATTCAAAACTATTTGTGGGTGACATCTGAATCTTACTAAGAATAGACATTAAAAGAGAAGAGGAGAGAGAAAAAAAAGCTTAGAGAGAAGCTTTGGATATCCACTAGAATGTTAGAAAGTATAAGAGTGATGTGCACAATGAATATGTCAGAATATATTTGGTTCATCTTTTGACCTCTTATTTATAGGCTTGGGTCAAAGTACAATATTACAAGAAAGGATATAATTGAGAAATGTAATTGAAATTATATAGCAAGAATTAACCAGTCTTTGTTGTAAATTGTATAAGCCTATCTAGCTTGTAGCTATCTAATTACATGAATAGCCATTAAAGAGGTCTATATAAAGAATGAGATCTTTGAGAATAATATTTCTTTGATGAATTATTTGGCAACTTCACTCTGAGCTATCAAGTTACTTTGGATTCTTGGGTGATTTTAATAATTGGTTTTATTGGCAACTTCAAGTAATCTTTGGGTTGAATGGAATTTTAGCTAAGTTCAAACATAATGCCTTAGTACTGAAGTAGTATGCGAAATAACTTGATAATTTAATTATTTCGGCCAAAATGTTATTGAGCATACATAGTTGATTTTGAGTATGGCTTTATTCACTATTATAGTTTGAGTTAACTTGAATAGAATTTGAAATAAGTATTTATATATTGCATGATATTAATACTATAAGTATTTTATTTATGATTCCTTAATTATTATATTGATAATCAACAAATAAATTTGAAGTTATAAACAAATTTTAATACTTTTTGAGGAATATACTAGTTATCAAAATAAACATCTTCATTTAAATTCCTGAACAATTTAAGTTACCATTTTTCTCACAAATTTTATGCAAATAATTCATAGTGAAAAATATTTTTTGATCTGCATCTGATTTCCTCCTTGCCATGAATGTTAATCTGAATTCATATCGTGGAAACTATTCACTCATTTGGTGGATTGGGGCTTTTTTTAATTGTGGACATTCTCATCAATAGAGGTGTGGAAATGCTTAGGAGATGAAGGAATTTCATGGCTTACTAAACTTTTTAATACTATTTTGAAGACTAAAAAGATGCCAGATGAGTGGAGAATGAGTATGTTAATTCCTATTTTTAAGAATAAAGGTGATGCACAAGATTGTGCGAATTATAGAGGTATTAAGTTAATGTGTCATACTTTAAAACTATGGGAGCGAGTTATGGAGCATAGGTTGCGGCATGATACTAATGTTTCTCAAAATCAATTTGGATTCATGCCGGGTAGGTCGACTATGGAAGCCATACATTTATTAAGAGGTTTGATGGAGAAATATAGAGAAAATAAGGAGGATCTACATATGATATTTATTGATTTAGAAAAAGCATATGATAAAGTTTCAAGAGAAGTGCTATGGAGAGTTCTTGAAAAGAAAGGAGTCAATAATGCTTATATTCAAATCATTAAAGATATGTATGCAGGAGCTATTACTTGTGTTCAAACACAAGGTGGATTGACCAAGTATTTCCCTATTTCGGTTGGGTTACATCAAGGATCAGCCTTAAGCCCATATCTTTTTGCTTTAGTCTTGGATGTTCTCACTAGACATTTGCAAGAGGATGTACCTTGGTGTATGCTTTTTGCTGATGATATTCTTCTTGTTGATAAGACTAGAGAGGGAGTTGAAGGTAAACTTGAATTATGGAGGTCAACCTTAGAGTCTAAAGGTTTTCGCTTGAGTAGATCTAAAACGGAATATATGGAGTGTAATTTTAGTAGTAATAGACCTACTGAAGGGATTGTGACTTTGGGCGATCAAGTCATTAATAAGAGTACACGTTTTAGATATCTTGGATCAATTGTTCAAAGTGATGGTGAAATAGATGGGGATATTATCAGCAGAATTCAAGTTGGATGGTTGAAGTGGAGGAATGCATCGGGCTTGTTATGTGATAGAAATGTACCCCTCAAACTTAAGGGAAAATTCTATAAGATGGTAGTGAGGCCTGCAATGCTTTATGGTGCCGAATGTTGGCCATTAAAAGAGAAGCATAATACTAAGTTAAGTGTGGCAGAGATGAGAATGCTCAGGTGGATGAGTGGCTTTACCCTTAGAGATAGGATACGAAATGAGCATATACGTGAAAAGGTTGGAGTAGCTCCAGTAGAAGATAAAATTAGAGAGAGTCGCCTTAGATGGTTTGATCACATAAAACGACGGTCTTTCGATGACCCGGTTAGGAGAGTAGAGGTATTAGATTTGACTTATGTTAAGAAAGGTAGGGGTAGACCTAAAAAGACTTGGTTAGAAAATATTAGGAATGACCTTTCTTTATTAGGTTTAAATGAGAATTTGACTTTTAATAGAACACAATGGAGAAAAAGGATTCATGTAGCCGACCCCACGTAGTGGGATAAAGGCTTGATGTTGTTGTTTGTTGTTGTTGTTGGACATTCTCATCAATCTATGCAATTATGGCCAATGCACTTGGGCACAAAAGCAATGGCAAAGGGTGCATATTTCTCCTGAAGGCGTAATTACATTTGCTTATCAAACGAGAAAGGAGATTCTACCAACCGAAGAGAACCTGTGAGACATAATAAAGTATAAAAAATTTTAAGGGATGCTAATTCAGTAAACAAGTTATTAAAGAAAAATAGATTTCCACATTTAATTCCATGATCTTAATCGACCCCATATAGTGGGATAAAGACTTATTGTTGTTGTATTTAATACCATGAACTTAAAATCAAAATTATTAATGGCTAGAGCTGTGGTAGGAATTTAACTTTGTTCCTACCAAATAAAACCAAAGCAACTCACTCACCTCATTTCCTCTCTCTCTCTCTCTCTCTCTCTCTCTCTCTCTCTCTCTCTCTCAAAGTTCAGCTCTCAAAAACAAGTTCAGCTCTCTCTCTCTCTCTCTCTCTCTCTCTACTTGGCCCATTTCAAGTATTTATTTTGTTATATTAGGTAGGCCAATGTTGTTAGTTCCCCATTCCTGCATTCTTAATTCAATCTTCTTTACATACCGTAAGTATTGTTTGCTATTTAAATCCACAGAGCTTTGATTGTGCTTTTAAATAACCCATATCTTTTATTGCATCTCATATTTTCTCTTTTTAATACCCATTCCATAGGAATTATCAAGTATGCACAAGTTTTATTTAAAAAAAAAAAGAAATTAAGTAAACTTTAAAGAAGTTGTGTCCAAGTTATAGGAACTGATGGAGCATAATTGAGCAAAAATTTGGAAAACAAAGTTAGGTTATTGGGCATGTACAATGAAGGAGAGAACATGCACCAGTAAGACAACTAATAAAATTAATACTGACAAATTAGGTAGAAAAATAGGTAGACTAAAGCTAACTTGATAGAAGTAGTGGAAAAAGATTTGAAAAATGGATCAATATACAACACTCAACAGGATAAATGAAGAATGAGAATTCATAAAGGCAATCACAAATAATTGGGATAAGACTAATTGTTATCATGCTAAGTTATTAAAGATATTACAATTGTATGGTTAAATAAATGAATGAAACTCAAAATCCTTTATAGTAAAAAGGACTTGAAATTGTTGAAGCAAAACATTTTAGTGCCAATTTTTAATATAATGAACTGTCCAAAGTTGTAATAACTAAAGAATTGCAAGTTTATCTTTCATATAATAGAACAATAGAGGAAGCGATGAAACTAAGGATGAGAAAATTATATTTGTATCATAGAATCTATCTGATTTTTTGCTAAGAGAATGAAGAATATTTTGGAGATGATTTATTCCCGAAGGAAATTGATGGAAATGTGTAGAATGATATGGTCTTCACATGTATGTATTTGAGTGCCACAAGATTTGATTTGATCAACATTAAGGAAAAAAATATTTGTTGAAATATGTGAATTTATAAAATGTGTATAGATTTAATGAGTAATATTAGTGGTTGTTGTGATAATTTCTATCATTATAGGGTCACTTCTAGGATCAAAATTGAGTATTTTTAGCAAACTTAGTTATACTCACTTCTAATTATTCAAAAACACCTTAGAGCTTTATTTTCAATTTTTAGAGTTTTTACGATCTTTCAAACTATTTCAGTGTCCTTGCTAGATTGCTCAAATTAACAACCAATTTTGTATTGAAAATTGATCGACCAAAGTTGTGTCCAAATTGATCTACCATTTTTTTGAAGTTTTTCAACCAAATTGGTTGATGTTCTCTATCTAATCATACAAGGCTACATTGTCGAAGATGTTACAAAAATTGATGATGTCTTGATATGAAAATAATATGAAGAAAATGGGATCTAAATAGTAGGTGAACAAGGCAAAAGAAGATGATACGCTGGATTAAAACAAAAAAAAGTGTCTCCTACAGCTCTACTATTAGCTTCTCACGTTGAATAAAAGGACCTAATGTCCATGCAAATAACTTTCATTTATTATCAATCATCTCATAATAAATAACTCCATTATAAAAAAAACTTTATTTATGCTATAGGCTCCTTCATAACAAACCCACAACTTAATAAAAAATATCCAAATAACTATGGCAAAAATTAAAATGACCATGAATTTTAAATGAGAGTGCTGAAAATAGTGCGTTAAAATAAAAATGACCATGAAGTTAGGCATCCCCATATTTTACCTTTGTTGCAAAGCTCTATATTCTAGAGCTGGTTTGGCATTTGTACTCTTAAAGAAGAATAATTCATCTGCTATGGATTGTTGAATTGTAGATGGATGAAGGTTCCAACAAACTATATGAAAAAATTGTTCAGAGGGATCATCAATGTGCTCATCTAGTAGTAATGTAAGAACTAATATTAGGTCTCTGACTTTGAAAAATATAACATTTGTTGACATTAACATCAACTCAGAGTAGTTGAAGCATTAAAAGGACTCATTAAGGTGATAAATCCTCTTCATTGAAATTAGGGCTTTAAATTATGTATATAGGCAAATGGGTATATTCTAATTAAGTTCTAGCACTAAGATAGGTATTCCTTCACTTTAATCGTAAGAATAAATAGAATGTGTACTATACTTATAACATCATCAATATATTTTCTGAAATACCGTAAGATTGCTGTGGATGACCGTTGTGCTAGAGGCTGCAATGTAGTTGAAAGCTATGAACACATCATGGTCCAGTGCAAGTATATGGTTGAAGTCATTATCCAGATGCGTAAGTGGGGTATTTCTATCCCTGTTTTTCAAACGTTAGAGGGGTGTTTACAGGGATTAAAGAGATTGTCTTTTCGGGACAATGGAATTGTCAAGATCTATTGTACCATTGTGTACTTGTCTTGGAAAAATCGAAATGATTTTAAGCATGGAGGAGCTGTTCTGCCTTGCTATATGATTGCTGTGAATGCCTTGTCATTGGCTGCTACTAAGTTTTATCTACATCTTTCCAACTGGGGTACTAATCTCCTTAGGGAGTCTCGTAAATCTTGGTACCCCCCACCGAAAGACTGGATGAAGATTAATGTTGATGCTTCATTGCTTAGATCTAACTGCGCTGGAATCGGTGGCATTTTCAGAGATCACAAGGGAAGATTCGTTATTGCTTTTGGGGAGAATAAGGTCCATTGGGACATTGCTCAGCTTGAGTTGGAGGCTGTTTTCTCGGTAAGGGAATACATTAGGAGTTGGATGCTTGAATACAAAGGGGTAATAATTGAGAGTGACAACCTCAATATTATTACTTTCATCCAAGATTCTTTAAAGAAGAATAAGTGGCTTATTGATAGGTGGCCGGTAAAGGAATTATTGTTTCTTAATGATTTCCATAAAGTTGTTTTTCAACATGTCCATAGGAATTGTAATAAAGTAGCCAATTTGTGTGCTACTATGGCTCTAGATAGTATTTTCTTTTTTGATAGCCTTTCTTTTAGCAACATTCCTTCCTTGTTATTGAATTCAATCAAGGAGGAATGTGATTCCATTAGCAATTGTAATTAGTTTCTTTGTTTCTTAATGCAATTTGGATGCATTTCTTCAAAAAAAAAAAAAAAAAAGAATGTGTACTATAGTTATAACATCATCAATATATATAGAATAGTTTCTTAAATTAAGCAAATAAGATGGAAATGTTTAATGAGCAATGCAATTGAATTTGAATATTGTTGTTATGAAGAGAAACCTACAAGCTTTCTTGGTGATAATATCATATAATTTTATAATGTTCATTGTATAATAACTTGCCCCTTATAGATGGTTTTGATTCAACTATGGTAGGCATATTTGGTGAAGAAAAACTTTTAGAGTAGTGGCGCAACAAGATCATGATTATGTTAAGACATATGCTTTAACCAAGCAAGTTATTTGAAACGTCTCCAGTAATATGCAACTTAACCTAACTTCCTATGAGTTAAAAACTTACGAAATTGAGAAACAATATCAAAATCAATTTGTGACAAACTTTCGCGTATATGAGGAATTTCAAATTGTCAAAACTTGGAGTCAAACTACAAGTGGTTTAAGTAAAACAAGCATCTCCAACATGTTTAAAAAAAAAAAAACATCTTCGACATGTATGAATTTCTTAAAATCAGACTCATGCTCGAACTCAGGTTTAGATTCAACATGACTTCAAACATTGATTTTGCTTAAGGCTAATGCTCAGATTTTGCATACGCTCATTACGTTTTATTGCAAACTTAGATTTAGGCTCATATTCAATGTAAGATGCAGATTCATTCTACATGTGATTATCTTCTTGGTCTGAATTATCATCAAAAGCAGGTTATGAACTATAATATACTCAATAGATTTAGGAATGACTTTGGATGGTAATAATGCTTGTGTTCTACTAACAAAAAGGTTATTGGTAGGATGTGGATTATAGATATCAAATTTATTATGCTAGAGCCTAGAAGTACTTGGTAATGATGAACTGGTCTAGTAGGAGGATACTTGAGATACTTTATGGTGGCTGTCATCTAATGTATTGGAATAATTTCACTTGTTGTTGGATGGCTTGTCTTTTACCTAAGATCAACAATCAATCTAAATATGGCGGGAATGAAGCTTCAAGTGGAGCAAACATGGTGATGAACTCGTTAAATCTATCAAAGTACCCAAATACAATCAAGCTTTCTTATATGAAAATTTTGTATGACCCATTGCTTTGTAATATGTGTAAGAGATGTTGAGTTAGGTTTCGAATAGGTCTAATATCGATTTAAATAAAAAAGCAAGAAAGATAGTTTATTATGTCTTAGATACATGTCGCTTTTGTATCATTGCCTGGCATAGATAGAGAAGGCTTGTTAAAGCGTTATTGTTTTGTGATTGCCCGTCTTCATGTTTTTTTATCTTAGTTGAATGCTATCTATGTAACCTTTCTCAATCAATTGCTCTTGCAAAGATACAAAATATGGAATATGTATGGGGGCCTTCAAAAGATACGAGTCATTATGGTGCTCTTGCAATGATGACAACATAATGATTGCTTGAATAAGCAGAATACTCTTACAAAATGGAGGTTAAATCTAGGCTAGTCTAATCATATACTTAATTGAATTATTAAGTTTGGTTTCAAATAAAAAAAAAAATCTATCAAAATGATCTACCCTAAAAACATTTTTGGTTGGATAAAAAAGTAGTAGTGTGATGTTTCAAGATGTATCAAGAATCTACCTTATTGATCATAGATGAAATAATGAGTACTAATTGTATGCAATGAAAATATGATATATCAGCATGCCAAAGATGGATCTTACTAGGAGTTGTAACGATTGTGTTATGACATGGATATGTTAAAAAGTTGTCTAAATAGGTAAGATGCATACATTTCTTAAGTCATCAACTCCGTTCTTAAAAGTTATAAGAAAATAGTAAATTTAGTTATGTTCTAATGATATAATGCGATTGGTAACATAATATGGATAATTATAGAAAATTGATTATAATTTCAGTGTGGAAATATATTCAATGTTTCTTCTTAAGCTTAGTTCGAAAATTTGTACAAAATTTATCATTCAACACAATTTAATAAAAAATTGTTAATTGAGTTCAAGTACTATAATCATAGAACGCATCCATTACTTTGACCTGGAATTGGCTGCAAATCTTTAACCCTTGAATAGAAGAAATAACAAACAATAGCAAGAAAGATTTTTGCAAATGGAAGAGGTCAGTTAGTTTAGTAGGAAGCTGATCTATTGAATATTTCATAAGCTCTTCTTTTCATTTTATTCTCTCTTCTCTTGTCCCTTTTTAATGGAAGGGAGCCTCCATATAATGAACTGGAAGGAGACAGAATTCGATATATGTGCTAGGAAGTAAGGGATAGGGATAGGATAGTTACTGTTTTATTTAACAATTTCACTGGAAATAATTTGAATGGCCAGTTGGTTGTATGAGTATGGTTAAGTCCATTTTAAGTTTGTATGGGTTTTGAATGTGAGTTGTGTGTGGTGTACGATGTTCGTTTTCACATTTATTATGACTTATGGGTGGTTTTAAGCTTGTTAGGAGAGATTATGGATTTAAATTTGTGTAGGTTTATTTAGGTTGTGATGTTAGGATTTATTTTGTGTTAGAAATCAAAGAGAAGTTTATTAGAAGAGGGTTGGAAGGTTTGTTTGAGAGAAAGAGAGAACAAGCTTGTGGATGAGAATTCAACATGTGTGAAGTGTAAGGCACTTAATGAGTGATACCGATTTCTCAAGAAAAGTTTCTCTCACTTGGTGGGAGGAAACGATAGATACTTATAAAGTAAAATTATGAAGAGCAAAGATGAAGAACTCATGTATAGCACCTTAATTCTTAAATTTGAGAAGATTACAGGTATCATACCATACAATATTCAATTGATGTGAAAAACTTGCATTTATTATTATATTAGATGTCGCCATATAGGACATTTGTGTGGAGGCTCTCTCTTATAGATTCAGATGATGGCTTGATAGGGATTAATTTAAATAGAGAATGATAATTAAATAGTTAATGAATATGAAAAAGATAAGGACATGGAATAATATAGTTAGGAAAAGAGAAATAATCAAATCAGAGAGACACAATTGCAATGTTTTTTATTTAGTTTCATATTTAGAATTAAAGTATTTCGCATCCATTACAAAAGACTTTATTTATGATCAATATTTAAAACCTAATAAACTTCAACCCAGTGAACCCTACTGATGTAATACGACAAGAAGGCAGGTGACATCTATTGAAAGAAGGGAATCGGGGGAAGAGCAGAAGATATAATCGGATCTACTTGGAAAGAAGAGAAGAAGAATATGAGAATAACAAAAAATCAATATTTCATTTATTATTAGATTTCTCAATACAAGACATGAATCCTTTATATAGACTTAGGCTTACATACTTTCCTAATAGGGCATTAACTATTAAGAAAATTAATCACGTGCCCTTATTTCATATGTATGCCTTGTAATACTTTCCCAATAATTCATTAACTATTCTACAAGGAATTATGAGCCCTTATACATTTATATGAAATATTTAAAACATGGTAAAATTAAATGAACTTGTGCTTATAAACTAATATTGAAGAGAATTCTGATGACCTTATTTGTACTCAATCATTTACCAATGCCTAAAGAAACTCTTCTCCAAATAGTTGGAAGGTGGGCATGGTGGTGGAAGTGGAATTAGTTCATGCACAACTCTATAATCAACTGGAGAAGATGCAGGTAGCTCAAGGCATACTTCTGGAGGTTTTAGTGAAGATTGTCGGAAATCATTCATTCAAACTTTGTTATAGTATATGGTGGTGGTAGTAGCACAAACTCAATATAAAAATGAGTATGGAAAGGACTGAAAATTCAAGATAAAGTGCAACTAGGAACAAAGCTTGATTTGGAATGAAGGATGCAATCTCGAGATAGTTTACTTGTGGTGGAAGAGAAAGCATGAACTTGATATTAAGGATTAATACAAAATATGAAAGTAGTTCTATCAATTGTGGATCCTCCTTTATTAGCATATGAAGTGGCCCCAAAATAACTATAATCTATGTGGATGTAGATTCACTCACACGTGCATTATCAATTTCTATGAGAGATTCATTCTCGGACTCCACACGAACATAACTATTGGAATAATTTAAGTATATGCTTTATTTTACATATCTTAATCTGATATTAAAAAACTTCCTTTCAAATCATTATTCAAGCACCACATGAATATTGCCCTGTATATTCTTTTAAATATAGTTGGACATGGATGCTATTATTTTGTTTTTCATGTTGATTTTGAGAATGGTGATACGCTACATCCCACATTTCATCTGTAGACATGGATGCTATAATTTTGTTTTTAATGTTGATTTTAAGAATGGTGATATTCTACATCTCACATTTCATCTTGCTCAACTTGACGGTGATGATTAATTTGGGTGAATAAGGCTTCGTTTGGGATAGCTTTTTTAATGCTTCTTAAAGCAATTTTTTAGTAAAAAAATTAATTTTTCTACTAAAAGGCTGCTTTAAGAAGCAGTAAGAAAGTCATCCCAAACAAAACCTAAACTCAATTCTAGCTTTTCTTTTTAGTGTTTTTCAGGAGATCTAGTCTCTTTATCTCTCACTATGGAATTCATCTTTTATTATGGCAGACCAATGGTGATAAACAATCTGAGTACATTGTAGATTTCATAAGCTCACAGGGGAGCAATACCTTCCATGATATGAGAATAGTGGCGGACTTTGCTGGAGTAAGACGATTTGTGACGGGATATTGCCAATAAGCTTCAGCTGTGAACTTGCAAGTCTTGCCAAACCATTTCTGGAAATTGGAGGTCTTGCAGTCACCGCTGCAAATTTAGAGATGACTTTTCTCCGAAGTATTCTACGTCATTAACCCTGACATTTTTTAGGTCTCTCAGGGATCCAATTTCTTTTCTATCTTGGATGATTAGATAACTATGACGAACAATTCATCTATCGCCAAGCCAGGCATGGTTCTGAATCATCTTACTGTTGACGAGTTGCAGGGTGCATCCAGTGAAGCTGTAAAATTTACCTGGTAATTTTCATAGAGTTCAGAAAATTGATACGATCAGAGATGGAGCTGGCAAATTACTACCCAGTCATGCATTTTTTTTGCTATTCCAATTGTAGATACTATTGGTTTAAGATGGAATTATGAGAAGTTTTTGTCTTCATTGCTCAAAAAGCACAAAGAGAGACTAAACTTTGGATTCTAGATGACGTTGAACATACTCCCAAGAGTGAAGAGACATTGAAGGTTGTGATACAATTATCCAAATTTGGATTCCAAAGAAGAAAAGATACTCCTTAGAGGAAAAGTCCTTTTTCCATTTGGAAGCCCAAATTTGGATCATTTCAATACCCAAAGGGGAAAAGAATAACCTCCCCCTCGAGGGAAGAGTTTTCTTTTTCATTTGGGTATCCAGGTACGATGAATCCGAGGAGACTGAGGAGCTGAAGACAAAGAGTATCTTACTCGAAGTCTACTTTCATCCGTCTTAGGATTACAAAGTGGCTCTGAATGTTGTTACTGCATATTGCTAATGGACACTACAATTACAACGTGGCTCTGAACTCTAAAGCATACACCAGGTGGATTCTAAATTCAAACGTGCTCCTATTTTTTTTGCCTGATGGTTCTACAATACCCAACTTTCTCTTGTTGATGTATTTCTGGTCTGATATGATACTTGAAAAAAATCCAACTACTTGCTTTTCCAGATAATTTTTTTATCATATTGTTAGATTTACATGAAAACCTGTGCGAATGGCTACTATCATGAGATTGTTGACAATACTGGACTTTGAACTCTCAATTTCTTGTTTGCTAGCTTAATGCTTTGTTACTGGGCTGAATGAAGTTTGATCTGTTTATTTTATATCTGATTTCAGTACGTTTGATGGAAGCTTCATTGCTGTCACTTATAGACTCCCTTTCTTTGCTGAATAAGAGCTGGAAATTTTACAAAAGTCAGTTTAAATGTAGAACTGTATCGTTTCTGACCATCAATTGTGTCATGTCATTTGCCACTGACACACCATTTACGGGAAAATTATTATGTGCGGAGTCCGGACACAATGGCGAAAAAGGATTCATGTAGCCGACCCCATGTAGTGGGATACAGGCTTAATGTTATTTTTGTTGGATTCCGGAAGGGAAGAATCATCCAGACTGTGAGTGTACACACAGTGTGTACACTGATACTCACTGTGTATAAATGTATACATAGTGTGTACACTCGCATGTTTGAACTGTTCTTCCCATATGGACTCCGCATAGAATAATTTCTCCCATCTATGGCTTAAAATTCTTTATGAAAGGTGGTCGGTTGACCCTTTTATGAGAAACCATCATGATAATCTTATGATTGCACAAATCTCTAGGCTGATGCAACCACCATTTATAAGAAATAATCCCATGCATAATATAGACCAACGAGAGTTGCTTTTTGCTTTTTTCAATGGCATTGCACCGACGGTTGTTTTTGTGAGGGCTGGTCTTGTTTGTTCTTCCTTTGATTTTGCTTTTTCTCTAGCTTTATCCTCTTGTATTTATGCCCTTTTTGTTTTTAAGACTTCTTGACTGATAACAGTCACATGAGAGGTGGTAGTGTTGATTATATTCACATCAGAAGAGGTGGGGAAGAGGAATATGTGAATATTTATTTTAACTGATTCTGCGGTGCGGTAGGACAGTGGGCCAAAAACTTAGCATGACTGCTTTTTCTTTAGGCTGTCTTTAGTTTTTTAGTATGAGGAGAGCAGCAACGTGAAAGAGAAAAAATTATTATGTCCGGATAAAATATCGAGAATACCGAGCGGTACTAAGTGCTGTATCGAGTATGGTACTGAGTGCCCAAGTGATATGACGCTTTGTTATTGGTCTCTGGATGCGTTCGGTGTCCGGACACAATTATTACTCGTGATAGAGATGAAGGTGCGAGCAAGTAGTGTAATTTATGCTTAATTTGAGATGGTTTATTTTATCATTTTTAAAAATATTTTTTAGTAAAAAATTAAAATTTTTGCTTTAAAAAGCTATTTTAATTTGCAATAAAAAAGCCATCTCAAATGAAGTCTTAGGCTTTATTTGAGAGAACTTTCTTACTGCTTTCTAAAGTAAATTTTTAGTACAAAAATTAAAATTGTTGTATTAAAAAATTGGGTTAAGTAGCAGTAAGAAAGCCAGTCTTAGACGAAGCCCTAGACTTTATTTGGGATAACTATCTTATTTTCTTAAAAAAAAAAAATTAGTATTAAAATTTCAATTGAATTTGAAATTTTTATGCTGAAAAATTAGGTAAAGATTTTATAATTTATATATCTATGAAGGTGCGAGCAACAAAACTTTGTTGTCCATAGGAGAAGTTATTTTATGCCGACGCCGTATGCAGTTTATTGTCCGGAGATCAATCAAAATACGCCACATCAACAGTGCCGAGCGCGATATCGAGTGGGGGTGATGTGGTGCATTCTGATTAACATCTGGACGACATTCGCACAAAATAATTTGCCCCTTAGAAGATAGAAGATGGAGTAGAAAAAACAATCTAAAGTTTGTCTTATTTTATGAATTTGATAGGTCTTTTTTTTTTTGGGACATTTAAGGCAAACTCACACACACAACGCATACACATAGACTCGAACCCTGAACCTTTTAGTTGGAAGCTTAAGCTCTCAACCAATAGGCCAAGAAGAGTTGTGTATTTGATAGGTCTTTCACTCATCTTGAAGTGATATAAGGAAGTACTCTCGCGCCCTCCTACCCTTGTTGTATAAAAATTGCAGATCTGGCCATCATTTTGAGACAAGCATGATTAATTAGTTCTCATATTTTTAATAAGATCATATTAAATTGTATATTTATGATATTCAATCTATTATATGTTAATTTTAATTATAAACTCATTAAAAATATTTTTGCTCTAATAATTTAATGGTAAAAACAGTCAAATATGCTAGAACTTCTTATACAAATTATATTTTAATACTTTGACTTTAATAAATACCATACTATCAATATAAATATAAAAAAGGTTTCAATAAATGTTAAATACTACTAATAAATAATTTATAATACATTTAATTTCAAAATTCAACGAATTTGTGTTTAGTTTAGATTTGACTTGATGGGAATAAAACCCTAACTTCTCCATAAATGTTCTGACTTCTTTGGTGGATGAAATAAATGTAATGATCCATATAAATATTTTAAAATAAATAATGCCAAAGTTTGCTGTTGAAGTCTAAGGATTTATTTATTTATTAAGTTTATTAAATATCAAAAGGTGGTTGAGCTAATTTTTGAATTTTTAAATTTTCAATCAAAAATTGATTTGAATATATTTCTTTGATTTTATATCACCCAATAAATAAAAAATAAAGTACATGAAAAGAAATTTAAAATTTTTATAATCAAAGCTTAATTAGGTCATCTTTCGTAGAAAAAAAATATTTTTCACTTCAAAATATAATAACAGACAAAATAAATAAAAATAGAAAATAGGAAGAATATTTGGAGTTTCGGTAAAATGTTTAAATTGGGCTAACCTTTTCACCATATATTAATAAATTTTGGTTGGGACTTAAGCATTATAGAACTGACAACATTCATAATCATATAGAAAATAAGAGAAAACATAATTTAATATATCAATTTTAATATATGTAATCAAATAATTATTCATATATTATTGCAACAATTAATAATTCTAAAAATTTGATATAAAATCAGTTATTAATTTTTTTAATGTAAGTTCTCATTATATTTTAGTTAATTATTGGTCACCTACTACATCTACATTTACACTCAAACCCCACTCTCCTCTAGAAATTCGTGCATTAATTAGAGGAAAGAAAACTAAATCATTAAAGATTTTCCTATATTTCTTGAAAAATTATTATGTGCGGTTATTGGACTGTCCGAAAGAGAAATAGAATGTCTCACGTCACCCAATATATAGTATCAGTGCACAATAAAAAAATGATGTGACGCATTCTGATTCGCCTCCGAATATGTTCGATGACCGCACAGAATAATTTCTCCTCTTTCTCGAAGAGAAAATTCAGATGCAGCCCATCTATTAGAATTTGGGAGTTTATGTTTTATTTGTGTTATTTTTTAAAATAATATTTTAATATCAAAATTTGTAGTTAAAAAAATTTTATATCAAAAAAATTATTTTTAAAAACAATAAGAAAATTATTCCACTAAAATTTTTTAAGTTGCAAGTTTACAATATTAGGCTTCCTTTGATAGGACTTCCGCTATTAAAAAAGGCAAAAGCATTTTTTTTTTTTTTTTTTTGGGAATTTGAAAAGGCAAAAGCAAGATGCGAAAAATTTCTATTGAAAATTGTTTAGTTCAGGTCTGAAAGATTTGTACTTAGCTACTGCCTATTGATTACTCAATCGTAGCACTAAAAAAAATGAATGCTCCTAAATACAAAAATTAATTGTCAGAATTGAAAAGCATTGTATTAAATAAATTATCCGTAATATAATATTATTAAAGAAACATAATAAAATTTTACAGTAATTTATAATAACAGAATAAAATAAAATATATAGAGCACTATGTCTCCCATCGCATAAAAAATATTAAAATAGTACATAAATGTAATACCTTTGTTTATATATATATATATATATATATATATATATATATATATATATATATATATATATATATATTTCATGAAAGAACTAATCCTTTTAGATCCCATTAATTTTTATTAAAATATGAATTAGTGATTTTATTATTGTGATTTTTTGCAGGATTATCAGGGGTATTTTCAACCCGCAATTTTCTTTTTTTTTTTATGTCAGCATAATTATGGTGTAAGAGAATTTAATTTTAAGATATTGATATATTTTTTTTAATTTTTTATTTTTACATGGTGAAACTAAATTCTTTATATTATTTTTTATTATTTATTATTTATTTGGGAAGGGGATATCTACATTTTGTCACTTCAAAGAGATCGCTTGACAGCGTAACTAATCCCTCGGCGACATCTAACGAGGTCACCCATCGGCATTAGGCCAACACTTGCTTTGCCGCATTGAAAATGAGAGGTCGCAGTAGGGGGATTTGAATCAGGGATGACATTCCCAATAGTGCTTGCCCACCAACCGGCAAATTATTGGGTTTGGACACCGGACGTGTTCGGAGCCCAATGAAAATGCACCACATCACCTCCTACTTGATACTGCTCGGTACTCAATACTTCATAGTACTGAGCTCAATACTCTTCGGTATTGTGAAGTACCGAACGTAAGCTGTGTCCGGTGTCCGAACCCAATAATCTCTCCCACCAACCACCCTAAGCCTAAATGGGTTCTTTCTAATTCAAACAATTTAATCATAAAGTTTAAAAATTATGGAGCAAATAAAAAATATTTTATAATTGAAAAACTCTGTAAATAAAGAAAAACCCCGAAATATCAGTTGTTTTACAATTACAGCTTCTTCAAATATTCTTCCCACGCAAAAGCCCAAAAACAAACCACAGCTCGATGCTTACAACACAAAACAAGCGTGTAAAATGTAAATCTCTCTCTCTCTCTCTCTCTCTCTCTCTCTCTCTGTGGCATCTCCACTGCTGGATTAATTAGATCATCCATACCTTTTCGTAAGAAGCCACTGCCCTCTATCTCTCGGTCAGGGCCAGGCTGCTTTTTCACGAGCAGTGCCTGAAAAGAAAAGCTAGGGTTTCGCCGGATTCGCGTGGTCTGCTTTTAATAGGGCTATGGAGGATGTCTGACTTGTCGGCATTCACCCGAAGTACTGTCTTTCCAGGCCCTTGCTGTGTCGCCGGTCGACTCGCCGGAGAATGCTAATCTCTGTTTGGAGCTCCGGTGGGTGCTGAAAAGGGAAGGGAGAGCCGGACGTATTCGTAGCATGTGTAGTAGTTATCGCTGCGTCGGGGTTGTGGAGGTGTTGCTATACTATCGGGACTGATATGGGGATTCGATCACTGCTGCAAGGGAATGGGTTAGCTTCGTAGAAATTTTTGTTTTGGATTTGGATTTATCTGCTTGAATTGTTGGAGCTGTTTTGTCAGTTTGTTGGATGGTTGGTTTGATAGTTGATCGGATTTGGTGGATATTTGATTGGTTTTTCCTGTTTCTTGTGACTCGGTTATATTAAACTACCCAGGAATCAAGGTAGGTATTGGCTTTCTATTTCCTGCGCTGAAAGCTCCGATACTATTACTTGAAGGAGTGGTTTTTGAGCTACCTATGATGGAAATGTTATCAGTTTATTTGTTTTCGTGGAAAGGGGGTTTCTTTCGATTAGTTTGAGTTTCTGTTGGTGTGGCTAAAGTTACATATATGGGGGACATTGGGCTGTTCAGGCAAGGATGGAAGTGCTTGGAATCTCAGAAGCAGGCTTTTGAGGGAACACAAGTTGCTCTGGGCTGCATAAGGGACAGGCTTGTCTTTCTAATTGATCGGCATTGGCCACTGGTGTGTAGATGGAGTTTGAACCTGGGGAAATTTATGTTGAAGCTGATTTGGCTATGGAGAGATTGTATTGTTAGGGGCTTTACATCGCTGATTGCTCTTGGTTCAGCAGCACTCTTTGTGATTTTTTGGAGTTCCTTTCTTAGCTTGGCATCAACAGTTTGCCTTCTTTATGTGCTTCTGAGCCTGGTTAGCTGTCTATTCTTAGAATGTTGCGCAGTTAAATGCTATGAATTTGTATTTACTTTGTTGCTCTTTATACCCAACTAGATGAATAAGCTTTATCTCTACGTCTTAATTTATTGACAGGTTTCTTTTATGTTTATCTCATGAATCTTGAGATTCTATTTGTTTATTTCAAATTTTTTAGTTAAACTTTGAATTATCTCTTTAATCATGGCCTTCAGACCTTTTTTGCAAGGATTGGCATTTTTGTGGGAATCTTAAAGTTTGATTTACTTTCTCAAATGAATAATTTCCGACTTATTTTGTATAACCGATGTTCAAGTCTATATTATGCTAAATTCATCCAGTTTCCAGTAGTGTTTAATTACTTGATTGAGATTGTCATTGCCTCAGATGCATTTGTTTCTATAACATTTAAGAGATATCTAAGATTGTGAAATTTACAAAATGTGAATTTGTGTGATGGATTTTCATGAAATTCCTTGATAATGATCATCTTGGCAATGGCTTGCTATTGTGTAGGGTAGATTTGATCTACCTTGTTTTAATCCATTTAAGAAAATCTTATGATTACTCACTAGAGACTTTATTTTCCAGAAGCACTAAGTTCATTCTACTCTAGTTAAGTTTGGGTTATTCTTATAAACTTTTTCTTGTCATTTGAAATGTTGCTTGCTGTGTTTTCATATGAATTTTGTATGTTCTAAGTTTTAAGATCTCCAGTTAAGTCTTTAATGGAATTTTAAATATTGATTCCAATGTTTTATTTGGTCAATTCCCTTCTCAGCATTCACCAGTTTATTGTCAAGATTTATGTCCTTAATTAATGTAGCCTTCTCAAGCTCAGCTGAAGATAATTACTTTTCTATAAGTTTCAAGCATTGTATGGCATTGACTTCTTCTTGTTCTCCAGCTTTGAACTTGTTGCGGATTTTTTTTTTCTGATGCTTCATTGTTTTGTAAACCTTCCTTCATATTTGCTACAACGTTATGTCTTGATTCTTCAGTAGCCAATGTTTACCTATTCAAAGACGTTTCATATGGCATAAATTCTAAGCAACAAATTTCTTGTTGTTCTACATTTTTTTATCCATAATTACTATATAATAATTTTTTTTTTGACATATTGGTATGGGTTTTAAAATTCAACCTGGGAAAAAAAACATGGGGAAATTATAAATCAAATTTTATAGATTGAGAAAAAGGGTGGGAAATAAAATGGTTATGCTATTCCAAATAATGGTGTCATATCTACATCTTTGATTGTAAAAAGAAAATCCAGGTTTTTCCTCATCTTTTGTAATGACTACTTATTACTTACTTTGGGACCGAATCGGCTATCGGGCGCTAAAATGTTAATAGGTATGCACTGAGCTATTTATATAATTGGATCACCTTGTTGGAATTGTTACTTTGATTTGTTCATCAAAGTTGATGTTTGCATGGATATAAGACTCATATTTATCTCTTTATCACCACAAAAATTTTGATATTATAACTTGGCTTATGCAGGGTTTTTTTGGTATTTATTACTTATTTGATAACTCTCTTTAATGAAGATAAATAAGCAGTAATGTTAATTAGAATGCAGTGTATCGGATTTGTGCAAGATTAAAGGACGAGAAACACCTCAGTAATTTGTTGTATTATCACTTTAATTATTAAAATTTAGTGAAGAATTCTATATAAACTTTCTTATAAACAAATCCTTTTCTACTTGAAATGTAGAAATATATTCAGTAAAGAACTTCATTTTGTATTGAAACCAATTGAACTAAACCAATGGAAATCAGGAATTCTTATTTAGTAGACATATTTTAGTGTTCATTGCGGATCCCTCGGTTATTCCATTGCGGCAATTTAAGGATACTTGTAATAGCAATAAGTTGTTCTCTTTAATGGTTTGCTTACTTCTGTATTTAGTTAATGAAAGTTGATATATGCTGCATTATAAACTTCAAGGCTGTTTGAGTGCAGAAGTTATTCAAGTTTTGTTTTAAAATCATTGCTCGATTACCGAACTCATATTCACCTTAAAGTGAATCATGGCAGGGATTTAGTTGGGAACTTAAATTTTACAAAAGTGACCACACTTTCAGCCTAAGTATGCTGATTATTCAACTCTCGGCTTTCAGTTATAGTTTAATCGCTCTATGCTGTTTCTAATATGCACCGGGGGCTATCTTCGTGCAATATAGAGGGATTATAGTTAGTGAACTGAATTTCAATTTCTGATATGATTTGCCTACCTAGGCTCTATTTGATACAGATTTGTAGTGCATCTCGATGACCACAATTTAGTTGATTGATATTGGGTTGAACTACTTGTGAAATGATATCCAATGTCATGGTGTGACTAGTCATTACCAAAGTGAGCCAACATGACATGGATGTATTTTATAGAGGAAGTTTTTGCATGATCTTTAAAAAACATTTTGATAAGGTTTTATGGCCTAATACCCCTAGAAAATTATAAAACATTTAGATTGTTTATGGTAAGCAACTAAGCATAGGTTGGGTTAACATTCAACTCTTGTCACAACCCAACCCGATAAGGATAGGTCCTATCATGTTGAGCTGTGACAGACAAATCATAATATCTAGTTTTGGAATGTTCAGATTATCTTCCAATATTTATTTTAAATAACTACAGACTACAAAATTACTAACACATCCAAATACTAAAAATAAACTTATCCACAATATTTCTTTCTTTTCATAAAAATATATCAACACTATAATATATGACTACATGCAGAAGCTACAGAACATGACTAAATAGTAAACTAGTCATGATTGTACAAAAATTAAAAGATAATACCTAAACTCAAATTTAATCTTAAACTGCTAATCCACGATCTCCTTCCCTTTCCTAGATCTTGAAAATCAAAAGCAAAATCATAGTGAGCTATAATAGCTCAGCAGGCCATATAAACCAATCTAAATTTTTAAATATTTTTTATTAAATATTTTACTTAATATTTAAAAGCAGTTAAATGCAGTGTAATAAATCACTGTACTGAAATGTAATTAGAATATAATAGTTATCTAATTATTTAAATAACAATAATAAGCAGATAAATGAATTGCAATTCATATGATAAAGCAGTTCATATCATATTTCTCAGATTCAGATAGAATCTCAAAGGATTCTGGTCTCTTATGACTTCTTTTTTGTGTTTATAACACCATACATCAGATATCCTTGTCTTAGATAGGATCTCAAAGAATTCCTTGCCCCTTATAGCTTCTAGCAATTTCTTGACACAAATAGAATCTCAGAGGATTCTGGTCACTTATAACTCCTAACAGATATAATTTAATCACATATTCATATTTTCAGAAAATAATCAAACTATCAGGGAATGTGTAAAACAATAGTTTAAGACTTTTATTGTAACCTATCTCGAGATGAACAAGTTTTCCAACAGGGCTGACGGGCAAAAACGGCTCGAAGTTGTCCAAAATTGAGTTTTCCTCATTCTATCTCATCTATTTTTTCCTATTTCTTTTTTTTCCTCTGTTAGTCGTTTCTGACTTGGTGGAAACGAAATGAATAGGGAATAGGGAGAATAAGTGATTTAAGATATTTTGTTTTTATATAAATTAATACTATAATAATATTATTATAATCAATTTTCAGTATAAAATTCATAAAAATACTTTTAAAATTTTTAGAAATTATAGAAAAAAATATCCATAAAATAGCTCATTTTATTTTGAAAATTCTAATGAAATCGATTTGCAAAATAGACACATAACAGTCCCAAAAATGCTACTTATATCGACAGATGTCAATTTCTTAAAGAATTTTAAAATTGTCAAAAAATTATGAAAAAATTAATAAAGCCAAAACACAATAATATCTATGTTACGGAGAAGAGGATTTGCGATTTGGAGTTATAATAGCTCATTAAATAATTTATGATTGTTTTAGGTAAACAAATCATAAAAAAATAAATGTTTTCACAATTCACCTACCTTAAAAAAAATATCATCATCGACATTTTCAAATCAGAATGAGTCAAAATAAACATTGATATAACTATCTTATATTTGATTCCTTCTCCCATGTAGCCTCTTTAACTGTCATATGCTTCCACTGCACTTTGACTATAGAAATCTATTTGCTCATCAATTTTCTCACATTATATGTCAAAATTTTATTTGGTTCCTCTCTATACTATAGATTCAGACAAACCTCAATATCATCAACATATAATCTTTTTTCAAAATTAGATATCCACTTTCTCAAAGAAGATACATGCAATGCACTGTGTATATTGAACATATGAAGATGTAATAATAACCTATAAGTAGAACTACCAATCCGCTCAATGATCTGAAAAAGGTCCAATGTTTATTGGACTGAGCTTGCTGATTCTCCCAAATCTTCTAAAACCTTTTATAAGGCTAACTTTGACATAAATCAGGTCGTCAATCTGAAACTCAACCAACCTGTGTTTCTTATTGTAGTACTTCTTCTGCCTATTATGTGCAGATTTCAACCTTTCTCTGATCAAAAAGATCTTTGATATTGTTCATCTACAAAGACTGAACCTATCGCCTGTCTATCTCCCACCTCTATCAAGGTCAAAGGAGCCCTAATTGATCTAGAAAATCTCTAAACATTCTGTTCATTAGATCCTTAAAGATGGCTGGTGTGTTTGTCACTCCAAATAGTATGGCCAAAAACTTGTTGTGTACGTACCAAATACTGAAAGCTGTCTTCGTCACATCAGTTTTTCTCACTTCACCTGTTAGTAACCAGATCGCAGATCGGTCTTTAAAAATATAAAAGATCCAGCAAGTTGATCGAATAGATTGTCAATCCGTGGTAGATGATACTAATTCTTGATAGTGATTTTATTTAACTCCATTTAGTTAATACACATATTCATTGTACTATCTTTTTTTTTTCTTCAGAAACAAAATATGTACTCTCCATAAGGACACACTAGGATGAACAAATCCTTTATCAACTAACTTCTAAAGCTCCTTAGGCGTCATCCTATACAGAGCTTTGGATATTAGGGCTATACCGAAAAGGCAAAAATACATTAATACAGAACTCTATCTCTATTCGGAGGCAAACTGACTAAGTCCTTAGGAAATATATCCGAAAATTCCTGTAATATCGAGACATTAGAAAGAAGATCATCATATATATTCCTATTTCGAACTGATGTTAAAAATAACATACAACCCTTCTTCTATAATTTATCTACTTCCACAGTGGAAATCAGACATGATAAAACACTTCTAACGCCCTGGAATACATAAATCTCGCTGCCCATAAATAAGGTAACTTGCTTCTTCGAGCAATCAATAAGAGCCCCATATTGGCTCAACCAATTCATACCCAACATAATATCATATGAGAAAATGGGTAATAAAAAAATCAAACTGGATTTCTATTTATCAGAAATATCAATATCACAGAAACAAAATCTTCTGGCTATCATACCATCTCCAATCGGTAAAACAACATAAAGAGAAACAAACAGTACAACTGAAGGCAAGTGCAGTAAATCGAAAAAATGCGCAGAAATAAAAGAATGATTTGCTACAAAATCGAATAAAATATGACATGGATGCTCATAAATGTAAATTGTACATGTCACAACATCTGGAGCATTACGAGCCTCTTGCTGAGTTAAAATGTATACACGCGGCTAAATTGAAGCTCGAGCAACAGAATTACTAGACTCTCTTTAGCCACTACCACTGAAGCAGAACCACCAGCTCTATCAGATGATCCCTCAGAAAAAGTATAAATAGGAACTATTCTCATTCTCCCTGTCGATCTGACAAAACTCTCAGATTTTGGCTCAGAACGTTAGTCCAATCCTGCATCTGGACACTCTATTACTCGGTGCCCTATCTAATTGCATCTGAAGCACTTTCCAGTCATCCTGTAGCGCTGATCAGAATGATGCCTTTCATAACTTTGGCACACAGATGCCCCACTAACATAACCAGAATTGGTTATGCTGCCACTGCTAGAGATTGTTGCAGATACTGATTGTCCACCTCATATGGAGTCTCCTTGTGTAAATCTATTATTTTTTTTTTTAAATTTGCTAGCGCTATGCCTCACCATTTAACAGAAAGACTGCTAACGATACCTTCCTTTTATGAGGATATTGCATACTGTCAAATGTCTTTTCCAGCCTCCTCAACTAGTCCTTTGTTGTTATGGGCTCAACAGTACAATTGAATTTCAGTGGCTTCAATCTTAGAATCATATGCAGATGTCTGTCTATCTCTTCAGATCTCACAGCAGAAACCCTACCATGTGCCTTAGTCATCATCTGAGCTATTAAAGTAGCAAACTATGAAACTATGTCTGAACCAACTATCGGAGCAGTACTATATATAGGAATTGCCTGACTAGCACTCAGTTCATTTGTCATGTATGGGTCTGGTGGATCCAGATCATACTGAATATGCAATTGAATATACACGCAAATAAAACAAAATAATAAACAACCAGACATACTTAAAATTATCCCACTAGACTTATAGTTCAATTTCTATAGCTCTGTTTTATGATCCAATTTCAAAACTATTGCTTTGACATCACAAAAGCTTGACACAACCCAACCCTTAGGACATGTACTATCTTGTTGAGCTGTGACAGTAAAATCTCAAGATCTTATTTTGGAATGTTTAGATCAAGGTTTAAAATTGCGTAAATAAGCATGGAGGTGTTTTTCGTCCGTGAGGTGAGACATAAGCCTCGAGGCGGTGTGAGGCGTAAGCTTCACGGACGAAAAATTGCATAAATGAGAATTTAAGTATTCTAACAGGTACATAACAGTAAGAGTCTATGATACAATAAAAATATCTAAATGAGAAGTGAACTTAGTGGAAAACAATAAAATAGATGCAATATATGCATCTCATAGCATAATTCAAATTATAAAATCACAAATCGAAGTCTATCAGAACTCCCAAAGTACAAATAAGAAAGAACATCTAAAATTCAATCATTTCTCATCATTAAATGGGTCTTCAAGGGAGGCATCTTCATCTCCAATTGTATATGAATATCAAATCTTTATCATATTCAATGTTACCCACTTTTTTCTTTTCTGTTCAATAAGAATGATTAGTGTGCTGTTAATTGCATATATTTTAAATGTAATAGCACATATGAAATTGTGAGATACCTTTATTTTAAATGTAATAGCGGCCGGACACAAGATGCTCACCGGCGGGAGGCGGTGCCGGCGGGAGAGGCGGCGGGAAGGTTAGTCGAGGGAAGCTAGGGCGCGGATTGCGGCTTGCGGAGCTCTCCTCCTTTTGGTTCGGGTAGGACGAATGAAGGAAGGGAAGTGCATGGGACCCGGCTCCATGAGGCATGCGCCTCACCCATTATTGTGTAATTGTGCCTTTGAAGCGCGCCTTGAGGCGTAAGACTCACCTAGACCCAAAATTGCTTAAGCAATGAGGCTCTTGTGGGTAAAATTGCACAGAGGCGCGCCTCTTATTGCACAATTTTAAACTATGGTTTAGATTCTCTTTCACTATTTATTTTAAATAATTATAGACTACAGAGCCACTAACACATCCAAATACTTACAATAAATTTATTCATAAGATTTCTTTCATTTAATCAAAATGTATCTAACAACAGTAGATGGATACATGCAGAAGCTATGGAACATGACTGAATAATAAACTAGCCATGATTGTACAAAAATCAAAGAGAAATATCTATAAATTTAGATCTTATCTTAAACTACTAATTCACAATCTCATTTTCTTCCGTAAGCAAAATTACAGTGAGCTACAACAACTCAGCAGATCACACAAATCAATATAAATTTTCAAATATTTTTGTTAAACTTTTTGTTGAATATTTAAAAGCAGTTAAATATAGTCTAATAAATCACTGTACTGAAATATAATAAGTGCATAACAATTATCTATTTATTTAAATAAAAATACTGAGCAGATAAATAAATTGCAATGTATATCATAGAGCCGTTCATATCACATTTCTCAGATTCAAATTAAACCTCAAAGGATTATGACCCATTAGGACTTTTTTTGTGCTTATAACACCAGAATATATCACATATCTCTATCTCAGGCAGAATCCTTTGTATAGCTCCTAGCAATTTCCTAACACAGACAAAATCTTAGAGGATTCTGTCTCTTTATAATTCTGAACAATTATAATTTAATTATATATGCATATTTTTAAAAAATAATCAAATTAACACTTAATGTGTAAAATAATGTTTTAAGAATTTTATTGTACTAAAATATTATTTTTCAACGTCCAGATAATTTTTTATTCAATAAAAATCATACAAATTTCAAAACCCATTTTCGAAAATTTTCAGAAAATATTCAAAATATACATAATCATAGTCTCTATAACATATAAAAAGTTATACGGTGAAAGTTTTGCTGGTACAAAGTTATCCCCTTTTTTTCTCTAACATAAATAAAATTTTGATAAGAAAATTGGATAAAAACTTTGTGTTTTTCAAAATTGAGATATGTGTAATGTGACCTAGCTCAATTTCCCAACAATGCCTATGAACGAAAACAACTCGAAGTCGCCCAAAATCGATTTTTCCCTCTTATCTGTCCTCTCGTTTTCCCCATCTTTTTTCCTCTGCTAGCTATTTCTGACTTGGTGGAAACAAAATGAATTGGGAATAGGGAGAGTAAGTGATTTAAGATATTTTGTTTTTATATAAATTGATAATATAATAATAATATTATAATTAATTTTTATTATAAAATTTATATAAATGCTTTTAGGGATTTTAGAAATTATATAAAAATATCCATTAAATAGGTCATTTTATTAGAAAATTTTGATGAAATATGTTTGTAAAACTGACACCTGACGGTCTAAAAAATCACACTTGTACCGTCATGTGCCAATTTCTTAAGAAATTTAAAATTTCAAAAAATTTTAAAAAAATTAGGGAAGCTAAAACAGTATAATATTTTTGTTACGATGAAAACGGTTTGTGATTTGGAGTTACAATGACTCCTAAAATAATTTTAGACTGCTCTAGGTCAAAAAAAAGTCATGAAAAATAAGGGTTTTCACAACTCTGACATGTTAATGGCGAAGTTTTCTTTTTGTTTCTTCCATTAATTAAACAAGCTTTGTTAATTTTTGAGCTATTTGACTCAAGTGAAATGTAATATTGATGTTGATCATTGGTCTATCAGAATCTGCTACATGAACTTGTATTGTTGAGCCTAGGGATGTAAGTGAGCCGAGCCGGCTTGTGAGCCGGCTCGAACTCGACTCGTTAACAAGCTCGCGAGCCGAGCTTATCGAGCTTCGAGCTCGAGCTCGAGCCTACAATCGAGCTCGAATGCTTAACGAGCTCAAGTTCAAGCTCAGTCTGACTCGACTCGAAAGCTTATCAAGCTACTCGATATAATTATATATATTATATTTATAATATTAATTATATATATAATAAAACCCATCACATGCGTTGGTAATTCTCAAACGAGCTCGATCTCGAGCTCGAGCTTTCGAGTCGAGCTCGAGCTTGATATTTTCTAAACGAGTCGAGCTCGAGCCTACTAATCGAGCTCGATCTCGAGCTCGAGCTCGATCTCGAGCTCGAGCTCGAGCTCGAGCTCGAGCTCATTAAGGACTAAACGAGCCAGGCTTGATAAGGCAAATACTCGACTCGACTCGACTCGTTTACACCCCTAGTTGAGCCTAATGCTGCGTTGATATATTACTTTACAGAAAAATCTCAAAATAGTCCCAAGACTATTCATGTATGACCAATTTAGGCCCAGAGTATCATGTTGCCCCAATTTAGTTCTCCGACTATACAAAATTGATACAAAATAGTCCTTCATGTTGTAATTGTAATATAAAGTTGATCCCAATTTAGTCACAAGCGGTCATTTTGGATTCAATTTTTTATAGTTGATGGACTAAATTGGTGCAGTGTTATATTTTTGGATTAAAATGACTATATACGAATAGTGAGGAAATTATTTTGAAATTTAACTCTTTTACTTTATTTCTTCTATATATTAGGTCTTGGTAAAATTTTCTGTTGGCCTGGCACTACGTCTAGTGATGCTAACAATTAAATGTGTGTGTGTTAGCTCCGTATTTATTTCTCTTTTTTTTATTTTAGCTAGCTTAAAGCTTATTGCTTGAAGAAGATGCAGTTTTCCTGCTTAAATATTTTTACTAGTTGATGGAAACTTATGGTCTGAATAAGAAGTTCAAGCAATTTAATATATGCAGTATATTTGACGTAGCATTTTACTGTCGCAGGGAGCTGCTGGAGCCTCTATTTACTTTCTGGGTTACACCCCTGGGCTCTTTATGGTTGGTTTGTTTGGCATTATGATCATGTGGAAATACAGTAACTTTTGGACCGCAGGTGTGCTGATAATAGTCGGAGGTATCATATTATTTCTTTATGTTTTACATGGCAATATCTTCCTAGTTCCTACACATCATGTGAGCTATTAGTTCCTCCAAGATACTGCAAATACTCAACAACTCCCTGTATACAATGCAGGTTATGCTTTCTCCTTAAGTCGTGCACGGGGTCTTGTATTCATTTCAGTTGCATATGCTTTGTACTTTGTCCATGCTCATGTTGGATGGGCTGGGATCTTCCTTTCCATGAATCTCTCCTTTATTTCTAATGATCTTCTGATTAAGTTACTCCAAGGATACGATTGTGCCACTGAAGGCACAAGTTTTGAGGAACAAAAGGCATCCGAACCACTCGTAGAAGATTATCCTAGCGAATTTGAATTTTTTTCTCATACATCAGAGGCTAGTAATGTGGCTTCAAGCAAATCAACTGTAAAAAATTCTGTTACATCAAGTTTACTAGGTGTCCAGAAAGATGCTTCTTCAAGTAAAGTTGTAAAAACTGATTCGGTTTCAAATGATGAAATGAAGAGGATAATGAATAGTTCAACTCATTATGAAGCCTTGGGATTCCCCCGCAGGAATAGTATTGATCCCATTGTGTTAAAAAAGGAATACTACAAAAAGGTGCATTGTATATTTCTAATAATTTTTTTACTGAATGGAAATCAATTATTATTTTGAAGAAATAAACTAGATAGCTGCATATGTAGGCTATGCTTGTGCATCCGGACAAGAATATGGGAAAGCCATTAGCAAGTGAATCATTCAAGAAGCTACAGTGTGCTTATGAGGCAAGTTATACCTAAAAATTAAAGCCTTGATGCTCATTGGCCCTTTTTTTTTGCTGCTCTACATATTTTGATTGTAATTGAAAATGGTATCTGATCTCTTCTACAACTTAAAATGCGCTATTTGCCAGGTTCTTTCAGATTTTACAAAGAAGAAAAATTATGATGAGCAATTGAGGAAAGAAGAGTCTGGTAGAGTGGTTCAACGATCTTGCAGCTCCTCTAGACAGGTTTAGCATCTTCTCTGTTATTTTAACAAGGGTTTTTTATATTTTAAGGAATGATTGAAATCCCAATATTCATCTTTCTATCAATTTGTTTGATATGGACTACTTTGGTATATTTGCATTGCAATGCTGTTTTATTGGTGTTGAATTTTTTTATAATTTCCCACTTCCATCTAATTTCCACCTGTTATTTTCTGTGGATATTTGACTCTTCATTTTTATATATTCTTCTTTTTTGATCTAGAGAAAATATATGCAGTGCTTGTTTGCATGTATTGCAGGATGGTGTTGATTTTCATTCGGAAGAGTCCAGGCGCATAGACTGCACAAAATGTGGGCACTCGCATATTTGGATTTGCATCAAAAGAAGTAAATCCAGTGCTAGGTGGTGCCAGGTCTGGTTAAATTTAAACGCAACACGTTGATATTTCTTTTCTTATGTAATGGGAATATTATTTTTTACTTGAAATGTTTTAATGATATATGTGGGCATCAGGACTGTTCTCAGTATCATCAAGCTAAAGATGGCGATGGATGGGTGGAATATAGGCTATCTTCTATCTTCTCAGCTTCCCAAAAGGTATTTTAATTTGAAAACATATGGGTAACTTTCTTTACTGAGTAGTGCTATGCTCAGTGCTTGCCGAATCAGCAGACTTAGGCTTCATTTGGGATGATTTTCTTCCTACTTCTAAAAATTTTTATTAGAAAACCGCTTTAAGAAGCATTAAAAAAGCCGTCCCCAATGAAGCTTTAGTTTTTCACTTCTTTTTCTATACAGTTGATAACATTGCATGATTTAATATAGCGAGGTCATGTTCAAAACTAGTGAACTCGCCAAGCTTTATATTACTCATTTTCCTTGATCTCTTACATAAAATTATGGAAATGATGCTTAATATTAATGAATTATTGAATTTATGTTATAACATTTGTTTAAGACTTGAATTAGTCGTCTATCAAGCCAATTAAATGAAGCAGACTGATGACAGCCATACTAAGAAAGCCAATTAATTCCCTTAGGGTCAGCTAGTTGATCCTAGAGTAGGTCCATTTGTGGGGTCAGCCCTCTTAGGGTTGTATTTTGTTCTTCTCTCTCCTTGTATTTAGGATTTGGTTACCTAGTACCTAGGAAATTTGGTATTGGATTTTAGAATTTAAGGAGATCCTTGATTCTTGAAATTGGTTAGGATTTTAATAGGTGTTAATTGATGCAACTAAAGTCAGATTTTCAAATTTGAAATATCAGATTTGAGTTTTCCTCGTCTATTCTCTCTCTCTCTCTCTCATCTTTTTACAATGATTTTAAGGCTAATGGGAACGGGAACTGCTGGCTGCTCCTTTCCAACCACTTCCTTCCCTGTTTTGGTTAGAAACAAAAGTCTACAAGGCTAGGGAAATGATGTAGAACGGATATGGGGGGAGGGGTAATTTGAATAATTAAAATCTGAATTTAATTTCAGATCTCAAAAAAAGGGAAAGTGGAGGGAAACTTTGAATTTCAAATCACCTTAATAGGGAAGGGATTAATTGGGATTTGATGAGGGATGGGGACCGGCGGTTACTAAGGGTGATTGGAGTTGATTGAGGGCCTTAATGGAGAGGCATTAATTAGAGAGGAGGTGAGAGAGGGGTCCGGCCATATGGAGAGGGAGGAGAAGTGTCCACATACAATGTATGTGGATCAAGCATTAAATGGTATTGGGCGAATTAAATATGAAATTAATTTTAGATTGAGAGTAATTTGAGGAGGCTCCCTAATGTAGAATTTATTAAATTGGAAATATTTTGAAATTCAAATTTATTTGAATCCAAAATTGAATGACTTTCCAAATTAACAAAATCTAATTTAGGAAGGTAATCAAGAGGCTATTTTGAATTCAAAATTCAAAATTTGTGGAGGAGGGAAGAGGCTAGGGGTGAGGTGGTCGGCCGACTATGGAGGTGGAGGGGTTGATGTTTGATCCAAAAGAAAAGTTAACCAAAATCAAACGAAATAAAACAAAAACGGATGGTGAATGATGGAGACTATATATGAGAGGACGGATAACAAAGAGAAAAAATAAAATAAAAACGATACAAACCACGAGCCCGGACTCTTCCTGCAGCTGGTGGGTACTACGTTGCCCTCCCCGAGGGACTTCAATCCACGAGCCTGGATCCATCCCGCGGCTGGTGGAAACAAGATTGTCCTCCCATAGGACTTTTCCTCTCCAGAACTCACACAAAGATCAAGATAAAGGCTCTAATTCTTTTTTTTTTTAATAATCCATCATTGTCTAATACAAGAGCAAAGAACTCTATATATAGGCCTTAAAACAAAAAAAAGACAACTTTGTCCCTTGGGCTTATATAAAACAAGTCCCTTAAGTAAGGGTAAAAAAAGGAAAATGCATAATTAAATTAAAATTTCAATTAATAAACTAAGATAAAATGAAGGGATCTCGGCAGTCGATCTTCGTCTCTTCCTTTGATTAATGTCCACTGTCGGATGTCCGTATCAATCTCCCTGGGTGGAAAAGAGCTCGACTCCGTCGAGTCCGCACCTCAGGTAATCATGCTCTGATACCAAATTGATGTAGAACGAATATGGGGGGAGGGTTTGAATAATTAAAATCTGAATTTAATTTCAGATCTCAAAAAAAGGGTAAGTGGAGGGAAAATTTGAATTTCAAATCACCTTAATTTTGAAGGGATTAATTGGGATTTGATGATGGATGGGGACCGGTGGTTACTAGGGGTGATTGGAGTTGATTGAGGGCCTTAATGGAGAGGCATTAATTAGAGAGGAGGTGAGAGAGGGGTCCGACCATATGGGGAGGGAGGAGAAGTGTCCACATACAATGTATGTGGATCAAACATTAAATGGTAATGGGCGAATTAAATCTGAAATTAATTTTAGATTGTGAGTAATTTGAGGAGGCTCACTAATGTAGAATTTATTAAATTGGAAATGTTTTGAAATTCAAATTTATTTGAATCCAAAATTGAATGACTTTCCAAATTAACAAAATCTAATTTAGGAAGGTAATCAAGAGGCTATTTTGAATTCAAAATTCAAAATTTGTGGATGGAAGAGGCTAGGGGTGAGGTGGTCGGCCGACTATGGAGGTGGAGGGGTTGATTTTTGATCCAAAAGAAAAGTTAACTAAAATCAAATGAAATAAAACAAAAATGAATGGTGAATGATGGAGACTATAGATGAGAGGACGAATAACAAAGAGAAAAATAAAATAAAAACGATACAAACCACGAGCCCGGACTCTTCCTACAGCTGGTGGGTACTACGTTGCCCTCCCCGAGAGACTTCAATCCACGAGCCTGGATCCATCCCGCGGCTGGTGGAAACAAGATTGTCCTCCCATAGGACTTTCCCTCTCCAGAACTCACACAGAGATCAAGTCAAAGGCTCTAATTCTTTTTTTTTTTAATAATCCATCATTGTCTAATACAAGAGCAAAGACCTCTATGTTCCTCCCTCGCTTTTGTCGTTACTAAGGGAGGATAGTGATAGAGTGGATGCTCCTCTGTAGGTTTTCTCTTGTATTTTCCTTATTGTCATCTTAATGCAAGTGCAACTTTCAAAAAAAAAAAAAAAGAGAAAAGACCTCTATATGTAGGCCTTAAAAGAAACTAAAAGACAACTTTGTCCCTTGGGCTTACATAAAACAAGTCGCTTAAGTAAGGGTAAAAAAAAGGAAAATGCATAATTAAATTAAAATTACAATTAATAAACTAAGATAAAATGAATGGATCTCGGCCGTCGATCTTCGTCTCTTCCTTTGATTAATGTCCACCGTCGGATGTCCGCATAAGGAAAGCTTCCAAACAATCGAACTCCACTCTGGAAGGTTTTGGTTAGCTAAAATTTTTCCAGAACAGTAATTTTGTTTGTTGGTAAAGAAACTGCAATCATTTCAACGGAAGGTTTTGCATAACAATAATTGAAGGATGGGAATTATCCAGGGCTTATCTAGAATTCTTTACTAGTCTTACTTGCAGGACTTTTGGAACATTTAACTAACTTCTGGGTACTTCCTGCATTTAATTTTGGATTATCTTTCCAGAATTAGAGCGCAAATGTTCTACTTGTAATGGAAAATAATGAATTCAAGAACTAGCATTGCAGAGTCATGACGTATCATGATATTCTACTTACCAATGTGAGAAACCATCTCGCATGTGTGTTAATCTAAATGGGGAGGAGATGGAGGATAAAGAAGTTCATTTGCAAGACTTTTCATGAGAGAATCAACTACCTTCAGACTAGGCATTAAGCTTGAGTTGCCAAAACTTACGACGGGATAGTTCATGCTAAGAAGGTTGATAGCTATTCTAGCATTTTGAGACCTACTTTTCATTTTTAAGATCAAGAGTTGTAAGGAGCACATTGATTCTTGGAGGGCGTTAGCAAAATCAACTAGGAAGTAGAAGAAAATTCGTATAAGTTATTAGAAATATTTAAGTCTTGCATAGTTTAAAATTGCGCAATAAGAGGCGCGCCTCTGCGCAATTCTACCCTAAAGAGCCTCATTGCTTAAGCAATTTCGGGTCTGAGTGAGGCTTACACCTCATGGATCCTGAGGCACGCTTAATTGTGCAATTTTGGAGGAGGCTTACACCTCATGGAGCTCCCACACACTTAGGCTTTGTTTGTTTGAGCGTTTTTTTGCCTTTTCCGTTTTTGGAAACGGAGGAATTTTTTTTGTTTGGTTCGTCAAATCACGTTCCCAATAACTCCTTTTTTTTCATTTTTCTGCAGTTTTTAGATAGCTTTTTATATATGTTTCTCCGTTACAAAACTCCATTTTTTGAACTAATGTTTTTTAAAACTTGTCTTTTACAAAAGCACCAAAAAAACAAACGAAGCCTTAACTTCTTAAAAAAAAGTCATTTCATCCATCTCTTCTTTCCGCCTACCCGAACTGAACGGAAGAGCTCCGCACGTCCTAGCTTCTCTCACCCGGCCTTCCCGCCACCTCTCCCGCCGGTGAGCAACTTGAGTCCGGCCGCCCTCTACGACACCTCTACTATGGGTTTTAGGTATTTTTTTAATTCAAGGTTTGATTTTTCAAGTTATATAAAATCTAGGGTTTAAAATTTTTTGATATTTTTGGTTTGATTTTGCATTTGTGCATTAGGAAACATGGTTCGGGGAAAGGAAAAGTCAAATATGTCATTGTGGAGGGACCCTTCTTGGAAGTACAGTGTACATGTTGATGTAGGCGGTGGCGAGAAGACATACGTGTGTTTGAAATGCAATTTTTGTGATGAGACATGATTGGATTTTAAATGTTCTTTCTTATTTGTACTTTGGAAGTTTTGACTTTTGATAGACTTCAAGTTGTGATTTTACTTTGAATTATGCTATGAGATGCATATATTGCATCTATTTTATTGTTTTCCATTAAGTTCACTTCTCATTTAGATGTTTTTATTGTATCATAGACTCTTAGTGTTATTTACCTGCTAGAATACTTAAATTCCCATTTATGCAATTCTTCGTCCGTGAGGCTTACGCCTCGCACCGCCTCAAGGCTTATTGATGGGGACATCAGATTTCGACACGTGTACCATCGCCGATGGCGCAGATCGATGGCTACGATCCAGAGCCTCTACTTCTGAGTTATTTACAGCTTATGTCATGTGTACTTCTTTAGTTTTCCTAGTTTGCCCCTTAGGGCATTGTTCTACTTATGTAGCCTAGAGGGTGTTTATGTCTTTTCATTTTCTTTATTTTGAGCCTCCTTATATGAGGCATGATGCATTATAAGAATTTAGTTTTGGTTGAATGAAAATTATCCCCTTGTTCTCTTTGTGAGTGCATTTCCCTTTGATCTCTTAGTGAGTTCAAAGGGAGAACTAGATCTCTTAGTGAGTTCTAGAATTAGTCCAAGCTCATTGTGTGGAGGTAGAGTCGTGAAGAAATATCGAGGTAAGAGATTCCAAAGTCAGAGAAATCGCAGCTTTCTTCAGTTTCCTCTTCCCTCCCTAGTGCCGTCGCCCCCCTTGGGATCTAGCCAGGCCGACGGCTTCACAGACCAACCCGCCCCTGTAAGCTCCTCCCGCCGGCTTGCCAAACCCCACCCGGCGGCCTGCCCAGCTCCACCCGCCGACCCCTTTTCCGTCCAGCAACCGCCGGCCAACCCTCAGCCGCCGGCTCCCTTCCACATTGCCGCCGCCTCCCTATCTCCCTCCTCTTTCAATTTTCAAAATTCTGAATTCAGGAGTTTCTATGGCCATTAAAGGTTTCCTAAATTGTTCCCTTGATTATTGCAATCAAATAAATTGGAATTGAGCTTGAATTCGAAATTCAAATCCAATTCAATTAATTGCTTTAATTTAGAAACCTCCTATTACATTTAAAACTGAAATTTTAATCTCAGATTTTGCTTAAATTCTGAAATTGATTTCGTGGTCCCCACTCGCCTAAATTAAACTCCTCCCTCTTCTCTCTCTATGGCCGGCCCCTTCATTGGGCCCTTTTCTCTCTCCTAATCACCCTATTAACTCCACAAAATCAGCCCCCAATTCCCCTCTCTTGGCCGCCCATCCATCTTTGAGATTTAATTGAATTTCAAATTAAATCACCCCCATTAAACTACCTAAAATTTGAAATTACTCAGAATTTCTGCACCCCATCATTGGCTCCTCCACCTTGGCCGAACTCCTCTAGCCCGCCAACGCTAGACCTTTGCCCCCCAAGTCACGAGCCGCTTCTCTCCCTTTGATTGAGAACTCCTAGCGACAACCTACCATCTTCATCTTCAAATATGCATGGAGGAGCCCGAGTGGAACTTCGGGTTTGAGTACGACAACCACGGAAGGGTTAATATTCTCCGATCACCATTCTTCGACGTCGGCTTCGACTTTGACGACACCGTCGAGGAATACTTGGATCGGATCCTACCAACACTAGTGGAGTCTATCGACGACCACTTCTCCGTCTACACGTGGATAATTGAAGGCCGTTCCCCCACTTCTTCGAATCCAATTCCCGGCCCGGCGACAAGTCCTCTCAAGATCACTTGCCTATTAGTAGCGTCGCTAAGTCTACTTACGGTTCTCTTCCGCTAGCCGCCACTATAAGTATGAGTGACGGATCTTAAGGTGAAGGATCTAAATCTTAAATTTGGGGCTTTGTTAGTCTTAGCCATTTGTATTACTTGAATTATTGATGTTATTTTGAAAGTCTTCTAATCTCTAAATGTGCTTTCTTGTCATTACTTAATTTATCGTCATCTAATTCGTGAACTCAACTTGATTAAGCAAAGAGCTTTGGTAGCAAGTTTTGAATCAATACTTCAATTATTTTCTAAGTGCAATTCGCAATTCATCGCATGATTGTATCACATCATTTGTGGTATCAGAGCATGGTTACCATGCTTGACATGTTTAGAAAGCATCCTAGGGTTTAGTTCTTGTGGTTGTTCAAAACTTTCATGCATATCATTGCTTAGATAGAATTTATTTCACTGTTTTTGTTACTGTTCTTGTATTTCCTGCAAGAATCTAGTTGAATTAGGTCATATTAGCTAGCATCTTAGTGTTGGCCTTTTGTTTGGAAGGTTCTTAAGTGTTTAGAGCAACTACGCCTTGGTGTAACCCTGCTGTCCTCACATTTCCTGCAGCTGTTTTCACTGTTAGGGAGTCTAAGCACTTGTTGACTTCTGCCCTTTTAAATTCCTGCAGTATTTATAGGCTGTTGGGAGTCTTTAACTTAAGTCCTAGGTGCTGTCCACACCATAGGAGCCTCTCTGAACACTTAGAAATTTTTCCTAGTTGCTGTAGTTTGCTGTCCGCTCAGTTTCAGCCTCAGTTAGCAACCTTTAAGTGCTGTAACTTACCTTTTTCCTTGCTGCCCCTCTCCAATGAACCACCCATAGCATTCCCCAACCTTAACCAATGGACCCGGAGCACTTGCAAGCGACTTTAGACCTCATAGTGGGGCAACTGGGATCGGTTACACAACAGATCCGCAACACCCAAACTGATTTAGCTGACTTTAGACGCCATACTAGCGACCGACTAGATAATATCGAGCGTATGAGAAACCCTGCCATCTACACACCGTCGAGACCTCACTCACCTTATGGCGAGGGCAACATACCCGATTATGACCAACCTCGCGATCCCGGACATCTTCAAGACCACTACCAACATAACCCAAGACCCCACCAAGAGCCCATAGGGAACGACAACCCCTAGAGAGACAACGACGCTCAATTACTGAAAAACATTAGGATTGATGCCCCAACATATGACGGGACCCTTGACCCTCAAGTTTTCCTGGATTGGCTCAAATCGATGGATAGCTACTTTAAATGGTACAACATCTCTGAAGCAAAGAAAGTCAGATTCGCTGAAATGAAACTCACTGGTCGAGCCAACCTTTACTGGACCAACTTGGAAAACATGCGTGAATCTCGAGGAGAACATCTGATAAACGATTGGAGGACTATGAAACATGAACTTAGGAGAAAATACTTACCACCTTCCTACTACCCTAAGCTTCTAGATAAGTGGAATCGGCTAGCCCAGGGGAGCAAGTCCATCAAAGATTACATCTCCGCCTTCGACGATTTCCTGATTCGTTGCAACGGCGAGGAATCCGCTACCCCAACACAAATCCTGTCTATGTTTAGAGCTGGCCTTCGGGAAGATCTTCGCACCGAACTGTTTGCTAGAGGAATAGACACGCTAGAGGCTGCCTGCAGCCTTGTACTTGACTTAAAGGAGTCCAAAACCCATTCCCACACTAGGCAGTTTGACTCCCGACCCAACCCGTATCGTTCTTCCACCAGCCAGCCTCAAAGTCGACCCACAAACTCGACTGGTAGCCGACCCGCTGCTAGTTCAGCCCCTCATCGTCCGGACCTTAAAGGTAAAGCACCCGAACGAGACACTCCCAGACCCAATTCGGGAACCAAATGCTATAGGTGTCATGGATACGGGCACATCGCCTCGCAGTGTTCCAGTCCCTCAGATACTGGAGACACTACTTACTGCCACAAGAATTTGTAATATTCTCAGACCACGAAGCCTTGAGATACATCAATTCCCAAAAGAAACTCAATGCCCGCCATGATCGTTGGGTTGAATTCCTACAAGAATACACTTACACGATTAGACATAAGGCCGGATCTGAGAATAAAGCGGCGGATGCGCTTAGTAGGAGGCTGATGATTACTCAAGGAATGAGAACTGAGGTTACCGGATTTGAACGCCTTAAGGACGATTACTTAGACTGCCCTGACTTCAAAGAAACATATTCCCTACTGACTAGCGGGGAAGATCTAGTTATAAATGACTTTCTCGTAGAAGATGGCTATTTGTTCAAATCGCAAAAACTCTGTATTCCCAACACTTCACTTAGGGAATTTCTAGTTTGGGAGTTACATGCCAGAGGTTTAGCTGGCCATTTCGAGCAAGCCAAAACTATTGCTGCACTAGAGAATCGATTTTATTGGCCCACTATTGGATCGGATCCGACCAACACTAGTGGAGTCCATCGACGACCACTTCTCCGTCTACACGTGAATCATTGAAGGCCGTCCCCCCACTTCTCCGAATCCGATTCCCGGCCCGGCGACAAGTCCTCTCAAGATCACTTGCCTATTAGTAGCGTCGCTAAGTCTACTTACGGTTCTCTTCCGCTAGCCACCACTATAAGTATGAGTGACGGATCTTAAGGTGAATGATCTAAATCTTAAATTTGGGGCTTTGTTAGTCTTAGCCATTTGTATTACTTGAATTATTGATGTTATTTTGAAAGTCTTCTAATCTCTAAATGTGCTTTCTTGTCATTACTTAATTTATCGTCATCTAATTCGTGAACTCAACTTGATTAAGCAAAGAGCTTTGGTAGCAAGTTTTGAATCAATACTTCTATTGTTTTCTAAGTGCAATTCGCAATTCATCGCATGATTGTATCACATCACTTATGCCTCACCTCACGGATGAAAAATGTCTCGAGGCTTATTTACACAGTTTTAAACCTTGAAGTTTTGTTATGATAACTGATAAGCACATGATTGCTTGCACTTACCAAGAATTTGCTTGGTTTAGTGCACTTGGGGAAGGATATATTGAAAGTTGAAGGATGAAGTATCAAGTCCATTCCAGATTTTACGAAAGATTGGTGGAAATGCATTTCAGTTTGGTTTTCCTTCTTGCATGAGCATCTACTTGTTATCAATATTGAAAATTTAAAGTTATTTGAACAAACATTGCTAGTTAATGAAGTGGAATATATGAGGGTGATTTCTACAGTTGAGGGTAATATTTTGTCTTGATGATCTACTAAAAGGCGACCTCATTGTGGATATAAGGACCACGTCAAAGCTATGTGGATTAAAGATTACCAAAACTGAACAAACTTTAAGACTAGTCAAGTGGTAGTCAAAGGTAGGAGTTTGACTCTTCCCCCTTTAATACTAATTGCAGGAGTGAATGAAGCCAAATCGAAGGGTGGGGGACATGATCCAAGCAGACCTGAACCAATTAAGGAGCTATTAACTAGATGATTGTAAGCTATTGTCCTAGGATTAGATGAGGGTATTTAAAAAAAGCTAACAATAATATTTTTGATAGTAAGACTCAAGATCTCAATATTTTGAATATGCATGGGAAAACTAATATTATATGAAAAAAGTAGCTAGTAATATTAATAATGTTACAAACTATATACTTGAGTATAAAAAGGAAAAGTTTCTAATAATAAAATAATTTGTGGTGGAATCAAAAAATATACAAGAAAATATAAAAAATAAGAAGCATTTTTATGAAAATTGGTTTGAATGTAAAAGCTCAGAAAATCGGTAAAGATATAGAAGAGACCCATAAAGAGTCCAAGAAAGCAAGATGCGATGCAAAAGTTTAGCTTTTAATGATTTATAAAATTGATTTGATACTAAGGAGGATGAAAGATGTATATATAAATTAGCCAAACAAAAATATAGAAGTAAAAATCTAATTCAAGTGAAGTGCATTAAGGATGGAGATCTAAAAGTGCCTTTATGAGAAGAGGATATTCAACATAGATGGATGAGATATTTTAATAAACTTTTCAATGAAGATTATGAGAATGTGATTGACTTGAGTGACCTTAGCACCCTAAATGAAAATAGGGTTTTTTATTTTTATCATCATATTAATAAAACCTAAGTTGAAGAGAATTTAAGAAAATGAAATGTGAAAAAACTATTGGACCTGATGATATTCCAATAGAGGTGTGGAAATGTTTAGGAGATGGAGGAATTATTGGCTTACTAAACTTTTTATTATTATTTTGAAGACTAAAAAAATGCCATTTGAGTGAAAAATGAGTGTGTTGATTCTTATTTTTTAAGAATAAAAGTGATACACAAGAGTGTGTGAATTATAGAGAATTTAAGTTAGTGTGTCATACATTAAAACTATGAGAGAGAGAGTTATTGAGCATAGGTTATAACGTGATATTAATGTTTCTCAAAATCAATTTGGATTCATGGTGAGGAGATCTACTATGAAATCTATACATTTATTGAGAGGTATGTTGGAGAAGTATAAAGAGAATGAGGAGGATATACATATGATATTTATTGATTTAGTGAAAGCATATGATAAAGTTTCAAGAGAAGTGCTCTGGAGAGCTCTAGAGAAGAAATGAGTTAATAATGGTTATATTCAATTTATCAAGGATATTTATGCATGAGTTGTTACTTGTGTTCAAACACAAGGTGGTTTGACTAAGTATTTTTCTTTTTTAGTTGGATTACGTTAAGAATCAACTTTAAGCCCATATCTTTTTACTTTAGTCATGGATGTTCTTACTAGACATTTGTAAGAGAATGTACCTTGGTGTATGCTTTTTGTTGTTGATATTCTTCTTGTTGATAAGACCAGAGAGGGAGTTGAAGGAAAACTTGAATTATGTTGGTCCTAAAAGTTTTCGTTTGAGTAGATCCAAAAATACATGGAGTGTAATTTTAATAGTAATAAATCTAGTGTGGGAATTGTGACTTTGGAGGCAATCAAGCTATTAAAAAGAGTATGCAGTTTAGATATCTCAGGTTTATAGTTCAAAGTGATGGTGAAATAGATAGGAATATTATTAAGTGGAATTTAAGTTAAATGGTTGAAGTGGAGGAATGCATCGGGTCTGTTATGTGATAGAAAAGTAGCCCTCAAACTTAAGGGAAAATTCTATAAGATGGTGGTGAGACCTGCAATTTTTTTACACAAAATGTTGGCCATTAAAAGAGAAGCATAAAATTAAGTTTTACACAGTTTCCGTACAAAAGCATGCCTTTTTCGGGCATTCGAATATAAATAATTGAATAATACACCATAACAATCTCCAATCGAACGACATTCGCCGGTTTGCAGTAGATGCAAAAAGGCGACAACTAAATTCCCTAAATCCTAAATCCTAACAACTATTTTGAAATAAACCACAAACAAAGTATGTAGCTTTGTCATTTCAATATATTCAATGATAAAGTGCCACTTTGGAGATAAAATTGACCTTACAAATCGGCCTAACTGACGAAGATAGCGATCCTTGTTCGAAGATGGAGAGTGCCTGAACTGAAAGGAGTGCAATCCTTGTTCAACGATGAAAAGTGACCCGACTTCGAATGTGGGGACTTTTGGTTTGTCGCAATTTTAAAATTTTCACCTTGAGACCAATAGACTGGGTCAGATCGTCGGGCCGCATGTATCAGCATTTAATTGGTGTCCGGACTCCGCACGTAATAATTTCTCCTATTTTTGACATGTCGTGCATTGTCTCTGATTTGGTCTTGATTTTGGCAAAACATCTTTTATCTCTCTCTCTCTCTCTCTGTATATATATATATATATATATATATATATGTTTGTTAGTGTTATTTGTTTGCCTATCAAAATTCAAAATGAATATGCTCAACCTTTACTTTATCAATAAATAAATAATTGAATAAAAGACTCTCTCTTTAAAGTTGTGTATCAAGAACCTGGCTGCTCATCACTAGCTTGGGGGATTGGTGAAATAAGCTTACGTTTGCTGTGTGTGCAATAGAAATTTGTCAACCGTTAGTTCATAATATCTGAAGAGTTCCTTTTAATGACCAGGTCGAAATACCCCGTGCCTTTGTCTGTGCTGAGAGCAAGATATTTGACGTGTCTGAATGGGCTAGTTGCCAGGTTGGTAAATTTTCATTTGTATATGCAAATTTTTTTTTTTTTTTGTGCATCAAAGTGTTATAACTTTGTTTGGACTTTTGTTTTATGCCTTCTACTCAATATTTTTTAAAAATAAGTTATCACTAGCTAGCATGAATGCGGCTTAAAAGGTAGATCTTTTCAGTCTCTTATAGTCTTCGTATTAAAGTGAAGTTTTGCATCTTTTTAAAAGAATATCTTTCTAAGACTAATTTGATGCATTCTCGGGCAATATGTTATAACATCCTGGCTTCTAAATCCTGATGCTACTTCTGATATACCTTAATCCACAAGATGCTATTTTTCAAGTTTTTATCCGTATAATATTACTCTTATATCATCTCCTGAAATGCTTGTCCAAATACATTGCTTTTGGATTTTGTTTACAATGTCAGTGGCAAAGTTAATTTTCCTCAGTATACCAGCAGTAGACTTCTTAGATCCCATATTCACCTGAATAATTTATACTAAAGGTCAGAGCATTGTTGACCATGTTTATTTGACAGTATAGTTTTCTACCTAAGATATTTGTATCATGTTCTTCTGTAACCAGCAGGTTTCAAACACAAACCTGTAAATAGGTGCATGATGCCATTAACCAACTTGGCATAGCATGCCCGCATGAGTTTGAATTCGTGATTGCGTGCATCTTTGTCTTGTATATGCGATGAAAATGGCTGTCTCTGTTGTTTTCTGCTTCTACAAGTAATAGTTAGGCGATTAATCCATCTTAGTGGTTTCATTTAAATGTGAAAATTGGCCATTAAATTAGCAGGTTTGATGTGGTGAATTAAGGTATTTCCTAACTGTTCAAAAATAACAATTTGGATAAGTGGTTTTGGGACGCACCGCTGTGCCATTATATTTGTCTTATGCACCCTGCAATCCAACCCCCCACCCCAAAAAAAAGCACACAAGCACATATTTTCAAGTTCTAACAGATGACTTCATTTTAACATTTTTTACGTGGTTAAGACTAAGTTTGCAACAGTGATGAATATTTGAGTTGGATATCACCTTTTTCAAGGTTTATGTTAGTTTTTCATTCGATGAAAGTATGGTATGCTTTGGCTTTGTCCTCAATCTAAAATTTTCTACTTCTTCATAACTGTTCATCTTTGTTTGTTTGTCAAGTGACCTGTTCAACTTGTGTTGTTTTTTATTTAGAGCATTGATTAGGTGGTTGGATTATTGATTTTGATTGTCAATCATCTCGCTGAGAGTTATATGTTATACTTCTCTTTGGGATATCTACTTGGCAAACATATGAATTGGGGGATCTTTCGGGAGAATTCTTTGCTACCAGCTGAATGAAAATTGGGGAAGGGCTATATTATTTTTTTTCTACTTCATGTTCAAAGGTGCTGCAAAATTGAGGAGTACTTAATATTTTAGAGTTACTCCGGCTATACAACTAACCGTGTGATGTTAGGAAGATTTGCTATACCCAACGCTGTCCTATCTTCTAGTAGAAAGGTTGTTTTTGTGATTGTACTAAACTTGACATGGGTTAGGATGGCTAGTTTGAGAACATCGGCATAGGGATTTATGAGAGTTTAGAAATAGATTATACATGATGAAGGAGGCTTGCTGATGGATTGAGGGTATATAAAAGACTATTATGGAATATAAATACATTTTTAAAAAATGGCTAAAAGTAAATGTTATGAAGACTTTTAATGAATATAAATTAATTGGAAGTCTTGAATTTTAGCATTGTGCAACGAAGCTGAACCAAGTTAGACTTGATACATCAGTGGTCAAGCATGTTTTCTATTCAAGAGCTCAACCCTATGGGATAGGATCAACCAGTTGGCCGTTTTATGCAAACATACTTTTCTCTTATCAATGAGGTATTAATTTCAAAACACACAGATGTCTTGGCAATCTCCCACCCATAAAGAGGTCTCCATATCAACTATCACTCATCAAATTGAATCTTTTTAGCATCTTCAACTATCATGTATCCAAAAGAGAACTCCATTATTTGTTTCCTCCATGAGCATTATCTGCTCCTAAATCTTGCTCAACCATAGTAGAATGGACTAAAGACACCATAGGAGGACCAAATGGTATGTATTTCTCAATTTTTGCTAAACACCTTTGGCATTGGCATCACTTTGTCATGGAATGTGAAAGTAAGGAGGACCAAAGTTGTGCTTGATGCACAAGTTGCCAAACCTTTTTTCTTAACCACTTGGTGTTTTTGTACTAATGTATTTTTCACGTACCACCAATCACTTAGTTTAATGGTTTTTTTCTTTGATCTCGAAAGTGGAGGTCTAAGGTTCAAATTCTTCTGAGAACATATTTTTTTCTTCTCAGATATTGAAGCAAACCCAATATTTGCATGTGTTAATTCTAGATCTTAGGATTATTCTTGTATTTTTGAGTCTTCATAAAGTTGCAAACTACTTATTAGGAGATTTTAAAGTCCTCAAAGTTCGCTAGTGTGTATTGGTCATCATGAAGACCAAGAGAGTTGATGGTCTTTATGTGTTTCATGGCGCAACTTTGAATGAAACAATTTCAATTTGATTTTCTTTTTCATTTGTGCACCTTGATTTGGAGAAGCTTAAGTTGGTTTACTTTTTGGTTGCAAGTCAAAGTTGGAACAAAGAAGGGCACATTATAAGGAGAGTACTAAAGATGCAAGTGGATAGATTTCATGTCACATAGCTTGTTATAGCGTCAAGTCATGCTATTGCATCATTAGAATGAGGCGATTATCACTTTAGAGTATAAAGATTCTTTGTAGGTACACTTTCATTATTAATAGATTCATTTCGGTTTGCAACTAAGGGTAGCATAAATTAGACTGAAATTATTTGGATTTGTGCTATGAAAGATAATATTGCTGTACCCAGGTGGGTAGATAAAAATTAATATTGAAGGATTAGAAATGAAAATGCGTAGAAGTAGTCTAGTGTCACATAATAGATTTAATGTTTCCTACAATACTAAGTAGGAATGAATGAAGATTTATAAAGCTCATTACAAATAGTTAGGATGCGGCTTGTGATGATGATGATTGGATGGTGATTTTCTTAGTAATGGAGCTCATGATTTGAGGCACCTAAATTTTGCAGTACTGTAGCTGCAATGTTATTTTTGGTTAATTAAGTTGATTATTGTTATGATATGATGATATCTTATCAATGTACACCTGTGGCAGTGATGAACAACCCGTATCTGCTGGAGTGTTTAACGCTACAGCTGATGCCCCGCTTCCCCTACAGCTATGGTTAATTGATTTGAGGAACACTTGAACTTATTAGCCATTTGTCCTTATATGCAGTTTCTAAAAAGAATTAACATGTAAGGATGAAATCTGATTGCTTTTCTGATATAGAGTGTTGGGAAACAAAAAGCGGAATAATTTTTTTGGCGTACAAACCTAGTTTTCGTCATCAAATTTCATTTCATTTTTTCTTTCTTATCGTTGAAGTTTTTTTTTGGTGATTTTAATAGTTTTGCCGGTTTTGCTGATCAGTTTTTGTCTATTTATTTATTATTAAAATTCAAAAAATTGAAAATTATATCCAAGATATTAATTTCCGAGTAAATTTTACATTTTAAATTATTATTTACAAAACCTAGTAGCTTTGGGAACCTATATCATGCTAGTTATATGGTCCAATTATATTTAAAAAATATATTAGTGTCACTACCTCTCCACATGCTTATATTTCTTTGCAGTCTCCGATATTGTAACAACAATTTGTCAAGTTATAATTAATAATTATAGTTTTCATGCATTATATATATATTTAAATCTAATTAAATTTCATTATTAATTTTAAATTATTGAAATAAATATATGTAATCAACATATTAGTTAATATTCTAATTTAAAAGGATGTCATATATTGTGATAATGGTATTTGTATTGAATAGTATTCTTGCTTCTCGTATTAATTTATTTATAGATCGCATAAGCCATTATTTCTTAAGTGTTGAGACATGATTTGGTGGTTACTTATCCTAATTATTTCGTTTTGAAGTTTTTGTTTTTTCTAACTGAAGGGACGCGTGATGGAGCGAGGACTACCAAAATTAGTTGTTGGAAACAATGAAACACGTAAATGTGTTTTAAGTATTTAAAAAAAATCAACTTATATTAAAAAAAAAAAAAAAAAAAAAACAAAGAAACTAGAAAAAAAATAACAACATAAAAACCTTTTTATGTTTTTTAATATATTTTTGAAAGGAAGAAAAAGTGATCCCAAACATTATGATAAGGTAATAACTAACTATAAAGCAGGGTGGGTTGTTTTTGCTTGCAAGAGAATTGGAAATTTTCAGAAACCAGCTGGATGGAACTATGTCAAAGGCCTAGTCGACTAGTTGCAGGAATAAATGGCTATTAGCAGGCTTATATTGTTGAAGGTTCTTGAAGCGCTCCTAGAGTTAGCATTAAATACACAAGTAGATATTAGGAATGAATGCTAGAGGAACAATAAAAGATGTAGAGATTTTTTATGTGAAAAACTTAAAAAGGGAAAAATAATTTGGCCTTACTTTCATGTAAAGGATAGTGATAAAAAGTCAAATAAAATTAATTGAAAATGAGATAACAAGCAAATTACAGATCTCAAACACACTACAAGTTTATGTGTTTCGTTGAGATTCACCTATATCCGTAGTTGTGTAAAGTTAAAATATTTCAATAAGTTTTAAAAGATGTACCTGAAAAAAAACTCACAATTCATATAAATAAAGTTAAAGATACTACTATTTTATCAATATTAACAATAAAAAAGGAACACAACCATTTGTGAATATGACGGCTGAACATGGAGAATAAGATTTTGATGTTGCTTCTCCTTCTTTTCTTGTTGCGAGCAACATTGTGAAAATTGGACCGTACAATGAACCGGAAGAATGAGAGTTTCACGGTTCGATGGTTCAATCGGGGTCGAATCGGATCTAACTGAATTACGCAATAAATATTAATTTTATTTAACTATAGCATAATTTATATATTAATGATGCAATCATATATAAAATGTGACTGAAAATTAAACAAAATAAATAATCATGAAATATAAAATATGAATGAATTCATTTTCTTAATTGAAGTCATGAAGCATAAGTTATTAGATATTTGTTAATTTATGAAGACATGAAATATAAGTTATTAGATATTTGTTAATTTATGATCATCAGCAAAATCTTTAAAGGATTAAGACTACATAACAAAGAAATGAAATATCAAATATACTGATAACTAAATCAACAATTGCTTCCAGCTTTCTAATCTAATAGATGAGTTTTCCTAGCAGGTTTGCATCAAATTCCTACCAGCATACTTTATGTAATCTAATAAATTGTGTTAAGATGCTAATAGATTGAATGGTGCCTGCTTTTGTTTACTTCATTTCTCATCAAATTAAGACTAGCAATAATCAATAAAAAAAGGAATACATTTTCCATTCAGGCAACTTGCTAACCATTCCCTTTTCACACACCAGAACCCCCCAAGCATTTCTCCCATTTTCTTCATTAACAATACATGTTTCAGGTTATGCTAAAAGCCTTTACTCAGCTGAATTCTATTCCAGCTATCAAGTTGTGCTTACAAGTCACACCATTGCATACAGAACTAACTGGAAATCCTATTTCTTCCAGTTAGTCATAAGAAGGAAATAGACAAAGCAGAGGTAGGAAGAATAAAAAATTTAAAATAAGTTTGGGAAAGAATTCTTGCATAGAAATAGGAATACTTAGAGACTGTGGTGATTAGCAAGACGGGTTATCGAACTTGAAACCATAGTCGATGAGTGGCAACCCGACAAACTTTCAAAGGAGTGTGAAGCTTATGAGAAGCACGATGGCCGGACTATTGAAGAAAGTAGAAACAATGCATTGATGAATACGAGCAAACAAATATACGGGAATGAAAGAGAAGGTCGTGGGAAGGAAGGAAAATACGCAAGCTGCTTAGGTTTATACAATTTTACTTTTAGTTTAGCCTGATTTTGTCCATTCGATTTGCAATAAACGTCGCTAAATGCTTGTTGTTTCGAACCGACTGGTTCTATTAAATATGGCCGATTCATCGGTTACACAGTTTAACCAGTGGTTCATCGGATTTTTCCCTGATTTAAAGCTTAGAACGGTTTTGAGTTTAAGTCAGACCAGTTATCCGGTGGGTTCGGGGTTGAACCAACCGGTCCAGTCCGGTTTTAAAAACTTTGGTTGCTAGGACTTCTTTCTTTGTTTCCTTTTCTCTATTTGCTTGTGATCAAATGATGGTTGCGACCATTGATTTATTCCTCTTTTATAGTTGCAATATCTGGTAGGTGTGATGAATACGAGCAAAAATCACTTGGCCTGACTTGGGTGTAAAAATTTTCACAATATGCAAAATGTGATTGCAGGATTTTGCTAGTAAAATGTGAGTAAATAATGTTTCTCTACTCCCGAGTAGTTGAAGTGATGTCAGTAGAAGATTATCAACAAAAGATAGTGGTTTAGAAGTTTGCATCCGTTGGTGCTGCTCTAGAGTTGTTGATGTTGACACCAACCAAAAAACAATTGAGGTAGCTTAACCCTCAATGAACATTGACTTTTTTTCAGTGACAATGATTTAGAGGATTTCACGAGCACTAATTGGTTTGTTGACAAAAGCATGTCTTCAAATAACTTTAGAGAAGCCTAGCTAGTCGTCAGCATGTGAAAGTAGGCTAGTATTGAAGTAAGGCAGTGTTGGCTGACCAAGTTCAGCTTTGCATTGGTGGACTTCCTCTAGTTTTATTAGAAACTTTGGCATTGTATTTGAAGAGTTTTCGTCGAGGAATCCTTCCAAAGTATGATCCAAACAAACAAAAATATAATGAAGGAATTAGGTCTCTAAATGAGCTCCTGATCTGAATTTTCAGTTCGAATCCACAATTGAACTGAGTAGGAGGTCTATTTTATAGACTTATCAAGGGTCTATTTAGGAATATTCGAAGTATTGCTTAATTTTTATCTAGGCCAAATGATGGTTGACTGAGGTGATTGAGCCAACATTGCTTGTAATAAGCAACTGAAAAACACGTGCATATTCAATGTGTCACAATGATATTAATGGTGGTGGTAATAGTTTTCTATGAGGAATTTATCGCTTCTTATGTCAGATATAGTGAAAATAGGACCAATGTCTGTGAAGAATATCAAGGAATTTTTTATTATCTTGCGAAGAACATCATGAGACAAACTGGACAAGACTAGGTGGAGCATGAGGAATGCAACAAATCAGAGATTTGGAATTTCTAGAATTGTGATCAAATGAGAGCACATCGGGATGTGGTCGCTAGCTATTGATGCTAAGGGTCCCAATTTGCCACCTCAACAGCTAAAGGTGGTGTGGTGTAAGCTGTTGCCACAAGCTCGGTTGATCAAAGGCCCAAATCAATACTTATTGTAGGCCTATTTGTCCTCATTTCAAATGACTGATTCCTTTGGAGTTTTTGGAGGTCAATCGAGTCAATTTAGCTTCATTTTGACGTCCATTCAAAATTGAGTGGATCCCAATTTGGTGTGCCTGTAGACTTGGGATTTGTTCTCCATGTCAATAATTGTACTTGATTAGATAGAGATTCTTGTGAATCTCAACTTGTCTGAACCAAAAGATCATAAAACATTCATACCATACCCTTCTGTATTTTGAATTGTTTTTAACTTTTGAAGGAGATTAAAGCATCGTTTGGGATGACTTTGTTACTGCTTCTTAAAGCAGTTTTTTAGTACACATTAAAATTTTTGTACTAAAAAGCTGTAAGAAGCAATAAGAAAACCGTCTCAAACAAAGCCTAAATCGTATGTAGAAGAAATTAAAGCTTTGATTTTACATGTTTCAAGGATGAATATTACTGAAAAATGATGACTTATGGCATTTGCTTTACATTGTTTCCATATTATGGCCCTTTTTAGATTGATGATCCATTTCCACTCCACATCTCAGTTAGCAATAGAGGCCATCTTTCCAACTTAATTACAAAAATATGCAGGGAATGGCATGCAAGCCTAACACGCACAGACCAAGCTTCCATGTAAACATGGTGGGTTTGGACAAGTCGACGCAAAGATCCAATTCGTCGCGATACCCTTGGGGCCTTGATGCTGAGATGGTACCCGAAGACGATGAATTTGAGCTGTGGCTGCAGCAGGCCTTAGCATCTGGACTCTTCTCTGACAGTCCAAAGCGCAGAAAAAGCTGGAGCCCTTTCAAAATGCCTCAAAAGGGCATCAAACCATGGCGAAAATCTCCATAGGAAACCAGTGAGAAACCCTAAACAATGAGAAATGCATTTATTGATGCTACGACTGCCATCATTAAGAACCAAAAGGGATGACATATCATGAAATCACGCATGGATCCAATTACAGTTCAACAACGTTCATTTACAAAATCTGTGTGGCAATTTTCAGATATTGGAAATGGGCATATTTTCCTTCCCAGACAAGAAATAAAAATGCACTTGCGTAGAAGCATTTCTTGCCTCATACTTCCTATTTTCTGTTCATCATTCCATTCTACTTCAGCAGCTCTCTCGTTGTGTTGAAGATCAAGCAATGTGGCCTACGATGATGAGGTAAGGGCTCTCAATCTCTCAAGAGACAACAATGTTGAGGCTTGAATAGTAGCCCCCTCTATATGTACATAGATGAAGGAATTCCTTTCTTTTGGCCTGAAGTGCTTCTCATACTAATATTGCACATTAAGGGCTTCGTTTGGGATGATTTTTTTACTGTTTCTTAAAGCAAATTTTTAGTATAAAAATTTTCAAGTCGTCCCAATCGAAGCCTTAGTTTCAGAAATGCACCTGAACTGAAGGTTAAATCTGCTGGAACCTTGTGCTCAACAATAATCTCGTTTGATCAGTGTAAATGAATGCATTTGTGCACTTGTTCGAATCAAATTGCTATCGTTTTCTCATTCCTTGATTTGCCTTTTGTCTTTTACCTTTGAATCGATATGTTTACTTGTATATAAGAAATCTTAGAATCGATTTATATGAGATTGTCATATGAGTATGCTGTCAATGTATAAGTCAGCGAAGTTCAGTTGGCGTAGCCGTCTGTTGTTATATATATTATAAAAAAAAATTGTGTGTAGTATACAAACTTCAATCTTTTAACGCTTCTTGTTATATGCATTTTGTTAAGAGTTTGCCCGTCTTAAAAATGAGAAATTATTACGTATGGATACTGAACGTAGAGCTACATTCGGACTCCAATAAAAATATGACGTCTGGATTAAGTATTACTGTGTAGTATTAGGTATTACTGTGTTTAACTGTATTAGCTAGTTCACTACAATACAATGTTAATACATATCAATACACATCATTTATTGGTAGTTATGTATTAGCTAATACACAATATTACATAGATAAATAAATAGTAATATATTAGTTCACATGTCATATTTTTATTGGAGTCCAGGCATAGCTTTACGTCTAGTGTCCGCACATAATAATTTCTCTTAAAAAATCGGTTAAATGATTAGTGGCAGATTTTTTAAATCTAATGATTATTGGATGTAAAAGGATATAATAAAAACATCTAAAAAAATATAAACATAAAAATTATTTGCTGTTAATATTTTGCTCATTTGTAATTAGTGAAATCTAGAATAGTATTTTAGATAATAAGCTTCAACTTTATTTTAGTACCCCCGCGCAAATAATTTAAAAATTCGTCTATAGATGTTGATATTTTTTATTTTACCTAATATTTTAAATTATTTGAATGGAAATAGGAGAATTTAAAGAGAAATGATTAGATTATTTGATGAACTAGACTAGTTAAAAATAATTTATTGAGTGAATTTTAACGTGGATTTACTTAGGTTTTATTTGGGATGGTTTTTTATTGATTTTTAAAATAATTTTTATAATAAAAAAGTAAAGTATTGTTATTAAAAATTACTTTAAAAAGTAATTAAAAAGTTATCCCAAAAAAAATCTAAGCAACTTTGCCGGAGATAAATTTGATTATAATATGCTTACCTATTTTTTTACGACTAGTACATAGTTGTAATTTATTTATGTAATTAGTGGTTAATTGGATCATTTATATGCACATGTAAATTCATTAAAATATTAGTAACCTAAATTTTTTATAATTAACCAATAATTATTTTTGATAGCGCTACTCAAATTTTAAAAAATTTCCAAACTTATTTATTAATTCTATTATCGACTATGAGTTGCAACTGAGCTTTAATCGAAATTAATTAATTAAATATCAGATGTTATCGTAATTATTAGATATAATTAATTTTATTTATTTAAATCAAATTAAGAAAATAGATTATATATAATTTAAATTATTTATTGAAGCTAAAAATAATAATAAATATTTAAATTTATAATTCAATTATTTATTTGATATCTGTGTGTCTAATAATATCTATAATTCGCTTACAAAATTATCCGTTTATGCAAATCGCTTCTAACCCTACCTGTAATCGGGTTGAGCAGGTCGAACCCGAGCAATTTCTTCTACTTCTCGGCTCATATCGGTCACTCATTGCCCCAACCGGCCCTGGCCGCCTCCTTGCCTCAGCGGCTCAGCCTACCCGCACCGCACCGGAAACCCTTCTGCACGCTGGTAATCCTCTCTCTCTCTCTCTCTCTCTCTCTCTCTCTCTCTCTCTCTCTCTCTCTCTCTCTCTCTTCACAAATACACGCGCGTCGCACATTCCCGTTGTCTTAATCTATTCCTAACGGCTTTGCTATCTTTGTAACGATGCATCTGTCCTGGGATCGTGCGAGTGAGACAATCAAGCAGAGGGTTGTTGATTAGAGTATTCTTGTTAGTAATTTTGTATAATAATTAAAAAAGAAAAAGAAAAAAAGCGGTGCCCTCTCGTTCATTACTCGGATGAAGTTGGCATATTTGTTTCACCTGCAAGATTTTTCTTGCCATTTGGTTTCTGTGGGTGGCTGATAGGTTTTTCGTCAAAGTTTAGTAGGTTTAACTTGTTGGCATTTATAGTTTGCTTTTTGTAAGGATGAAGGCTCTTCGATGTTTTCTCTTTCGAGCTATGATTCTCGTTCGAAGCTTGAAGTTGGCGTGCACTGCATTTAACAAGATTTGGTTTTGACAATTGCCTCGCTTTCTATGCTTTTGCAGATCTTTTGAGCCATGTAGGCTGCGATCATGTGGGCTATTAAGCTTTTTGAGGGGCATTTTAGGAAGCTCTTGCCACTTGTATCAAGGTAGGCGTCAAGCTTAGCAACTTAGCCTATGAACATTGTTTTGCAATTAATACTGTTAGATTGTTGAGAACAATTTTTGTTCACTAAGATCATTATAATTATACCTGGAGTAAATTTTACAGAGGCGGAACTCACCATTTGAATGGTTTTACTTCCATCACGAAAGCCAGTCACTATGGCCCTTCTCTGTGTGGTTCATTTGGTTGTTTACGTTTGATGTCTACAATGAAAGGAAGGGGCATGCGATCTAAGGTAGAGAAGAGAATGTGGAGAGAATCAGCAAAAACACAGATGGAGCATAGGAGGTCCAAAAGAATTCATAAAATGCTGATGACTGAAGATGAGAAGCTCATATACAGCTTAAGAAGGGTGAGTTATTCCCCTTCTCTTGTCAACCTTAATTTATCAAAAGCTTTTTACTTCCTTTATGGGGCTTTGATAAAATTTTGTGTAGGTTGGTTTAAAAAATTACTCTTCATGACACATTTAGTAATCTTTAGTTTATCTGTGAGCTTCATTTAAAATTTATTTAGGAAGAGTTATAATCAAGCACTGGATGAATGGATCGAGTTACATAAATCGATGAAACAATGATTTGTTCTTTCTTTTCCAATTTTGTTATTTTTTATGTCTATATCTGTTAAGCAGTATAGCGAAGGAATAACAGAAGAAAATGCAAAAAAGACTATTACAAGTTAGATTTCATGCTAGAATAAAACTTGAAAAAATAAAGATACTTTGGAAAACCGAAAGAAACTACTTGAAATCTCAAAACACATCTTCTAGATTCTCTCACGAGTATAAAAACCCTAGAGTGTTAAGCTTTCCTGAGTAATTTTTAGTTTATTTGTCAGCTTCATTTAAAATTTATTCCACAAGAGTTATAATCAAGCATTGGATGAATGGATCAAGTTGCATAAAGTCATAAACTGATGAAACAATGATTTGTTCTTTCTTTTCTTATTTTGTTATTTTTGTTGGCTATATCTAGTTAGTGATATAGCAAAGGCATGGCAGAAGAAAATGCAAAAAGGACTATTACACGCTAGATGTCATGCTAGAATAAAACTTGAAAAATAAAGATGCTTTGCAAATAAAAAGAAGTTACTTGGTTTTCTCAAGTCTCACGAGTATAAAACCTCTAGAGTGTTAAGCTTTCCTTAAGAGTGTGTAAGTGTGAGATCAAGAAGGTATCTGAAGGAATTCCTTAAGGCAAGATAACTAGTGGATTGGGATTTGTAAAATTTGGAAGCATTTGGATTCAAATCCCAATAGCTAAAATAATAGGAGTTTCTTGTTTATGTCCATTCTATCTATCCTATTAATTGCACTAGTAGCAAAAAGTTTTTTAGGAAAATTTACAAGGACCTATAATTTTGATATCTATGGAGAGTAAGCAGGTAATTTAGTTGGAAAATTATTTAAAAAATAATTCACCCCAAAAGTTTGAATGGTATAGTTTAAGTAAATGATTTGATGATCTATTATGTACAAATGTAGCTATTAAAAGTAGAGTGTAGAAAAGATACAACAACAACATCAAACCTTTCTCCCACTACATGGGGTCGGCTACATGAATCTTTTTTCCCCATTGTGTTTTTTTTAAGAGTCAAATTCTCATTTAAATCAAATAAAAAAAAATCATTTCTAATCTCTCTAACCAAATTTTTTAGGTTTGCCTCTACCTTTCATAACATAGGCCAAATCTAATACATCTCTCATAACCGGGTAATCGGAAGGATGACGTTTTATGTAAAAAAGATAATCAAACAAAATGTTTATAATGATTTTTCTCCTTTGTGGCCCTATACTCACTCCCTCAGCTCCTCGTAAGGCTGTGTAAAAGATTGTGGATTGCTTCAACCCACAATTCTTTTCATGAGCTTAGGGCCATCTTTACCACCAATTTATTTTGCATATAAAAAGATCAAACCAATGACCTATTATTTTCATTGTCTAGTGCTGAATCATCATAATCCTTTTCTATTCTAACATGTACAACACACACTTCATGAGTGGAGATGGGGTGCTTATAAGATACAGCAAGGACAGCCGAGATAAGAGAATGCAAAAAGGGCTATTATGCACTAAGATACCATGCTAGCATAAAACTCGAAAAAATAGAGATGCTTTGCAAGTCAAAAGAAGCAACTTGGAATCTAAATCAATAAATATCGCATGATTCTCCCAAAAGTATGAAACCATTAAAGAGTGTGCAAGTGTGAGCTCAAGAAGGCATATGTAGGAATTTGTCAAAACAAGTGGACTAATATTTGTAGAACTTTGAAAGCATTTGAATTTATATCCCAACATCTGCGTTAACTGATACACAAATATGAGTTTCCTGTTTTTGTCCATGTTATCCATCCGCAAGATGTATTAGAAGCTAATAATTTTGCAAGAAAATGTTTAACTAATTGTAGCTTTTTGATATATCTTCATGAATGCCATCGAATTTCATCTTTCAGTTTGGTCTTTTAAAATTCATTGATTGAATCATTTAGCCAATTTAGTTGTAAATTAAAAAAAAAAAAAATCACCCTAGGAGTTTGAATTGGATAGCTAGGAAATGAATCAATGATTTCTTTTGTATACTATACAAATGTATCGTTGATTGTTTCAACCCACAATTCTTTAAATGGGCTTAGGGGGGAAGCTCTACAACCTATTCATTTCATTAGCAAAAAGATCAAACCAACAACCTATTCTTTTTCTGGGCTAATGTAGAATCTTCACAATACAACATATACATTATGACTAGAGAGTGTGCAGTGTGCTTAAAAGATAAATCAAAGAAACGAGAAGAGAACTCCTATTACACACTCGGATGCCATGCTAGAAGATCACTGAAAAGAACAAAGATGCTTTGCAAAATATAAAAAAAGTAACTTGGAATTTAAATGGTTAAATGTTGCTAGATTCTGCCAAGAATATGAAGCCACTAGAGTGTTGGTCTTCTTTGAAGAGTGTGCAAGTGTGAGCTCGGGGAGATACGTGCAGGAAAATATGAAGCCACTAGAGTGTTGGTCTTCTTTGAAGAGTGTGCAAGTGTGAGCTCGGGGAGATACGTGCAGGAATTTTTTTAAGGGAACTGGTGGACTGATATTTGTAGAACTTCAGAAGTATTGAATCCAAATCCAAATAGCTAAACTAAATGATTCAGGAATAGGAGTTTTCCTCGTGTCCATATTGACCGCCAGCTAGTTGCACAAGAAGCAAACTACTTTTTTTTTCTTAAAAAAAAAAAAAAATAATAATAAAAACAAAGAACTTTACACACCGCAAATCAAAAAAGGCTATAGCTTTTGATATTTGACCGTGAAGGTCCATCGAATTTGTCTGCCAATTTGGTCCTTTGGAATTGGTTGTCTGAATGGGCTAGTCCCCTACACCCGTGGCAGTGGTCAGCTTCATCAGTCAATCAGGCACCACAAAACTGGCCAACCAATCTATCAAGTGTTGGAGTGAGAGCTTTAGGCTTCATTTGGGATGGCTTTCTTACTGCTTTTTAAATCAGTTTTCTAGTACAAAAATTTTAATTTTTGTACTAGAAAACAACTTTAAGAAGCAGTAAGAAAGTTGTCTCAAATGAAACCTTAGCCAGTTACAACTGGCTTATTTTGGGAACAAAAAAGGTTATTAGTAGCTTTTTTTATTAATCTAACTTCTAGAATGGATAACCTAATTATGAACTTCATAGCAAACTTTTTAGTTGTTGGTCTTTACAAGTTTCTTCAACTAACTTATTGAACTTTTTTTTTTTTTTGTAAAATGACAAGAACTTCTAAGCTAATGATTCTTTAATGCAAATTGTGACCTAATATTGTCAGTTAAAATGCAGCTCTAACGCATTGATTCTTCTTAGGCTATGACAGTCGTGACATTGCTTTCTATTGTTCTTTTATTTTCTTCTCGATAATAGACATTTGTTTTTTTTTAATACAAGATTTCCAGCAACTTTTACATATGTGACGGAAGGAGATCTTAAGAGCAGAGGTATTTTAGCTTTTCTTATCATGCTTTTCCTTTCATAATTTTTTTTTTCAGGCCAAGAAAAAGGTTGCTTTGCTCCTACAGAAGCTAAAAAAGTACGAGTTGCCAGAATTGCCTCCGCCATTACATGATCCGGAGCTCCTGACCCCAGAACAGCTTCAAGCATACAAAAAGGTTGGATTCAGAAATAGAAATTATGTGCCTGTTGGTGTTCGTGGAGTCTTTGGAGGTGTTGTCCAAAATATGCATCTCCACTGGAAGTTTCATGAGACTGTACAAGTTTGTTGTGATAATTTCCCCAAGGAAAAGATCAGAGAGATGGCCACCATGCTTTCAAGGTTAAGTGGTGGCATTGTCGTTAATATACACAATGTAAAAACAATTATCATGTTCCGAGGGAGAAACTATAGACAGCCAAAGAATCTTATACCCATCAATACTCTCACTAAAAGAAAGGTCAGTACTGTTCTTTCTTTCTGATATTGTGTTCTAAATAAAATGTTGTTGAAATGTAGTCCTTTCATGGCTTCTGCAGGCCTTGTTCAAGGCTAGATTTGAGCAAGCTCTTGAATCCCAGAAACTGAACATCAAGAAAGTAGAGCAACAACTTCGTCGAAAGGGGATCAGTCCGGAGGACCCGATCGCCATGGCTAGTATCCAGAAAGTAGCTGCTACATTTTTCCGGGCCATCGATGAGAAACAAGGAACTCCATATGTTTTCCGCGAGAATGCAAGACCGATACCCGAAACTATTGAAAATTCGGGCGAGGATGCTGATGAACCATCTCCTGATTACAGTGACCAAGAAGAGCTTGATAGGTTCATTGCTGAAATTGAGCAAGCTGCGGATCTGGAGTGGGAGAAAGAGGAAGCAGCAGAGAAAGAAGAAGCTTCTAAGATAAGATATTGGGGCAAAGATGACATTGGATATGGGTTGAAGGGTAGAAGCCAAAACTGGAGGAATTCAGAATCAGATGAAGAGAGGAGCAATCAAAGGAGAAATACTCAGAAAAAATGGGAAGATGAAGAGGATATTGAGGAATCATCAAGTGAGGAATGGGAATCAAATGATGAAGTGGACGATGTGATTGCAGGCATTGAAAAAGACGCAGCCAATGCCATTGAGAGCAAAGGAAGAACTCATGGATTATGGAGAAGCACAAGAGAGGAAGGTGGTAGTCAGAGACCACAAAGAAGAGGCGCAGAACTGGATGGTTCATCTGACTTCGATGGCTCCTCAGAGGATGAAATGTGGGAATCAGATGGTGAAGAAAGAGCTGGACCATCTGCTAACAGTGATAATGAGGACAGTGATGAAGAATATGACTATAAGGGCCATGAAAGGATAAAGTCAATTGATTCAAAGAATGAAAAAATTGATAAGGGTAGTTACAGTGATTAGGAGTATGCAACTATTGAAAAATCTCTTGTTTAGGGTTTAGGGTTTAGGGTTTAGGGCATACATTTTCATCTATGCATTTTTTATTTAAATTTAGATTCAATAAAGTAAACTCCTTTGTGTGGATGCTTTTGAGATGGTTTATCCCAATGGTTCTGGTTTATGTATGGAAAATTTTAGGGGGATTTACATCCATACCATTTTATTCCATGTTATTTATATATGTAACACTTAAAATATTAATATTATATGCCTACCACCCACATGCAACTTTAATATCAAATATAACATTCTTATATTTCATTCTTACCATTCATATCGTCCTATAAATTTTAATATTTCATTTCATGCACCCATATTTGTTCTATTGGTGGTAGATATGTAATATTAATGTTATGAATGTTAAATATGTAAATAGCATGAAATAAAGTGGTATGTTTGTAAATTTCCCAAAAATGATTCATAAACTTTAATCTCTTGGATAAGACTTCTCCGCATTCTCATTTGGGTGAAGCTCTCTATCATGCCTTTGTTCTATTGTAACCTAGAGGCTATCGACAAAAAATACTAACAATGTCGATAGCCCCATCGCTGTGGACAACCTTAATCAATCGAAGTAAATATTCGCTTTCACTTTTGTTAGCATTCAAATTTTTTCTCTTTTATCTTTGCTTGATAATATCCTTGAAAATATCAATGGGATAAAATACAATTAGAATGGTTGGAAATCCATGCTTGTTCAATCTACTATACTTTAGCTAGTGATAACAATGAGTGCACTCACTCAAATTCCCCAACCCTAATCCCTCTCTGCCCTATTTTGATTTGTAATTGCTATGATGAATTTGAAATTATTATGATAGATATGTTATAAAGTCTAGAAATACATTATAATATTTATATCATTGAAAAACAATTAAAAATAAATTTTAAATTATCTCCCACATTCTTTCTTTTGTCAATTTGACCCTTATAATAATAGTGTAATATTCTCATTTGATTTGATTTGTTTTGATATTCTATTATACTAGCATGATCAAGATGTTTCTTCTCGAGTTTTCTCGGTTTATTTTTTGTTATTTGGCTCATTTTATTGGGGTGTGAATATTAATATTTTTTATATTTTTTCAACCTATTTATATTTTATTTGTCATCCAATAGTTCTCTTCTTATTAAGCTAATTGGTTGGAACAATATAACCTTTGGACAAGATAATGATCCTTAAAACTTGATTCTTGAATTTCATCTACTTGATTAATATTTTGGCTTTATGCTAACTTATGCACATAACTTTGGGAAACAATTCGTTGGATTATTTTTTAAAATTCTTCTTCAACTATTTTTTATTCACATATAGTGGAATAAAAATTTGATATTATTATTATTGTTGTTAATCTATTTCTTGGATATAAAAATGTATTATGAAATCTTAGTTGTACTTTGTAGCTCCAAATTTTTTAATTTAATTTATTGAGTTTACTCTCAATATTTTAAAAAAAATTTTGACATTTCATAAATTTTTTGCAACATGTTGTTATAAGACTATTGTGTCTTGGAACATTCGTGATGATACATAAATATAAAGTTTAACATCTTAGTTATGTATGAAGACCCATCACACAATCAAATAAAATAGAGGGGTGTAGTGTTCATATAAGACACCAGAGTTTTTATGTGGAAACCTCTGAAAATGAGGGAAAAATCATAGGGCCTTATCAATTTAAATGAATCTACTAGTACTTGTAGTTACTTACAATTGAGGTCCTTCCTCGGGGGGAAGGCCTTGGTTCGATGTTGCAAAATATACATCATATAGACTGCATTACATAGCAGGAGTTGAAAGAATCAGTGTTGACATGTTTGTTTGGTTGACAAAACTATATTCGGTGAGCGAAGTAGGTCGGAAGAACTGCTGTCGATCGAAAGTGGATGAAAGGACCGTAGTCGGGCAACGGAGGTCGAAAAGACTGTAGTTGGATGATTGCGGTCAGAAGGATCATAGTTGGTGGGCAATATAGGTCAGAAAAAAAATCATAGTCTGGGGATAATCTGTGAGACCACGTTCCCTTACTGTTCCTCTCAGATTTGGATTTTTCCTCTCAGGATCATCCAGGACGATTGGAAATCGTCCAGGCCGATCGGCACTGTAGAAAATATCGGCCTGAGAATAGTTCTGGGAATCGTCCAGGACGATTTTTCTGGTCTGATCGTCCCGGGACGATTTGGCGATCGGCCGGGCCGATCAGACAACTGATTTAAAGAAATCAGCTCGTTTTGATGAGAGAGAAAATATTTTTAAAATCAAAATATCTATTTTAGAGAGAGAAAGAGAAAAGGGAAAAAGAGGAATCTTTGGTTTTGGAGGCCGCGGAGCGCTTTTCGACCGACGCTGCTGTTGGGAAAAGTGAAGATCTCGTGGTAAGGACTCCGAACCCTATTTCTGTTTTCAAAGATATTGAGTTTTGATCGAGTTGTGATTTGTTTTGTGTTTTCGTAGTCGACTTTTCGACGTGATTTGGATTTGGCACAACTTTCACCGCACAACTTTTGATATGTTATAGATATGATTATTACACACGATTTGACTGTATTCTACGAAGATTTTACCGGTCGGAATTGATTCTACGCGATTTTAATCGAATAGAAAATTATCGGGACTTGATTTGATTTGATTTCTATAGGATAATAGTCTTGTATTGATGTTATGGATCTTCGTCTGTAATTTGGAAAGATTTGGAATTTGTGTCTTTTTGCAGGATTTTTGTGTAAATTCGACCGACTGCCGTTACGCTGCCCGATTTTCGTAGATTTTCGGATTTGCTTGGAATTGATAGATTAGATTGATATGCTTATGATTATTGATATGATTGTTATAAATTGCATTAATATTGATTATTGATTGATTATTGATACTGGGAAACACGTATAGCATGGTTGAACATTGGTTGGAGATTGATATTGACCTGTACAGGATGGTGGGCCGACGGGCTTTCCTTTAAACCATTGATCATTGATATAACGATTGGGAGTTATAAGGAGTTTATAGAAATGCCGACGGGCGAAAAGAGTGACGACTCTTATTGATAGAACCAATGTACGGATCTACAACAACAATATGGATTCTACAACAGCAACATGACCAGTTGATTATACTTGTCCAGTATATAGTATTGAATTGCATGTTTACTGTATTGCTTTATGGATTCGTTATTTTATAGATTTCTGCTTTATCGACTCTGATTGGATTTACTAGATCGTACGATTTCATTGATTTCACTGATTGATTGTTGTGCATCGACATTGAGCATTGATATAGAAATGGATGGATATAGATATTGCATTGATAGCATGGACATGAATAGTATAGAATCATTGATACTGTTGCCTATAGATTCATTGATTTCTTCTTATACTACTGCCTATGGATTTATTGATTTTGTATATAGATTCACTGCTTTCCTCGTATTGATTTTATTGAATAGATATTACTGATTGACCGCATTGATTTGATTTGATAGCGATTGATTTAACGGATTGATTGATTCGACGACTTGATTGATTTGACGGATTGATCGATTTCTTATTGTGTACGGATTTCTTCGCGATTGAGTTGATTTATCGATTTGCCTACCGCTGCATTGACTGGTTTTATTGACTACTGGATTTCCGTATTGCATAGATTCATTGACCATTGACTGATATAGATTTGATTGACTGTGATTGATTGACATGCATATTGATAACATAGCCGTGCTTTGATTTCAGTTATAGGTATTAGGTGACCTGCTGGGCTTTGTAAAGCTCATTATATGTGGTTGATATTTTCAGGTCAGGGCAAGGGAGCAGAAGATAGGAATTGATCCGGATCTTCAGGTTTTTGTCTTTTGATTGATTTTGATTCTTTTGTACGCAGGATAGATTTCAGAACTGATGATTGTAGTGTAGTTCCTGAGTATTGTACATGACCTTTTGAGTTATAGATCGACCTGTATATTGATGTTTTAAATTTCATGGATGTTTGATAGACTACTTAATTGAAGGTTTTAGATAACTCTGGTAAATTGTTTGAGAAATAGATTGACATTTTTTCCAAGTTAGATCTTGGGGCATCACATAATCAGTGGCAGGACGTAAGTTCGACAATAGTCCGATGACAGTCGGTCCCAAATAGAAGTTTGGAGATGGTCGATAGTCTGGCGGTGGTCGTGGAGGAGCTTGGTGGCAAAAGAGATCTCAGATTTCTCTTCATTCTTCCTCCCTTTCTCTCCTTCCTCCCATTTCAGTGAAGAATGAGGGTATATTTAGAATTTTCTGGGAGTGACATGACCAGTAAATAGGGAGAAGATCAAGAGCATGTTATGAGTGTTTCAAATGGACGACTGATATCGGCTCTCTTGATCATAGATCATATATTAAATATTTAAGTTCCTTAATGATGTTAGAATTCAACGATCTTGAGCTTGTTTGATTTGTTTGGTCGAGCCGCTCGATTAGACTATAAGGATGTCACATTTCAAAATCATTTGGTCATCCAATTTATTGTTTGAACAATCCAAATGCACCTCGGGTTCTTGATATGGACTCATTTGGATTCGGATTGAGTCAAATTATATGTCGTTGGATCCGTCTTTTCGAGACATTCAATTCAATTATAAGTTTGCTGAAATTGGAGTTTGAATGACTCTGGATTTAATTTTGAAAGTTTCCAATGTGATTTTACCTAAAGATTCGTGCTCCATCAAGATAATTTTTTTTATAATACATGAAAGATGATGAACAACAACAATCCCACTGTTCGGATAAACTACATGGATTCTTTTTTCATGCTGTCCTAGTTTTTTTTTTTTTTTTTGGGAAATTTACATACATACCACTTTATAACATCCTATTTACATATCTAACACCTAAAACTTTAATATTACATGAATACCATACTATATTATTTTAATATCAAATATACCACTTACATTTCTTTCCTACCACTCATATATTTCATTTCTACCACTCACATTTGGTATGAAAATGAACTATGGGTGACATGTATGTAATATTAAAATTTTAGATGTTAAATATGTAAATAGCATAGTATTAAATGGTATGTATGTAAATATCCCTTTTTTAGTTTAAAAATTATAAATTTGAGTCATATAAGTATATAACACCGGCAAAAACCCTCAGACTGGGCAAATTATTGGGTCAGGTGACCGAACGTAGAGATAGGTTCGGATAATAATAAAATATTATTTTAAAATTAGCGCAACTAAAGCGCAACTAAAGCGCAACCAAAGCGCAACTAAAGCGCAACTAAAGCGCAACCAAAGCGCAACTAAAGCGCAAGTCAAAAAGCGCAACTAAAGCGCAACCAAAGCGCAACTAAAGCGCAAGTCAAAAAGCGCAACTAAAGCGCAAGGTGACGCGGCAAATTTTTATTGGCTGTCCGAACTTATCTTTTGGCTCCGGTCACCTGACCCAATAATTTGCCCTCAGACTGGAATCAAGTCCAGTTAGCCTGTGTACGCAAACAGCGGGGAACTACCCCGTGCGTAAATCCTACACTCCCTATGACGAATCCATGAGCCACTGATCCTCTCAATATTTCTTATATAGACCGACACGTCTTCTGTCTATCATACTCTGAGAAATTTTTGTCGGGCGCCGCCGCCGCTGCCGTGGCCGACGACTCTGCAACTTTCACAGGTAACTCCGGCCGCTTTGTTCTTTTTCTCTCTCATCTCGATATTTATCCTCTTGAGAGAAATCAAAATCGCGCTTTTGGTTACCCATCTGTTTGGCCCACGAAGAATTATAGTGTGCCATTAGAACCTACTTGAAAGCTTTCATTTTGAAATTCGTTATTGGATTTCTTTCTACTTTGCCACGATTTTCTAACATTTTTTTTTTATTTTTTGCTGAGTTTTTTGGGTTATTTTCGCCTTCTTCGTTCTTCTCCGGAGATGGGCTAGCCCCTCTCTGCCTACTATATGAAGCTTTGGAATGCTATTTTGAGGCTAGGGCATGCTAGTTTTTCACGTCTAGAAGATGTGAGAACACTTGTTATGATGTTTGTGGTAATTTAAGTTGAAGCTAGTGAGAATTTGCATTCATCAGCCATAGATCTTTCGGAACTTTGGATGCTCTATCTTATTATTTATCTCAACTGGAATGCAGGATAAATTTGTTGATGGAAGCTGCATTTTCTTCGTTTACAAGGCCTAGTCAAGTTTTTAGCACACAGATCATTGGTCTTTCCCGAGCATTCTGCTTTCCTAAACGTGACAAGTGCATCCTGAAGCGTCTATCTTCTGGTTGATTTCCCTGGAATATTTCTTATTTGGTTCTGTTAGTTGACAGTGAACTAGTTCTTTTTGAATCCTCTGCTCAGTTTCCATTCAGTTTACCTACTCCTGGATGGATTATACCTTTACTTAATCTGGACCCCATATTGTTGCAGAGATTTGAGCAGAGCAATTATTTTAATTCTAAAGTTAGTTTTTTTTTTCTTTCACTCTGAGTTTTCGATTCATTACCTACTTTTCCTTGATTACTTGCGCAGATTACAGACCTCAAACTATCCAGTGTTCAATGAAATCGTACCGGCTATCAGATCTTAAGGATGTTGAGGTTCACAAGCTCAAGACACGTCCTCGCATTGATTTTACATCAATCTTTGGTGTGGTGAGAATTTTCGTATTTAAATTTTTAAGTTTCAGGCATCATTTTTCATTTCATGCCACGAGGATAGCATTCTTAGGCTTCGTTTGAGATTGCTTTCTTATTGTTTTTTAAAGCAGTTTTTTAGTATACAAATTAAAATTTTTGTACTAGAAATCTGCTTTAAGAAGCTGTAAGAAAGCCGTCCCAAACGAAGCCTTAATTGACTTGCGATTTACCTGAAATTAGGTTAAACCTATTGTGGATGATGTCCAAAGTAGAGGCGATGCTGCTGTTGTAGAGTTGGTGCTTCTTGAATCCCCATTCTTGAATACTGCTTAACAAACTTTTTATTTTTGTTCCCTCACCTTTGTTTTATGCAATATCTAATGATTTCAATTAATGCTTATGCAGTTATACTATAAAATTTGATAAGGTTACACTGGAACGAATCGTTGAACATGTTTCTGATCTGCCAGATCCTGAGGTGAGCTGATTCACATGAATTGATAATTGTTTTTCATGTACAAGTTATTTGTTTGCTTTGCACGTGCTTGAATATATCTATCTTTCTCATCTTGCATGTGTTAATTAACATTACTGTTATCCAGTAATGGGCATAAGTTATAGTCTATTATTATTGTCACAAATTTTTTCTTGACTTGGCCGGTGTTCTATATTTTTTCTAATCTATTCCAGTTCTATTTTTTGTTCTTGACTTGTCTGCAAAAGATGATCAGTTTAAGTCAGGCATATATCTTCTCAAATACATTCTTAACCATGATATCATGGTCTGAGTAAGCCAATCCACTCCAATTGTTCGTGCAGGAAACTACAGCTGAAGCATTTGATATGAAGGATTTTAGATATTCATTAGGGTATGCAGTAACCATAGAAAACTGATCATAAAAGAATTGAGGAGAATTAATTGACTATTTTATTCCATCTTTTGTGTAGTATTTACAAAATGCCAATAGATTTTCTAATAGAAAATAGACAAAATCAAGGAATAACAAATATTGAATAATTATAATAGTCCATAAATTGATGAGGTGACAGAATAATAATTGTAGAATGATTACACTAGTCCACAGATTGTTGAAATATCTCTAATAATTGTATTAATCACTGTGGTGACATGAAGTGAGCAAGAATGTGGAGGAATGCTAGTCTCGGGGGAACATTGATTGGTGCAAAAATTGATAAAGTCTGAACTTTTTCATATTCTATCTCAAGCGAATCAATGTATGTTATCCATTTCAAACTTGTCTGATAATTTCTAAAAGATTGTCCCAATTTTTTTTGTCTGGTAAGTGGCTCAATTTTCTTCTCTTAAAAAATCTATGAACAAATCTTGACCATTTTAGGTAATTATTTCCATTCAATCGATATTTGAAAAATGTTTCATAACTCTTCCAATGGATTTTGATTGCATATCTTAATTTGAAGAGAACCTTGGATCAAGGTGTTAGATCGGTCCCTTAGCCAGTCCAAGTTTACAGCAGGTGGAACAAGAAGTTCTATCTAGCATAGTCGGTTCCTTGGGGTGGGGCCCAACAGTGCCAATTCGAGAAAGGATTAAGGTAGGATTAGGAGGGCAATTTGAAAGGTAGGGGCTGTTTTGGGGTTTTCTTGATTATTGTATGTTTTAAAGAGGATTTGTCCCTAGGGTTAGGGTGATCTTGTATTTGCTGAAATTTGGAGAGCTCTTAGGTTTTTGTTTGGGCTCTAGCCACCGACTAGGTATTGTGAGAGCTAGATCCTCCTCTCCAATTGAGGATCCATTGTATCTTGTTTATTTCTTCCCTATTTAATCTATTACAAAGTTTTCCTTGTTATTCCTCTTCTTCACATGTGGTTTGTGTGGAGATTGCTGAAATTTAATTTCAACCAAGTATTATCTTGAGTTTTACAAGCACTTTTTATCACAAGGGTATATAATTACTGTTATTATTATCTATGGAGAGGAAAATTGTGGCTTTGTTCACAAGAAAAAAAGGAAAGAAATACAATGGACCAATTTGTGGGGATTTTAAATTGCACAATTAGGTATTGAGGCATTTTTTATCTATGAGGTGAGGTTTACGCCTTAGAATCAACAAATTGCGTAAGTAGAAATTATTGTACACTCATCAAAATATGATGTAATAATATATTAACATGTTAAATTATTTACATATTTAAAAGTAACATATTAATATCCTAACATAGTAGGAAGTAATCAATTGCACAAAGTATCAAGTAACAAATTGTGCGAATGTTAACCTTCATGTAAAAAAAGAAGAAGAAGAAGCATCACAGTTATACCTTAACCGCTGGATCCACGAATTCCTCCGCAAATCCAGTCGTTCGGCGCCGACTGCGTCGTATCCCGAAAATCTGGCGTAAATCCTGCTCAAATTCTGCGATCCGTAGCTCCGCTCGCGTCGTTAAATACCGGCCCAAACGAAGCATTCGGCTGCTCTTACTCTCTCGACTCCAAGCTCCGATCCCATTCCACTTCCACACGCGATCGAGCTCCAGTCGCTTCTCCTCCGACCGTCTGTGCCGACCCCAAGCCGAGAGAGAGAGAGAGAGAGAGAGAGAGAGAGAGAGAGAGAGAGAGATTTCCTTCCTCATACCTGCAGCCGACCGAGCCCTCTCCCTCCGATCTCCAGCCGACTCCAAGCCCCGATCTCCTGTCTTTGCCGCAAGAAGCTCCTGCCCGATCCTCCAGGACCTCCGCCTCGTGCTCCTAGCCGACGCCTCCCTCTGCTTGCCGGATCGGAAGTTACAACATTTTGATCGGGAGAAACAACGGGAGCCCGTTGGCTGAGAAGGTAAATTTCTCCCTTATACACGCTCGTTTGGCCAAAATCCCGTAGACCCGCTGAACCGAGAAGGGAGGAAGGTTATGTATTTTTTTTTATTTTTTATTTTTTTTTTATTTTATTATAATAGTTTTTTTTAATATATATATTATTTGTTATGATGTTTATTAATTATATTTGATAATTATTTAATTATAATAATAATTAATTATTTAATTATAAATTAATTAATAATTAATAATTAATTACAATCATAATTATTTAATTAATTATAACTAATTCCGATTAATTGTAATTAATCATTAATTAATTATGATTATAATTAACTTTTTAATTAATTAATTAATTAATAATTAACAATTAATTATTATTATTAATTATTTAATTGTTATCATAATTAATATAAATCATAATAAATAATAATAAAAAAATGTACTTCCCCCCCACTCTCCTTCCTCGACGTCCGTGTCGGACCGGCAAACCACCTAAGCACGCCTTTAGTGGTCGTGGTAGGAGGGAACCCGGTGCGACACCTACGACGAGGTAGGCGAGTGACCATTCGATCCACGTGTCAACCACGACAACCCTGCGGAGGTACGTATTCTTCTAAACTCAAAACCTTGTTTCAATGTCCGTGGCAAACTGGAGAACTGTCCTAAGCACGCCTTTATTGGCCGTGGTAGGATGGAATCCCCCGGTGCGGCACGTACGGCGAAGCAGGGTCACTCATAAGTACCCCGGGGGGGGAAATCAAAATTGCTTATCAAAAATGCTTTTTTTATAAAACCCCATGCACGCCTTTATTTGCGCGTGGTGGGAGAAAACAAAAATACAACCGCCGCGGTGTCTCACCAACACCAACCGTGCAAGCCTTTAGTGGCTTGGCGGGTAGGCGGCCTCTTGGTTTTTTCCCCTTACGGGGGGGGACGCGCGGGAGGTTGCCGAAATTTTGTCTGAAATACAAACAAGGACTTGGAGCAGAATGAGACTTGTGGACTTAAATCAAATAGACTTAATCTAAATCCAAATAAAAAGAAATGTGCAAGTGAGATGGAACTTGATTTTTAAATCAAGTGGATTGAACTCGAACTGAAGTCAAACTTGGAACCATTTGGAACTTGTGGACTTGTTTCAATCTATCTAAATGAACTTGAACCCAATTAAATTCAATTCTAAATGAATATGAACTTGGACTCGCAAGGTTGGACTCAAAACTTGTGGACATCGAACTCAAAAGATGATAAGGGACTTGATGAACTACAAAGGACCACACTCAAACTTGATTTGAGCTTTAATTGAACTTGAACTCATACTTGACCTGGAAATCAAATGAAGTGAGCAAAAACATGAATAAACCTGGAATCAGCCTTGAACTATAAGGAAACTCAAATCAAACTTGATTTGAATTTGAGTATTGATTTGAGTATTAAAGTAGATAATATTTCAACTATGTGAATATAAGTAAGAGAACTTGCAAGAACTTAAGGAGACTTAAATAATCTATAAAGAGAATGAAATGATTGTAACATCCCACTTGCAAGTGGAGGGATTTGTCATGCAAGAAAATATACCGATCTCTTATAAGCACAAGGAAATTGGCACCTAAATGAATGTGGCAAGTGGGTGGCTAATACATGTGAAGCAATCAACAATGAACACAATCAACCTGATGGTTAATAACGATTCGCTTATAGACACATCGACCTCTTATGGATTATTGAAATCCATATGTCATGAATTCAACGAATCACTAGCAAATATGAATGAGAGGATCGTAGTGAGTTTAACCCACCTATGAGTCATTCATATAAGCAAATACATCTCTCCCCTACGAGCAAAATGATTCAACATACAATGATTATGGGGATACTCTCATAGTCAATGCCAGTCAAGTGTCCAATAAATGCATGAATTCTCTACGATCAAGAGAGTTGATGAGCAACATGTGGTGAGTCCAAACACATAAAGCATACAAGAGGCATAAGCAGATATATTAAATCTTACCAAGCTATGGTGATTAGCATGCAATAATTGCATAAATGTGTTCACAATCAGCATGTTGGGAGAAACAGATGACATATGCGAGCTCTTACAAGTCAATGTAGAAAATCTCTTTCATATATAAAGCACCTATAAACTGTCTTAGCAAGGATATTGTGGCATCTCTACAACTAACAACCATCCAATGGAAGATAGATACATTCGAGTGTTTTTTGCAATTAAGGTTGTGATATCACTACAATTGAGGTCGGCTCACTTGTACACAAACACAACTATTCCTTGGGAGCTATGATGATCGACAAAATTATTTGTGGATAATACTAGCGATTATGTAGAAATCTCTCTGTATGTAAAGCGTCATCTACAAGCAAATATATAATTCCTTCGACAAACACAAAAGCATCAACAAACAAAAGGCAGGAGATTAGTTAGTGCACTATGATCCGCCTACAAAAATCAACAAATAGTGCACGACAGTCTGCCTGTACAAAGCAGCAATCAACTGATCCAGAAGCTGCTACTCTACGCCACCGAATCTGCAACATTCGTACAAGCAGACAGAAGGCGTCTATTCCAAGAATACCCCCGCACGTGCACTGTAATTTGTATACACATAGGTACACCAAAAAGGGGTAAAATACAATCCTAAACCCGCAAGGGCCCCGGCGAGCGTGTTATTGGTACACACGTGACGTCTAGGGATGTTGCGCGGGCTGACAAGTGAATTCTTGTTCGAACCCGATCCTCCTATACGGATCAATAGGAGTCGACAAGGTTCGAACTCTCAAACAAATACACGGTTGAGAGGACCAGTATATTTGTTTTAATACATTCATATTAGGCCTTCAAATCCTAAAATTAAAAGAATTCACTCTCAAAGGCAAAAGCCTATGAAACCCGATCCTCGAGTAACAACTTGGTCGAGTTGACAGGGTTCAATCATCAAAATGAAAATGACCCCGATGGCCGTGTTGATTGAAGATCTCAACCGGAGGGGTTCTCAAATACTTTCAATTGTCTCCTAAAAGTCCATTCCAAATACTTTCAAATTCCACCAAAATACCCAAAACTCCACAAAAACCAGAAACTCTACATAAATCTCAAAAGTCCAAAAATATTTAAAAAATGAAACTATCCATCTCAACGCTTAAAGCAAAAATCATCCGCCCTCCGCAAAAGTTTGTCGAGGCGGACAAATATGAAATATTACTTCAGTTCACAGAAGAGCTAAATGCCTAGTCGAAAATATCACTAGGATCCATTCTCAAATAATCTCTTGTCAGTAAGGACGTGGTACGTGTCCTCTAACCGGCAGTTTCGCCGCCAAATGGCACTGCAGGTAAACGGTTATGACCCGGGGCCCTCTGAACCGAGTGGTTTTGCCGCCAAATGGCACCACAGATAGCGGTTATGGCCAGAGCCAATACGCTCCTTAATGGCGTTAAATCCTTGAGATATGAATCAATAGGATATGATCGATAGGGCACAAAGCCCTCTGTTAGCTAAGGTGGATTCAAATTTGTCCCCTTAGACAAACATTCAACCCCGGTCTACAAGGTCCCCTTGGACGAAGCAACCCATGGCTGCCGACAAGGATCCTTCTGTCAGGTTGGGTCGACTACCTCCTCTGACTAAGTAGACCAGGGACCACGATGGCCCGGGATGACGGAACCATGGGATCTTGATCGGGTCCATCATCCATTCCCCCACCATTCGCTTTAAGTGTAAGGTGGTGAAATTTCATATTTTAAATATCAAACTTTCAATACATTCCAAATTCCCAAACATCAATCCTCCAACTTACCAAATTCCCAAATCCAACCCAAATTTCAAATCTTTCCAATCCAAACTCATTGCTGCTACTATATGCCAGATAACATGTATACTCTACATATCTGATCGACGACTAGCCTTAATCAAAAGTTCTCTCTCGTGATCGAGAGGGGTAATTAACTATAGGGGCTTGCGCCTATAGGAAACCAGAACTCAGATCATAAAGTCCTCACAAAATGAGGGCGAAATCTCTGGGTAGTGTCTTATCTACAAACCCATCTGCCTTCCAAAATTTACCCCAGAACCTTGCTCGTTAAAACTCCCTCGCCGAATAAAGAAGAGCGAGCGGAGGCCGGGGCCGAATTTTCGGAGCCCACAGATTTCTGGCGACTCCGCTGGGGATTGGTTTCTCTTTCCATCTCTGGCTAGTCATTCATAAGCTATAGTAGCAGCTATATCAAATCGTACTCAAAATTCTGAATCTTCCAAAATGATCATTCAAGAAATTAAATATTTGAATTTTCTAAAGAATGATCGTTCAAAAAATTTTCATTGAGATAGCGTATTTAGCAGTATTTTAGATTTATATTATTTGAATTGCTCGCTAATGTTATCTTCTCTTATTTTTGTGTTCTGTGCAAGTCTCTGCATTTTGAAAGTGCGGGGTGATGTATCAGATTCTGATTACTAACCCTTGCCTTTCATTTATGCAGATTGATCTACAGAACACCCCGATGACTGTCCACCTGGGACAAGGAGCCAGGATCCAACTGGCTAATGCTATTATTGAAACTGGAAATGCCGGAGCTACCATCCAGTTTGGTAGCGTTGACTTCCCGACGATTGCTGCAAGGAATGCCGCCATTCCTGTGAATGGTAGGAATGTTGAGAAGTCTGCTTTCGAATGGTACGCTGAACTGCCAAACGATTCTGTGAAAACCTTTGCAGAGTTAGAATCTATGTTCGTGAAGAGGTTCGCTAGTGCAACTGAGAAGATCACGATTGCTGATCTCGCTTTGGATAAGAGAAAAAGAGAAGAATCAGTGACTAAATATATCACTCGCTGGCGAAATTTGAGCATGAAATGTGAGCAACAGTTAGAAGAAGAGCATGCTGTACAGTTGTTAATGGGCAACATTGATGACAAGATGCAACCCTTCCTGTGCATGGCTACGATAAACACATTTCAAGACTTGCTCGACAGAGTGGCCAAATTTGAGAAACTAAATTTGTCCAGGTCAGAAAATCACTCTGATAAGCCCAAGAAGGCTAAGGCCTCAGGTGCTAGAAGGGGTGAAGCCGACTCTACGTTCTTCTCTAGAGCTGATAGAGAAAAGCAAGTGATTTACAATGTAGACAAGGGCAAACAGCCGATGCAATATCAAGAAAAGCCCAAACAGGTCTACAACTCCAACCCCCAACAAAAGCTGATATTAGGGGGAAATGATAAGCCACGGGCTTATCAAGCTGGAGGCCAGAGACAGGCAATAGGAACTGGTGATAGAACATTCCAATCCCTCAAAGACAAAATGAATAAAGAATATTCATTCAAGAGGGAGTGTGTCGCCAAATTATTTCGACAAGTGTTGAAATCGGGTTTAGAACTGCCTGAATGCAAGAGACCCGAAGAGTCGAAGCACACGGGTGACCCAAATTATTGCCCATATCATCGGGTACGCAGCCATCCTATTGAAGATTGCTACATCTTCAAGGATTGGCTTGAAAGAAAATATCAGAAGGGAGAGATCACACTATCAGACAATGTGTTGACTCATCTCAGAAAAGAATCAACTCGGGTGGTCACGTCCTCTTCCGTACCCCTGGTTGAAGAAAGAAGAAATGAAAAGAAACCAATTCAAAAAGAACAGTGGGAGACTGCGGTCTCTAAGAAGACTGTGAAAATGTTGAAACAGCTTGAAGGAGTTTCAGGTGTAAAGTGGAAGTCTCCTATTGAGCTGATGATAGATTTGAAGGCACTGCCCGTGGTACGACCTTCTACTTCAAAACAGTTTTCCAACCAAGTTGGTTCTTCAAAGACTGAAAAGAAGAAATCATCCAAGAAGAAGATCAAGTTGAAGAAGCCCAAGGAGAAGATGACCGCAACTCAGAGGGTTATTGACAGTTTGGATGAATACTACCAGACTGTGAGGCGACCTATCAAGCTTGCTGACTTCATGATAGAGCTTAAAATCGATGAGGCTGAAGAAGAAGATGAAGATTCTCTTCCCAAAGAAGTATGTCGGGTCATCTCAGTGCCGCCGAGTACTTCGATAAAAGAGGAATATGCAGGAGAAGTACCCTCTGAATCCTATATGATGGTTCTGCCAATAGATTACAGTTCGGAGGAGGACTTATATTTTCCAGAAGAAGACGAATCAGACCCTAGCATAGCGTCTCGGATGGGACATGTAAATCTGGGTGGCGATTCTGAATCAACAAATGAGTCCCTAGATGCAACAATGGCTGATTCTGAAGAAAATACTCCGTTAAATGACTCTGAACCGGAGGAGATTGCTCAAGTGCAGTTAAGAAGCGGGAAGGTGCTACCGCCTCCACCGAAGAAAGAGGTCTCCAATAAAGATAAAGATTGTTGCGGGCTAGAAAATACGCGGCGATAGAGGTTTAATTCTGTGTCTTAGCGTTGAACGGATAACTAGCTCACAAACAGAGAACACAAGATTTTTAACGTGGAAAACCCTTGAAAAGGGAAAAAACCACGGGGCCTAGCCCAATTAAAAATGATTCCACTAGAACTTTGAGTCGGTTACAAATGGTTGAATCACCTCCAGGGGTGTTCAGATTACAACTGGTTGCTATCAAAAAGGAGTCGGGTGTTAGACCCAGTATCACTTGGAAGATCGGATGTCGATAGTCCGGGCGTGAGCTGAGCGTGGGGTCTGAATATCGGGCCTTGAGTGACGTCGGGTCTTCAGCAGGACGTCGGGTCTTCAGCAGGACGTCGGGCCTTAGGCAGGACGTCGGGTCTTCAGCAGTACGTCGGGTCTTCAGCAGGACGTCGGGCCTTAAGCAGGACGTCGGATCTTCAGCAGGACGTCGGGCCTTAGGCAGGACGTCGGGTCTTCAGCAGGGCGTCGGGTCTTCAGCAGGACGTCGGGCCTTAAGCAGGACGTCGGGTCTTCAGCAGTACGTCGGGTCTTCAGCAGGACGTCGGGCCTTAAGCAGGACGTCGGGTCTTCAGCAGGACGTCGGGCCTTAGGCAGGACGTCGGGTCTTCAGCAGGGCGTCGGGTCTTCAGCAGGACGTCGGGCCTTAAGCAGGATGTCGGGCCTTCAGTAGGACGTCGGGCCTTCAGCAGGACGTCGGGCCTTCAGCAGGACGTCGGGCCTTCAGCAGGACGTCGGGTCTTCAGCAGGACGTCGGGTCTTCCGCAGTGGTGCAACAAAACTCCGGCGAGGCTTTGGCGGTGGTCCGGCGAGGTTCCTGCGGTGGCCCGGCGAGGTTCCTGCGGTGGTCCGGCGGTGGCCCGGCGAGACTCCTGCGGTGGTCCGGCGGTCGTCGTAAAGGAGCTCCCTCCTCTTCTTCCTTCTCTTCTCTTCTCCTCTCTCTTGCCTGGATCCCCCCATTGTGATGAATGAGGGCTCTATTTATAGATTTTCTGGAGTGGCATGACCCGTAAATAGGTGTGAGATCAAGGGCGAATAGGGAGTGGTTTTAATGGATGGCCGATAGTGAACCCTTCGATCATGCACCGTTTGTTAGACATTTGAATGCCTTAGTGATGTCGGAATTCGGAGATCTTGGGCTCGTTGGATTCGTCTCGTCGAGCCGTTCGATTCGAGTATAAGCTCGTCAAAATCGGAGTCCGTTTGGTAACTCGAATTGTGGTTTGACCCTTCCAACAGCGCTTCGGGTTCATGATTTGGGCCCATTTGGGCTCGGATTGGGTCGAATTTGGTGTCGTTGGATTCGTATTTCCAAGACGCTCAGTTTGACAATAAGCTCGCTGAAATTGGAGTTCGGGTGCTCCCAAAATTAATTTTTGAAGTTTCCAACTAGCTTTTGCCTCGAGATTCGTGCCCGATCAAGCTAATTTTTGTGATGACGTATCAGTTGCCCCCCTATTTTCGGACATCGAAGCTCTAGGAGTCCGAAAATATAAGTGTCGACAATTTGCATTGGCCGAAACGCCAAAGAAAGCGTTCCGAAAATTAATGGCTTGCTCAAACTTGATCATAGTGGCCCCATTGAGCTCCGAAAGTGTCGAAATCGAGTCCGAAACGTCGAAAAACTTGTCCGGGGACCCCAAAAACGTCCGAATCGGACTGTCCGGGCCGAAAATCGGGCCCAGACATGCGTTGGCGGCCGAACCGGCCGGCTGGGCCGGCCGGCCGCCGCTTGCCGCCGGCGGCGCCGGCGATCTGCCGCGCGAACAGGCGCGCCCCTCCTGGGCGCGCGGTTTGGCTGAGCGGGTTTGAATTTTTTTTTTTTTGTTTTTTTTTTTTTTTAACCGCCTCAACAGAGGCGGCTCTCAACAGAGGCGGCTGTGCAGCTGCCTTAAAAGGAAATTTTTTTTTTTTTTAATTATTTAAAGCTTTAAAGACAAATTTTCCTTTTTGGCTCAAAAAAATTTCGAAAAAATTAAAAAAAATTCAGAATTTTTTCTTGAAAGGAAACAATTAATTTCCTGCAAATTTATTTTATTTAAAATAAATTGCTCCTAATTTATTTCCTATTTGACTTTTCAATAATAGGAAATTAATTAATTTTTGGGCATTAAAAAAATTCAAAAAATTGGCCCTTAAACCTCCTTAGAAAACTATAAATAAGGCCTTAGAGCCTTATGAAAAACTCGCCCCTCTCCTTCTTCCTTCCTCTCTTTTCTTCTTCTCCCTCTATCCTTACTATTGAGGCCTTCCCTCGGTTTTCCGAGGCCCCTCTCTTGGCAAGTAAGTCCGGAGATTTTTCCATCTTCTCTTCTCCCTCTATCCTTACTATTGAGGCCTTCCCTCGGTTTTCCGAGGCTCCTCTCTTGGCAAGGAAGTCCGGAGATTTCCCCTTCTTCTCTTCTCCCTCTATCCTTACTATTGAGGCATTCCCTCGGTTTTCCGAGGCCCCTCTCTTGGCAAGGAAGTCCGGAGATTTTCCCTTCTTCTCCTCCAACATCTTCAGGAGGAATGTCGGGCGATCGTCTTCCACCGAGAGACGCTCCGATCCGCGGAGCCCCTAATCCGCAGTATGACTGCGAGCGGAGGCCAAATAAGGAAGCGGGGATGGATGAAGTAGCGTCGACTGTTACAAACGACTTTCTGTTTCTATTTCGCAAGAATTATTACTTCCCGAATGATGTGAAGACGATGGTACCTAGGAGGTCCGATCGAGCTACTCTTCCTCCTCCCGGGTATATGACTGTTTCCGAATCTCATTTGCGGGCTGGTTTACGTTTTCCACCTCCTGCCGAGTTGATTGAAATCTTAAAAAGGTGTGAGGTGAGCCTATCCCAACTTTCGTATAGAGCGATGTCGGTGACTGTTGGATTGATTGCTCTCTTTCAGGACCGGGGAGCTACTATGACGCCAGAGCACCTTTCACGGATGGGTCGGTTAACCAGCGATACTTATGGGCGTGTAACCTTTAGATCCAAATGGTTGGATGTGCGTACCCGTGATCCCTCGAAGAATTGGTCAAACACATTTTTCTTTGTGAAGAATGATTGGGGCTTGATAGAGAAGTGGGGTAAGATGAAGGACCTGCCATCTCCTCAGCATGTCAGCGAAGAAGACATAATGAGAGTCTTAAAGGTTTCTGACCTCGATCATCTTCTGTTTGAGGTTCGTCATATGAGCAAATATACTGAGGAAGAGTTCTTGTTCAAAGTTGGGTTATCATTCCATACTGGAAGGTCTGATGCGAGGATGTTAAAGCCAACATCCAGGGTTCCTGAGTCTCCTGCCCCTACTTCGAAAGCGGCTCCCAAACGACCAGCAAGAGGCGAAGATCCCCAGGTTTCAAAAAAGAAGAGGGTGGAAGGGACTGCAACTAATACTGACAAAGTTCTGCCCGATTCTTCCCCGGCCAAGTTGCGCATCCCTGAGGACGTTTTGAGCCACCAGTGTACCGGACACAACAAAACTAGCAATTTGGTTAGTAGCGTGTCTCACTGCTTTTATCTCTTTATTCTTTTGGAGATGACTTCTAATAACCTTTTCTCTTTTATTTCAGCTGTCACGCCTTGAAACTGAGATTAATGACTGGAACAGTGAGTTTGTTAAGATCAAGTACCTCCAGGGAGAGTACAAGCGAAAGTACGATCAGAAGGTCAAGGAGACAAAGGTGCTTGAAGAAGAGTTAAGTGGGTGCAGGAATGAGTTGGCTAACATAATGCACTCCGTATCTCTCCAAAATCGGCAGGCAGATCAGCATCAAGTAGATCTGGAGGAGGCTCAGGCGACAATCACCAGGCTATTGAAGGATCAAAAGGCTTCTGCAGAGAAGATAGCATTACTTGAGGCAAAGGATAAGGAGTCTCAGGTTCTTATTGCTGAAAAGGAGGCCGCTTTGTCTAGCCTAGAACCTTCAAAAGTTATTGAAGATTTCAAGAAGTCCATAGCATTCAAGACTATCGTTCAGGATCACGTCGAGGAAGCTCGAGATCACATCTATGACATAGAAGTGAAGGGTTTGGAGCAACAGTGTACTGAAGATGGATTTATCCGAAGCTTCTTTAAGGGGGTTCGCTTGATGCAGCGAAAGACCGGAGTTCAGGTCGAAGAGGTGACCCCTAGCCAGGCTTCAGAAGACTTTCCTTCAGATCCTGATGGCGACGAGGTAGAGAGTGATCTGCGAAAGGTCCTTGATCTTGATGTGGATGATGAAATCGTAGACATCGAGTAGATCTTTTAGATCCTGCAGTTTGCATTGATTTATCTCTCTTTTTTTTTTTAGCGATTGTGATGTACTTGAGGTTTGTACTGTTGTGTGATGTCTGTTTTGGCTTAGTGGATTGTTGATCTGTTTTCTTATGACTTATATATTCTAGTGTATTTATTCATCTTGAGTGAATTTTATTCATATTTGCTTAAGTTATTTTTCTTCCAACTTGTATACAGAAGCTCAGAAGGATCCTCCATTGATTCGTGATTAATTCAAAGTTATGATGATGCCAACCTGTACGAAAGAGATTAAAAAATCTACTAAGGGCCTAGGACCTATCCGAGGTTGTATGTCAGAGCCTTGCTCGATGACGATAACCTGTGTGGAAGAGGTCGAGAGAATCCACCAAGGATGTAAGACCTAACCAAGGTTGTGTGTCAGAGCTCTGCTCGATGACGTTAACCTGTGTGGAAGAGGTCGAGAGAATCCACCAAGGATGTAAGACCTAACCGAGGTTGTGTGTCAGAGCTCTGCTCGATGACGTTAACCTGTGTGGAAGAGGTCGGGAGAATCCACCAAGGATGTAAGACCTAACCAAAGTTGTGTCAGAGCTTTGCTCGATGACTTTAACCTGTGTGGAAGAGGTCGGATCGAATCCCCCTGGGATTGATCATCTAATGACTGAGCTATAATTATAATTATGTGTTACTCAGATCAAAGATATTGAAAATAATTTTTCTCAAGGAAAACGCAGAAACAGTCTTTAATGCTTTTAAACAAATAACATAGCTCCCAAAAATAGCTTAAGGGAGGGAGATACTACAAACATCACAAACAAACACTGAAAATTAAAACACACACACAGTACTGAAAGTAAGGCATACAATACTAATTGACACTATCACGCTTTACTGATAGTATTTGCGGAGATTGTCTATGTTCTAAGTCCGAGGAAGCATCTTTCCCTCAGCGTCCTTCAACTTGAAAGTTCCGGGCTTTATTATGGCTGCTACTAGGTATGGACCTTCCCAGAGGGGGGAAAGTTTATTTCGTTGAGGGCCTTTGCCTGCCGCCTCGATGCTGCGTAAGACCAGATCTCCTACCGATATATATCGCGGCTTCATCATTCGGTTGTAGTGACGGGCAACTCTCTGGTGGTAGGCAGCAACCTTAAGCATTGCTTCATCCCTTGCTTCTGGAAGGAGGTCTAGGTTGTGTCTGAGTTTTTCGTCGTTGACATTGAAGTCAAAAGTTTGTACTCTATGGCTGGGGACTCCAACGTCGACGGGAATGACTGCCTCTGTGCCAAACAGAGGTTATATGGCGTTTCTCCAGTTGGGGTCCTTGTTGTGGTGCGATAAGCCCAGAGGACGTTTGGAAGCTCGTCAGCCCATTGCCCCCCAGCCTTATCTAGCCGTGTTTTCAATCCTCTCAGAATGGTTCGATTGGTGACCTCTGTTTGTCCATTAGTCTGAGGATGGGCCACAGCCGTGTGTACTAGTTGGATGTGGAGATCTTTACAGAATGTGGTGAAGACCTTCCCAGTGAACTGCGTTCCATTATCAGTGATCACTTTTGCGGGAATGCCAAAGCAACATATTATGTTCTTCCATAAAAACTGTTTGGCATTTGCTTTAGTGATTTTTGCTAGAGGTTCTGCTTCTACCCATTTGGTGAAATAGTCCACAGCCAAGATGATGAACTTCCGTTGTCCTGTGGCCATGGGAAAGGGTCCCATTATGTCAATCCCCCACTGGGCAAAAGGCCAGGGACTTTGTAATGTCGAGATCTCTACGGCAGGTAGATGAGTGAGGTTGGCATGCAACTGGCAGCTGTTACATTTTCGTACGATCTCTAATGCATCCTGCTTTATCGTTGGCCAGTAAAATCCTTGTCTTAGGACCTTTTGGGCTAGCGCCCTTCCGCCCAGATGTTCCCCACAAATGCCTGAATGTACTTCCCGAAGTGCATAGTTCGCCTCTGAAGGAGGAAGACATTTGAGGTATGGCCCTGTGAAAGATCGCTTGTATAATTCTCCATTAATAACGGTGAAGTTTGACGCCTGCCTCCGAAGTCGTACTGCCACCGTTGAGTCTTCTGGAAGAATGCCCTCTTGTAGAAAAGTGAGGATGGGATCTATCCAGGAAGCTTCTTTTAATTCGTCTATTGATTGAATTATCCATGGACCTTGAATGCTCGGAAAGTGAATCTCTTCAATATATTTTCTTGCGAAAATATCTCCCGTCGTAGAAGTGGCTAGCTTGGAGAGAGAGTCTGCCCTCGCGTTCTGCTCTCGAAGGATGTGGACAACTTGATGCTTTGTTATTTTGGCCAACAAGGTCTTAACTACCTGACAATACTGGGCTAATGATGGATGGTGGGCATCAAACTCCCCTCCCACCTGAGAAGCGACTAGTTGGGAATCTGTGTGAATCACCAAGTCCTGTACTTCGCAATCAATTGCCAACCTTAATCCGGCGATTAGAGCTTCGTATTCAGCCGCGTTGTTTGTTGTCGGGAATTTCAATCTAAGCCCGTATTCGAGTGTAACTTTTTGCGGAGAGATTAATAAGATTCCAGCGCCAGCACCAGAACTCCCAGAAGCTCCGTCGACATATAATGTCCAGCAGGAGGAGGAAGGAGACACGTCAAGTGATTCACTGGAGGTGTGACCAGTGCATTCGACCACAAAATCCGCAAGCACTTGCGATTTGATGTCAGGTCTGGGTAGGAACTGTATATCGAACTCCCCGAGCTCTACCGACCATTTGACCAATCTTCCAGATGCCTCGGGTTTTTGGAGAATACTTTTCAACGGTAGGTTGGTGTAAACCCTGATCGCATGTGCTTGGAAATAAGGTCGTAACTTTCTTGCTGAGAAGACTAATGCTAAGGCCGTTTTATCTGCCAATGGGTAGCGTGTCTCAGTTTCCGAAAGTACCTTACTAATGTAATAGACGGGGCGCTGAATCGCATCCTCTACCCGAACCAAAACCGTACTTATAGCTTGGGAGGAGACGGCCATATACAAATACAAAATTTCCCCTGGAACTGGCTTCGAGAGTAGCGGCGGTGAGGCCAAATAAGTTCGGAGTTGCTCGAAAGCCTCTTGGCATTTATCGGTCCACTGAAATCCTGAGCTATGAGCACCTCTGAGGACCTTGAAGAAAGGCAAAAATATTTGTCTCCAGATCGAGCCAGGAATCGAGAGAGTGCTGCAATCCTTCCGTTCAATCTCTGAACTTCTTTGATATTTCTTGGGGGTAGCATGTCCCTTAGGGCCTTGATCTTTTCCGGGTTGGCCTCAATCCCTCGATGGGTAACCATGAATCCCAAAAATTTCCCTGAGGCAACTCCAAATGCGCATTTGGAGGGGTTGAGGCGCATGTTATAAGATCGAAGGAGGCAGAAACATTCTTCCAAGTCTGATATATGTTGGGATTTCTCAAGGCTCTTCACTAGCATGTCGTCCACATAGACTTCCATGGTACGCCCAATAAGGTTCTTAAAAACCTTATTCATTAGCCGTTGGTATGTTGCCCCCGCATTTTTGAGTCCAAACGGCATTACTAGGTAGCAATATAATCCCTTATTCGTTTGGAAGGATGTTGCCTCCTCATCGGCAGGGTCCATCTGTATTTGATTGTATCCAGAGTAGGCATCCATAAAGCTTAACATCTGATGTCTGGCTGTGGCGTCAACTAATTGATCAATTCAAGGGAGCGGGAAACTGTCTTTGGGGCAAGCTTTGTTGAGATCAGTATAGTCCACACACATTCTCCAATCTCCACTTGCCTTTCGAACCATCACGACGTTGGCTAACCAAGTGGGATGGTGTACCTCCCTTATGAATCTTGCGTTTAAAAGCTTATCAACCTCTTGATCAATTGCCCGTTGACGATCAGGCGCAAAATTTCTTTTCTTTTGGATCACTGGCTTGAGTGCTGGATTGATCTTGAGGGAGTGCTTAATTACTTCAGGGTTGATTCCTGGCATATCCGCTGGGCTCCACGCAAACAAATCTTGGTTCGTACGTAGGAAGTCCACATACTCCTTCTCTTCATCCGAAAGGAGTGATCCGATCTGTACCGTTCGTGAAGGGTGCTCTTCCGACAGAGAGATACAAGTAAGATCTTCTACAGGGGAGGCCCTTTGAGGGGTATCTTCATTCCGAAGATCAAAGTCTTCGATGCTCAAAGTGACTGATGAGCGTGGTTGGGCCTGTCTAAGATAGCATGATTGTGCTACTTGTTGATCACCACATATGGTTCCGATCCCTGACGGGGTAGGAAACTTTAACTTTAAGTGGGGAATTGAAGCAATTGCCCCAAAGATTGTTTGGAGTGGCCTTCCAAAGATTGCATTATAGGCGGATTCGGATTTCACTACAATAAATTGAATAGGGTGCTCAACCTGACGGGGAAATTCTCCAAGTATGACTGGGAGACTGATAGTTCCTTCCACCCTTACGGGTCGGTTGTCAAATCCGTATAAAGGACCAGCCGCAGGTAGGAGTTTCTCTCTAGACAGGCCCATACTAAGAAAAGTTGAGTAGAACAAAATATCTACTGAGCTCCCGTTGTCGACTAAGATTCTTTTGACGTTGTAGCATGGGTCACCGATCCCTGCGCTAATCACCAGCGGATCTTGATGAGGAGTTTTTATGCCCTCTAGGTCGGACTCCTTGAAGGTGGAGTGATCAGCATGAAGTTTCTTTGTGGGTGGTTCTATGTTCTCTGCAATCAGAACCTGACAAGGCGTTGAAGGACCCTCAGCAATAGTTTCAATTTCGCCCACCATTTGGCGATTGTTTGTCGACTGTTTTTGTTGTTGATTTTGCCCCCCAGTTGGAACAGCTTCTTCTCGGGCTGTTGGGTTCTTGATGAACTGCCGGAGATATCCTTGTCGAATCAATCTCTCAATTTCTTCTTTGAGCTGCCTACACGCTTCAGTAGTGTGCCCACGGCTGCGATGGAAGTGGCAATATTGCTCTTGATTTCCGACGTTGGGCTTTAAAGGGTGTGGCCACTTTACGTTCTCCTGATCTTGGATAGACATCAATACATTCGCTTGGGATGTATTGAGCGGTGTGTATTCCTTTTCCTGGCGAGACTCTCGTCGCGACTGTGAGGGCCGAGGAGGAAGATTGTAGCTTCCTTGCTTCTTCCTTTGTGATGGGGGATTCTCCGTCCCTGAGGGGTTTTTACGCTTCCCGGTTATCTGCTCGAATTGTTTCCTGTGAGCATTGATGGCTTCATCAGCAGTGATTTGGGCCTCTACTCGGTGGATTAGATCCGCATATGAGTGAACTGTTTCTCGCATAAGTGCCGAGTAGAAAGGACCCGGGCGAAGCCCTCCAAGGAATACACCTCTCAGCAATTCGGGATCTACCCCTGGAATTTGTCGGGCTTCCGTAGAAAACCTTTGAAAATACTCTTTAAGAGATTCACCCTCGTTCTGACGTATCCCTGAAAGATGGGAGGAGTCTTTAATCATCCTCCGATTGGCGACAAATTGTTCGACAAACAATTTGGCCAGTTTGACGAATAGTGGAATGGACCGGGGGGGGGGCAGTGAGTAGAACCATGTCCGGGCTTGCCCTTTAAGGGTGGCAGGAAAAACTTGACAGAGCAAAGCGTCTGGGGCCTGCTGGATATGCATAATAGTGCGGTAGTGGTCGATATGCTCGTAGGGGTCTGAAGTCCCATCATAAGGATCAATATTTGGGAGTTTGAATCTTGTCGGAACGGGGTATCGGAGGACAGCTTCGGTAAAAGGCGATGATCCTTGAATGTCCCGTTGGTGAAGGGACTGTCTTCTACCCCCTGTGGGGAACTCCTCTTGGACTAGCCTCCGCAACTCATGCCGTAGAGTATTACCGTAGAGAGGGGGGGGAGTTCCGTGACTTGCTGTTGGTCCAAGTCCTCTGGGACGTCTGGGGGCATATGCTGCCGGTGGCCCGTGTGTGAAGGATGGGTAGAGCTTGCTGTGTCAGCAAGCTCATTCTCTGGACGTATTGGAGGGCGTACTCTAGGCGGAGGAAGAGGGACTTCAACATGAAGAGCGTCTTCGAATCCAGGCTGGTCTCGAGGGAGGAGAATATCTTCTTGAGGTACTAGTGCTGGTCCTCGAGTCTCCCTTAAGAGTTGAAGGATCTCATTCTGAGATTCTTCCATCTTTCTGATACGCTCTGCTAAGGATGGTCTTGAAGTTCCTTCTCCGGCAAGGTTCCGTCCACCGGGGTGGAAAGAGGCAGATGCCTGTCGTCCCTGATTCAAGGACTGATTTCTGGATTGGTGGGAGTTGGAGCGGGAGGCTCCAACGATACGACTACTACGTCTGTTAACCATCGTAGCAATACTTAAAATTTTGTGGGATAGAAGTTTCCCACAGACGGCGCCAAACTGTTGCGGGCAAGAAAATACGCGGCGATAGAGGTTTAATTCTGTGTCTTAGCGTTGAACGGATAACTAGCTCACAAACAGAGAACACAAGATTTTTAACGTGGAAAACCCTTGAAAAGGGAAAAAACCACGGGGCCTAGCCCAATTAAAAATGATTCCACTAGAACTTTGAGTCGGTTACAAATGGTTGAATCACCTCCAGGGGTGTTCAGATTACAACTGGTTGCTATCAAAAAGGAGTCGGGTGTTAGACCCAGTATCACTTGGAAGATCGGATGTCGATAGTCCGGGCGTGAGCTGAGCGTGGGGTCTGAATATCGGGCCTTGAGTGACGTCGGGTCTTCAGCAGGACGTCGGGTCTTCAGCAGGACGTCGGGCCTTAGGCAGGACGTCGGGTCTTCAGCAGTACGTCGGGTCTTCAGCAGGACGTCGGGCCTTAAGCAGGACGTCGGATCTACAGCAGGACGTCGGGCCTTAGGCAGGACGTCGGGTCTTCAGCAGGGCGTCGGGTCTTCAGCAGGGCGTCGGGCCTTAAGCAGGACGTCGGGTCTTCAGCAGTACGTCGGGTCTTCAGCAGGACGTCGGGCCTTAAGCAGGACGTCGGGTCTTCAGCAGGACGTCGGGCCTTAGGCAGGACGTCGGGTCTTCAGCAGGGCGTCGGGTCTTCAGCAGGACGTCGGGCCTTAAGCAGGATGTCGGGCCTTCAGCAGGACGTCGGGCCTTCAGCAGGACGTCGGGCCTTCAGCAGGACGTCGGGTCTTCCGCAGTGGTGCAACAAAACTCCGGCGAGGCTTTGGCGGTGGTCCGGCGAGGTTCCTGCGGTGGCCCGGCGAGGTTCCTGCGGTGGTCCGGCGGTGGCCCGGCGAGACTCCTGCGGTGGTCCGGCGGTCGTCGTAGAGGAGCTCCCTCCTCTTCTTCCTTCTCTTCTCTTCTCCTCTCTCTTGCCTGGATCCCCCAATTGTGATGAATGAGGGCTCTATTTATAGATTTTCTGGAGTGGCATGACCCGTAAATAGGTGTGAGATCAAGGGCGAATAGCTAGTGGTTTTAATGGATGGCCGATAGTGAACCCTTCGATCATGCACCGTTTGTTAGACATTTGAATGCCTTAGTGATGTCGGAATTCGGAGATCTTGGGCTCGTTGGATTCGTCTCGTCGAGCCGTTCGATTCGAGTATAAGCTCGTCAAAATCGGAGTCTGTTTGGTAACTCGAATTGTGGTTTGACCCTTCCAACAGCGCTTCGGGTTCATGATTTGGGCCCATTTGGGCTCGGATTGGGTCGAATTTGGTGTCGTTGGATTCGTATTTCCAAGACGCTCAGTTTGACAATAAGCTCGCTGAAATTGGAGTTCGGGTGCTCCCAAAATTAATTTTTGAAGTTTCCAACTAGCTTTTGCCTCGAGATTCGTGCCCGATCAAGCTAATTTTTGTGATGACGTATCAAAGATAAAGAGATAGTTATCAACGGTGATATTATCCCTAAAGATCCTAAGAAAAAGAACACTTCATCCAAGGGGATAGATTATAATATTTTATCCCATCTGAGAAAGATCCCAGCACAGCTCAGCATATACGATGCTTTGGTGATGTCTAAAGACCTTCGGGAGTCTCTGATTCAGGCTCTCAAAGATCCCGAAAGATACGAGGCATATTTTGCTGAACGTAGTTTGACTGAGGTTCTGCAAGCTCAAAATGAGCCATTCATTACTTTCTCCGAAGAAGACATGATGCTCGGAACTGCAGACCATAATCGCCCTCTGTATGTTACTGCAGAGAGCGATAAGCTGATCATCAGTCGGATCTTGATCGATCCTGGATCCTCTATAAATCTGATAAGCTTGAAAGCACTGAGATCCCTCTGCCTTGATGTGGAACACCTCGGACCAGATAAGTTGATGGTGCATGGTTTCAACGAGAAAGGGCAGAAGACCCTTGGATCATTCATGCTCCCTCTTGTATTTGGAGAGCTCCACACAGAAGCTAAATTCCATGTGATTGATGCGGATACTTCATTCAAGGCACTATTAGGTCGTCCCTGGTTGCATGAATACGGCATTGTTCCATCAACATTACACCAGTGTATGAAATATCTCAAAGATGGGGAAAAATTCAGGATCTCTGGTGACATTCAGCCCTTTACAGTTCATGAAGCAACAGTCTACGAAGATGCGCGGTACTTTATGCCAAAGAAGCAAAAGTCTTCGAGCTCCCTCGAAGCTAAAGCATCAAATTCAAAGACTGCAAAGCGACCTGAAAGAGAAGGTGAGAAAAAGCAGGTGGGGAGAAAGAAGGCAGTGCCGACTCTTTCCAAAGCGCCGACCATTCCAAAAGAAAAGAAGCATGTACCTCATCTGAGAAGTGACACAGATGAAGATGATGATACTCCTGCTAAATCTCGAAGAGTATGCCAGTCCACAGACGAATGGAGTAGGCATGTAGAATTTTCAAATGATGATTATGACTACGATTCTATTTATATGAACACGGTGCAGAATGTGTTCTCTAGAAGAATTGACAGCCTATCAATTTCAGATAGTGTACTCGTAGTCACGCGTGTTCCTTTACATCATTTCAAAGAAATTATTCCACGCGAGGTGCATAAAGTTGAAGAACTCGCTACTCTCTATCTGCCTCCCCGTAAAAATGGAACTGTGCCAAAGAATGTGCTATATTCCACGGGAGTTCATGAAGAGGAGAATCATGACTGGGATTGCATGATCCTCGACTCCGAAGAATTATTTCCTATGAGGCTACCAAGGTTCAATACCAGAAATATTCAGAAAATGCTACGAAAACAAGTCAATATTCCTACCACCAAACGACAACTTCGTACAAGTTTGGGCCTCTGGTATGGAAGGAGTCCGCGTCTGTTACGGCAGAAGGATACAGATGCATATAAAGGTATCGGATTCATCAAGCGAAAATTCCTCCGGAAAGAGATTTGTCGCGCCATCACATGCGTGGAAATTGAATCCGAAGATGGTGATGCTGAAGAGATATACGAAGCTGATGATTATGATGAACAGCCCGTAGAAGCTGAACCTGCACCAGAAGAGCTTGAAGATGGTGGACAGGCGGCCACTATGGATGAACTAAAAGAAGTCAACTTGGGGACTGAGGAGGATCCTCGCCCAACTTTCATTAGTTCTCTTCTACCCGAAGAACAAATAGAAGAAATAAAAGAACTTCTCTGTGAATTCAGGGACTGCTTTGCCTGGACATATGCTGAGATGCCTGGCTTATCCCCTGACGTAGCAGTTCATAGATTAGCAATTAAACCGGATGTAGCGCCCGTCAAACAAGCTCCAAGAAGAATGAGATTGGAGATTGAAGAGCAGGTAATTGCAGAAACAAAGAAGCTAATAGATGCAGGATTCATCCGAGAAGAAAAGTACGCTGACTGGATTGCTAATATCGTCCCAGTGAAGAAGAAGAACGGGCAAATTCGTGTCTGTATTAACTTTAGGGAACTCAATAAGGCGTGCCCAAAAGACGATTTTCCACTCCCTGTATCCGAACTCCTAGTTGACAATACGTCCAACTACGACATGTTCTCCTTTATGGATGGATCGTCAGGATACAATCAAATCAAGATGGCGCCCGAAGATGAAAAACATACATCGTTCAGGACACCCATCGGCATTTTCTGCTACACAGTCATGCCCTTTGGCCTGAAGAACGCTGGTGCCACCTACCAGCGGGCGATGACTCACATATTCGATGATTTGATACATCAGAAGGTCGTGTGTTATGTAGATGACCTTGTTGTCAAAAGTCTTGGCCGAAATGATCACTTAAAAGATCTCAGAATCGTATTTGAGAGAATCAGAAAGTTTGATCTGAAGATGAATCCTCTCAAATGTGCTTTTGGGGTTTCCTCCGGCAAATTCCTGGGGTATGTTGTTCGTCATCAAGGAATAGAGATCGACCCCAACAAAATTAAGGCAATAACGGAGATGCCACCACCAAAGAACCTTCGACAGCTTCGCTCACTGCAAGGACAACTAGCTTTCATTCGGAGATTCATATCAAATCTATCGGGTAGGTGCCAGCCATTTTCAAAGTTAATGAAAAAAGACGTCCGTTTCAAATGGGATGCAGAATGTTAGGAGGCGTTTGATAGCATCAAGAGATATCTGCTGAATCCACCCATTCTAGCAGCGCCAATTCCGGGGAAGCCTCTTATACTGTATACGGCTGCACTAGAAGAGTCCCTCGGAGCACTATTGGCCCAGAACAACGAAGAAGGCAAAGAAAATGCGCTTTACTACATCAGTCGAAGGTTAATTGGAGCAGAAAGCCGTTATTCCCCAATTGAAAAGCATTGTCTAGCGCTAATTTTTGCAGTTCAGAAACTCCGCCACTATATGCTATCCCATAAAATCGCACTGATATCAAAGATCGATCCGCTGAAGTTCTTGATGACAAGATCAGCGTTGACAGGTCGTCTAGCCAGGTGGGCAGTATTGTTGTTGCAGTTTGAAATCATATACATGCCACAGAAGGCGGTGAAAGGACAGGCCTTGGCAGATTTTCTTGCTGCACATCCAATTCCGGCCGATTCTCCACTAAATGATGATTTGCCCGATGAGCAAATAATGCAGGTCGAGGAGAATGAAAAGCCACCGTTCTGGGAGATGTACTTTGATGGGGCATCATCGATTAGACCTGTCCGACCTCCAAATATTGCAAGAGCCCGAGCCGGCATTGGCCTCATTTTCGTAGCACCGGAGGGAGGTATAATGAGATTTTCATTCAGTTTGACTGAACCTCGAACCAATAACGAAGCCGAATACGAAGCTTTATTAGCAGGGTTGGAGATTGCGATTGATGTTAGAATCCAACATCTCCAAATCTTTGGTGATTCTCAGCTCGTGATAAATCAGGTCCTCGGTATCTATAAAGTTGGCAAAGTTGAATTAGCCCACTATCACCGGCGAGCTCTTGAGCTTCTGAAGCAAGTTCCAAATGTCAAAATGGCTCGAGTTCCTCGAGGACAGAATGCTAAAGCAGATTGTCTGGCCAAATTAGCCAAAGAAATGACGAATATTAACGAGGAGAGTCCTATATTCATCGGGGTTTATACTCGTAGAGTATTGGAACCTGCTCTACTACAATTCTCGAGGGCAGAAGGAATTCCAGATTCAAGTCAGCAGGATGAAACTCCAGTTAACCCTCAACCTCTCCATTAGATCGTTATGGAGAATTATCCAGAAGAGCATCACGTGGCCAAGAGACATAAAGCTAGTCAAGCTTCAGAATCGTGGTGGCATTGTTTAGATATTGAAGTCGAAAATGATTGGAGACAACCATTCATTGACTACTTCAAGGAAAACAAACTCCCGACAGAAAAGTCTATGGCCGCGCAAATTAGGAAAAGGGCGTTGCGATATGCATTTGTTAATGACACGTTATACAGACGAGCTTTTGATCAAATGTGGCTAAGGTGCCTGGGGACCAAGGAAGCTGATATAGTGGTGATAGAAGTCCACGAAGGGCTTTGCGGAGCACATCAGTCAGGTCCTAAGATGGCTGCTAAAATCAAAAGAATGGGTTATTATTGGCCGACAATGGTCAGAGATTGTATTGACCATGCTAAGAGGTGTCACGAGTGTCAAATTCACGGTGATGTTATACATCAGCCTCCAAATCCACTACACCCAACAATAGCTTCTTGGCCATTTGAATGTTGGGGCACAGACATAATTGGGCCAATAGATCCGCCATCATCAGCGGGACACCGTTTCATTCTGGCAGCGACGGATTACTTTTCCAAGTGGGCAGAAGCAGCTCCATTCAGAGAGGTCACATCCGATCATGTGATCAACTTTTTCACACACAATGTCGTCTACAGATTCGGTGTGCCACGCCGAATAATCTCAGACAATGGTACTGCATTTAAGAGTACAAAAATTTATAAGTTCGTTGATCGGCATAAAATCGATTGGCGGTATTCATCCATATACAATCCAAGAGCAAATGGATTGGCAGAAGCCTTCAACAAGACGCTGGTGAAATTGTTGAAGAAGATTCTCACCAAGAATAAAAGAGAGTGGCATACGAAAATGGCAGAGGCACTGTGGGCATACCGTACAACGTACAAGACGCCAACAAAAGCCACTCCTTATTCTCTAGTGTTCGGCGTTGAAGCCGTATTACCATTGGAGATTGAACTCCCGTCACTACGTGTAGCAATTCAAAATGAGCTTACTCAAGAACAAAATGCCCGTCTCAGAATGGAGGAGCTCGACGCACTTGATGAACGCAGGTTACAAGCCCAACAAAACTTGGAAATCTACCGAGGAAGAATGGCAAAGTCCTTTGATCGAATGGTGCGTCCTCGATCATTTCAAGAAGGGGAATTGGTCCTGGTGCTGAGAAGACCAATCATCCCACACCGGAAAATCGGTGGCAAATTCGTATCCAATTGGGAAGGCCCTTTCATCATCGAGAAGGTGTACCAAGGAGGAGCATATCAGTTGATCGATCTGAACGGTCAGAGGCCTATGCCGCCAATCAACGGTCGACATTTAAAGAAATATCACGCATGAAAATTCTATATCTGATGAATTTTTTTTTTTATGATCAAAATTTTACGTGCATATTTATCAATGCATATTTACTTATATTTTGAAATTCTCTTGTATAGCAAGAACACATTTCAAAATTTCCCATCAGACTGGGGGCATTTTAAATATTTATTTGGGTTGACATCGCGCTATGTGCCGAGATCCCCAAATAAATATTTAAAATCTCAAAGATACAAAGCCTATCCAAAATGTCCCTACGAGACAGGGGGCATTTTAAATATTCATTTGGGTCGACATCGTGCTATACACCGAGATCCCCAAATGAATATTTAAAATTTTATATTCCAAATTTATTCCATTCTAAAATGTCCCTGCGAGACAGGGGGCATTTTAAATATTTATTCGGGTCGACATCGCGCTGCATGTCGAGATCCCCGAATAAATATTTAAAATTATCAATCCAGATATTCTTTTGTGTTAAAGAATACAAATATTTGTTTTCCAAAGTATATGCAGGTGGTCTTTCAAGAGTTAGAGACACCGTCTTCTCCAACAAACCAAGACTCAAAAGTCAAGAAAGAGACTTTTACGGCTACACACTTCTACAAAATTGAGCCGAAGAAGCTTAAAGTCTTTCGACAGCCTGAAGCTTAAGGTTCGAATAGGTGTAAAAGGTCGGATCCAACACGCCCAAATATGGCTGGATCGCTGGCAGCTCCGTCTACTCAACAAGCCATAAGAAAGGCCGTAGTAGCGGAACCCCCACTTCGTCAACCCGTCAGTAAGGACTGTAGGAAGTACGAAGGCGAATTTGACTCGACAAGTTCAAGTGATCGTAGTCTGCAAAATTCTCCTAAGTGACTGGAGAATCAAAGTTCCAGTAGAAGGATGAGTCTCGAACAACTACTGAAGGTTCGTAGGCTCCAAAATCTTCAACCACAAAGGATGACTCAAAATCTACCAACTTCAGCAAAATCAGCATTGAGGAGCGCAATTCTCATAGCTCAAGTCTGAAGCCTGAATGAGTGTAAGAGGTCGGATCCAACAAGCCCAAATATGGCCAGATCGCTGGCAGCTCCGTCTACTCAACAAGCCATAAGAAAAGCCGTAGTAGAGGAACCCCCATCTCAGCAACCAGAGGACAAAGAGCTGTCAAATTCTAGCTCTCCCGATCTGATGAACTCTAGTGGTCCAGATTAAAGTCTTCTCAAGTGGTTAAGGATCACGATACTACCTACGTTCGGTACTATCATCTGAATCCAGAACTTACAAATCCTTCAACAAATCCGTAAAGCACAAAGCGAGGATCGAGGGAATTTTTCTTCAACAAGTCCGTCAAAGCACAAAGCAAAGGACCGAAGAAAATTATCCCAAAGTTCATGAAAAGCCCAAGGCTGAACTAAGAGGATTCTGTCATCAACAAGTCCGTTATGCACAAAACTCTGGACCGATGACTTTTCGCCATCGACCTAATACAAACTTAAGGGTTTAGGTTATCGGCATCTACTCCTTCAACAAGCCCGCCAAAGCTAGAAGCATAGGGCCGAGGGTACAAAAATCACCTGATAAGTCAACAAAGACAAATCAGGCAATCATCCATCAATGTCCGCAGCACAAAGCACAGGACAGAAGAACCTAAATCTTGTGACTCAGTCTAAAACTACGAAAAGAAGCATCCCGAATAATATCTACAAATATCCCTAAAGACTGGGGGCATTTTAAATATTTATTTGGGTCGACATCGCTCTGCATGCCGAGATCCCGAAATAAATATTTAAAATACTATGAGCACAAGTCAGAGTACAACCACAGAAGTCTCAAGAGCAGTAAAAAAAAAAGAGCTCGTCAACAACTGAATTTATAAAATATCTTTATTTTATTAAGTTCAGAAATTTATATACAAATCTGTGGACTATATCTTTTTACAAGATTACATCAGCTGAAAGAAAAAGAAAAGTACAATGTCCTTCTCAAAGGACTCAAATCTGTCTCCTAAACTACGCCTGAAAAGGAAGCCGACAGCTCTATTCCGCTCCTTCCAAAGGCCAGGTATTCTGCACTTCTAAGACCTGCACAAAGCAAAAGAGAAGTCAGCAGAAAGAGGAAGAATCATAAAGAACATATGTAAGAAGCTACAAAAAAAAAAAAAAAACTTGTACCTGAAACAGTGGTCTCCTGAGGTGGCTCACGAGCAAGTATCCCGCTCCTCTCGAAACCTGTGCAGAGTAAAAAAGGAGTATCATAAAGCAGCTAAGGAAAGGAAAGAACAGTACAAACGAAGTAAAAACGTACCAAAACTAAAGTCTCCTGAGGCAGTAAACTGGCTGAAGCTCGGATCCTCTTCCTGTAGTAGCCTGCACAAAATACCAAGCAGTATCAGTACGAGCACAAAATCAAAACTAAAAAAAAAGAGGAGGGAAGAAAGTGTACCTGAGCCCGAGAAGTAATCGTAGAAAGTCTGGAGAAGCGAGAGTCTAGCAAACTGAGAAATATGCAAGCAGATATAAAAATGCTAGAAATAAAGGTGACAACAGTGGCAAAAGAAGAGAAAAAGGTGACAATGCTATCTACTAGCATTGATCTATAAAGTAATAATCTAGGGATCTGAGTATGAAGTACTCTATCACTATCCTATAGATCTCTACACGACCAAGAGCAGAAATATCAACTGTACTGAAGATTATAAGTGCATCTAAAAGATCTACAAAAACACAAAGGTGGACTTTTGGAGACCTACAAAATGAAGATCTCAGTGTGACATCCAATCAGGCTATTGGAGATCCACTAAATGAGAGCTTCAGTGTGACATCCAATCAGGCTATTGGAGATCCACTAAATGAGAGCTTCAGTGTGACATTTAAACAAATTATTGGAGATCCACTAAATGAAGACCTAGTGTGACATCTAGAACAAATATCTAGAGATCCACAGGGTCAATTAGCATACAACAAACGTAATTCGCTCGAGACGCGTACCACATTTGTTGGGGGGCATTTGTTAACCTTCATGTAAAAAAAAGAAGAAGAAGCATCACAGTTATACCTTAACCGCTGGATCCACGAATTCCTCCGCAAATCCAGTCGTTCGGCGCCGACTGCGTCGTATCCCGAAAATCTGGCGTAAATCCTGCTCAAATTCTGCGATCCGTAGCTCCGCTCGCGTCGTTAAATACCGGCCCAAACGAAGCATTCGGCTGCTCTTACTCTCTCGACTCCAAGCTCCGATCCCATTCCACTTCCACACGCGATCGAGCTCCAGTCGCTTCTCCTTCGACCGTCTGTGCCGACCCCAAGCCGAGAGAGAGAGAGAGAGAGAGAGAGAGAGAGAGAGAGAGAGAGAGAGAGAAAGAGAGAGAGAGAGAGAAAGAGAGAGAGAGAGAGAGATTTCCTTCCTCATACCTGCAGCCGACCGAGCCCTCTCCCTCCGATCTCCAGCCGACTCCAAGCCCCGATCTCCTGTCTTTGCCGCAAGAAGCTCCTGCCCGATCCTCCAGGACCTCCGCCTCGTGCTCCTAGCCGACGCCTCCCTCTGCTTGCCGGATCGGAAGTTACAACATTTTGATCGGGAGAAACAACGGGAGCCCGTTGGCTGAGAAGGTAAATTTCTCCCTTATACACGCTCGTTCGGCCAAAATCCCGTAGACCCGCTGAACCGAGAAGGGAGGAAAGGGAGAAAGGTTATGTATTTTTTTATTTTTTTTTAATTTTTTATTTTTTTATTTTTATTTTATTATAATAGTTTTTTTTTTATATATATATTATTTGTTATGATGTTTATTAATTATATTTGATAATTATTTAATTATAATAATAATTAATTATTTAATTATAAATTAATTAATAATTAATAATTAATTACAATCATAATTATTTAATTAATTATAATTAATTCCGATTAATTGTAATTTATTCATTAATTAATTACTAATTATAATTAACTTTTTAATTAATTAATTAATTAATAATTAACAATTAATTATTATTATTAATTATTTAATTGTTATCATAATTAATATAAATCATAATAAATAATAATAAAAAACTGTACTTCTCCCCCACTCTCCTTCCTCGACGTCCGTGTCGGACCGGCAAACCACCTAAGCACGCCTTTAGTGGTCGTGGTAGGAGGGAACCCGGTGCGACACCTACGACGAGGTAGGCGAGTGACCATTCGATCCACGTGTCAACCACGACAACCCTGCGGAGGTACGTATTCTTCTAAACTCAAAACCTTGTTTCAATGTCCGTGGCAAACTGGAGAACTGTCCTAAGCACGCCTTTATTGGCCGTGGTAGGATGGAATCCCGGTGCGGCACGTACGGCAAAGCAGGGTCACTCATAAGTACCCCCGGGCGGGGGGAAATCAAATTTGCTTATCAAAAATGCTTTTTATAAAACCCCATGCACGCCTTTATTGCGCGTGGTGGGAGAAAACAAAAATACAACCGCCGCGGTGTCTCACCAACACCAACCGTGCAAGCCTTTAGTGGCTTGGCGGGTAGGCGGCCTCTTGGTTTTTTCCCCTTAACGGGGGAGACGTCGGGAGGCTGCCGAAATTTTGTCTGAAATACAGACAAGGACTTGGAGCAGAATGAGACTTGTGGACTTAAATCAAATAGACTTAATCTAAATCCAAATAAAAAGAAATGTGCAAGTGAGATGGAACTTGATTTTTAAATCAAGTGGATTGAACTCGAACTGAAGTCAAACTTGGAACCATTTGGAACTTGTGGACTTGTTTCAATCTATCTAAATGAACTTGAACCCAATTAAATTCAATTCTAAATGAATATGAACTTGGACTCGCAAGGTTGGACTCAAAACTTGTGGACATCGAACTCAAAAGATGATAAGGGACTTGATGAACTACAAAGGACCACACTCAAACTTGATTTGAGCTTTAATTGAACTTGAACTCATACTTGACCTGGAAATCAAATGAAGTGAGCAAAAACATGAATAAACCTGGAATCAGCCTTGAACTATAAGGAAACTCAAATCAAACTTGATTTGAATTTGAGTATTAAAGTGGATAATATTTCAACTATGTGAATATAAGTAAGAGAACTTGCAAGAACTTAAGGAGACTTAAATAATCTATAAAGAGAATGAAATGATTGTAACATCCCACTTGCAAGTGGAGGGATTTGTCATGCAAGAAAATATACCGATCTCTTATAAGCACAAGGAAATTGGCACCTAAATGAATGTGGCAAGTGGGTGGCTAATACATGTGAAGCAATCAACAATGAACACAATCAACCTGGTGGTTAATAACGATCCGCTTATAGACACATCGACCTCTTATGGATTATTGAAATCCATATGTCATGAATTCAACGAATCACTAGCAAATATGAATGAGAGGATCGTAGTGAGTTTAACCCACCTATGAGTCATTCATATAAGCAAATACATCTCTCCCCTACGAGCAAAATGATTCAACATACAATGATTATGGGGATACTCTCATAGTCAATGCCAGTCAAGTGTCCAATAAATGCATGAATTCTCTACGATCAAGAGAGTTGATGAGCAACATGTGGTGAGTCCAAACACATAAAGCATACAAGAGGTATAAGCAGATATATTAAATCTTACCAAGCTATGGTGATTAGCATGCAATAATTGCATAAATGTGTTCACAATCAGCATGTTGGGAGAAACAGATGACATATGCGAGCTCTTACAAGTCAATGTAGAAAATCTCTTTCATATATAAAGCACCTATAAACTGTCTTAGCAAGGATATTGTGGCATCTCTACAACTAACAACCATCCAATGGAAGATAGATACATTCGAGTGGTTTGCAATTAAGGTTGTGATATCACTACAATTGAGGTCGGCTCACTTGTACACAAACACAACTATTCCTTGGGAGCTATGATGATCGACAAAATTATTTGTGGATAATACTAGCGATTATGTAGAAATCTCTCATGTATGCAAAGCGTCATCTACAAGCAAATATATAATTCCTTCGACAAACACAAAAGCATCAACAAACAAAAGGCAGGAGATTAGTTAGTGCACTATGATCCGCCTACAAAAATCAACAAATAGTGCACGACAGTCTGCCTGTACAAAGCAACAATCAACTGATCCAGAAGCTGCTACTCTACGCCACCGAATCTGCAACATTCGTACAAGCAGACAGAAGGCGTCTATTCCAAGAATACCCCCGCACGTGCACTGTAATTTGTATACACATATGTACACCAAAAAGGGGTAAAATACAATCCTAAACCCGCAAGGGCCCCGGCGAGCGTGTTATTGGTACACACGTGACGTCTAGGGATGCTGCGCGGGCTGACAAGTGAATTCTTGTTCGAACCCGATCCTCCTATACGGATCAATAGGAGTCGACAAGGTTCGAACTCTCAAACAAATACACGGTTGAGAGGACCAGTATATTTGTTTTAATACATTCATATTAGGCCTTCAAAGCCTAAAATCAAAAGAATTCACTCTCAAAGGCATAAAGCCTATGAAACCCGATCCTCGAGTAACAACTTGGTCGAGTTGACAGGGTTCAATCATCAAAATGAAAATGACCCCGATGCCGTGTGTTGATTGAAGATCTCAACCGGAGGGGTTCTCAAATACTTTCAATTGTCTCCTAAAAGTCCATTCCAAATACTTTCAAATTCCACCAAAATACCCAAAACTCCACAAAAACCAGAAACTCTACATAAATCTCAAAAGTCCAAAAATATTTAAAAAATGAAACTATCCATCTCAACGCTTAAAGCAAAAATCATCCGCCCTCCGCAAAAGTTTGTCGAGGCGGACAAATATGAAATATTACTTCAGTTCACAGAAGAGCTAAATGCCTAGTCGAAAATATCACTAGGATCCATTCTCAAATAATCTCTTGTTAGTAAGGACGTGGTACGTGTCCTCTAACCGGCAGTTTCGCCGCCAAATGGCACTGCAGGTAAACGGTTATGATCCGGGGCCCTCTGAACCGAGTGGTTTTGCCGCCAAATGGCACCACAGATAGCGGTTATGGCCAGAGCCAATACGCTCCTTAATGGCGTTAAATCCTTGAGATATGAATCAATAGGATATGATCGATAGGGCACAAAGCCCTCTGTTAGCTAAGGTGGATTCAAATTTGTCCCCTTAGACAAACATTCAACCCCGGTCTACAAGGTCCCCTTGGACGAAGAAACCATGGCTGCCGACAAGGATCCTTCTGTCAGGTTGGGTCGACTACCTCCTCTGACTAAGTAGACCAGGGACCACGATGGCCCGGGATGACGGAACCATGGGATCTTGATCGGGTCCATCATCCATTCCCCCACCATTCGCTTTAAGTGTAAGGTGGTGAAATTTCATATTTTAAATATCAAACTTTCAATACATTCCAAATTCCCAAACATCAATCCTCCAACTTACCAAATTCCCAAATCCAACCCAAATTCCAAATCTTTCCAATCCAAACTCATTGCTGCTACTATATGCCAGATAACATGTATACTCTACATATCTGATCGACGACTAGCCTTAATCGAAAGTTCTCTCTCGTGATCGAGAGGGGTAATTAACTATAGGGGCTTGCGCCTATAGGAAACCAGAACTCAGATCATAAAGTCCTCACAAAATGAGGGCGAAATCTCTGGGTAGTGTCTTATCTACAAACCCATCTGCCTTCCAAAATTTACCCCGGAACCTTGCTCGTTAAAACTCCCTCGCCGAATAAAGAAGAGCGAGCGGAGGCCGGGGCCGAATTTTCGGAGCCCACAGCGAAGTAGAAGTGTTGTGAAACAATCAAAGTTAGATAATGTATCAAAGTAAGAACAAGTAACATAATAATTTAAAATAAATTTAACACAATAAGTTTCTCTCTCTCTCACTCTCTAAAATCAAAAGTTCTTGTAATCTTTTAATGTATTTTTCTTTAATAGTATTTTTCTTCAAATTTCTATCATTTAATCTCTTGTTATACATTATGTAAATCAAGAAGTTAATCCTCAAGATATTTAAACTATTTCTTGATTTGTTCTGAACTTGATTGTATAGACTTTAATTTCGCTCCAATTCAGATGTCAAATATGTAAGTTTAATACTTTAATAGTAGCAAGTCACTGTAACTCTGGAGTGCCATTACTAAATTTTGAAAAAAAAAAAACATTTATAATAGGGAGAATCGGAACGGATCATGTTGAAATAAGAAGAGACATTGCCACATTAAATGGGATGCTATTCTCATAAAAGAACCTTCCAATATCCATACAAATATGTTTGCACACTTCTCTAGCATTTTCAGAAGGCATCCTTTGTGGCACCATCTTTTCATCTTCGTCATCCTCTCCATTTACCATGGCTAAGTAGGAGATGGTCAGCAGTGTGCATGAGGAGTGGAGAAGGGATTGCGTGAGAGGAGAGGCACACATTCTATGACCGTGAAATTGCATTCATGCACAAGTGATGCATAGAGATTATTTGAGTATGTAACGTATTTTATTAGATTTTATTACTTATATTTGTATTAAAAATTATAGTTATAAATGGCGCATGCCTCAAAGAAATTGAGGTGAGGCGCTGCTCAGAGAACCAATGAGCACCTCATTGTGTTTTTCCTTCAAAATGCATAGAGGCGCTCCTTTTGGTACACAATTTTAAATAGTGTTTGCGGCAATGTAGTAATGAAGGTTGCAATAATGAGGCTAATTTGCAGCAATGTAGCGATGATGGCTGCAACAGTGGAAAATGTTTGTGACAATATAGTAAAAGTGACCAATTTGTGGCAATGTGGTGACGAAGGCGGCAATAATGAGAAATATTTGTGCTAATATAGTAATGAAGGCTATATTTATAGTAAAAATAGGATAAAAGTAGGAAAGTGCAATGATGGAGGCTAGAAGATTATTATAATGCATCAGTGAAAGCTGCAACACCAGAAAAAGTAGGGGAATAAAATAAACAGAGCAACAATGAAGGCCACATGATTGTGCTAATATAGCAATAAAGGCTGCTACAATCAAATTATAAGGAAGAAAATAAGAGGAATAAAAGAAAAAAAGTAAAAAAAAAAAAAAACCAAGGGCTTTGATATCATGACAAGAATTGAGGAGAGTTGGTTGAGTGTTTTATTCTAATATTTATGTAGTATTGATAGGAGAATTTATTGTAGGGAACCTATAAAATCAGATACAAATTAGGGAGTAATAATTACAGTAGTCCACATATTAATTAGATGACAGAATAATAATTATATAATAATTACAATACTCCGCAAATAGATGAGATTGTACTAATAATCCCATGGATGACTTAGGTGGCATGTAGTGACTAAGGAAGGTGTTAAGGTGGAGGATAACCGAACTTATTGGAGCATGAATGGAAGCATAATTAATGAAGCTAGAATTAATGGAGTCTTGATTTTGCTATATATATATATATATATATATATATATATATATCCTTGACTTCTAGTATAATTAAAGCAAAAAACTAGACTACTGAGTGAGATTTATAATATCTCTTGGTAATAGTGTAATAATTTTCCAAGAATAAGTAAAATAGTTCCTAACCTGAGTTCCATTGGCTTAGTAATTAAACGCAATCATGACGTAGATCAAGAGCAGCTAGGATAAGGATTTGTGCATGTTTGAGTTAGAGCAGACATTTCCATGTAGACAATGTAGTATTATGTTGTGTGTGAAAGTTAACATTTCTCTTATATGTTCTTATTTGTGGTGTATCTTTGATATTCTTTTTGTATGTTGCAGTATAACTGTAGAACCAGCTGCAATTTGTAGTTAACCCTGACTTTTCTACACTCCTTAAGCATTATCTGCTATTTGAAACATGTATCCGCATGCACAAATGCCTAAAATTTGCTTATGTGGAAATGCAGATCGATCAAGAAGTGAGAGAAGCATTTGATGTAGCATTTGACAACATATATGCATTCCATGCAGCACAAAGGATTCCTGAGAGGATCATCGAGAACATGAGTGTAATTATTCTTTTTTTCTTATATTAACAATTTTTCTGCTTTGTTTAAATAAACTAAACTTGTATAGGGTGTCAAATGTAAACGAATTGCAAGGTGTGTTGGCTCAGTTGGTTTATATGTACCAGGGGGAACTGCTGTCTTACCATCAACTGCTTTGATGCTCTCAGTGGTATTAATGCATATTCTATATCAGTTTTTTCTTGTTCTAATTAGCTTTCTGGTTAACTTTTTGTATCTTCTGTGAGGCAGCCTGCCCAGATTGCAGGGTGTAAGACTATTGTTCTTGCTACACCTCCATCAAGTAATGGAACCATATGCAAGGTATTATATCTAAGAGGTAGCCTAATCTCTTCCATTATGTTGGAAGTTAATATTCATGTTTTTCCAATAGGAGGTTCTTTATTGCGCGAAAAAAGCTGGTGTAACCCACATATTAAAAGCTGGGGGTGCTCAGGTGGAATGTTCTTGCATTTTCCTTACCTGAAACTTCTTTGTTTTCTTTGATTTGGCAATTCTAACTTTATTCCAATTAATAGGCAATATCTGCTATGGCTTGGGGTACCGAGTCATGTCCAAAGGTACTGTTTTTATTGAGCTGAGTTTAATCTCCGCTGTTGCTTTAGAGTTCATATTACTTTCCCTTTGAATTATGCTAAGACACTGTTTTTCCTTAAGTTTTTTTACTCTCCCTTCAGATTTTGCTAAGGCACTGTTTTTCCTTCTTTGTTTGGTTTTTTTATGTTTATATTTGTACTTAGTTGCTCTGTTCTCTTTGGCTTTGCTGGTGCAATAAGTGTAAATGTCTAATATATTTCATGAGGAGGATATCCAACAATGTTAGATCTTTTTCTTTTCTTTTTGGTGTTTATGTCCTTAATAATGTGTGATTGTTCATCTAACATTCTTTTCACCTCATCCATCCTGATACATGCTTATATTGCTTAGACGTTCCACGACTGTGTTACCTAAATGTGTGCTTCAGTTGTTCGATTATAAAAGAACCTTTTTCCATATCCTTAAGTGTTGCCAACCAGCCATAGAGTTAGAAATAGAAGATCACTTAAAAGAGAGATTCAAAGATGAATCCACCAGAATTAGGAACCATCGATGATGCTGTAGGGCTCTAAAGGCTTCAAAAAATCATACATAGATCTAGGGAAGTTGTTGCAGAAGAATCACATCAAAGACAAGATGACATTGCAAAACCAAAAAATCATTTGGAAGAAGCTGTAGATCTTCTCAATGCTAGAAAAATAGTGGAGTCGCACACTGGTAAGTTGTAGGTAGCGGAAAATAGGGGAACTTGTTGAATTGTTGTCGGGTTGAAGACTAAGGGCTATGTTGGGATGCTTGACACCAATTTGGAATGTGGAGATAATGTGATGTTACTTTTGTGCAATGAATGGAAAGCCTCGTTATCTTCTAAGAACAAGAAGAACATTTTTGGCCTAGTGTAACATAAGACTAACCTCCAAAGTTGTGGTATCTTTAATTGCAAAGCTTTTGAAGTGAAGTTCTTTGCAACTAGAGGATGTTGGTCTGTGACAGCATTACTTGATTAGTTAACTCGAATTAGTAAGAATGCATAAGTGCTCATTTGCCTTTTTTTTGCATTGATGAATAAGTTATTAGGGTCATTTGAATTTGAGCTCAATAAGCAGGCCAATATTGGGTTTAATTGTGCATGATTAGGTTCAGTGAATTTACTAAAGGGTTGTTTGGTTGGAAGAAAAGTAAATGCTTTACTTTTTTACTTTTTAGTGTTTGATTGGATGAAAAGCAAATCCAAGGTAAAGTAAATGTACGGTATTCTATTTTAGTTTATTTTTGAGGTAAAGTGTTCTCGCCCAATTTGATCGTGAAAGCTTTACACCGCTCAAGTGCTTCCTTGACCATCCACGATGGCCACGATCTCCATCGCCACCTGCTGCCTGTCGCTTGTTGCTACCGTCCGCCGGCTAACCCCACCAATTGCCGCTGCTGCCGGCTGCCGCCGACCGCCCCACCGCCACCCAGCTACCCACCACCATCGCCTGCCACCCCACCCCGCCCCTGCGCTTGCCACTGCCACCGCCCACCACTGGCCGTCGGCTATCCTGATCACAACCTTCTTACAATTTGCATAGCATTCACTTTACTTCAAATAAAAAAAAAAGGAAGTCATGCATTCTTTTTTTACTCTTCCAATAGCTCCGAAGTATTCATTTTACTCCGCATTCCTTTTACACTGCCTTTTTATACTGCATTGCTTTTTCAGGCAACCAAATAACCCATAAGTACATATACCATGCATGGGAGTGCATTGAATTTCATCATCAGCATTAGCTTTATTTCAACTATTTGGAGACCTATGGATCCCTTCCGTTTGTTTTTGATGAGTGCTACATGACGTGCTCGTGTAGAGTTTAGTTTTTTTATTTCATTGTTCTATATGTTTCATAGTGCTTTATCTTTTAGAAGGCCGATGATATAACTTTGCTAGGGGATGAGCTCTGGCTAAGAATTCCTTTTGCTACTAAATTTTAGTCTTTTCTTTTGATTTTTTGAAGCAGTAGTTCTTGTAATATTACATCTTCTTCCTTCCCGCATTTGCTAACTATTTTGGCTTTCACGCTGCTACTCACTCAAGCTCTGAAATGCATTTAACTTATATTTGCTAACGACTACCATTTTTTTTAATTTCCATATTTTATTAATCCATATTATTAATTGAGCTCATTATTCTATCTCAATTTTACTACATTTGAAGCAGAAATTTGCACAACTTACCAACATCCAAGTGACCTTAGGAATTTTACTTTTTTCTTTATTAGAGAGATCAATGGCTTACTTACATTCGGGAAGGCAATTTGCACTTTTTGTTGTCCGATTTCATGCCTTGCATTTGGCATGTTACAATATTCAAAGATGGTGATGTGAACTTGAAACCAACTAAGCCATAAGATATTCTTGAACTAATGTCCCTTGATGATATGATTAATTTGATTTTATGTATGGCTCCCTCTGTTTAAAATTGCGCAATAAGAGGCGCGCCTTGAGGCGCGCCTCTGCGCAATTTGACCCAAAACCGCCTCGAGGCTTACACAATTCCTCTCCTGGCAGAGGCGTACGCCTCACTTGGACTGAGGCGCGCCTCAGAGGCGCAATTGCGCAATTCTGGCTGAGGCGTACGCCTCAAATATATGCTCAGTACCGCTCAGTACATGCTCGGTACCGCTCAGTATATGCTCGGTATAGCTAGGTATTTGCTCGGTACTGCTAGGTATATGCTCGGTACCGCTTAGTATATGCTCGGTTAGCTATGTATTTGCATCTATTTTCTTACTTTCCCCTAATTTTAATTGTCATTTAGATGTTTTTATTGTATGATAGAATCTTACTATTTTTTACTTGCTAAAACCCTTAAATTCTCATTTACGCAATTCTTCGTCGGTGAGGCTTACGCCTCACACCGTCTCGAGGCTTACGCCTCGCCTCACGGACGAAAAACGCATCGAGGCTTATTTACGCAATTTTAAACCTTGATGGCTCCTACTTGAATTTAACCATTTACTACAATAAGAAGAGTAAAGATTGCCTGCAAGAATTGAGGAAAATTTATGGCCTTATTAGATGTGTATTATGTGAATAATATATTTCATACTATCATAAAATTAGCTGAACAAAAGGTGACTCGACAAAACAGTTGACTAAGGCTTCGTTTGTGTTGACCTGCTGTGTAACAAAAAAAAAAAAAAGAGAAAAGAAAAAAAAATCAAATCTCACCTGCCCTCTGTCGAAACACGTCGCAGGACCCTCGCACGTCGTCGCACGACCTCGCGTCATTTCATCACGCGACTGCCTCGCGTCGTTAAAAGGAAGCGAGAGCGAGGCCTTCGGCCTCCCTTCCTCTCTTCCCCGAGCTCTCCCTCTTCCGAACTCCCTCTCACGATCCCGCTCACTCTCCGATTTCCTCCCGCTCACGCTCTCTCCCTCCGACCCCCTCTTCTCTATTCGACTTCGCCATTCGACGACTTCCCTTTCAGTAGGATCGGAAGTTATGTCCTTTTGATCGGAAGCCACACCGGAGCTCGCTAGCTACGATCGTGACTTTCTCCCTTTCGCTCCTGCTCCTTCGCGGTCGATCGACTCCGCTCCTTTGGCGCCCCCATTGCTGTTCGACTTCGTTGCTTCGACGACTTTCCCTACCTATCGGGACGGAAGTTACGGCATTTTGATCGGGCGCAAGAACAGGAGCTCGCGGCTGTGTAGGTAACTTTCTCCCTACCGCACGCTTCTTTAGCCTAATCCCGTAAATCCGGCCGAACCATGAGAGGGGGGAGGGTTTAATTTTTACTTTACTTATTATTATTAATTATTTTAATCATTATTTAATTATGATAATTAATTAATTAATTAATTATAGTTAATTAATATTTAGTAATTAATTACTGATTATAATTGATTAATATTAATCAATTATAATTGTGATTAGTTTACTAATTATAATTAATTAATAATTAGTTATTAATTATTAATTATAATTATTTAATTATTATTATAATTAATAATTAGTTATTAATTACAAGTAATATTTGCAAATGCTTCTCCCGCCTCGACATCCTCTTGCTTCTCTTGCCTCGGTCCACGAGCCGCCGGCCGCCAAAGGTATAATTTCTGGAATTTAATCTCTCTCTCTTACCTCGACCTGCGTGTCGAGTCTGTGGTCTGCCCATGCACGCTTTTCTCTAGCGTGGTGGGAGAGGCAACCGGCGCGACACCTACGACGAGGTAGGCGAGTGACACTCAGTTCTAAATCCTATTCTCGGCGTTAGTGTCGAACTAGGAAACTAACTCATGCATGCTTTTCTCTAGCGTGGTGGGAAGGGAACCAACCCCGTGCGGTGCCTACGACGAGACCGGGATACCCATAAGTACCCGCTTGCGGGGAAACAACTGTTTCTCTTTTGCAACAGGTACCGAAGACCCATGCACGCCTTTCTCTGGCATGGTGGGGAACAAAGATTTTACGGCCGCGGTGTCCTCGAAAGACGGCACCTACCGTGCACGCTTTTCTCTAGCGTGGCGGGAGGCCCAGTTTTCTCGTAGTTTTCCCCTAAACGGGGGAGACGCCGGGAGGTTGCCGAAATTTCGGGTGAAATATTACTATACTTAGACCTGTTTTGAAACTCTAAGAGAACAAAGATGTGGACTCAAGTTGAACATTTGAACTGGCACGAAGATCTGATTTGGACTATAAAGGACTTGTACTCGAACAAGAGCAGTGAACTTTTGAACATGAATATGAACTGTGGACTTGTAGACTGCCGAACTTGATTGAACACAAGCAGAGGACCTGAGCAAAATTGAAATGATTAAATAAAGGCTCAATCCAAATAAAATAAAACCAATTTGAAATCAAAATCAACAGATGAACTTGCAAGGACCGCAGGGGACATAGAGCTTGAGCTCGCATATTGAGCTTATAGACTTGATAGAACTCCAACTTGAACAAATACAAAGGATTACGGCACGAGCACAACATCAATACTGAATCAAGTCTAATCAAATGATGTTAAACTGAGCCAAAGATTTGAACTTGTACTCCTGACTCGGACATTAATGACTTGAGCAATTCGAACTCAAGCGAGTACTTGAGTTGGATTACAAGAGGCATAGAAATAACCTTGCACACTGAGCTCATGAAGCTGATTCGAATTGGATTTGGAAGGGTTCATACTTGAGTCAGATCCGACACCAATCAAACTTCAACACCTCCTACGGATGTATTCAGTGTATAACACATGACAAATGCAAATGCCCGCAATCTACAGTAGAAGGCTCCTACACATTCAACCTACGACCTACAAACAAATGCAAATATAACACCACCTGAGATTGGTGAAAGGTGGATGTGATGCAAGAAACGAAGGTCTCCTACGAACATTCCTAGGAGCTAGTAGCAAACACAACGGATCCCTACAAACAAATACGAGCCGCTTGTGGATAACAACAGTGGGTATATCGTGGGCACAACGAACCACAGTGGGCACAAGTACAGGTATCTCCTACGACGATCCCTACGAGGTTAAATAAGTACAATCGAACCACCTGAGATTGGTGAAAGGTGGTCGCGACTAAAGGACAGTGGCTCTCCTACGAATACTGCTAAGAGGTCATAGTTGATACAGCAGTCCCCTGCAAATGATTACAAACCACTCGTGGATAACAACAGTGAGAACCTCGTAAGCATAGCGAACCACTGTGGACACAAATATGGATATCACCTACGACAGTGATGATCAAAATCTACAAGTACACCGGGTACAAAGGCAGCCCGATGTACGAAAAGGGACACCCTCTAGCAGAAAAGCAAGAAGTTTGAAACAAATTAGAACCAAACTTCCTGGTGTTCCGAAGTCTCTTCTTAGTTCTATACTCGAGAAGAAAACAATCCCGACATCCACAAACATCGGGAATAACAAACCCATTATACTGATCATCTTAAAAAGAGTTCTCTACAAAGCAATAAATTTCAAAATCCAGAAAGTCCTTCCCCGGTGATTGAGAAAGGGGAGTCAATGTCAAGATGATGAAATACCTCATGACATCCAAATAACCACGCCACCGGATCTGCAACACTTATACAAGCAGACAGAAGGCGTCTACAATCTACAATGTCACGCCACCGGATCTGCAACACTCATACAAGCAGACAGAAGACGTCTACAATCTAAAATGCAACGCCACCGGATCTGCAACACTCATACTAGCAGACAGAAGGCGTCTACAACCTACAACGCCCCGCCACCGGATCCGCAACTTCTATGCAAACAGACAGAAGGCGTCTACGAATACTCTAAAGTACCCCTGCACCTGCACTATAGTTTGTATACACATAGGTACACAATGGGGTACGTCTAAATCAATATAAAAATCATTCTCATTGGCCCCGACGAGCGTGTTATTGGTACACACGTGACGCATAGGGATGCTGCGCGGGTCAACAAGTGAATTCAAATTCGAACCCTATCCTCCTAAGCATGTAAATATGAGTAGACAGGGTTCGAACCATCAGATAAATATGCGGTCACGAAGTCGACCGGAATATTTATCTTATACATTCATATTCGGCCTTCAATAAAGAAAATTCATGAACAAAGGCACAAAGCCTATTAGAAACCCGATCCTCGAGCAACAGTTTGGTCGAGTTGACAGGGTTCAATCAACTAAAGTGGAAATGACCCCAAACACCCCGATGATGTCCGTGTTGAATGCAGATCTCAACCGAAGCCCAAACATTTCAAATGACTCCCAAATATCCAAATGTCTTCCAAGCTCCATCCAAAAACCCAAAGACTCCACAAAAATCCAAAAAATTCTAAAATCCCAAAAACATTTAAAAATGAAATAAATCCATCAACGCACTTGAAGCAAAATCCATCCGCCCTCCGCAATAGTTTGCCGAGGCGGACAAATCGAAATTTACTCTAGCTCACAAAAGAGCCAAATGCCTAGTCGAAAATATCACTAGGATTCATTCTCAAACAATCTCTTGCCAGTAAGGACGTGGTACGTGTCCTCTAACCGGCAGTTTCGCCGCCAAATGGCACTGCAGGTAAACGGTTATGACCCGGGGCCCTCTGAACCTAGTGGTTTTGCCGCCAAATGGCACCACAGATAGCGGTTATGGCCAGAGCCAATACGCTCCTTAATGGCGTTAAATCATTGAGATATGAATCAATAGGATATGATTGATAGGGCACAAAGCTCTCTGCAAGCTAAAGTGGATTCAAATTTGTCCCCTTAGACAAACATTCAACCCAGGTCTACAAGGTCCCCTTGGACGAAGCAACCAATGGCTGCCGACAAGGATCCTTCTGTCAGGTTGGGTCGACTACCTCCTCTGACTAAGTAGACCAGGGACCATGATGGCCTGGGACGACGGAACCATGAGATCTTGATCGGGTCTATCATCCATTCCCCCACCATCCGCTTTAAGTTCCAGATGGTGAAAATTCCAGTTTTAAATATCAAATTCATCAAATCTCCTAACCCAAATTCCAAACATCTGAAATCTCCCAAATTCCAAATCCATTTCCAATTTTCAAATCCCAAATTCATGCTGCTACTATATGCCAGATACCACGTATATTCTGCGTATTTGATCGACGACTAGCCTTAATCGAAAGTTCTCTCTCGTGATCGAGAGGGGTAATTAACTATAGGGGCTTGCGCCTATAGGAAACCAGAACTCAGATCATAAAGTCCTCGTAAAATGAGGGCGAAATCTCTGGGTAGTGTCTTATCTACAAACCCATCTGCCTTCCAAAATTTACCCCGGAACTTAGTTCGTTAAAACTCCCTCGCCGAATATAAAAAAGAAATCGCGCGACGGGGAGGCCGGGGCCGAATTTTCGGAGCCCACAGTTTGTGACGGCTTTCTTATTGTTTTTTAAAGCAGTTTTTTTAGTACAAAAATTAAAAAAATTTAACTATAAAGCTGCTTTAAGAAGCAGTAAAAAAGTCATCACAAATGAAACCTAAGACTTCTGAGAGGTTGTGTTATGTCTTCCATGACTATCCCATGATTGAAAATGTTATTTATGTGATTGATTAATATTTCGTGCCAATAAAATAAGTACCTGAGACACTTCCTATGCTGAGGTCTATCAGGAAGGCTTACTTAAATGCTTGTAAATGATTTTATGACAGAAGATCTATCTTTTACAAATTTTCAAATATCTTTAGAAGGCCGCTCTCAAGACTACTTTATTTTATTCCTGTCATTTAAACTTTATGGTCTCTGACTCTCTGGTTTTGGTTTTTTTTCATTGATTGAATGCTTTTAAGTGAGGTATTGTATGTTCTGTACCAGACATTCTCTTTCAATTTCACATGAATGAATATGTTTTTTTTCTCTCTTCGTGGCGACTTTTCTGTTCAAATTCTTTGGCGCTTCCTTATTGTGATCAGCACATGTGTTTACTGGAATCTTACTAAAGCAATGATGGTATGCAGGTTGATAAAATATTTGGTCCAGGAAATCAGTATGTTACAGCTGCAAAAATGATTCTCCAAGTACGTTTCATATTTTTCTAAGTCTTATGTTAGCATCAACACTTAAAGCTCTTTCGATGATACATATTGCATCAATATGTGCTTTTCTTTTATTTTCTTTTCCTTTTTTTTTGTAATGATGGCTATGATTCTTTGAAACGCTTGATAAAAACTTGATTTCATGTGCCAACTTCAAAAACCAAATTTATGTTATTATCTTTCAGACATAAATTTACTTATATATATAGTAGAGGGAGGGAAAAGTTTGAATCGGGAGTTTGAAATTAGGGAATTATGGATTAAATAGTAAGAGTTGTTTAGGGTTAGGGTTATGCATGTTTTGTGGCAGGTTTTCGGAGTTCTTGTCTTGGTGTCTTGGGCCCTAGATTTATCTTGGAATTGGGAGAGAAGATCCTCCTCTCGAGTTGAGGATCAATTGTATCTTGTTCTGTTTCTTCATTTAGTTGATTTCCTTCAATCAAAGGTGTTGTTATGCTGAAATTTTTCATCCGAATCTTGTTCGTTTGCTGTATTCATCTCTCTCGTTAGGGATTACTTGTATTTCTCAAGTATTTCCTAACACCTTCCTCTTATTTATGCAAAATGTGTCAATCTTTTATGTTTTGATGAAAATGATATGTGATTTAAAAGAATGGGTAAAACAATGAAATAACTTGGTTCGTTTAATTTCTGGTGCAATAGCAATCACATAATCTAGCCCGCAATGATCATTCAGAAGCAGACCCTCTAATGGAAACAACTAGCAGCTACTATTGATCCAAATAAATGAAGAAAGAAAACTAAGTTTTGTGTGATGAATTCCTAACAAAAGAAAATCAACTATAAGAGATGAGATCATATAAAGCTTCACAGTTGAACAAGCATGAACTTAACATCCAAAGAGATCAATATTCAGTGTCTAGTTTGGTGAGACTTACCTAATAATAACAAAAGGCTGAAAATTTCAAATATAAGTCCCACAAATTCGTTTCTTTTTTGGAATCTGAAAATAGGCTGCAAAATACCTTAGCATCTTATTGTTAAGTCAAGAACGTACCTTGACAGAAACTGACATTCTGTATGCTGAAATTTTATATCGTGCTTTACAATGACCTCATGACAGTCTTCGTAGCAGGTTAGAGACTCTTTTTCCATTGTACAAGACGTTGGATTGACCCTGTATTGATTATCTTATACAATCAACTTAGATAAGTGAACATCCGATATTCTGTTGGATTTGATAAAGATCGACTTAGCCAAATCTTCTAAACGTAAAACTGATAAAATGCAAAAATCATCACTGCATATTGAAGACATGAAATAATGACTTAACACAACTATCTTGTATTTCTCTATTTAAATTTTGATCTCCACAACTCTTGCCATGTATGAGAAAAGAAAAGGAAAAAAGATAATTGTTTTGTCCTAGTTATTTCTTTGCTTTCCCTTACTGCATAGCCCAAGGAATTTAGGTGCATCTACCTCTTTGCTTAGGAGCTTCTGCTCACTATAATGCATATATACTTACCAAATCTTTGGGTCTGCTTTAATTTTCTAAATATGCAGTAATCTAAAGCTGATTGATGTTGCTTTGATTTGATGGGGGAGTGTTTACATTAGCTTTGTTCATTCTAGTTGGACCATGTTTAGTGAGGTGTTCTCCTAGACATTTTATTCATAATCTTATTTTAAATATTGTCTTCCTCTACTAAATAAGACATGCCTAAATCCCTTCTTCCCTCAACAAAATGGATGTGTGAAAATTTTAGAAAGTATAAATTAATAATTAATTATATTAGTGGAATGATTGAAGTGACATCTATTGAAGTTAAGTTAGTTCACAATAGACTTGAATGATTTGTATGTATATAATGAAATATAGAAAATGCACATTAGACTAATAGATAAAATTATAATCAGAGTTATGAAGGAAAAAGGGGTAGAGCTAAGGCAACATGGATAAGAGTTATTCAAAATGATTTGTGAAGAATAAGTTTAACATCTCATGAAACTTTAAGAATGAATGTATTGAAAATGAGGATGCATAAAGGCGACCCCAGATAGTTAGAATAAGATTAATGGCCTTGATGATAAGTAGGGGTGTCAATATTTGACACGACTCGACGACCCGAACCCGAATTGGGTCGGGTTAGGGTTAGGGATTTTGACTCGTTTGTAAATTCGGGTCTAGTTCGGGTTGACCCGGAAACTCGAAATTAACTTGGTTTGACCCGTTTTTAACTGATTTAGGAGGGTTTTAGAAGATTGTTATGAAATAAGTAAATGATATTTCTAAAAAATAATAAATCATGTTGCCCAAACTGAATTAAGCCTTGTTTATTTTAAATTGATTGAAGTAAATCTTACCTTAATTCGATTTAGGTTTAAATAAATCAAATTAAATAAAAATATTTTAGTAAAACATACCCAACGGGTCGGGTTTGGGTCCGAAAAATCAACCTGTTTGTAAAAATGGGTTGGGTTAAAAAGTGTCGGGTCAGATTCGGGTTCAACCCGAACCCGACCCTAAACCCGGTTTTGACAGCATTAATGATAAGTTCAACAATCTTATTTTCTTTCTTTCTTCTGCAATCATTTTTTCTCCAGTTCTTTGTCATACTTATCACTAGGGTTGGCAAGTCAGCTGCTTTACTTTAATTTGATGGAATATTCAAGACTTATTACTTTGCCCTCCCTACTTTTAGAAAGTGGGTTTTGAGATTCTCCTTTTGTTTCCTTTCATGCAGAACAGTGAAGCGATGGTTTCCATAGACATGCCTGCTGGTCCTTCAGAAGTTTTAGTCATCGCTGACAAGTATGCCAACCCAGTTCATGTAGCTGCAGACCTACTATCACAGGTCTCTACTGGTAGTTTTTCTTGAAGGAACTTGCTTCCACACTACCATTGCTGATCAACTTGTCTTTTTCAGGCAGAACACGGGCCTGACAGTCAGGTGGTTCTTGTCATTGCCGGAGATGGTGTGGATATTGCTGCCATTGAGGCTGAAATCAATAAACAATGTGCAGGCCTTCCCAGAGGCCAATTTGCTTCAAAAGCACTTGATCACAGCTTTATTGTTTTTGCTCTTGATATTGCTGAGGTAACTAAGCAGTTTGTTATAAAGATCAAGTCAAGTCAACTTCACCGGCAGTCACCCCTTTAGTGGGGGCCCCAAAGCGCCGACTGCGGGTATAGTGGCGTGGGTGGCCTGGTAGGTCGGCCGGGTTTACGGACAGCCAAACACGCTCGGTGAAGCCTGGCGTGGCAGCGGACGTTTCTCGTCACCGAAAAAAAAAAGTCAACTTCACCCAATTTTATGCTCAAATTTCTACTGTTTTTTTTTTTTTTTTTTTCAGGCAATTTCCTTCTCAAACTTGTATGCTCCTGAGCACTTGATCATAAATGTTAAACATGCAGAGAAGTGGGAAGGTTTGATTGAGAATGCCGGTAAACTACCCATCACTACAATTATGGTTTCGTTTGGGACAACTTTTTTTACTGTTTCTTAAAGCAGCTTCTAGTATAAAAATTTAAACTTTTGTACTAAAAAATTGTTCTAAAAAGCATTAAGAAAGCCGTCCCAAATGAAGCCTATATTTAATTCTCAATGACTCGAAGTAAAACTTGCAATTTTAGGATGATCATGAAAGGAATTACTTATGAAGAGCACTAAATGTTATGTTTCAGGTTCTGTATTTTTGGGGCAATGGAGTCCAGAGAGCATTGGCGACTATGCTAGCGGGACAAATCATGTCCTCCCTACCTACGGGTATGCAAAAATGTACAGTGGGGTGTCATTGGACTCCTTCCTTAAATACATCACTGTCCAATCCCTTACAGAGGAAGGGCTGAGGAGTCTGGGTCCTTATGTGGCCAAGATGGCAGATGTGGAAGGACTTGAGGCCCATAAGAGGGCTGTCACCCTCAGGCTTCAGAGCATGGAAGTTCCCATTCCATTGTAGCTGGTCTCTCTTCAGCGGCCATTAATGCTTCGTTTGGGACGATATTTTTACTATTTTTTAAGCTGTTTTTTAGTATGAAAATTAAATTTTTGTACTAGAAAACTGATTTAAGAAGCAGAAAGAAAGCTATCCCAAACATAGCCTAGAACTCCAGGTTTGAGTTGTAAGTTTTTTTGTCTCATATGTTTGAAACTTCATTGATTCTGCATTTTACAAGACTTTCTCTGGCTACATTGAAGTTGCATTAGTGAGACACTGGAAATTATTCAAGTAACTTTTTTGCCTCAATTTTTTTTTTATGAAAAACAAAGTCTTCCCCTACAGTTTCATTCGATTTTCTGCTAAAATACTTTTCATGCGATTTCATGAGCAGCTGAAGCTTCTGCTAAAATACGAAGTGGCTGAAAAGCAGGAATTTGTAATACTGAACCAAAACTGTTAGGTTAAGGCTAACATTTTTTATGATGAGCTTGATGAACAGCTTCACTGGGCAATTAAGAGGAGGAAAGCTTTTGATGGTTGCAGTTAGGAACAATCATGTTTGTCTTCATCCAGGTTTGATCAAAAGTGCTGAGAAATTGAGATTTTTTTTCTTGCTAGTAGAGGGAATTCGAATCCAGTGATAATCTGAATTTTTTTATTCATAAATAACCAAAGCACATGCCAGTTGCTCTTAACAAATTAAATAACTCGAGTACAAAACTTACAAGATCCAAATGAAAGATTTCGATGGGTTTCTTGTTTCCTTTAACGTAAAAGAAATAATAAAACAAAGACTCCAGACCAAAGGAAAGAAAAGCCAAACCTTGGCGTAACAATTCTTCCAGACTGCGAGCGATCAAGTGATGGAGGTTGCGATTTGCGAGATACTGTGAAGTACAAATTGACATCGACCTCTTGAACGTCGAATGCGATTGGAAAGAAGAGGGCTGCGAAGATGAAGGCGGCGATGTCTTGAATGTCAAATTTGAGAGGGAAGAATAGATTTGAGAATTGTGAAAGTGTGCCAGCAGTTGCAAATTACAAACTGATGGAATGGTCAAAGACGTTTGGAATTGATAAAATTAAGGCAAAATGAATTTCTTGGGGGGAAGGGCCATAAAATATCCAAAATACCTCTCTATTATATTATTATTATTTTAAGACCAACCTGATTACCTAATGTCAACTGCTACTTCAATTCATGGACAGTGTGGGACAAAACCTTTTCATAAATCTTTTAATACACAAGCTTTTCCTTTGAAATCCCTGGTAAGGAATGAACTAGAATATATGCGGCGGTAGAGTTGAAAATTTTCGTCTGAGTGTTGTACGAATATCTAGCACAAACAAACAGAAGATAAAAGAACATCGGGATTTTTACGTGGAAAACCCAAAAAAGAGCAAAAACAACGGGGTCATGCCCAGTTGAAAAGTTCCACTAGTGTAGTTTGAGATACAAAAGGCTGATTCATCCAACAAGTTAGGATGATCAGATTACAATGAGTTTCTTTTGTATTGAAATTCAGTTATAAAGTCGAGCAGAGTTCCGGCGTCACTCGGGCGTCCGATGGGATTCTGGCGTCGTTCTGACGACGGGAAGAACTCCGACGGTAATCGAGGAGGAGCTATTCTCTCCTCTCCTTCTCTTCTCTTCTTCTTCTCTTCTTCTTTCTTGGGGGTCCCGTCTTATGATAAATGAGGGGTCTATTTATAGTTTTTTTGGAGTGGCATAGCCCGTAAATAGGTGTGAGATCAAGGGCAAATAGGGAGTGGCCGAATGGACGGCTGATATTGAATCCTTCGATCACGCACCGTTCGTTGGACATTTGAAGGCCTTAGTGATGTCGGAATTTGGCTATATTGGGCTCGTTGGATTCGTCTCGTCGAGCCGTTCGATTTGACTATAATCTCGTTAAAATCGGAGACCGTTTGGTGACTCAAATTGTGGTACGAGCTTTCCAACAGCAATTCGGGCGCTTGATTTGGGCTCTTTTGGGCTTGGATTGAGTTGAATTTGCTGTCGTTGGGTTCGTATTTCCGAGACGCTCAGATTGACTATAAGCTCGCTGAAATCGGAGTTCAGATGCTCCCGGATTTAATTTTTGAAGTTTCCAACTTGATTTTTGCACAGAGATTCGTGCTGATCAAGATAATTTTATGATGATGCATCAACAACAATCTCATGTATTTCGAAAACAAAAATTCGAAAATGAAATAAAAGAATTGAAGTCAAAATTAATTAATTTGGATTTGACAAATTAGGGGCTACATATGGCCTTATTTTATATTTGAAAATTTTAATTGTACATCTCATATAATCAAACAGATATAATTAACAAATATTATCTCAAATTATAAGTATATAACCTAAAATAGGTAAATTGCTCATACTGAGTTCAAGTCAACCAATATGCTAAAAAAAGATTAATCTCATGGGTCAATTTGACCAGATTGGAGAAATTAATGGCAACATTTGGGCTTATTTTATATTATATAAATATTAATGTATATCTCATGTAATTAAAGATATATAATTAGAATTTTTTTTCTTATGATAAGATTTTATTAGGCCTTGTTATATTATTTATGTATTTATCTTTTAATATAACTTATATAATTTTTGACTCTAATCTCATTTACTAATAGGTGTTCAGAGATCAAGTTTATGAGCACAATTTATTATCTAAAGTTGTTTACTTTTGAGCAATAAAAATATTATTAAACTCCTTTATTTAGATTCTCTTGTGAGTAAGATTTGTATATTTCACAGAGGTTTTGTTTGTGATAATTTTTTGACTACTTTCTAAGACTTCGTTTGGGACGGCTTTCTTACTGTTTTCTAAAGCAGCTTTTTAGAACAAAAATTTCTAGTTCAAGAACATTTTGTACTAGAAATCCATTTTAAAAGTAATAAGAAAGCTATCGTAAATGAAGCCTAAATCAACTTTTCAGTATAGAAATTTTTGTACTAAGAATTTCCTTAAAAATAATAAAAAAGTTGTTCCAAATGAAGCCTAAAGACATGATCTATCTAATCACAGACATTATAAAATGCTAGATAATATTTATTTCAAGATACCATATTCTTTTTTTTTCAATATTTTTAAAAACACGATATATTATATTTAAATGCTAAACTCATATATTTGATTAGCTTATTTTTAATTCATGATTTAAAAAAAAAATAAAGACCTTTATTATTATTATGAAGAAAAAATATTAATATTTGAAGATAATTGCATCAAATTTAAAAATTATATGTGAACTTATTTTAAAAAAAAAAATTCATAAAAATTTAGATGAAAAAAAAAAAAATGAAGGCATCCATAATAGTTTTGAAAGCAAAATAAAATTTGAGTACATGACATTTGACTTATGGCTATCTAAAATCACAAAGAAATAAAGTATTAAAAATGCATGATATTATAAGGGATTCTAATGAAGAATACCAAAATTTTCTTTATTCAAATCTTTTTTAATATTATCATGGCAACCTACCTTCCATCCACATCAACCTTCAATGAGGAATAATCTATTAATGTATTTGTGGACTATTCATTAGATCTGTAAATCCTCTCGAACTAGTTTAATCTTTGGTTCAAGTATGGTTCGAGCCAAGATTTGTGGTTTGACCCAAGGTGCAAAGTGGCTGACATGATCTCTACTAACCCCTTCTTTTGCGATGAGCTCGATGTCATCACTTCCGATCCCATCCTTACGAATATCGAACGTCATCCAGAGACTAATCATAATGCGTCACATCAGTACTTCCTCGTTCGGTATCGTTGACATGACGCATTCTAGTTGGTCTCCACAAAACGTTCTGCATCCGATCTCCACACAGAAAAATTAGACATTAATTTTTCCATTAATACGATTGATAGTGTAAGAAATAAGAATGTTCACACCTCTTTTTTTATATCTTTAATTGAGATTTATCTATAAACCTTGCTTAGTCGTTAAAATAACCTCAAAATGATAAGGAAAAAAATTTACTAGGGATAAAGTGATTCCTTATTGGGAATATTTTAGTTCCAAAAGTATTTTACAAATTATTTATTTTTAAAAAATATATAATATGAATATTAGTTCAAAGAGACGCAGTATATTTTGAGGGATAAAAAATCAAAGTCCTAAATATTTATAATTCTATTTTATAGGATAAAACTTTTGAATTCTTTTTAAGAATGACAAGTGGCGGCTAATTAAGGAATAATCATTTTTACCTATTCCTAAAATATTATCAATATCAAAATATTTTAATATAAATATATTATTTTTTCTTGAGCGTTATAATTTATGACATACTCAGTAATACAAGTCGAATAGTTTATTCTACCGCACGTCAGCGTATATGTCATATTTGAGACTCGTTCACAGGAACAATTATTACGTCATCTGACCGGACGTAGAGTTACGTTCGGCCGCCAATAACATGTCGTCACGTGCTCTTGCTTTTTACTGCGCGGCCCGATGTCTTGACCCTGACTGGAACCCGGGAATGCTATGTTCGCGATTTTCTCGGTATTGCTCGGTATTGCTAGGTATTGTTTTGCAAAAATGAGAAATACCGCTCTGTGAAGACCAATACCATGCAATAACCGAGTTGTACCGAGTTTTTCTACAACTTAGTACAACTCGGTAGAACTCGGTATTTGCTCGGTATTGCTAGGGATTTGCTCGGTATTGCTAGAAAAAACTCGGTACAACTCGGTATTTGCTCGGTATTGCTAGGTATTTGCTCGGTATTGGTTATTGCCGAGCAAAATCGACCAATACTGAGCAATCTTGGGTCCGTTCCGGGTTGGGATGTCGGGGCACTCGGTAAATAATGAAAACGCGTGGCGCCATTCTACTGGCAGTCGAACGTAGAGTTGCGTATGTTCACCGGACCAAATAAAAGTTCCGTTCACAGAACATGTCAAAAATAATTATAACGGTCTTTATTTGCAAAAAAAATGAAAAAAAAGGGGTCAAATGACAGATTATTAAAAAATTATTAAAAATAGGATAAATTATAAAAATACCACGTTTTATATGAAAATACTAAAAAAAAACATATTTAATAATTAATTTAAAAAGTAGGGAAAACTGAAATGAGAAATCCGGTTTCTTAAGAAACTAAATTTTCTACTCCGATCTCTCACACTTCTGAATTCCGCTCGTGATATCCTACTCCGATTCCACACCCGTCATAATTCCTACCTCCCAATTTATTTTTTGGAATTATGGAATTATGTTCATTAAAATTTTATTGAATCTATTTTTATCAATTTCTAATTTTTATTATATGTTTATATGATAATTATATATTATTCTTTGATTCTATAATTAATTAAGTGATTAAGTTATTTATATAAATGATGTGAGAATAGAAAATATTAGATCAGATATCTCAAAAAACTTTTATAAAAATGGAAAGATTTGTTAAATCAGTACTAATATAAATTATATTGACATATATATTTTCGGATTATGTAACATATATTATAAAATAAGTCTTTTTTCTTAATGTTTGCAACTAATCCCGCAGAAAGACCTTTTATATCATCTTAACTGACTAATTAGTATGGTAAGTGCATTTAAAATATTTTTTTAGTACTAAAAAAATATTAATTAGGCGATTTATATATAAACTGAAGCTCCATCATGCTTCATATTTAATTTAGTTTTTGTGTATGCATGAGTCATTTGAGGAAATTTTACTCATTCTATTTTTTTTTTTCATTGCTCTTAGTTGACCAAAATTGTATTTATGAATAATTATTATTAAATTTTAATTTGTTTTTATTTGTGTAGTAAGTGAAATTTATCAAAATTCAAATATAATACAATTTTTTGTTAAGATGATCTTGTGGACCTTACAATTTTATAGGCAATCTGAAAGAATAGGCTATTATGATATGCATGACATGTTAATGCATAATGAATGAGACATTATAAGGATCATATGCTCTTAATGAGATTTTTGGACGAAGGAATTCAATATCCACAGCAAGTCCACATTAATTAATTTTTACATAGGAATCTAATTTTCATAGCAAGTACACACTAAAATCATAGTTTAAAATTTTATTTAAAATATAACAAATTATATGCATAATTAGTATAAATTATTCATTAATTAATTTACTATATTTTTATTTTAACTAAATATACAAATATAACTAAATTTGTAACTAATAAACTATCATAATTTTGTCAAAATAAATTATTACTCATATAATGAACTAAAAATAATTATTATTCATTTCAATCTTAATTAAAATATTTTTTTAAGAACTAATTCAATTTTAAAATTGTTAATAAATATAAAAGATAAATATATTTTTTTAAAATAAAAATTATAAATAATGAATTAATTAATCATTAATTTTATTATATTAATAATTAATTATTAATTAATAGTTAAAGTACATTTAAAATATATTTTAAATACAAAAGAAAATTAATTTTTAATCATTAATTATTATTTTTTATATATAAAAAACTATATCTTAAATATAAAAGATAAATTAAATAATATTTTTAATGAATTTTAATTATAATTTAAAAACATTAAATAAAGGTATAAACTTTTATAAAAAATTAAATGATTTAAATTTAAAAAAATAGAAAAAATTAAACCGATTAGTTACTATAGAAACCAGAATTTAATTATCCGATTTCTATGAAACTTGATTAATATTTTCTGGTTATGTTATGTTATTTGGTTCTTCGTAATTGTTACTTGGTTCTCCGTAATTGTTACTTGGTTCTTCGTAATTGTGCCTTTTTAAATTAATTTGATACACAACTCTTCTTGGCCTATTGGTTGAAAGCTTAGGCTTCCAACCAAGAGGTCCAAGGTTCGAGTCCATGTGTATGCGTTGTGTGTGTGAGTTTGCCTTAAATGGCCTAAATGTCCCAAAAAAAAAAAATAATTTGATAATGCCCTTCTACCTCTTAATTTCATATAAAATGTGATCCTTTTTATAATTTGGCCTAAAGAGAACTTGTGAGATTATTTTAAGATGTGAACATTTTTAATTTAAATAGAGTCCTCTAGAGAGGCGGACATAATTTTTTTAGGAGTTCCACGAATTATCTATTTTAAAAATATTTTCAATATTTCTATTCGAGCTTTGGAGTGACATTGACTGTTTAAGAAAATTAGTGTTTTTAACATAAAAATATTAATTATTTAAAAAAAAAATTAAACAAGAGTGTCTGATATATATATATATATATATATATATATATATATATATATATATATATAATTAAATAAAAATAAATAGATTTTAATAATACAGTAATATATTTTAAAAAACAAATAATAATTCTAATATGAAAGTTTTAAATTATTCGATTAATTTTTAAGTTTTACCAACAAAAAAAAAAAAAAAAAAAGATAAGGGAATGGGAGCAACAAATCTCCATCTCCGCTGTGCGTTGCTGCTCTCCTTCGCTTCCTTCGCATACACGTAGAGGTTTGAACGAGTAGCCAAGTAACTTCTTCGCCTCCTTCGAGGAAGTTTCTTCCTGCTGGACCCGAAATCCCACATCGTCGCCGTTCGTCTGTTTGATCGGAATTAACGACCATGATGAGAGCTTGCTCATTGCAAAGGTAGCCATCTTTCTTCCATTCGCGCACTTCTTCGGCCAAATCCTGTATCCAAAAGGCTCGAAAGATATTGTAATTTTCGAAAGGGGCCACGTGCCATCACCGTTGTTTTTCCCAAAAATAAAAAATAAATAAAATAAGGGAATGGGAGCCGCATATCCCACTCAACTAAGCGAATTATTACGACAATAATCTAGACGCGCCATATCACACGGATACATTGGGCCCCGAACGTATCTGGGTGACATGGCGCGTCTGAATTGATGTCTGGACGAATCCGTACATTAATAATTTTCCTCTCCACTGTGGGTTGCTCTTCTGCTTGACCTCCTTCGCATTTGTTAGAGATTTGAACGAGGTGCTAAATAACTTCTTCACCTCATTCAATGACCTTCCTTCTTGTTGGCATGGACCTGAAATCTCACCCACCTCCTCGCCATTTGTCTGTTTGATCGGAAGTAACGAAGATGATGAGAGCTTGGCCGTTGCAAAAGTATCCATCTTTCTTCCGTTCGGCCAAATCCTGTATCCAAACAACCCTAAAGAATCCGTTCGAGCATTTTTTTTTAATATTTAGATAAATTCACACCCATATTATATTATAATTGTAAAACTCAAAATTAAAATTTTTTAGTTAATAGTCAAATCTCTTAACCAACAAATGAGATGCATTTTCTGATGAGCTATAGCAGGAAAAATAAATCTGGAGCAAGAACAGCAGTAACTCTCCCTGTTCTACCATTCAGTTAGTAATTTTGAAGGAAATATCTCTAATCTCTATCACTACAGCACATCATATGAAAGGTGGCTAACTAACTTTCTTTGACAGAATAATTATTCAAAAAATAATAATCTTTATGTATTCAATTCCACTTAATTAAACGTTCATAAAATTACCCACATGATGAATCCGGCATCTCCAGCGTCGTCTCCGGCGACCTTTCACAGCCCCCTGGCAACAAGTACCTAAACCTCTCCGCATTCTCAATCAAATACGGCGGCAGATTGATCGCCGACTGCGATTTAGGTATCGGCCCAATCTTACTTAAAAGCTCCTTGAAATTATACTCCTCCGGCAACATATCAAACAAGTCCCCACCTTCACAAATGATCCTCTGTATCCTCCCTTCATCCAAAAAGCTCGTCTTCCTCACTCTGTCCGCATGACTGTAGGCTTTCATCTTAAAAACAAAATCTTTAATCCTCCTGAAGCAAAAACTGCAATGCCATCCCGCGTCCGCTAGAATAAAATTACTTCGCCTCGAGTGCCGGTAAAAGGTCTCACCTTTCCGATAAATATTTGCCGTCGCTCGCCAGCTGCTGAAATCGACCAGGAACTCGAAAGAGTACATGTAATGGCGGAGCTCTAAGTGGAGAATGGAGGGGAAGCCATCGCACCATCGGAGAAGTTCGATGGTTTCAGGGCTGGGGATTTCGTCGGCGTCGGACATGATGAGAAGATCGTCATCTGTGATGCCGGAGAGAGAGATGAGGGAATTCATGGCTGAGCGTTGATTGGATTCAAAGTCGAAGGGGGGGAGGGGAGGATTGGAGGAAGGAGGGGTGAAGGAACGGTAGATGATTTTGTGGGAGGCGAAGGAGAAGAGGGAGCAGTTTTTATTGAAAAGAAGGGGTTTGGGGATGCCGGTGAAGGTGGAGTTGGATTCGAGGAGGAGGAAGCGGTGGATGAGGGGGAGGAGAGTGCGGTAGCGGAGGTGGAGGATGTCTAGTTCATTGCTGAAGATGACTGCATCAAAAACGCGGCGAGGGGAGGAGCGAGGGGAGAAGCCGTGGAGGCGACAGAGGAAGGGGAGCGAGGCGTTGGGGGAGTGGAAGTGAGGGAGGCGGATGAAGGGACGGGGAGGGGTGTCCCAAAGGGGGCGGAGGAGGGAGGGGATGAGGTGCATGTAAAAGAAGAGAAGGGCGGCGCCGGCGGCGGAGAGGAGAAGGAGGAGGAGGAGCAGAAGGTGGAGTTTTCGCGGCATGGATTTAGCTTCGGGGTGGAAGTGGTCAGGGTGCTACTGTTCGATTGATCAGTCAAAAACTATGAGGATGTTCAATGAACAAGAAGATAAATATTTAAAATGAAGTATTTGCATTTAACGACCTCACAATACTTTTATTTGCAGAACCTTATGTTTTTATTTTTTTTATTTTGCTTTTTTTGCATGCCCATGGAAGTCAACGTTGTTAAGGTCCTCGTGGGTTAATTTTTGCTTTTAAAAAATTTCCTATGACCAAATCAAATAGATTATTTTCATAGAAAGCAAACACACAAAAATTGAATTAATTAAGTAATAATAATGCATGACTTGGTATTTTTTAATTGTTATGAATGATTCTTGCAAATAAATGTGCTAATTATCATATTTTGAGCAAATATTAGAAAAATATTTCCATCATAATATACAAAAATAGTATCTCAAACTATTCAAATAATCCTAACTAGCTAGTCATACAATATTGTAAAATATGTAACAAAAGAATTATATATCAAAATGACATAGCAAAATCTTACACTAGGCTAATTGGCTAAGCGATTATGCCTTATCACAGCACCTAAGTTTGTGAAATAGTATGATTTTAATCTGACTGTGACGAGCTATCTAGCTAGTTATCTCGCCTTAATGGATTCAAAGAAGCTAATTCTTGACACCTTAATATTTTTGAACTTTCGATGCTAAATTTGAAAGTATATTTAATTGTGTTGAAAGAATATGAAAATAGATATGTATGTATCTATAATTTTTAAAATATAAATTAAAAGGTTTTGAAAAGAGTTGGCCTTATGAAATGCCTAAAGTAAGCAAATCAATTTTTTTTAAAAAAAATTATTTAAAATGGCATGCCCTAGATTTTTTATATGTCTAAGCCCTTCATATGAGGTACAATCATTATACGATGGTCTTATTAATGTGTGAAGAAGTATTGGATAATGATAGTCTGATAGTCAGTCCATCATAATCACATGATAGTCGTCAAATTAATGGCATATATATATATATATATATATATATATATATATATATATATATATATATATATATATATATATATATATATATATATATATATATATATATATATATATATATATATATATATATATATAGCCAATCAATGTTGATTCAACTTAATTAATCATATGCAAATGTAATAACATGATAGAAATAAAATTATGATCATTAACTATCAAGCTCAAAAGATTTAAGTATTTAAAATGAGTACAAACACCTGAAAGATAAAAGCTTTTTGGATATTCAGAAAGAGCTCTAAGTGTCAACAGTGTAAAGATTAATCTGAAAAGAGAAAATCTACTAAGAAGAGAAAAATGATTTGGGTATATATCTAAACTCAAAACCAAAAGAAATTAGTCGTCATATATGGCTCAATATAGGAAAATTTGCTATTACCGTCATACTTTCTGGCGGCAGCACATACGCCGGAAAAAGTGGCGGCCTAACAAGCGGAAAATACTCCGGTAACTTTACGGTGGTAGTTTCGAAAAAGTTTCACCGGTTTATATTTTTCGATGCGCGAATTACCATCGGATGAGTTTTCGTTGGAAATTCGCCGGAAAATGGAAGAGCATGATTAAGTCTAGGACATGGTATTTTCCTGTTGATTTTCTGGCTGATTTCTATTGATACTCACGAATTTGGTCCGCCTATAACAGGGCATTTTCCTGTAGTGGCTAAACAATATGATGACTTAGCTAAAAGTGCGTGACGAAATTACGGAAAGTCTCAATGAAAGAGCATGTTTAAGTCTAGAAGAAACTTGGTAAACAAATAGTGCTAGGTTAAGAATAATATTATCAAATGAGTGCATACACACTATAGAATTACTTAATTGAATGGGTAGAACTAAGCCAATGGTAAGCTAACCTTAAGGGCGTGATCAAGCTATGTGATGATTTGATTAAGGAAGCATGACTAATTGAAGGAGACTTCTAATTAAAAGAGCACGACTATTGATTAGTTGATGAATAATATAACAAAAATAGCTAGACTACATTAAGAGTATATTTTGTCAAATGAGTATGCCCAAAACTAAGATATTTCCTAGTTAAATGAGCATGATTAAGATGATACAGAGTATAGTGAAAAGAACAAGTTTATACCTCAGAAAGGCTCAATTATAATAGAAATTATTATGTGCGGACACCAGACCGTCAGGAGGCTAATCGAACGAGCCGCGTCACCAGGTACACAGCCATGGTACATAACAAACGGGTAATGTGGCTTATTCTGCTTCGCCTCGGGACGACGTCTTTATCTGCACAGATTAATTTAACCAATTATAAAGGCATGACTAGTGAGAATACATGTCAATCAAAAAGAGCATGACTAGACTATCAAATATGAATCTAGTCAAGATATAGATTAAGTTTTCAATACATAAAAGCAATAATATAATAGAATAGATCAGAGCGATCTATGAAAATATCTCGAAGGTTTGATTTCTAATTTTCAATTAATTTTAATATAGTTGATATGTGTTGTGAGCTATTTTTTCAAAATTTAAAATTCATTGATTCTATAATTAAATTCAATCTATAATTAAATTTGTATATTTTAACATTCCATTTATTAAAAATTATATAAAAAAATGATATTTGTACGGCAAATACATCACTATGGCAGAAAGTCCAGGTCTTAAATAATAAAAAACAAGTTGTTCCAGCCTTCTGAGGCCATGAATATTTTTAATGGAAAACTGACCTAGCGATCATCGTTGGAAAAATTATTAGGTGCGGAGTATACATCGTTCGCATAAATATGAGTATCTAGCGGTACCCTGTGGTATCGAGTGCCGGTACCTAGTACAGAATAAGGCTTGTACGGACGTTTCTCCCCGTCCGCACTCCGCACCTAATAATCTCTCTCATCGTTGGCTTTCTTTTAGCGCATAATCCTTCAATAAATAATAAAAATATTTAAAAGAAATTTGGATGAAATTTTTAGATCTATTTTAAAATGAATGTGATTCTAAATTATTTATGCAAGAATTTAATCATTATAACTCACTCGTCTTAATATAAATTTAAGTTTTCATGTTAAATTTATTTTATTAATCGATTAATTTTTATCTTATATTTATTTTAAGTTAAATTGAATTAATTAAATATTTCTATTATTAAATTTAAGTTATAATGTTTTAGTGTAAATTTTTAAATGATGATAAAATTTGCCTAAATATGGGCTTAAATTATAAATTTTTTTAAACAAATTATGATGTGTTCTTGCTTCCAAGATTGAGCTCTCCTCAAGGCCATGAATAAAATAAAATACGATTAATTATAGTTTTAGCTATTCAAGAAGTTCGCACATTGATTGGAGTAAAAATTATTGAAAATTTTGCTCTAAAAATTTTTAATTTATTTGAAACTAATTTCAAATGCTTCATTGGGCTTTAAAAGTACTGAAATTTAGTCCACAACAATAACAATAATAATAACATCAGATAAACTTTTTTGTCATATCATGAGTTAAATTCTCATTTAAATCTAATAAAAAAAGACATTTCTTATACTTTCTAACCAAATCTTTTTTAGCCCTACCTCTACATTTCTTAATGATGGCCAGGTCTAATATATTTAGTCTTCTAATCAAGTTATCGGAAGACTGATATTTTATAAGACCAAATCATGTAAGGCAACTCTCTTTAATATTATGTGGCCTGATCTCTAAATGTTGGCCCATAGTACTATATATATATATATACATTGTGGAACCAAACATATTGAAATAGGCTTATTCGAGCGCAAAATTGGGCTTGAAATATGTTAAGTTTCTTGCACCAATGGAGGGGCCAACCATCTCAGGCACATGTTGATGATTATCTGCACTAAGGGTGTCAATTTCTAGTTATGGGTCGGGTTCATGTCGAATCCGAAACTGACCCGGCACTATTCGGGTTCTGGTCGACCCAACCCGGTTTTGCAAAAGGGTCGATTTTTTGGACCCGAACCCGACCCGCTTACGGTTCTAGTCAACCCGACCTGACCCACGGATGCGACATGGCCTCTGGACGCTGGCGACGGGGAACTGGCGCCGGACGCGGCGCAGAACTGGCCTGGCCTGGCCGCCTCGGAATGCAATGTGGAACTGGCCTAGCCTCGGGACGACGCGGAACTGGTTTTTTCACAAAGTGCTTATTGCCTGTCCTACTGTTACACTTTTTATTTGTATCTTTCGTGGTATTCATTAATACGACTATTTGGGCCTCATAAACCTTACTTTAGCTTGGATTTAGTTTTGGACCGTTAAACAATTTGTCTAGGTTCGTGAGCTTCATAGACGTTCTTGGGCCCAACAGCCCAACAGTAGCCACATTTTCTGAACAACCGCCTCAAATATTATTACATTTGAATAGATCAGAATAAGTACAAAGCTGCGAAGTGACGTGACTTTATGTACGCCTCACGGGCTGGTGTACGGTAGGGCACGGGCCCGCACCTCCATTTGGCCCGACTTAAAACAGGCATATAAAAAAATAATTTATTTTATATGAACCCCTAAGTTTATCAATTATATGAGTAACAATAATAATAATAATGTAAGAAGACAGAGAGAGAGAGTAGGGGGTAATATTATATGTAGCTTTTCATTAAAAAAGTTTAATTGATCTTATTTTAACTTTGACTTTTTATTTATTATTATAATAATAATTAATAATAAAGCAACTATCAATATCATATTAATTAATTATAAAAAACAAAATGATTTCTTATTAACTTTCCTGGTTAGTTAAAATAAGATAATGATTTTCTAATAAAATAATAAAAAATATTCATTCATTTTTTAATAAGAATTAATATTGCTAACCGTTTAATAAAAATGACTATTCCTTGTGTTTTAAAAATAAGATTATCAATATTAACAATGCCATTATTATTAAAAATAATATTAATAATTAGAATATTTTAAAAAATTATTGTTATTTTTATCATTTGAAATATTAATAAAAAAAATACTATTCCTAACAGTGTTGAATCCAACTTGCTGCGGAGAGGAAGATCACTTCCTCTTCTTGAGGCTGAGAGAGGAGGAGGGAGAGAAGAGAAGGGAAGAGGGAGGCAACCAAACAGAAATCTTAAATTTCTAAATCATATCAATTACAACTCATAAAGCCTATATTTATAGGCACCTAATGCTATACACAAGCATCACACAAGGCTATACAAACCTAAAAAACTTAAATCTAGGAACAAAAGCCTACAAATCTCCACCTTGGTCCTAGATTTACATAACAAAGCAATCAAATGTTCATAAAGAACAACCAAGAACGATAAGTCGGGTAAATCAGGGGACGTAACCCCAAAAAACCCAAGAGCACAGCAGGTATTAACTCACCTGCACTTCAACGTTCAGCTAAGGATCAAGATCTTACGACACAAGCAGCTTCCAACCGGCAATCAATCCTATTGCCTTTCAGAGACGAAGACCAAACCAGAGGAGAACAAGAAGGGTACACCTTCTTCACACAGAAATCCCAAGATTTCACTCCTCAAATCTTCTTTCTTCCACAAGAAGCTCAAGAACCAGCCGTTAACAAAGATCTTACCCTTTCTCCCTCTCACACCTGAACAAATTTTCTTCGGTCGTCACAAACCCACGCCCTGCACTACCGCGTCCGGCCAGCACCCTGCGTGTCTTTCGCCAGTGCCATGCCCACCTCCAGGTGCTCCGCACTCTTGACACAGCTCAAGAACAAGTCGACTACAACATGAATGTCTTCCGGACTCCACCTAAAGTCCAACACTCCACCTCAAAGATCCAAACCGATCTTTTGCCTCTCGTGACTCCAGCACGATCACAAGCTCTGGCTAGCTTGCTCAGCTTGTGCAATGAGCTCCCGTCAGGCTCTCTCGCCTACGGCTGCACTCCACTTGAAGTAGAAAACTCCACCTCAAAACACATCCTCTGTGTCGCTTGAACAAAATACCAATCCAAGCACTTCACGCCTCCTCTGTCCGTGCTTCTTCTCGTTCAGCCCCGAGCAAGCATCAAGCCAGCTCCGTCTCTACCTGCAAGCTTGATGCCTGCATCCACCTGCTGCCATGACGTCCTCACTTGGCTACCACGATCATGCCACAGTAGCATTCTCTCGCGCGAACTCCTGTGCGCGTTTGCTTCCAAACGGTCCGACACTAACCAGGGACCCTTCATCGCCGGCCGACACTAGCCAACCCGCCTGAAGCCTCGACCAAGACCCGCCGACCTGCTTCACTCGCCTCTGGTAACCCCGTCGAACCAGATCAGGTGCCACTGCCTGCTCCAGCCTGCAGTCTTGTACAATTGCTCAACCAACGACCCAATCTTGATTTTGCCTCTCTTCACGGTAAACGGATCTCGTGTTAGTCCCAACTACCGTGCTAGCTCTGCCTGTCCGAACGATCTTCAAATCACGGCATCAAGCCGCAGCCGAAGCCACATCCGGCTTCTCTCCGGCGATCAAGAACCAGCCGCAAGCCTTCTGTATAAAATGGCTAAAGTCGCCGAACCGAGAAGGTCCTCCTCTTCACGCACGCTCGACTACCGGCGTGCCGTGCTTTCTCCGGCCGACAGCACCCACCGGTGCTGCGTGATGATCCCGCGATCGAACTCCACACGGTCTACCCACGAGTCCAGCGAAGCTTCAGGAATCCGTCTACTGTTCTTGCACGCGATCGTCTCCTGAACCCCTCTACTACATACTCTGCTCGAACGCCATCTTCACGTGAGATCCCTTCACACCCGTGCAAAACAATCGACTACCACGTCAAGAAGCCACGACCGAAGCCAATCACATCCGGTGACCCTTCTGCGACACCTTAGCTCACGTTCACACTTGCCGCGGCTCAACCGCCTTCGGCTTCTCCTTCCTCCGGTAACCCCGCCGAACCATGTCCGGCGTCCAAAACCACGCACTATTCTCTGCTCTGTACGCCGACGGCATCGGTAACAAAAGTTGCCACCGCCGAATCTGGCAAACCCAGCCAAGATTGCGTGCTGCTTTGGCCGATCACCTCCTCAGCCGGCTAGCACCTTCAAATCTTGGCACCCGGCCACCGTCGAAGCTGCCTCCGTCTTGAAACTTCAACAAGCACGCAAGATTCTACAAAAGAAACCACAATCTTGCTTCTTGAAAGCCATATCAATCCTTCTCACTGGACTTGTCTTCTGGCATCTCAGACCACGACATCCGGCCCTCTACCCGAGCCCGATCTTCGAAACTGACGACGTCGTGCCCTACCGCACAAGGCAGCTCTGTTCAACTCCACTCTCACGTGAGCACCAAGCTCCCACATCTCCCGCGGATCATCCGCCTCCGCTGATCAAGAAGCCAACGCGACCAACCACTTCAGGCGAGGGTCTGATTCTTGCGATCAAGAATAAACTCTACTTCTGCTCGAACACCACGAACGAACAACCTACCGCCGGCAAGCCAAGGCCGACGGCAAGAAATGCGAGCCGCAACCCCACTCTCCTGCGTAATTCCAGCGACTGATCTTGAGTTGGGGCTGCACTTCCGCGCATAGATCCGACGACAACGTCCGCACCAGATCCTTCTCCGAGTCCAGCGACCGATCTCGACTCCACCTTACATGAGGAACCAAGACATCTCCGGCTTCTCTACCCTCGTCTGCAGCCCGACAAACAAACGCCGCCCAGTTCGCCGCCTGTACTCGTCGGACCTTAGGGAACCGAACAAATCTTGCAGAGCTCCATCACGCGAGCAAAACCGGCACCGCCCTCTTATGATCTGAATCAGTTTCTTTAGAAAAGAAACCTCCTCTCGTCCACCTCCAGATCGCCTCAACGAGGCTCTGATACCAAATTGTTGAATCCAACTTGCTGCAGAGAGGAAGATCACTTCCTCTTCTTGAAGTTGAGAGAGGAGGAGGAGGGAGAGAAGAGAAGGGAAGAGGGAGGCAGCCAAACAGAAATCTTAAATTTCTAAACCATATCAATTACAACTCATTAAGCCTATATTTATAGGCACCTAATGCTATACACAAGCATCACACAAGGCTATACAAGCCTAAAAAACCTAAATCTAGGAACAAAAGCCTACAAATAGATTTTGAAAAAAAAAATTCTTTCTTATTTTTTAAAAAGTATTAATAAAAAAATGAAGAAGAAGAAAATGAAATTATAGGTGACATAAACGAGAGAAAAATAATTTCAATGTATTAAAAAATAAATTTAACTCTTAAGAATTTGAAAAATCACATGCTTTCAATTATGAAATTTATTATGTAATATTTTATCTTTTTTCACTAAAAAAATCTAGCAAAAATTAAGTTTAAAACCATTAGTATCCTGTATCTCCAGTCTTAAGTTCAAATAAAAATAGATGAGAACCCCACCGGGCTTAGTTGGGTCGGTGAGCGAATATAATTTGGAACCTGTCTAGCCCATGTTCGAATCCCCTCTCATGTGGCGCGATCACTTACGTGGTCAAAAAATAACTGTGGGTCATGCACCTGTGGGACTGGTTGCATAGGCTCGCCGAGGGATTAGTATGAGAATATTTTTAAAGGTGTTTTTTTTTCTTTATTTTATTTTTTTTCTTTTATTTTTATTTTTTTTTATTATTTTTAAAGGTGTCACTACCAAAAAATATGCCTATCACAGCACAATTTTTGGCATATCCTGGCGATTATAACCACCACAAATTTCTTTGCAGCGGTTTTAAAACCGCTACACCCCCGCCTGTAATTGCAATGCGCTGCAACGACATTCCACCGCGGTTTAAGGATCGGCGGGGTAGATCTGATGAAGTGCTAAATTTAGCAGCAGTTATAACCGCCATAAATATCCAGTTTAGCAGCAGAATTTTATCAACACGTGTTAGATATAATTTTTAGGAAAAAATTATGAGTCTACCTCTACATGAATGTATTCTTTCACAAAACGGAATAATTAATTCCTCAAATTAAGGCTTTATTTGGGATATCTTTTTATCACTGTTTTTTTAATGATTTTAAAAAAATTATACTAAAAAATTGTTTTAAAAATAACAAGAAAATTGTCCCAAATAAAGCCTAAGCCCTTCCTAGCATGCTTGCCTCTTCTCCCGAATTATGAGGTGACTTCTCAAGCCATGTTGATTTCAAGAATTTATTTTGATTGAATTTTTTACTAAGATGGATCTCAATAAAAATTATCTATATATTACTCTTATTTTATAGTTGATACGACGTCACAAATTTATCTTGATCGGCCACGAATCTCGAGGCAAAAAACTAATTGGAAACTTCAAAGATTAAATTCATGAGCATCTGAACTCCGATTTCAGCAAGCTTACAGTCAAACTGAGCGTCTCGGAAATACGAAGCCAACGACACCAAATTCGACCCAATCCAAGCCCAAATAGGTCCAAATCAAGGATCCGAAGCACTGTTGGAAGGTTCAAACCGCAATTTGAGTTATCAAACGGTCTCCGATTTTAACGAGCTTATACTTGAATCGAACGGCTCGACTAGAAAAATCCAACGAGCTCAAGATCGACGAATTCTAACATCATTAAGGCCTCCAAATGTCCAACGAACGGTGCACGATCGAAGGGTTCAATATCGGTCGTCCATTCAAACCACTCCCTATTCGCCCATGATCTCACACCTATTTACAAGCCACGCCACTACAGAAAAACTATAAATAGAGCCCTCATGCTTCACAAAAGGGACCAAGTGAAGAGAGAGAAGAAGAAGAGAAGGAGGAGAAGGAAGAAGCTCCTCCTCGACCACCGCCGGAGCTCTTCCTGCTGCCTGAAGACGCCGGAACTCTGCTGAATTTTCGGGAAACGCCAGGAATTTGCAGAACTTTATAACTTTGTGAGAAGTTGATTGTAAACTGATCGTCTTGATTTGTAAGACGAATCAACCTTTGTACTTCATACAAACACTAGTGGAACTTTACAACTGGGCGAGACCTCGTGGTTTTTTTCCTTTTTGGGTTTTCCACGTAAAAACTTTGGTGTTCATTCTTTTTCCGATTTGTGTGCTGAATACTCGTGCAACGCTAAGACGAATATTTTCTAACTCTACTGTCGCGTATATTCTAGCACGCAACAATAGTAAATCAAAATTTTGAAGATCCATCTTAGTTAGTTTCACTATAAAATATATAAGAGTAATATATAGATAATTTATAGAAAATTTAAAATTTTGAATGTATGATTTAATGATTAAAAAAAAAAACAGATGAATTGCAACAGCTTAATGTATTCCACTCATTTTGATTTGTTGGTTGGGAGCTTTGGCTACTAAATAAGAACTATTGGATTCGAATCATACGTATGTGATGTGGTTCAGCCTTTAATCTGACTTGATTTCAAAACCCATACTATTATTGTCACTACTGACCTGAAGTTTGTCTCTACAAACTCCTTCCAGACTACAAAGAATACATTACAACCTATTACTTCTCTAGTTTTGACAACAAACTAAGCCTTTCTAAGGGTTCAATCAAAGTAAAACTAAATGTAAAATTTTCAGTTTTATAAATGTTACATCCTGGAATATTTATGATGGCAGACAAATATAAAGTTTATGTCTTAGCTTTGTACGATGATTTAACACACAATTAGATAAGAGAGAGGATGCATCATTTATAAGAAACACTAGCAATTTTTATGTGGAAAACCCTAAAAATGAGAAAAATCATAGGGCTTGACCCAATTTGAATGAATCCACTAGTATTTGCAGTTGATTACAAATGAGGCCATTCCTTTGGGGGAGAGCCTTGGCTTGATGTAAAAAAAATATACATTATATAGAGTGCATTATATGGTGGAAATTGGAAGAATCATAATTGATATATTCGTTTGGTCGGCATGACCATAATCAGCTAAAGATGGAGGTTAGAAAGACAATATTCAATTGATGGTGGTCGGAAGGACCATAGTCGACTGACGGCGGAGGTCGAAAGGATCATAGTCGGTGGGTGACGGAGGTCGAAAGGACCATAATCAGAGGGAAATAGAGGTTGGAGGGACCATAGTCAGTTGGTGATGTAGGTCATAAAGACTATTATCTGGCAACGGAGGTTGGAAGGATCATAGTCGGCTGGCGAAGAAGGTAGGAAAAACCATAGTCGAGTGAGGGTGGTCGGAAGGAGCATAGTCGCCTAACGATAGTGGTTGGAAAGACCATTCTCAGGCAACGATGGTCTGAAAGACCATGGTCGGTGGGCAATGAAGGTCGGAAAGTTTGTAGTCAATTGAGGGTTATTAGAAGGACCATAATCGGTGGGCGACTGAGGTCGGAAAGACTGTTGCTGGTCGAGGGTGGTCGGAAGGATGATAATCAGTGAGCGACAGAGGTCAAAAAGATCATAGTCGGGTGAGGGTGGTCGGAAGGACCATAGTTGGTAGGCGATGGAGGTCGAAAAGATCATTGTCAGGCGACGAAGGTCAGAAAGACCAAAGTCAATGGGTGACGATGGTCGGAATGATCGTAGTCGAATGAGGGTGGTCGGAAGGATCATAGTCGATGGGTGACGGAGGTCTAAAAGATCGTTATCAGGTAACAGAGGTCAGAAGGACTGTAGTCAGCAGCCCACGGAGGTTGGAAGGATCATAGTCGACTGGCAATAGAGGTTGTAAAGACTATTATCTTCTAATGGAGGTCGGAAGGACCATATTCAGCAGGTGATGAAGGTCGGAAAGATCATAGTCAGGTGAGGGTGATAAGAAGGACCCTAGTCAGTGGGAAATGGAGGTCGAAAAGACCATTGTCTTGTGGAAGTACATCAATAATTGGAACCCAAGTGAAAGTTTTTTTGTTATATGTTCGTCCAGTGTAATTCCGACGAAAGTTGGTGGTCTAACAGAACTTTGACGTTAGATGATGGTCTGGTCGAAGTCCGGACATCATTTGGTGGTTTGACAAAAATCCTGTATCAGTCGGTGCTTTGGCAGAAATCTGGCATTTGTTAGTGGTTTGACGGAAGTCCGGACTTCCGTTGGTGGTATGGCAGAAATATGGCGTTAGTTGGTGGTCCGATAAAAATCCAGTGTCAGTTGGTGGCTTAACAAAATTCTGGATGTCAGTTGGTAGTCTAATGGAAATTTGTCGCCAGTCGCTGGCCAGGAAGAAATTCGACGTTAGTTGGTGGCCCGGCGGAAGTCCATGCAGTGGTTGAGGAGGATCTTGGTGGTAAGAGAGAATCTCAGATTCCTTATCTTCCTTCTCTTCCATGGGCCCCCTTTCATGAGAAGTGAGGGGTTTATTTAAAGATTTTGGAGAGTGATATGACCAGTAAATAAGATGAAGATCAATGATAAATTGAGAGTGGTTTGAATGGACGGCTGACGTTGATTCTCTTAATCATGGATCGTTTACTAGACATTTGAATGTCTTAATGATACCAGAATTTAGCGATCTTAGTCTTGTTGGATTCGTCTCACCGTGCCGCTCGATTCGAATATAAGAATGTCATGTTGGAAAACCGTTTTGTTATCCAAATTATTGTTTGAACCTTCCAAATATGCTTTAGGTCTTTAATTTTGGACTCATTTGGTTTTAATTCAGTTGAATTTTGTGTTGTTGGGTTCATATTTTCGAGACGTTTAGTTCGACTGTAAGTTTGCTCAAATCGTAGTTGAGATGGTCCCGAATTTAATTTTTAAATGTTTCCAACTTGATTTTGCCTTGAGATTCATGCCCGATCAAGATAATATTTTGATGATATATCAGTTGCCCCCTATTTTCGAACGTTGGTGCCCTAGAAGTCTGAAAATAAGTACTATAGTTCCTTGGAAATTTTTTATGCTTAGTATAAAATTTTTTATGCTAAATTTTACACTTTTGACCTCATTTTTGTATGAGGTCACTAAGGCCCTTTCAAACTCCAGATTAATTCTAGATCCTATGATCTATTCTAGACCTTAGGAACCTTCCAGACCCCAGACCCTAGGATCTACTCTAGAGCTTAGGATTCCTCCGTACTCTAGATTCTAAATCCTAGAACCATTCTAGATTCCAAATCCTAGAACCCTTCTAGATCCTAGATCTTAGAATCTCTCTAGATTCTAGGACCAATCCAGACTCAAATCAATCCCTACCCTTGATCAATTCAAACCTCAAATCAATCTTAAACTTCATTCAATTCAAATCCAAATTAATTCAAACTTTGACTCAATCCACTTGAGAATCCAAGTTTCAACCTAGACTTTGATCCTACCTTTGATCTAAGCTTTGATCCCATCCAATCACTAATAATCACCACATGATTGTAAATGATTTGGATATTTCAATATTAATCATTCAAACTTAAAATCCATTCCAAATCCAGAAGTCTAGACTCAAATCCTAAGTCTTAAGGCCCTGTCCTAAAGACCCTTATCAAAGAATTTTCAAACATTTCAAAACCCAGCCAAATGGTCTTTGATTCAGGGTCTATCACTTGCAAAGTGATAAGACATGTCTCTAGAGGTTACCCTCCAACTTTGAGCTCATTCTGAGGTCTCTAACCCCAGAATCTAAATCCAAATCCAAAGGCTGTAAAAGCTTCAGATATTTACAACCTATGCCACTGGACCTTTGGCCTTGAAGATTCTGACCCTAGAACCTTCACCAAAGCCTATAATCAATTCCAGACCATTAATCTTGACATGTTGATTAATAAACTGAAACTTTCTGGACTCATTTCAGCCCCTAGTGGTCATGAGCCCAAAATGACCAAAATACCCCTATGGGGCTCAAATAGGGATTTCAAACCAAATGAGCTCCAAATTGAATGCAATCACTTGTAGCAAGTTTCAAATATCATTTCAAACCTGTTGAACCCATTCCCAGCTCCTAGGTCAATCTGGTTGACCTAGTCAATAGGGTTGACCCAAGAAGGCCTTTAAGGGTTCAAATAGGGATTTTGACTAAATTGACCCCCCCATACTTGGGGACCTCCTCTAATGATTTTCAAATATCATTTCAAATTTATCCAGCCATGACTCATCCCTTGGGTCAACCTGGTTGACCCAGTCAACATGGTTTGACCTAGTGAACCCTTAAAAGCTCAAATGAATCATTTCGACCCATTTAACTATATCAATATCTTCAAACCCTTGGAGTCATTCCATTTAATACCTTGAATATTTCTAAACCTATTTTGAGTCCAACCTAACTTGAGTTGACCAAGTCAACCCTCAACCCTTGGTCAAATTTTGATGGCATTTGCTCATATTTCTTCTAGCCTTGACTTTGGGCTTTTGATCCTTGATTAAACCATTCCAAATGATCTCTCACCTCTCCAAATGCCACATCACCAGCTTTGACTTTGTTGGCTAGTCAAACCAAGTCAACAAAGCCTTAAATCCCTCTTTAAAATGGTCAAGCTCTCCCCCTTGATTTCAAACCCATTCCTTTTAGGCTTGGGAGCTCTCCCATTGACTGCTCCTACTCCCCCATGCCACCTCAGCCTCCTTTGACCCGTTGACTGGTCAAAACAAGTCAAACTCAAGCCTAAGCCTTTTCTAGAAAGCATTATCACATGCTAAGCCCCTTTTCCTCCATTAGGGCTGCCTTAGGCCGACTCATTTATAGTCTAAAGCTCACTTGGAGCTCTCCTAACCAGGCTCAGGGCCTGGTTTAGCCTTAAACGGCAGTGGTCCCCCCCACTTGTCCCAAGTCCACCCAATGGAAACAAGACTTGTCCAGCCTTTGAGGCAGCCTTCTAGCTGTTCCAGAGACATGTGGCACCATCTGGAGAGCTCATGAATCGATCCCAGCCATCCAATTCAGCCCAGGCCATTTGAATAGAGGAAAAGGTGACTTTTGAGGGCATTCGATCAAGGCACTCTCTCTCACTTACCCTAGCTTCCCAGAGCGAGTTCTTCGTTCGTTTGAGATCCCCAGGGCTTCCTCTACATCCCTACTACAAAATCCAAGTGGTTGCACGTCACCGACGGCGAGTTCTCTGGCGAGCCCACCACCTAGTCCGTCCCAAGCTCGTAGCATTCGATCCAGGCGTGTTCGAGCTCGTTTTCGTGCTAGGGATCTTCACTTGGACAGTCTACAAGCTCATCAATCCAGAAATTTCGAAGATCTAACGGTATAATCTCTTAAAACCTTAGATCTAGTTCACTTTAGATGGATTTAATTAGCTTTATGTATAGAGCATCTTAGAAAGAACAAGTCTCTCCCCATTATTTTTGCTCATGTTTTCTTCTTAAGTTTAAAATTTCAAGTGATTTGGCCTACCCGATCGAACGAACGAGCCAAAAAGGTCTTATTTAGGGCGTTTTCGCTGCTTAGCCCAGGTGTACGCTTTCTGGACCGTCGATTGCTCGATCGACGGTCCAGATCGGGACGTTCCGCGCGTTGATCCGACCGTGTATTCTGGTCAGCGCCCGGTCCGTTCATCCAGCTACATCTGAGCCGTCCGTTCGAACCCGCGGAACCGAGGCCAGCCGTCCGATCTCCCTCCGCGAGATCAGATCATGGGGCTTGATCCTGACCGTCAGATCGACCGCGCTGATGATCCAACGGTCATCACCCCGGGCTGACGTGTTTAAGTGGAAAGCGCGTGGACCCCGCCACCGTTTTTACGCTGGACGAACCCGAGCGAGCCACGCGTCCCGACGGCGCCGCCGTTTGACTAATAAATGGATTTAAATTCATTTTAATTAACATAACTTCAAAAAATCATAATAAATAAAATACAGAACCAAAAAATAATTATAATATATCAAACTGTTCATAATTTTGCCTAGTTTATTTTAAAAATAAAATGAAACTATTTTGATTATTATTTTATTAATAATTTAACAAATACAGAAAATCATATTTTATTTTTAATTAAATATATATAAGGTATTATTTTTTTGAAATTTGGCATGAATATTCTTGGGTATATGACAGACTTCCAGAAAAATTTTCAAAGTTATTTAAGCAAATTTTGATATTAATTTGAGTTATATGACTATTTTAATAGTTTATTAATATTTAATTAAATATTATAATAATTATTTTATAATTTAAAAAGAAAATTATTCTCAAATAACTCCAAGGTCAGTGGGTCTCTCAATCCTTAAATTTTTTTTTTTTTTTTATATATTTTCAATTATTTCATATTAAAAAAATATATATTTACATATATATGTATTTATATATTTATACATTTATTTTGAAATCTATTTTAAAATTATATATTACATATATTTAATTCCTTAAGAGTGTGAGAGATCTTCTTTGAAATTTTGAGTATAGGTTGAATATATGAATGGAATATATGGGGGAAGGTGATTAATGGATAATTATACTCTAATTATTCATTAATCACAATCTAGTTATATTAATAAAAAAAATCGATCTTTGCATGCTTAGGTTGTGCACACACCACCTAGCCCAGGATCTCCTAGTTTTAAGGACTTGATTGTGCCATTTCATGTGCTTATTTATGCTTTGTTTAAGGGTTAGACAACACATTGATTTGAGCCCATTAAACTTAGTGTCATAAGGACAATAATTAAGGATTTGTGTAGAAAACTTAGAATATTTCCAATAATTAGGATTCACTTCTCCTTGAGTTGAAACTTTGAACATTTGAACTTAGTAACATCCTCAGCCCCTAGAGAAATTTTCACTGATTTTTGAGGTCATTAGGTCCCCTAATTAATTTTCTTAAGGTTCAACCCCTAATTAAGCCTTTAAAACTTCTAAAAAATGTAATAAATTCATTTTAAATCTAAAAAATATGTGTAAGCCCTCTAACTGACCAGAATCCAGTCCTTAATCCATGATAATTAAAAGCCCCTTAATTTGACAGCAATTTAAACCCTGATCTAATTTTAAGTGAAAATCAATATTTAATTCATATAATTAATTAATTAATACTAAAATTTCCAAAAATTTCCCAAACACCTGGGAATCTCTCCTTAGGTCATTTTTGACCTTTGGAGTTGATTTCAAGGAGTTTGGGATTCATTTGGAGAAAAATCACAAAAAAGCCCTCTAATTAAGAAATTTCAAAATTCATTAAATAGTAAAATCTTCAATAATTCATAACTAATTCCAGAAAAATCTAAATTGAACAAACTCACTTGCATTCAACTCCTAATAATGTCTAATATTTATTAAAAATGTTAAAATTCCAGAAAAACATCAAATTCAAAAAGTCAACATTTCGGTCAACTCTAGGTCAAAAACGGGTCAAAACTTCTAAAAATCATAACTTTTGATAGAAAACTCCAAATTTAGTGTGCCACCTGTCTAACAACTCATAATTAGGTCTAGTATTTATTAAAAATCTGAAATCCTTAAGATTAACTCTAATTGTAAAAGTCATATTTTGACCCCTTAATTAGCATATCCGGATAATCTCTTAAAATCCATTAACTCTCCCAAATCCCAAAATTCTCCCAATAGGTTAATAAAAGTCTTAACCAACCCATTAAAAACCAGCAAGAAATCCTTTCTAATATTAATTCATGTCTTTTAATTCCAACCAATTTAATTAACTTAATCAACCCCGATTGCTACTGGGTAACCCAGGCCTACGAGGCTATTAGCTTAGCCCCAAGGAAGGTGAAATAAACTTCACGGCCTCGGTGTGAAACAAAGGTAGTAATCAATTAACTTTTAAAATATGTTTAATTAAAATTCTTAATTTATTAATACTTAAATCTTAATTTAAATCCCTTTTTAGCCTTAACAAATTCAGAACTTTTAGACAACTTCAACTAATTACCCACTTTAGGACCTACCCCCAGCCACACGACCTTTTACACACACTTTAGATGATGTGCTAGGACAACCAACTCTAGATTTAGGTTAGGCCGGTGTTTACTTTACTGCTGTGTGCCGGATTTTTCGTAGTTTTCACTGCATGTTATGGATGAAATTGCTTTGCTGTGTCTGCTTACTTTTTCTGTACTCTGTAGATGGATTGATGTGTTTGGCGACTAGATTACCCTTAGGTTAGGTACGATCTGGATGTTGACACAGTTTTCTGCCGGTGGCCACGCTCATGCAGGGCAGTATAAAAAGGGAGCAAATCAAAAAATGCATAAATATTATAAAATCTTTGCACAGGTGCTTCAGCTGCTAAAGCCCCCAAATCATAAAAAGAGCGTGGCCAGTGTATTTACTTTCTTTTCTGCTCATATACAACTGCTTGGGAATAACTGCTTTTTATATATTAATTGCTTAGGATAACCCTGCAGGTGAGTCTAGATTTTTATTTTGATATTAATGTAATTTGTGTAATTATTAAGAGTTGTGAAAGCTAGCTTTGAGTTGGGATATATAAGTCCAAAGCTTGGACTCCGAAGAGAAAAGGATGCCCCTAAGGGGAGTAGACCTTTTCTACTTGGAGATCCAAATTTGGGCCACACTCCTCCCTACCCAAAGGGGAAAGAGTGGCCTTCCCCTTAAAGGAAGTGCCCTCTTATCCATTTGGGTAGTCCAGTACGAAGAATCTAAGGAGCTTGAAGCAAAAGAAGATCAAAGAAGAACAAGACTGAAGATTGAGAATATCCCACTCAAAACTACTTGCGTCATTACTAGGTTTAGAATCCGGGTTGTTGTCAGTGGTGCCCGGCCACTTTACTTTCTGCAAAATTCTGGTTTGTAATAAGCAAGGCAACTTTGCCTATGGACATTTATTAATTAATTCATTTATATTTGATGTGTTGAATTGATTGCCTTTAGGATTGCTTGCTTTTCTTAGTTTTTTGGCGATTGTGTGCCGCTTTTGTTTTTGCCTGGATTCGTGAGGCTCGTGAGGGTGTGAAATTTTTTTATACTCATAACTTTAAAAGTCTAAAATTTTAGTGAGTCTAAATAACATAGAAAGATAACGAATCTAGGAAATTAGCCGGGGATCGACCCCGGGGTCGCATGCATATTTCTGCATTACTCTTTCCTTGCTTTAGACCCTTCCCCGCCTGCGGGTAGAGTCCGGATAGTCTGACCTATGAGGACGAGGTGCCAGACCTGGGGAAGTCCAGTCTTCTAAAAAACTATTTTATAAGCCTGTTTTTAAAATTTCAAGCATACTTGATTGGAAGTTGTTAACTAGCATGCATTGCATTAGATACAAACTAAAAGAGTCAAAAATTTAATTGCATCAGTTTAGCATTTTTGCACCCAACATATGTCAAAGGGGCCAATTAGGAAAATTTCTAGATGTCGGCCCCGACCCTCCAAAACTTTAATTACAACGTCCCTACCACTCTTGCATAAAAGACCGGACTCATCTATTTTAAATCGACTAGGTGGTTAGCTGGCTCCCCAATCCAGGCCGGGGTAAGTCCAGACCTTGCACTGCATTAGTTAGGATCGGACGACTGTGGTCCAGTGTCCAAAATAGATTTAGGTTCCGGGGCAGATCTTTGATTATAAGACCCCAAATTTCGGGAATATAATCCCAAATTTCTAATAAAATGCTCAATTCTAATTAAAAATTCCTTTCAGTCCTAAAATATAGAGCCCAACACTTAGATTAAGTAGGGATACTTCCGGATGGTTCCGGAATCTCAAAGTGTCCCCTACCTCTCTTCCTTTGAATCTGTTAATAACTGCTCAATCTTGATCCATTCCCTTTTGATTTTCCAATAATTCTATTCATACTTTGATATTACTCCTAGAAACTCTAACAAAATTCTGCCACCATTTTAATCGGGAGTTTTCGTAGGAGATTTTTGTCTCCTTGCGATGTAATTAACTACAAGGGCTTGCGCTCGTAGGAGATTTGGAACCCCACACACCTGATTTTAAAAAAATTTTGATTTTAAAACTTCACTAGATTTCTTCGGGAAAAGTTAAAGAATGATCGTCGTCGTTACATTAAAAGAATTATCGTAGAATTGTGTCATTTCCCTTTGGGGAGGTACATCCTTCTTTGATAAGGCTTTGGATGTGAATGCGACGATCATACTTCTTGAATACTGTAATTGGGTATTTAGTTGAACTCTACTTTGTTCCTCCGGGGCCATACGAAGTTCTCTTTAGGACCCGATCATAATGTTCAAGATGAGCTTACATAATTCTAAGTCTGAACACCGTTATGAAAGTTTATCTTTATCCCCCGGGGTGATATACTCTTTCTAACGAGTTGATTCGACCTTAGAATTAGAACTCAACCTTAATCTTAAAATTCCCAAAGAAAACTAATATTTTTCAAAACATGTTTTTCAAAATTCCACCAACATACACTAAGCATCATTAACATCGTAATTCGTTGATTAAGCACGCGCAATTTAAAAGTGTATACATTAAATTGAGTATAAGTTTTTATTTATTTGAAAATTATTGATTACAAATTAAATATTGAAAACCACATTCATATGTTGTTAATGATGCTTAGTGTAACATTTTGCCCAAATTCTAATAGAATTTTGCAATTGTAGCAGTCTTTAGATTGCACCAAATTATTTGGTGCATTCAATAGAATGCAACAACCAATTTGACCGTTCCAAATTACACCACCAAACTGATTGGCTAATTTACTCTTTTCTAAATTATTTTTGTATTATACACCTACATCGAATTTAAACATTAATAATGCTGCTTCTTAAAATTTATTCTATTTTTTTCTTCTATTCCAAGAAGTAAATATGAGATATCTTATGCGGTCATTTTTTTTTTAGCAAAAATAGGAAAACGATATTCTTTTAATATTTTGGATGACTTTCTTTGTACCTATGCCTGATTTTATTTCAATACATGAGTAAAGTTTTTTTTTTTTTTTTTTTTTGGGAAAACTAAGGGCTTAGCCCATTCCATTATGAGTAAAAAGGTGTATAAGTGAGGTAAAACGAACCCAAAAAAGAAACGAAAAAAAAAAGAAATGCAAGAAGGCTATAAGCAAAAAGCAAAGACATGAAAGACCTGTCGGGGAGGACTCAGAAAATAATATAATCAGAAATCAGGATAGACAATTCCCTGGTTGTCAGAAGACCATCCAAAGAAATCGACATGCAGGCTTCATCATTGTCTAGACCCCCAAAAAAGTGTCTGCAAAAAAAAAATCCATTCTATTTCCACCAACTGGCAACAGGACAAAGGAGATGGCCCCCTCCATGCTTAAAAAAACACCAACAAAACAGTGAAGGCAACTGAACCAGTCGAGATGGCCAAAATCCATTGAAATAAGCAGCATGTATACACTATCCGGCAGCAAATCAGCAATAGAAAGGCCCCCTTTAGGTCATAAAAAAGCCACACAGCAAAACAGTGAAGACAAAACATCCAATCCAATCGACCAGAACTAACCAGAAGGCTTACAGAAAATCCTATTTTTAATCCACTCACCTTCCTTCCAGCCCTAGATTTTGAGATTAAGAACTCTCAGAATTTTTTTGGCAATAGAAATTGCACTAACAACCACATTACTAAAACGCCTGCTATTTCTCTCCATCCACATATGATACACAATGACATTAAGAGATAATAAGATAGAACTTTTCAAATTGTTGTTAACCAACATATTCCCATCAAAATTAAAAGCTTGTGAAATATTAGGCCTAAGATAGGAACTCAAAAAAGCCAAAATGATTCTAGTCAGCACCAAGAAGGAATAGTCACATTCAAACAGTAAGTGATTCATAGTTTCTGTATGGGCTTGACAGAGGATGCAACAAGAATCATGAATGTGAATGTTCCTCTTGTGAAGTTCATCTACAAATTTAGGGCCCCCGATAAACTCCATCCAAGAGTAAATAGAAAATTGAGGTGAGTGCTTGTGGTGCCAAATCAGTGCATGAGAATGAAAATTATCATCTTGGGAAAAATACTCCAAAAAAAAATCTTTGAAGGTAGGTTTATCTAATTTATTCCAAAGAATGTTGGGACTAGTCGAAGAAATGAGAGTCTCCAAAATGAGATTTCTCATATTAGGAGAAACCGCAATAAGGTGAGTCCAACCAGAGGTATTTATCCACTCAGCAAGCCTCGCATTAAGGCAACAGATAGAAACAGCACTATCAGTAAGAGGATCCTCCCTAATACAATGATCCCATAAAATTGCAACCTTGCTATTAGGATGAATAGGAAAAGAGAAATTAAGCTTAGCTTTCTCAGTCATGCATGATAAACTCTTTCATAAAGTGGAAGGATTGGAAAGGTTGGGTTTCCAAGGGGAAATGTATCTTATGTTCATCCAATCGGTTAGAGGGGAAGAAGTATTATACCATCTATAAATAACCCCACAGTTATAAGCAAAAAATAAGAGCCAGAAAAGAAGCAATGCCAATTTCACCTTTGGAAACAGGTTTACACGTGTTAGCCCAAGAGATAAGGTGTAAGTGCCTTTGTTGAGACCCGCCATAATAGCTAGAGAAACTTAGCGCAAAGCTTGCCTAAAGTTTTGATAATGGTTTTTGGAATATAACTCCCACTGATCCAATAGGCAATTGTGTTGTAATAGTATACTTGATGAATCGCATTCTACCAGTAAAGGAGAGCAAATTTGCTTTCCAACCAAAGAGCAGACTAGTGATATTATCAACAAGAGGGCTGAATTCAGAGACTTTGATTCTCCTCAAGGAAATGGGCAAGCCAAGATAAATAAAAGTACTAGAGATGTTGGGAATATTAAGTGATCGACGGATATGTGCTGTAGCCGGAGAGTTGTGATGTGTAAATATAGTACTCTTATTCAAATTTAGATGCAGTCCCGAGCTGTTACATAAGGTATTCAAAAGTCCAGCAAGCTGATTGGCATTAGAAGCATCCACTCTTTCCAAAGATAAGTAAATCGTCAGCATCTGAAAGATGGGTAACTCTGAAGTTCTCATAATTGAAGTCCTTAAAGAGACAAGAGAATGCATCGAAGATGATATAGAATAAATAAGGGCTTAAGGGGCATCTTTGCCTAATACTAGAAGAAGAAGAGAAGTATCCCTTCAATGTCCCATTAACATTCACAGAAAAGTTGACATCATTAACACAAGCTTTGGTCGAACTGATGAATAGATGGGGAAAACCTTTTTGAGCCATTCTTTCAAAGAGAAACCTTCTAGAAACGGTGTCGAAGGTTTTCCAAAGCTTAAAATTTCCCCGGCCAGAATAATATTATTAGTGGAGTATCTATTTGCAATAAAGGCAGCTTGACTCTGGTGAATAATAGTGGGCATGAAGAGCTTCATACAGTTGGCAATGATCTTAGCAATGATTTTATAAAAGACATTGCAAAGCACAATGGGTCTAAATCATGGATACTCTCCACATGAGTCTTTTTGGGAATAAGGGAGATGGCAGTGGCTTTCACACTTTTTGGAAGATAACACTTTGTGAAAAAACTTTTAACAACATTGCAAATAGAGATGCCAGTGATGCTCCAAGTCTTTTTGTAGAACTCAAAATTAAATCCATCCGGGCCAGGAGAAGAAGTAGAGCAACCTGAGAATACAGCATCTTTAATTTCCTTATTGGTCATAGTGCTAAGGAGGCCATTGATATCAGAACTATCCCGGGAGGAAATAGGCTGATGTCAAGATTATCAGGAGAGGGAAAATTAAACAAATCCTTGAAGTGGTTAACAATGCTCATGATATTCTCATCTTGATTTTGATCCAAACCAATAACAGAGACCATAAGAGCACTCCTATTGAAGCTTTGAGTATTGTGAATTTTAGAGTAAAGGAATTTTAAGTCTTCTTCCCCTCTAGTTAACCACTTGATTTTAGCTCTTTAAATAGCTTAAGCGGAGCAAGTAGAAGTGTAGAATGCTAGACCAGCACTCAACTTTTTGAATCTACAACAAAGCTCTCTATTAAGAGGATCTAGGTCCAAAAGTTCCTGACAATCCTTTTGTTGAGAAGCCAACATGTTACACATATCCACAATGTGATTGGAAGAAACCCAACTTTTAGTCTTGATCTTGCATTTTAACAACTTTAGTTTTTAATATAGACTAATGATAGGATTTCACATAGACGGAGCATCAAAAATAAAAATAAGAATATTCCAGAATTAAAAAATATGGTACCAAAATTTTTTGAACATGAATTTAGGAGAACTTCTCACATCCACACCTGACTTAAAGATAAGAGTGTGTGATCAGAAATATAACTGTTAACCATCTTATAGTTGGAATTAGGAAAGGCGCTAGTCCAAGCTTCATTCTCTATCATACAGTCGAGCCTCAAGTGTATTGGATAATTAGTTCGCTAGTTATACCAAGTGTAGAAAACGCCTGAAGTAGGAAGTTCCAACAAATTAGTTTCAAAAATAAGATTGTTGAACGGAGCCATTCTGGAGATAAGAATTACATTACCACCAATTTTGATAGTATGAAAACGACAACAATAAAATATCCAACAACTAACAACGGCATGGAGCAACCACGATTAACCTTTTTGAGGTCGTCCCAAAGAATAAACCTCTCATCAAAAGAGTTAGAAGCGTAAACAACTGAGAGCAAAAAAGGTGGAGCATGACCTGTATGAAAAAATCTCGTGATCATCTGACTAGAAGCAAAGGAGGGGGTGAAAGAGGTAATAGCATAATTCCATTTGATACAAATACGACCTAGAGAGGCAAGATGAATGTTTTTAAAGCTCTGTTCATCATAAAAAATTTTATGGTTGCGACAGAACAAAGGGTCTAGCAAACTGAGAGAGGAGATGCAATTTTCTAGCAAGCACATGATGTTAATTTTCTCATCAGAGATTAGTTTTTTACAACAAAAAACCTTTTCATGGTTATTAAAGCCCCTAATGTTCCAACTCGCAATAGTTGGGAAAGTCATGAATGCTTATGAGAGTTGTTTGGGCCGGGTGCCCCTGCCTTTAGTTTTACTCTGTCCCTGATTGATGGCAGGATTAGTGTTTTTAGGAGCTGAAGAACTGGGAGAGTTGGAGAGTTGGTGAGTTGAGGAGTTAACAAGTTGGGTGGAAGCATTGTCGGCATTAGGCAGCTCACTGTGAGCTAAGGAGTCTTGGCTTTCTTCAGTTTCTAAAGACATAGGTGCTTGAGAATCTGGAGATTCAGCAAGGATGCTTAATTTATTATTGGAGGCAACCTAAATCCTAAACCCCAAACCTTAAACCCTAAACACTAAACCATTTAAAAAATATTAACAAAACTATTTTTTAGAGTAAGATTTTAGATTTTAATATTTTTTTTGTGCATGGGGATACTAATATTATGTGGGAAAAAATAACTAGTGATATTAAGGCAACACAATGAATAATAGTAGCTTTCAAAATAATCCATAGTCTAACAATGAGAATCGGAAAGCATAGAGGTGCACTCAAATCCTATGTTTACTAAGCTTAAGCAAGAGCAATGCGGAAGAGTCCGTCGTGACTGCAATCAAACCTAGGAGAGTTAGACTAAAAGGAATAAGATGCAAGGGGAAAGAGAAACCTTCGTCAGGGAGAGGTGAAGATCCTCCACTCGATGCCTTCGAAGTGTTCGTCGATAGCTTCCACCAAGGTCCCAAGGATCCGCTCCAAGTAATCTTCAACGGTATGGTCAATCCACTGATTCACATCAAAGAAAATGGATCGTATGATGTTGGTGAAACTGTCGTCGTCCCAGGTTATTCCATACTCAGTCTCCAGATCCGCCATTCATGGATAATGAAAGTAGAATCTCCTTAGCCCTTGATATGTTTTGTAAGCGGTGGCACAGAGAAAGGAGTTTCTCTTGCAAGTGGAGAGACAACAAACTCTCAAGGATCTTGACCAAAATCTGAAATTAGTTCCAGGTTTTGATCCCCTAGGCCTTCTGCTAGTACTTCTCCCTCTAAAGATTGTAGAGACAGGTTGCTTCAGTGGATCGGGATTAGAAGGGCAGGCGTTTGTGGTATGATTCAGCGACTTATAGAGCCCACACAACAGAGGTTTCCACTCATACTCGATCTTGAAGTAAAATAATTTACCAACCACATAAATGGAAATCGATTCAGGGTAGGTGGCAGAAGGGTCAACCTGAACACAAACCCTAGCATAAGTTAGCCTGGATTCAGAAGCCGTGAGAGCGTCAATAGCCAAGGGCGTCTCGATTTTAGTTGCGATTTTGGAAATGCCAGTAGGGGTCCAACAAGAAAGGGGAAGATCTTGAATTTTAAACCAGATGGGAACAAAATTAAACTCTTCACGTTTGGGACTGAAATGAGGTGTTCACTTTTGAAAAATAAAAGATTTTTCAAGAATAAATCATGCCCCACAAGACCACACCAACTCGTAATCTTCTTATGTAGAGAACTTAAACAGAAAAAAAAAAAACCTTCACTGAGAGAAACAAGATCAAAATTAAACTCTTCACGTTTGGCGAAGGAGGAGTCGTAAGAGGAGGGATCCACCCTCCAGCGAGAGATCGGGAAACCACGAAGTGTGCGAAAACAAATCCTAGCGGAGCTTCTCTCTCAAAAAAGCTAGAGAAAGATTATAAAAGCATTGCATGAGTAAAGTTTAGTATGAGACAATTTTTTATGGTTATTTCTCTGCTGTTTTAAAAAAAAAAAGTATACTAAAAAATTATTATAAAAAATAGAAAAAAATTATCTCAAACTAAAGATTGGTTTGGGACAATATTTTTACTGTTTTTAAAATAATTTTATAGCATAAAATTTGGTTGAAAGCTTAAAAAAACACAAAAGCTGCCCCCACACAAAACCTACGCCTAAATTATGAGCAACGACTTAATTATTTTTATAATGATCGTCTTTTGAAGATAAGCAGCAGCAAAGCAATCGTTTGATTCCAACGCAGCAAGAACAGTACAATATATATAATTATTATTATTTTTTTTTGCATTACTTTTTCTAATTAATTTAAAGGATAGTAACACGTTTAATAGTTGTTAAAATCATCCTAAAGCATGCTAGCTATTAAAATCGCTGCTAAGGACAACTTCCTTAAAATTGCAAAGTCTCTTTATCGGACCTTTGCCCGGCCGTCACCCGCTGCCGGACTTCAGGCCGATCTTTGTCGGACCACCGCTCAGCCGCCGCCTGCCGCCGGACCTTTGCCTGGCCAACGATCGCCGCCGAACATCCGCACGACCGTCTCCAGACCTTTGACTTGCTCTCCAAATTACTGTAATTCGACCGCCTCTAAATCGAGGGACGGGTCAACCCTTGTAATTCACTCAAGTTTAGTGGAATATTTCACCTGGGCGAGGCCCCGTTGTTTTTCCCTCTTCGGGCTTTCCACGTAAAAAAAAATTGGTGTTTTACTTCTCTCTTTCTGTTTGCGTGTTGAATATCCGTGCATCGCTAAGACGAAAAATTTACTCACTCTACCGCCATGAATCTTTCAGCCCGCAACAAATCTAAACTTTATAGTTTACTAGTTATAACTTTTTTTAATCAAAATGGGTTATTAGGTCTGATTTGGATCATCTAAATTGCCATCAGGTCGGATTCGACTCCACATTTTCGACTAGATTCAGACCAGACCAACATTAGATAAATCTAAATTCGAATAATTAACTCCATTTTGACACTCTAATTAAAACTAATTTATAAGTATAATCAGCCTTCATAACATATTTTAAGTGCTGAACTGCATGGTCCAAGTAATAATACTGATCCAGAAGGTGGGATCTTCATTTATGGCGTCTATTAATATATGAGTTGGCGAGAGTGGGAGACGACATATAATGGTCCCTATCATTCAAGAAGAAGCTACATATTTTATATATACAGTAGCTTACAAATTAACTTTTCTGCACTGTTCACGAGCTTTAGATAGATTTATCTTTTAGCTTATCCTATTGAGGTCAGCAGTATCGCTGCATATGATATCACTATGCATCCTTGATGATTTTCTTTTGCATGTAATTAGATTAGTTTATGAAAGGATTCATTATCGTTAGGGCTGTCAAAATCGGGTCATAGGTCAGATTCGAGTTGAACTGAAAATTGACACGACACTAGACCCAAATCTGACCTGTTTTTTTGCAAGCGGGTTAGATATTTCAACCCGGATCCGACCCACGCTGGTTACCGGGTTGATCCAACCAGACTCTCGAACAAGGCAACAGTATGGCAACAGCATCGGCTCGGCAATGCCGCCGGTGGCAGTGGCAGCCGACGTGATGCGAGAGATGAGACACGACTCGTGCAACAGTGGGGTGATTGGTGACTCACACGAAGTGACGCGACTCAACGTGACAGACACTTGATGCAATTAGACGGCGTGCAGACTAGGTCAGCGGGTTTAGCAATGTCATTTCAGGTTTTCGGATCAACCCAACCCCGACCCTATTTTTAAAATGGGTCGGTTTGTTTAACCCAAACCTGACCCGTTTCACAAACAGGTTGACCATAATCCGAAATTTTTGGGTCAGGTTCGAGTTGAATTTTCGGGTCGTGTCAAATATTAACACCCCTAATTATGATTAGTGATGGAAAAAGTTATGGAGATAATTGCGAAACCGTCGAGTCGGTTAGTGATGGTTAAAGGATATCCTAGTCGAGTAATGAAGTTTCGAGGATCTTAGTTAGATTATAGTTGGATGTTAAGGTCATGTGGGACTTTGTCATTTTAAGTCATGTGGGGTGTATAGTAGTTTTAAGACTCCGCATAAGCAGTTTTATACCTTATTGGGATAATATTTGTAAGCTTTATCAGAGTTTATAATAGTTTTAATCCTTGCTGGGGTGTATTATAATTTTAAGCATTCTTGAAGAATATTATAGTTTCAAGCCTTGTTGGGGTGTATGACACCATTTGAAGTAAAGTTGGTGTAAAATAAAGTACTTACATGAGTTTTTTTAAATATTAGTGTTTAGTTGGAAGAAAAAGAAAGTAAAAATAATGTATTATAAAGTATTTTAGTTTATATTTAAGGTAAAGTAAACTTAGGCTTCGTTTGGGACGGCTATCTTATGGCTTTTTAAAGCAGCTTTTTAGTACAAAAATTAATTATTTTCTACTAAAAAGCTGCTTTAAGAAGCAGGAAGAAAGCCGTCCCAAACGAAGCCTTGGTTTTGAGTGAAAAGCATTTTCATCGCATGAAACATCTCTTGCCATCACCGGTTGCCTCCACTGCCTGCAATCACCTCGATTGATAGTCACCACTCGCTACTAGCTCGGGTCGGGTTATCGGTCCACCTAGTAAGATTGAAAAAAAGTGTTAAATAGTTAAAATAGTATAAAATTTAAAAGTTATTGTAATTTAAAAAAAAAAAATTGAAAATCTTATTAAAGCTTCATTTGAGATGGTTTTCTTACTATGTTTTAGAACAATTTTTTAATACAAAATTTTTTTGAGCTGAATTTTTTATAACAGAAATCTTCTTTAAGAAGCAGTAAGAAAGCTGTTCCAAATGAAGGCTTCGTTTGAGACAAAATTTTTATTATTTTTTTAAAGCTGCTTTTTAATATAAATTTTTTTGAACTAAACATTTTTATATTAAAAAATTATTTTAAGAAGTAATAAGAAAATTGTTTCAAATGAAAGTTTCGTTTGAGACAGCTTTCTTATTATTTTTAAAATAACTTTTTAATATAAAAAATTCTTGAACAAACAATTTTTATACTTTAAAAAGCAACAAGAATGTTACCCAAACAAAGCCTAAATCTAAATTTAGGCTTCATTTGGAATAATTTTTCTATTTTCTTAAAGAACTTTTCTAATACAATTTTTTTAAAAAATAAAAATAAAAAATAATGACAAAAAATTACTCCAAATGAAGCCTTATTCATATGAAGGCATGAAGCGTCCATTTTTTGGGCCGAATGGTCAAATGGGAATTTTTATTAGGTACGGACACATGACGTAGCTCTATATCCAGACGGCAATAAAATATCGCCACATGCTCTTACTCTTTACCGCACGGCCCGACGACCCGACCCGGACCGGAACCCAAAATTGCTATGTATTAGCTGATTTGTACATATCAGGATATTGCTAGGTTTTGCTCGGTATTGCTCGATAACGATAAATACCATTATGTCAAGACCAATACCTAGCAATACTGAGCAATACCTAGCAATACCCCGGTTTTGCTCGGTATTGCTCAGTATTGGTCTTGGCATAGCGATATTTCTCGTTATTGCCAAGCAATACCGAGCAATACCTAGCAATACCGAGCAATACCTAGAAATACACGAACATCGCAATATCGGGTTTCCGTTCCGGGTCAGGTCATCGGGCCGCACGGTAAAGAATAAGAGCACGTGACGACATTTTATTGACGTCCGGATGTAAAGTTACGTCAGGTGTCCGGACCTAATAAAAAATCGGTCAAATGGCCAACTAAGTTTAAGCATCCAAAATGACGTATAAAATTGAGAAAATAATGGCTATTTACGAGTGCTTAGGCGCTGAAAAATGAAAATTAGAATGATACGTCATGTGCTGATAACAATTATTCACGAGCTCGACCACACGAGCGCATTGATTGAGACGAGCTTGGACCGGACGAGAGCGGTCCCCATGAACCGACCAAGTAAGGTAAGGAATGAACCGGGCCAGATTTGTGATTTCACCTCATTGTCGTTACGAGTAACGACCACCGTTATTAATTTTTATGGTTACTCTATTTTGGCTTCATCTATAGCGCTTTTTTTATTTAATTTTAATTTTACCAAACAAAGAGCTTTTTATTTAATGGTATATTCAATTTGTTAATTTAAGACCATTAATTTGCTGCCCGTCTACCCAACTTTGGTCCAATTTCAACGGACTAGTTAGGTCAACCGAAAAATAGTGTCATCCAATCATATTTTGATCATAAAAGAAAACAATATACATTATTCGTTTCTTATAACTATTATCAATATTTCATATTATTTCTTAGAAGGAATAGAATACCCTTCTAGACTTTACAAATAGTTGTCAATTTAGCTCCATTGGAGCATTCTTATTGTTGCGAGCTGGCGGTAGAGTGAGCAAATTTTTTGTCTTATCTATGCGCGGATATCGAATTGCACATTATTCTCATTTAGATTTCTTTTCCAAACATGCGTCCACATCTCTTTTGCCCGAGGATTTTGCATGGTTTAGGATCTATGTTTGGTCGGCCTCTTAAGATTGATCATGCTATGTCGGCTGGCTCTAGGCCTTCGGTAACTCGTGTCCTTGTTGAGCTGGATGTTACTAAATCCTATCATGATTAGGTGTGGGTAGGTCCGGAAACTTTAGGGTATATACAACCGATAGTTATGGAGGATTTCCCATGTTATTGCTCCCACTGCAAGTCTTTGGGGCATTCCAAATCTGAATGTAAAATTCTTCATCCCTAGTTAGCTTTAACTCATATTGCGTTGACTAAGGCTATTGATTCTGTTTTGGATAATGTTAATACTTCAGTTGAACTTGTTGATGGCCTTAACCATGTGGCTCGTGTCGTAGAGCCTGAGATTGTGACGGACGCTCCAGCAGCTGTGGTCGTTTTGGTTCCTCCTCTGGAGGTTTCAGAGGAGATTCCCCTGCCTGCGGTTTGCTCCCAAATTAATACTAATGCTTGTGTGATGGAGGGTGTTAGTGCGCTTGATGGTGCTCTTTCCCCTTTTGCTGTTGAGAAGTCTCCTAGTGGATGTGGTTCTTGTGAAATTTTGGTAGATACTGTTGAAGGCCAATGTGGTATTAATCTGGTCGTGGATGATGGCTCCACTGATTTGGGTGGGTCAACAACTATTTCTCCTATTACTGAGTCAGTTACACGTGTTGGGGTTTTTACGTCTGCTCGATGTATTGATGTGTCAGTGCCTCTAATTTACAATGTTGCTTTACAAGTTCATTTAGGCAAGTCTAGAGATTGCTATGTGGACCACTCGGATTGGTTAAATGTTTCCCCTGTTAGTCTGGATGGGAATAGGGCGGTTTTTGCTGACTCTTTTAGGGGTGTTCAAGAATCGTATAAGGTGCAAGTGGATCCTTTCGTGGAAAATAATTTTACCTTAGTTGGGTTAAATCATCGGCGTAGGAGACCAAAATAAGCTTTTTGGAGTTTCCTTGATTTTGATGTTGTGGTTAATTGGTTGTCTCGCTATTTGGATTTGGATTTGCTCCTGTTTTTCGTTAGATTGTTTGGTGTGGACGAGATTTTTAATATGGGCAATGATGAGGCCATGCTATCTGTTCGTATGACTTGTTGGCATCCATTCTAGCGGCTTCTTGCTAGTCTTCGTGCAGGATTTGGTTTTGCTGGCATGTTGCTTGCCCTTTGGAGGGCCCTTGTTTATTGTTTAAGTGGTCGTAGTGTTTTGCCACTACCTGATCCCGCTTCGGTGATTCCCCTTTTCTGGTTGGTTGCTCCATTGTGTATTTTTTCTTTAGCTGTTGTTTGCTCCTATTTCGTTGAATGGTTGTATCTTCTTTTTTATGGAATAAATTTTCTTGTTTATATATATATATATATATATATATATATATATATATATATATATATATATATATATATATATATATATATATATATATATATATATATATATATATATATATATATATATATATATATATTGTTGCGTGTTAGAAAATACGCGGCGGTAGAGTTTGTAAATTCGCGTCTGAGCGTTGTACGTAAGTTTAACACACAAACAGGGAAAAGGAATGAACACCAAGAGTTTTTACGTGGAAAACCCAAAAATGGGAAAAACCACGGGGCCTCGCCCAGTTGCAAATTTCCACTAGTGTCTTCGTAGATTACAAATGGCGGATTTCTTCCCACAAGTCGGGATAATCCAAATACAACTTGTCTTTTCCACGAAATTCACAAAACCCTGCGAATTCCCTGAGTTTCCTGAAAATCCGGCAGAGTTCCGGCGTCTTCAAGCGGCAGGAAGAACTCCGGCGGCGGTGGTCGAGGAGGTGAGGAATCTCCTATTCCCCTTTCTCCTTCTCCTTCTCTTCTTCCTCTCTCTCTTCACTTGAGCCCCCTTGGTGTAGAATGAGGGCTCTATTTATAGTTTTTCTGGAGTGGCATAGCCCGTAAATAGGCGCGAGATCAAGGGCAAACAGGGAGTGGTTTGAATGGACGGCTGATATCGAATCCTTTGATCATGCACCGTTCGTTGGACATTTGATGGCCTTAATGATGTCTGAATTTGATGATCTTGGGCTCGTTGGATTCGTCTCGTCGAGCCCTTCGATTCGAGTATAAGCTTGTCAAAATCGGAGACCGTTTGGTAACTCAAATTGCTGTTTGAACCTTCCAACGGTGCTTTGAACCCTTGATTCGGACTCATTTGGGCTCGGATTGGGCTGATCTTGGTGTCGTTGGGTTCGTATTTCCGAGACGCTCAATTTGGCTATAAGATTGCTGAAATCGGAGTTCATATGCTCCCGAAATTAATTGTTGAAGTTTCCAACTAAGTTTTGCCTCGAGATTCGTGCCCAATCAAGATTATTTTGTGATAACGTATCAGTTGCACCCCTATTTTCGGACGTCGAAGCTCCAGGAGTCCGAAAATATGTGTCACAAATTTCGGAGAATTTTTTCCGAGTGACCCAGGATTGATCTGGCTTGTAGAATCCCCGAACATCTCCGAAAATGTCAAAATTGAGTCCTGGACGTCGAAAAACGGTCCTGGGGACCTCAAAAACATCGAATTTGGACTTTTTGGGGCGAAAGACGGACTCGAAACGGACCGGGCAGCTGGACCGGCCAGTCCGGCCGGCCGGCCAACCGGCGCCACCGCCGGCCGCGCGGAACCGCGCGCTGAGCGCGCGCGCGCTGCGGCCGGAACGCGCGCCCGCGCCAGGGGCGCGCCCGCACCCGCGCCAGGGGCGCGCCTGCGCCCGTGCCAGGGCTTCGCCCGCGCGTGGTTCGAGCCCGCGCGTGGTTTGCCACGGGCTGTAGCCTTGCCCGCCTGTTTTGCTGCCGCGAGCGGGTTCCGCGGCCGCTGCCAGCAGGCGGCCGGCCAGAAATTTTGCGATCCGCGTGAGATTTTAGCGGATCGTCGCTTGTCTTGGGTGGCGGTTCGCTGCCACCGACTTAAGTGGGCCCCATAGGCGTAAAAAATAGCCGTTTTTGCTATTTTGGGGTCCAAAAAATTCCGAAAAAATCCCAAAAAATTCTAAAAAATTCTGAAAAATTCGGAAAAAATTTAGAAAAATAGGGAAACTTAAAAATGGTAATAACTTCCCTCCTTCTTCTCCAAAACCTATAAATAGGCCTCCTAGGCCCTTAGGAAACTTGCAACTCCTCCTTCTTACTCCCTCCGGTTTACTGGCGATAGAAACCTACGGGATTTCTTCCTCCCCCTCTGGTTTACTGGCGATAGAAACCTACGGGATTTCCTCCCCCTTCGGTTTACTGGCGATAGAAACCTACGGGATTTCTTCCTCCCCCTCCGGTTTACTGGCGATAGAAACCTACGGGATTTCTTCCTCCCCCTCCGGTTTACTGGCGATGGACGATCGAGTTGAAGCCCGTTAGTAATCAACGATCGAGTGTGGAGCTAAAGGGGAGAGTTCGAGAATGCGTTGCAAATAGCATTCAAGCGAGAAGCCGATGGCGAGTAGCAGTCTGCCGACGAGGAGAAGTCTGACGACAGAGAGAAGTCCGACGTCGGGTAGAAGTCCGCTGACGAGCAGAAGTCTGACGACATAGAGAAGTCCGACGTCGGGTAGAAGTCCGCTGACGAGCAGAAGTCTGACGACAGGGAGAAGTACGACGTCGGGTAGGAGTCCGCTAACGAGCAGAAGTCCGACGTCGGGTAGAAGTTCAACATCGGGTAGAAGACCGACGAAGATTCATCGACGAGCAAGAGTCTAACGACGAGTAGGAGTCCGCTGACGAGCAGAAGTCCGACGACGAGTAGGAGTCCGCTGACGAGCAGAAGTCCGATGTCGGGTAGAAGTTCAACGTCGGGTAGACGACCGACGAATATTCGTCGACGAGCAGAAGTCCGACGAAGAGTAGGAGTCCGCTGACGAGCAGAAGTCCGACGACGAGTAGGAGTCCGCTGACGAGCAGAAGTCCCACGACGAGTAGGAGTCCGCTGACGAGCAGAAGTCCCACGAGTAGGAGTCCGCTGACGAGCAGAAGTCCGACGACGAGTAGGAGTCCGCTGACGAGCAGAAGTCCGATGTCGGGTAGAAGTTCAACGTCGGGTAGACGACCGACGAATATTCGTCGACGAGCAGAAGTCCGACGAAGAGTAGGAGTCCGCTGACGAGCAGAAGTCCGACGACGAGTAGGAGTCCGCTGACGAGCAGAAGTCCAACAACGAGTAGGAGTCCGCTGACGAGCAGAAGTCCGACGACGAGTAGGAGTCCGCTGACGAGCAGAAGTCCGATGTCGGGTAGAAGTTCAACGTCGGGTAGACGACCGACGAATATTCATCGACGAGCAGAAGTTCGACGACGAGTAGAAGTCCAACGTCGGGTGGAAGACCGACGAGAATTCGTCGACAAGCAGAAGTTCGACGATGAGTAGGAGTCCGCTGATGAGCAGAAGTCCGACGACAGGGAGAAGTCCGATGTCGGGTAGAAGTTTAACGTCGGGAAGAAGACCGACGAAAGTTCGTCGACGAGCAGAAGTCCGACGTCGGGTAGAAGTTTGCTGACGAGCAGAAGTCCGACATCGGGTAGAAGTTTAACGTCGGGTGGAAGACCGACGGGAATTCGTCGACGAGCAAAAGTTCAAAGAAAGTCCTGCAAGGCAAAAATTCAGCAACAAGAGGAAATTCAACATCGGGTAAAAATTTAACTTTATGAAGAAGTTAAATGGAAGTCCCTTGACGTCATTCTCGACGACGTTAACCAAGGATGTAAGAACAATACAATGTTGTATGTTAGAGCATTTTTGCTCGACGATGTTAACCGATATTGGATCCACCAATGATGTAAGACCTATATGAGTTTGCATGTCAGAGCCTTTGCTTGACAACGTTAACCTGTATGGAAGAGGTCGGGAGAATCCGCCAAGGATGTAAGACCTTTCCGAGGTTGTATATCGGAGCCTTTGCTCGACGACGTTAACCTGTGTGGAAGAGGTCGGGAGAATCCGCCAAGGATGTAAGACCTTTCCGAGGTTGTATGTCGGAGCCTTTGCTCGACGACATTAACCTGTGTGGAAGAGGTCGGGAGAATCCACCAAGGATGTGAGACCTATCCGAGGTTGTATGTCGGAGCCTTGCTCGACGACGTTAACCTGTGCGGAAGAGGTCGAGAAAATCCACCAAGGATGTGAGACCTTTCCGAGGTTGTATGTCAGAGCCTTTGCTCGATGACGTTAACCTGTGTGGAAGAGGTCGGGAGAATCCGCCAAGGATGTAAGACCTTTCCGAGGTTGTATATCGGAGCCTTTGCTCGACGACGTTAACCTGTGTGGAAGAGGCTGTGAGAATCCACCAAGGATGTAGGACCTTTCCGAAGTTGTATGTCGGAGCCTTTGCTCGACGGCGTTAACCTGTATGGAAGAGGCCGGGAGAATCCACCAAGGATGTGAGACCTTTCCGAGGTTGTATACCGGAGCCCTGCTCGACGACGTTAACCTGTGTGGAAGAGGTCGGGAGAATCCACTAAGGATGTGAGACCTTTCCGAGGTTGTATGCCGGAGCCCTGCTCGACGACGTTAACCTGTGTGGAAGAGGTCGGGAGAGTCCGCCAAGGATGTAAAACCTTTCCGAGGTTGTATATCGGAGCCTTTGCTCGACGACGTTAACCTGTGTGGAAGAGGTCGGGAGAATCCGCCAAGGATGTAAAACCTTTCCGAGGTTGTATATCGGAGCCTTTGCTCGACGACGTTAACCTGTGTGGAAGAGGTCGGGAGAATCCGCCAAGGATGTAAGACCTTTCCGAGGTTGTATGTCGGAGCCTTTGCTCGACGACGTTAACCTGTGTGGAAGAGGTCGGGAGAATCCACCAAGGATGTGAGACCTTTCCGAGGTTGTATGTCGGAGCCTTTGCTCGACGACGTTAACCTGTGTGGAAGAGGTCGAGAGAATCCACCAAGGATGTGAAACCTTTCCGAGGTTGTATGTCGGAGCCTTTGCTCGACGACGTTAACCTGTGTGGAAGAGGTCGAATCGAATCCCCCTGGGATTGATTTTGCTTTGATTGGGAGGGGGCGAACACCGCGTATATCCCGAATCAAAAGTGAAGATGGTCTATCTTTAGACTGTTACTGCATCTTTAAGGTCAAGATTAAGACCTTGGCCAAGAAGTAAAAGTCCAACAAGGGACTGTATAAAGCTTGTAATTGATTTGAAGTATCCTTGCATTTTCTCGGATATTCCTGAAATATCATCTTGATATAGAAAGCATCGGATGATCTTTTTGACCAGAATTGGGGTCAAAGTTGCCCCCCAGTCCGCATCTGATGCAGCAATGACTGATGTCAGGAAGTTGATAAGAGCGATCTTTTGAGATTGGAGCAAAAGTTGCCCCCCAGTCGGGAACCACGTTCCCACAGACGGCGCCAAACTGTTGCGTGTTAGAAAATACGCGGCGGTAGAGTTTGTAAATTCGCGTCTGAGCGTTGTACGTAAGTTTAACACACAAACAGGGAAAAGGAATGAACACCAAGAGTTTTTACGTGGAAAACCCAAAAATGGGAAAAACCACGGGGCCTCGCCCAGTTGCAAATTTCCACTAGTGTCTTCGTAGATTACAAATGGCGGATTTCTTCCCACAAGTCGGGATAATCCAAATACAACTTGTCTTTTCCACGAAATTCACAAAACCCTGCGAATTCCCTGAGTTTCCTGAAAATCCGGCAGAGTTCCGGCGTCTTCAAGCGGCAGGAAGAACTCCGGCGGCGGTGGTCGAGGAGGTGAGGAATCTCCTATTCCCCTTTCTCCTTCTCCTTCTCTTCTTCCTCTCTCTCTTCACTTGAGCCCCCTTGGTGTAGAATGAGGGCTCTATTTATAGTTTTTCTGGAGTGGCATAGCCCGTAAGTAGGCGCGAGATCAAGGGCAAACAGGGAGTGGTTTGAATGGACGGCTGATATCGAATCCTTTGATCATGCACCAATCGTTGGACATTTGATGGCCTTAATGATGTCTGAATTTGATGATCTTGGGCTCGTTGGATTCGTCTCGTCGAGCCCTTCGATTCGAGTATAAGCTTGTCAAAATCGGAGACCGTTTGGTAACTCAAATTGCTGTTTGAACCTTCCAACGGTGCTTTGAACCCTTGATTCGGACTCATTTGGGCTCGGATTGGGCTGATCTTGGTGTCGTTGGGTTCGTATTTCCGAGACGCTCAATTTGGCTATAAGATTGCTGAAATCGGAGTTCATATGCTCCCGAAATTAATTGTTGAAGTTTCCAACTAAGTTTTGCCTCGAGATTCGTGCCCAATCAAGATTATTTTGTGATAACGTATCATATATAACACAAGAACTTATTATTTCAACTTTCTAAGCTAAGAAGAACCAAGATCTTTGAAAACTCCTACAAAAGATAATCATCAAGATGCGAGATTTCAAGTCTGAACCTCTATTGCAATCATATTCATGGCTTTGTGATAAGGCCATGGAGAAAATTAAATATATTAGATGATTAAGTTGAGTAAGTAATATTATGAGTAAAAAAATAGGTAGATTAGATGTTAGACTAGTAGATCTTTCCAAGTCATTATGGTTTATAGGCGATTAATGTGTATTTGGAGTTAATAGATCGTTATGGAGTCTTTCCTAGTGTTGCATTTCTATATATAGCCATCCTTTGTTAACATGTAATAAATGAAAATAGTCATCTTCTTATTTCTCCTCTCCTCAATTTCTTTTCCCATTTTCAAAGTTGCCAGAGATTTTGAATTACTTGTTTATCATTGTGACCTTCTCGGGTTGTAACATTTTGTCAACATTGCATCCAAACAAGTGTTAATATATTTACAACATAGTTAGACTTTATTTAAACCTACATTACAACATGGCTCACATGGTAGCCTTTGTTACTTATAGACCTATGTCACAACCTCACTAGAACTACAATTATTTATCCAAAGAGAAGCACCATAACTCCACTTGTGTTGAAATCATGGATTCATCTTGCCCTACACTGCAATCTCCTTTATCAAGCACGAACCAAACTTGAACAAGCATTAAATGAATCAAATATGAACCAAACATGAACACGTTTAAATTAAACGAACCAAACATGAACACAAACAATAAAGCTCGAATCAAACACGAACCAAACTTGAACAAGCTAATGATAAACGAACTCAAACATGAACACTCACATACTCAGCTCGGCTTGGTTCGTTTGCAGCCCTAATCTCATAATTTCTCCTAAATAAACTTGCACTACAACCTTGCATCGTAGATATCATTATAACCTCTTTTAACCTTCAAGAGAATGATTGTTTTAGCCATTCTTAGACTTCGTTTGGGACGGCTTTTTTTTATGCTTCTTAAAGTAGCTTTACAGTATAAAAAATTAAAATTTTGTACTGTAAAGCTGCTTTAAGAAGCAGCAAGAAAGTCATCCCAAATAAAATCTTAGTGACCATCCTAATCCTAACAATTTAGTGCTACCTCATTTATTGGCCAAAGATCTGCTCTGAACTCCATGAGAAATATCTAAGATGTTAGAAAGTCATCCCAGATAAAGCCAAAGTCTCTAAAGCGTTTGGACGAGCAACTAGTCAAGAAGGAATCTTTACTCTCAATCATTTATTAATAGCTTAGGAATTACAGTACAAGGACTTATTATTAGGAGAGAAATAATCACCTCAACAAGCATTCCACTCCGGAACTCACTTTACCCGGAAACCAACACCCCAAGAAAGAAAAATCTTACTAAGAATCTAAATCGATTCTTGTCAATTACAATGTACACAGAAGTAGTAGTATTTCTAGTGCTGCTGCTCCAATGGCGCCTCAAAAAGCGAAGCCGAGCTTGTTTTTTTGCATCACCAACTATAATTTATGGCTGCCGTTACAGAACCCGTGAGAAACTTATGCAGACTTTCATTATTGATAAATATAACGGCTCTTTGCAAAGTGACCATCTTCTTCAATTTTCTGAAGAAAATCAAGGAGAGCCCAACGACCTTCTGGTTGAGGTGGTGGTGGTTGTGGCGGTGGTGGCCGACGAAGTCCTCGGAGTCAATGCCTGCTTAATAAAAACGGTGGGGATGGAAGATCTGTTTCTCTTGTCCTGCTCTTTGATGAGTTCACCGGCCAATCTTTCCAGCTTCTCGGCATTGGTCTCTTTCGATACTTTCCTCCCCTGGAAAAGCACAGTTTCACCGTTTCTTTGACTTAGCATCTCTTCTATCCTCATCATCTTTGCTTCACGGCTTACAGACTTTGAGCATTTTGGACTTCTGAGTCCAACCCCATTTGCCTGCTTTTTTTTTTACAAGGATTGTAAATAAATACTGTTCCAGTGCAATTAGATAATATGGAAATGTAATTGATGTAAAAGATTATTTCGAAAATTACCTGAATGCGAACATAATTGTTTATCCTGTGCTGCCTAAAGGCCAAAGCTATGGCTTGATCAACCTGAGACAAGAACCAAGCAATAATTTAGCGGACATATTTATTTATAGATAAGCATAAAAAAAGCCACTTTGCTTAAACTATTAAAGATAAATTTTAATTTGCAATGGGATCAATCACATTATCTTCTTTTTTAAGCTATGTGACAGAAATAATTGTAATGACTAATTTGTCTTATTCACTGTATATAATGAAATAATGATCTAATAAATAAGATCTCGACAGATATTTTAAAATATCGAGTTTGATATTTGTCGAAGCTAAAAATTACACTTAAAATGGGTGTTTAGTTAATTGATATGATCTTAGAAGTTGTTCATCAAATCCTGTAGATCTCAAATAAAATTGCTCGAATGTAAGAATTAAAATTATGCAACACGCAGCATAATACAACGTGAGATTATTAAATTTTATCTACACAGCTACACTTATCCTTATGAAAGAAGATCAAGAATTTTATCTACCCATGAAACTTCGAATTTGACGCTATTAGCTTTTAGTTAGGTGCGACATTATGAATTAAGAGGCCTTTTGTTTTAAAAAAAGCACAGTTGTATTAAAACTACATAGCTAACAAATATTATATGGTAAAACAAATGAGTTCTCTTTAAAATACTCGTTAAAAAAGGTGTCCACTGTCCACTAACGGAGAGATAAGATAAAAAGGACATGCGAAGCGAGGGTAATTCGGTCAATCAAAACGATTAGCGGGAGAACGAGGCGCCAGTTCTTACCATGTCGGCCATTCCATTCCCGGCGATCCGCACGACTTCAGCCGTGGACGGCGTAGCGCAGCCGCCGGCGATATCTTGCTCTCCACTGCCAAGCGAAACGACGATGAGGTCATCAACGCCAGCAGCAAAAGGGAACTCCTGCTTATTGTGAAGCACATGCGTGATGGCGGCCGCCGCAGGGTTCGGCATTGCTACCCCACCGCCGACCGCAGCAATACAAGCACGGCCGTCCACCGACCTCATCTCCGACGCCACCCTTCCTGCGCAGGTGGCCGTGCATACCTCCCTGATCAGGAAATCATAAGTATCAGCCTCCACGGCGTCCGCTCTCGAAAAGAGGAACGGCGCGCCGCTAGTTAGATCGTAGCAGGGGATCAGCAAAGGCTTCAATGTATCTCTCAGCGTCGCGTTCCCAAACACCTTTCGGAAAGTCATGCCAACGGATCGCCGGAAGATCCGGCGGAAAAGCCCCTTCCGCTCGCCGGTCGAATCGCACACGGCGCCGGTTTTTAATAGAAAGCAGAGAGCATCGTCAGCGGAGAAGAGCGGTCGGCCATCAGGACCCCGGGTAAAGAGCAAGGCGGCAAGAACACCGCCAGTGCCGGATCCTGCAGCGATGTCGAAGAAATCAGCAATTCGAGCGGCGGGATTGCCGGATAGTCGGCGGAGAGAGGATTCGAGACGGACGAGGGATGCGGCGGCTAGGAGACTGTCGGTAGAGGCGTCTATGGATAGGATGCGGATCTTTCCGGGTGAGGACTCCAGGCTGGAAGGGGTCTTCGCCGGCGTCTCCGGTGCTGATGCAGGGAGAAAAATCTTGGAGTCGTCGTAGCCGAAAAGGAACTTGGACTCCAGGATAGTGAAGATCTCGTAGCTGAGCTTGTCGGTGTCGCTGCTGGGTTCCATTAGCGACGGCGAACCTGCCATTATAACCGGCGATAATGATCAGAGTAAAGAGTGAGGGATAGTACGATTTTGGTTTGTAAGACGGGAGGAGTAAAAGTGCTAGGAGGGCCGTTATAAAGGGAGGCGGGACGGCCTGCGTAGGATAGCAAAAACCCAGTGCGCATATTAGTTGCTGCTCGTGTTTATAACTTGTTGAGAATAGTGTTAGACGTTGATGGGAAATGAACGGTGAGGATGGGAAGGAGATCCGAGGAGGGAAAAAGGACCGTCGGTGGGTGGGTCCGACCTGCTATCGGTTGATTTGTATCGGGGCGGAGGCGATGGACTCGACGAAGAATGAGAGAGAGGAAGCACACGTGTGGCGGGAGATCACCGACGTTGAGATCGAACGGTCCAAAGCGGGTGATCTGGAATCAAATGAATGTCGGGGGTAGAAGGGACAGAGCCGGATTCGACACCGGATAGACCGGGGTCCGGCCGAATCGGCTCACGCGATACTGCTGTAGACTCTAATGAGGCTCTTAAATATTTTCTATATTTTTATTTTAGCGGACAGCTGGAAGGCTTTAGAACTTGGAGTTTTGTGTTTGTATTTAGTATTTACTTGCAGGTGGCCAGGGCATTTTTGGTAATTATAAATATAAATATATTTAAAAAGATTCATTTTATTTTTTATATTTCCTGTGTGTTACGATGAAATTAATAAATTATGATTGAATGTTGAGAATTACGCAGTTTATTTTGATGTATTGATTGAAAATTTTAACTAAGAAAATTTGAATTATAATCTTATATATATATAATATTTATGTATTTATCTTAATTGATCTAAATTAAAAAAAAATTATTTAATTTGAAAAATGTGTATGAAAATAAATTAGTGAGTGTTGACAGAATTTAAATAAATTGGATCGATCTCTGAAACTAATTGAATTAATTCTGCTTGTTCTTGAGACTTGTTCATGCCAGTCATAACCTTAATATGTAGTGTCCAGTGTTTGGAGAGATTATTACGTGCGGTCACGGAATTGTCCGGATGCTAAGCAAGACGCTCCATGTCATCTGATACATAGCGGTACATGATAACGATACACAGAGTAGGGGTGTCAATTTCGGGTCACAAGTCGGGTTCGGGTCGAACCCGGAACTGACTCGGGTTCAAACGAGTCGACCCTAACCCGACCCGGTTATGTAAACGGGTCAGAAATGCCAACCCGGACCTGACCCGGCGGGTTTCCGGGTTGACCCGACCCGACCCGAAAAAGCTGGTCGCGGGGTCGTCGCAGCGGAGCAATCGCAGCGGGGCGCGGAGCGGTCGCAACGGGGTGCGGGGTCGTCGCGCGCAGAGCGGTCGCAGCGGGTTCGTCGCGCGCGCGGGGAGGTCGCGAGGCTGGTGCGTCGCACGCGGAGCGGTCGCAGACTCGCAGCGGGTTCGCGCTGGTTCGTCGCGCGCGGAGCGTCGCGCGGGGCTAGGACCACTAGGTCGCGGGTAGCAGCGGGGTCACGCGACTCACGCAGGGTCACGGGTAGCTGCCGGGGGTTAGGCTAAACCGGGTTCGCGGGTTGACCCGGCAACCCGCCGGGTCAACCCGAACCCGACCCGTTTTTCAAACGGGTCGATTTCTGGAACCCGACCCGTTTTGAAACCGGGTCGGGTCCAACCCGGATTTTTCGGGTCGGGTCCGGGTCGGGTTTTCGTGTCGTGTCAAATATTGACACCCCTAACACAGAGCATTGGTGACGTATCACGTCCTGATTAGCCTCCGAACAACATGCCATGACTGGACGTAATAATTTCTCCAGTGTTTGACATATAGTTGAGATTGATTTTGTTTTTGAAGGATAGGTAAATTAAACATTTTCATTAGTGCACTCGTATTTCAAATCTGAGCACTACTATATATGAATTGAAAACTCTATAGTTGTTATAATGATATAGGTATTGTCCTCTTTAGTCTAATATATCTTATATCAGAATGAGCCTTATAATTTTATGATTATAGTGCAACTTTTAAGGTGATAACTTATCGTAGAAATGCTCCATCGTGAGAACACTTAAGTTTGTAATTCCTTATGAAATTTTAAATTTTACATCAAAAATAAACCTCTCATACTTAGGATTAACCCTTTTATTATAAAATTTAACAATTTTTTTTTAAATATGAAATTTAATTAATTCTTGCCTCCATTTTTAAATTCTCGATGAAATTCCATCCCACATTACACCAAAATGCAACTCTCAATTTTTTGATATATTATTTTATTTATATAGTAGTAACATTTTTTAAATGTGTGATTCAGATCATTCAGGTCCCCTCTCTTATATCCAATAAGGCTTATCAGAATTCACCCCTTATTTGGAGCAAATTATTCGGTCCGGTCGCCGGACGCAGAGATACGTCCAGACACTAATAAAATATTATTTTAAGTTAAGCGCGTCAAAAACGCAGGTAAAGCGTAGTTAAAGCGCAGGTAAAGTGCAGTCAAAGCACAGGCAAATCGCACCTAAAGTGCACTTAAAGCACAGTAAAAAAGTACAGACAAAACGTAGGTGACGTGATAAGTTTTAATTGGATGTCCGGATCTATTTTTAGGTCCAATGACTGTACCTAATAATTTGCCCTTGCGTGGACCTCCGCCATAGCAATCACTCCATGCCCTTTTTAGATTGTCCTCTTCATATTTGTGATGTCATAGCTATTCCCTTACAATAAATTTTATTAACTGTGAGTTTTTCTTTTCTTGATTGACGTGTTATCAGACATTTGAGGGTCTTATGACTAAGATTTTATTTGGGACGATTTTATTATCTTTTTTTCTCAAAAAAGTTTTTTAGTATAAAATTTAAATTTTTATATTAGAAAGCTGCTTTAAGAAAAAAATTATCCCAAACGAAGCCTTTGAAATAGCTTTGAACCACTGCTCTTTTTTGCTTTTAATAGATTTTTTTACTAATAATAACATTACAAAGCAGTGAAAAAACAGTTTCAAACGGAGCCTAAATAGACCATTTTTTTAGTTCTAAAATGATCTGATCGCATCTGAAAACTGCAAAATATATTCTATACTAGGGGTGTCAATACTTGACATGACACGAAAATTCGACCCGGACCCGACCCGGAAAATCCGGGTTGGACCCAACCCGATTTCAAAACGGGTCGGGTTTGGGTTGACCCGATGGGTTGACGGGTCAACCCGAAAACCCGCTTTGCCTGCCCTGCCCGACGCTGCCCACCCTGCCCGATGCTGCCCACGCTGCCTGCGACCCCGCACGAGCCCCTGTCCGCGACCCCGCACGCTCCCGCTCGCGCGCCCGCGACCCTGCACGCCCCGCCCTGACCGCCCTGCCCCAGCACTGCCCGCGACCCTACACACGCGCCCCGCCTTGCCCTCGCGCTCCCCTCTCGCGCCCGACGTGCGCCCGCGTCCATCGCACACCCGCCAAACGCCCCGCGTCCGCCCGCCTGAGTCGGGTCAACCCGTGTCGGGTCGGGTCAACCTGACAACCCGACGGGTTGGGTTCGAGTCCATGTTTTCGACCCGTTTGCCTACCCGGGTCGGGTTAGGATCGACTCGATTGAACCCGGGTCATTTCTGGGTTCGACCCTAACCCGACCCGTGACCCAAAATTGACACCCCTATTCTATACCTGTACCGAAACAACATATAATTGACCTGAATTACTTCATCGAACTCATAGTATTGTTCAAATGATTTTTTTATAGGATAATTTTTTAGCTTTATAAAGCTTTTTTTCACTACCCACGATTGAATTGAATAATTTTTTAGTTAGATGAGTCCTATTGTCTTAGAATCCTACCAAATGGTTGTAAATGTCATGAGGTTGAGCTACTTTGCTAGTCACACTTAAGACCTCTTGTTTCTTGTAAGGGGGTTAATTGAGTCAAAAGTTAATTGGTAGGTTAGTTCATATTCGGCTCAACAAATGATTTGTTAGCTAAGTTTGATGAGCTAACAAATCAAGTTTGAGTTAGGCCCGACTCTACTCATTAGCTCTTGAGTTGGCTCGTTTAAATTTTATTAATATGAAACATACTTAGAATATATTAGAATAAATGATTTTAGTATTTTACTATAAAATTTTTAAAAATAATTTATCTTTTTCTTATTTCAAGTGATTTCTTATTTTTTTAATCAATTAGTATAATAAGTAATTGAATGTGAATGATCTCTCTTTCTTAATAAATGTGCCAACATGTAGAATTAAACTTGAGCTCGATTTCAATTAATTAATTAAGCTCAAGCATTTTTTTCATTCGTAGGAAACCCAAGTTCCCTTAATTAAGCTTAGGCTCAAATCTAAAGTGGTTCAAGCTAAACTCAACTTATTTAGGCCACATTTGGTTGCCCGTAAATTTATCTGTTTCCGATTTCAATCGGTGAAAATTTACTATTTTGATATTTATTTATGCCACTTTTTCAAAATTATTTTCGGTATACCTCCGAATTTTTGTCGATTTGAGAAGAAAAAAAAAATACTTCTCCATTATAATACCTCCATTTCATAATGAGAAAACATCGGGGGGAACTAAACGAAGCATTAGGCTTCATTTTGAATGGCTTTCTTATTGCTTCTTAAAGTAGCTTTTTAGTATAAAATTTTAAATTTTTGCACGAAAAATCTACTTTAAGAAGTAGTAAGAAAGCTATCTCAAATAAAGCCTTACGCTCCAACTTTGGACAACTCCACACACATTCATGTCTAAAGCTTCATTTGAGGTATCTTTCTTACTATTTTCTAAAATAAATTACTTGTACAAAAATATTTTTTATGCTTAAAAATTACTTTAAAAACAATAAGAAAAGCTGTGCCGTACGATTTTGTTTGAAATAATTTTTTTACTCATTTTTAAAGTAATTTTTTTTGTAAGAAAAAAATTAAATTTAAAAATTATTGTACTGAAATAGCTGCTTTAAAAATTTGTAATTTTTTTTTCAAAAGAATCCTTATTTAGCTCATTATCCGCTACACATTGGCAACATTATCCGTACAGCATGCACTTGCGACTTCTCATTAATAATATCAATAATAACGAAGCTCGCTTAATCAAGCTTTCTAATTAAATTCTACGTCCACTGCGCGTGGGACCCAATACTTGAATTATTTGGCACACGTAGGCTCATGCCAACTGTTCCATTTTCCCGACATAACTACACTCCGTCCTAATTACCTAATCCTGCGCCCTAAACCCCTATTAATGACAATTAAGTTATGTTTAAGGCGATGCAGAGTACTTAATATAGTAATTAGTGGGAGGTTATGTTTTCTATCTGCTGTGGCTCTGAAGGGTTGGTGCGCAACACATTGGTGATAAAATAACCTTGCTAGCTATAATGCAAGGGAGTTTGGCCTCTTATGATCTTCTATAGCAACCACTTTATTCTAAAAATATTTTTATGTTAATTTGTTTGGACTTTATTTGGGATAAATTTTTTAATTGTTCTTGTTATCATATAGAAATCATAATTTTTATTTAGAAATTATTTTTTTTATAAATTTTTTAAAAAATTGTACAAAGAAATTGCTTTCTACAACAACTTTAAAAAAATGATTTCTCTATAGCAATTTTACAAAGCAGTAACGGTGTTGGCCTAACCAAGCCTTAATTTGGCTCTATAAGTAGCGGCATTTATGCTAATGTTAGGTTAATTATGATTTTCAAGGTTGATTTTATTTGAAGACATTAAGATTAATTAAGGCAAATTCACACATACATCATATATGTGAGCTTCGAATGCGGGACATCTTGATTGGTAGTCAAAATTTTCAACTAACAGATCGAGGTGAATGTGGGACCTCTTGATTGGTAGTCAAACTTCGAATGCGGAACCTCTTATAAGTTTCTTTGATCCATGCATGTATGAATCTCTATAAAATGCTAAGATATAAAATACTCACTCTACTACCACAAATTTTCTAACACACAGCAAATTCAAAACATCATCACAAAAAAGAATTTTAATATTATTTTATTTATAGATATGACATATAATCTTCTCCACATACATAGAGTCTATTTGCATTAATAAAATTTTATAACACTCGTGACACCACTATTAATATATAACCACCCTATATCCGACAATGCATCCATCCATTAGAACTCCTCATAATTTCAATTGAATAAGACTAAGGCTTCGTTTGGGACAACTTTCTCACTACTTCTTAATTTTTTACTAGAAAACTACTTTAAGAAACAGTAAGAAAGCCATCCCAACCGAAGCCTAAGTACACAAATAGAACAAGGCATGGCTAAAAGAACAAGAAACTAGAAGATGGAGCAAAAAAAGAAGAAGAATTCATTCAATATTATTAAGATTTTAGTCATCAAAGCATTAGTAAACTACATGAAGGGAGAAACATGCACTTCAATTGCTCATCAATTACTTGCAATAAATGCCACAGGAAAGAGATGCTCCTGAAACTAAAAAGCTTAGCTAGCAACAGATAAGCGATTGTGTTAACATATTTATTTATGAAGATATTTATTACTGATCATATAACTACAATTAAAAGCATGCAAAGGCTAGCTTTGTTTAATGCCAAAAATGCACCATGATCTCACCGCATCAATGCTTTAAGAAGGAAGAGTGCATTTAAGTAATATATTATGATGATAATCAGTAGCATTCAATTAAAATAAAGATGGAACAACTATTATTTATCTCCTTCCTCAGCTTATGGGGAATCAACTATTATAAAAGAATAGTAGGGTGAAGGTGTAGGCTTAAGCTTCGTTTAAGACAATATTTTTAATGCTTTTTAAACTCACTTTTCAATACAAAAATAGGTAACTATAATTTTTTATACTAAAAAGCAGCAAGAAAGCTCCCCCAAACGAGATTTCATTTGAGATAGTTTTCTTGCTGCTTAGTAAAATTATTGTAAGGAAAATAAAATTTTAAAGCTGTTGTTGAAACTAGTTTCCTCATACAAATTTTTCTCAAAGCAACGAAAAAATAATGGCCAACAAAAATTGTGGTTACGAGATAAAAAAAATAGTAAGAAAGTTGTCCCAAACGAAACCTTAGACATACCAATAAACCAAATGAATTTAAAGACTAAGGCTTCGTTTCAAACGGTTTTCTTGCTTTTTTTAATTTTCATACTAAAAAGCTACTTTAAGAAGTAGTAAAAAAGTCATCCCAAACGAAGCCTAATAAAAGTTGTGATCATGGGGAATCAACTTTTGCAAAATTAAATGTGTTTTACAGTAGTCTTATCAAACAGCCCAAGTGAATTTTAATAGAGCAATAAAAACTATGCGTTCATAAAATTTAGGGTTCTTTTGGATATAAAAATGAAATCTATTTATCTATGCCACTAATTCATTGGAGCTACAGCTTATATTTGTTGTTGGTCGTTGGTTTTGCCGGGCAATGATTTGGCTGGGGCTCGTTTCTCTGTCGATGGCTCGTGGCAACCTTTGGTGACGGTCTCTTGCTCGGTTGGATTGCTGGTCGTTTCGGTTGGCTGCTTCGCATTTATCTTCACCAAATTGGATGGTCTGAGCTTAGCTTTGGGGGAGCTGGAAGCCTCGGCCGATTACTTAGCCCTTAGGATTGATTCTATCTTGTATTTTGTTTTTCTATCATTTTGCTACATTGTTTCATGTACTCCTTTTTTTATTTTAATTTTTTTTATTAAAAAAAAAATTATCTATGCCACTAACACTCACATCTTAACTTAAATTGGGGTGATAAATTCCTTGATTCACATCCCTAGTCTCAGTTTTAAAAATTTATTCACTTTCCTTCCCATACAATATTTGGAGAAAATCTATCAAAGATGATATAATTTCTAATGTTAACAATTTTATGAAGCCTTTGCCAGTAACATAGAATTAAAATGAAATTGTTTGAAGGAAGAAGAAAGAATTTTAATTATTATTTTATAATAAGACTGTATATATTGATCTAGACTTTTGATTGTTATTGATGGTGATGAGGGTGTTGAAGTATCCTCAAAATAAGTAGTGCTACAATGAGTATGAAGAGCATAGAATGAGAAACTCTCAATTGGAGATTTTGAAAAGTAAGAGTTTTTTATTTGATTTGAACATATTATGCTTTCTATTTTTATTTTTATTTTATCTTGATTTACAATGGTAGACCTTTTATTCTATATATCATGTTTCATTTGTTCAAAATTAGATTGCGAGAAATTGTTAAATTTTATAGGAATCTTCATAGTAATTTTATGATCATAGCCAACATGTTGGCAAAGTGATCTGTCGCACTGTTCGATTTTTGGGTTATCGTTATGCTTTTTTATATATAATTTTAACTTTATATGTCTTGTAATATCCAAAATTGATCAAATGTGACCGATATTTATTATCTTGAAGAAATATGTCTGAAAGATCACTTCCAATCAAAATATCTCCTCTTTTGTAGAAATATAATTCGAGGGATCCTTAGATCAAATTATCACGGCAGTTTTCAAGAAAGAAGCTCCCAAACCCATCGTTGTCCTAATACTTTCTCCATTTATAACGGTCGTCGGTAGCATATGATCATTTGATGGTAATATTTTGAGGCAAAGTTTTGATCTCCATCTCTAGCTTGCTATTCAAGGCAAGTGACCTCACATGCTTACTTATCTAGGGTAGAAAATATCTTTTGCAGCTAAACCATAAAGCCCAAATGTCATTAGACATCACTTTGTCGACGTCAAACATTGATCAAATCTTATTCAAAACTTAATCAAATCATGTTCAAACTTGATTCAAACCTTATTTATATTTTTTAAAAAGATTTAAACAATATTCGAAGATGGTTTAAACAATGTTCAATCAAGATTGGAACCCTATATAAATATGGTTTGAGAAAGTTTCAATTGTGATTTGAATATGATTTGATCAAAGTTTGAATGAGATTCAAGCATTGTTTCAATAAGATTTGACCATGGGTGAAATAAGATTTGAACAATGTTCTATCGAGATTTGAACAATATTTGTGTAAGGTTTGAAAATTATTTGATTATTGCTCAAGCATGACTCATAAACAATTCATGTTGTATTATTTCGTTCTCACTATCTCTTTTGGATCTGGCTCATTTGAATTATTGTATCATATACGTATATGTATATTTTAATCATATTTATATAGAGATAACATTGTTTGGGTCACATTTAGAGAAGGGACGTTATGGAGAAAATTATGCGGTAATGCGAGGCTAATACTCTTATAGTTAAATTTTTTAAGTATCTTATTAATTTAATTTATGCAGAAAACCGACGAAAAAAAAATGAAATCGCCAATGTCGCCTGTTTAACGGGCGACTTTGGCGATTTCAAAAATCTTTCCCCATTGGTTAACTAGCTAAATTAGATTAATAAGATATTTAGCTTAAAATTTTACTCTACTCTTATTGTGTTCAGCATTAGAGACAAGGATATAACATCTGATAATGCTGAATTCTGCATTTATTAATCTTTGGTAATTGTGTTACTGAAGATCAGTGTAAAGATGGGCATTTTTATAATAGACTTGTCTTCCTAATCATACCAACTCATTATCATGTCTTGGATGATAAAAATGTTGTGAATCCCAATGATCTTTTAGTTGTGCTAATTTATAATGAAATGTTAAAATTTTAGTTTTTAAATAATAATATCAAATATTAAAGCACTACAATTGCAATATATTTTGGAAATTACATTTAGAGACTTTTTTTTTTCACAGGAACCATTTTTATCAACTTCTCAATTTATATCTTTTGTGCTAGTTGTGTTATATATCTTGAATAGTACTCTTTGTATTGTGGATTTTGTGTTATCTCTTGCATTATACCATGTTGTATTAGAATTGTTTCCTATACCTTGCGAAATTACACTTTATTATGTGCATTTATCTTGTTTGAATCTTATTTAAATCATATTTGAAACATGTTGGAACAATGTTCGAACTTTGCTCAAATCTATTTCATCCATCTTCGAACAAGGATTCAACTATGTTCAAACTTCATTTGATTTATGTCTGAACTTTGTTTGCATAAGGCTTTAACATGGTCCCACCCTTATAGGAACCCAAAGTTTGTTCGAATCTTAGGAGTGTAAATTTCGGGTCACGGGTCGGGTTCGGGTCGAACCTGGAACTGACCTGATACTATTCGGGTCAACCCGAATCTGGCCTGTTTTTACAAACGGGTCAGTTTTTTCAGGACCCTATATAAAAAAGGTTTGAGGAAGATTCAATTGTGATTTGAATATGGCTTGGTCAAAGTTCGAATGAGATTCAAGCATTGTTTGAATAAGATTTGATGATGGGTGAAATAAGGTTTGAACAAAGTTCTAGAAAGATTTGAAAAATATTTGAGTAAGGTTTGAAAATTATTTGATTATTGCTCAAGCACGACTCAAAAATAATTTAATTTGTATTATTTCGTTCTAACTATCTCCTTTGGATCTGGTTCATTTGAATTATTGTACTATATATGTATATGTAGGGGTGTCAATATTTGACACGACACGAGAACCCGACCCGATTTCAAAACGGGTCGGGTTCGGGTTCCAGAAATCGACCCGTTTGAAAAACGGGTCGGGTTCGGGTTGACCCGACTGGTTGCCGGGTCAACCCGCCAACCCGTTTAACCTAACCGTGCGGACGCGGACCTGCCCCGCTGCGACCCCGCGGCGCAACCCCGCCCGACCACGCTGCTGCAGCAACGCGACTGCGACCCCCGCGACGCGACCTCGCCCGACCACTCCTCTCCGCGACGCGACCCCGCCCTTGCGCGCGACGCTCCGCGACCTGCACCGCGCGCAACCCCGCTACCGCTCCGGCTCCGCGACGCGACCCCACCCGACCACGCCGCCCACACTCGCCCAGCGCGACCAGTGTTCGGCCTTTCCCGGGTCGGGTCGGGTCTAGGTTGGCATTTCCGACCCGTTTACCTAACCGGGTCGGGTTAGGGTCGACCCGTTTGAACCCGAGTCAGTTCCGGGTTCGTCCCGAACCCGACCCGTGACCCGAAATTGACACCCATATGTATATGAATATTTTAATCATATTTATATAGAGATTACATTGTTTGGGTCACATTTAGAGAAGGGACGTTATGGAGAAAATTATGCGGTAATGTGAGCCTAATACTCTTATAGTTAAATTTTTTATGTATCTTATTAATTTAATTTATGCAATAAACCAACGAAAAAAAATTGAAATTGTCAATGTCGCCTGTTTAACGGACGACTTTGGCGATTTCAAAAAATTTCCCCATTGGTTAACTAGCTAAATTAGATTAATAAAATATTTAGTTTAAAATTTTACTCTACTCTTATTGTGTTCAGCATTGGAGACAAGGATATAACATTTGATAATGCTGAATTCTGCATTTATCAATCTTTGGTAATTGTGTTACTGAAGATCACTGTAAAGATGGGCATTTTTATTCTAGACTTGTCTTCCTAATCATACCAACTCATTATCATGTCTTGGATGATAAAAATGTTGTGAATCCCAATGATCTTTTAGTTGTGCTAATTTATAATGAAATGTTACAATTTTAGTTTTTAAATAATAATATCAAATATTAAAGCACTACAATTGCAATATATTTTGGAAATTACATTTAGAGACTTTTTTTTTTTCACAGGAACCATTTTTATCAACTTCTCAATTTATATCTTTTGTGCTAGTTGTGTTATATATCTTGAATTGTACTCTTTGTATTGTGGATTTTGTGTTATCTCTTGCATTATACTATGTTGTATTAGAATTGTTTCCTATACCTTGCGAAATTACACTTTATTATGTGCATTTATCTTGTTTGAATCTTATTTAAATCATATTTGAAACATGTTGGAACAATGTTCGAACTTTGCTCAAATCTATTTCATCCATCTTCGAACAAGGATTCAACTATGTTCAAACTTCATTTGATTTATGTCTGAACTTTGTTTGCATAAGGCTTTAACATGGGACAACCGGACACGACCTGAAAGCGAGTGCCAACATGCGCAACTGGCCTGAAGGCGACAGCTGTCCAGCTTGGCTAGCCCTCATAGCTCACGCGGGCCTGGACACCGTCACACGGACGGCGGACCTCGGGCTCGAGTCCTCACCTCCTCGGGACATCCAGAAGAAGGCACGCGGACACGCGGTGATGCAGGCGAGTGGGGCAGCCGGGCAAGGGCGGGAACACAGGATTTGCCACGGGCAGACAGGCAGCGACGGGCAAGCGAGGCAGGGGCGAGATTGGCCACGGTCTACGATGAGCCGATGATTGATCACGCGCAGCTCGGTCAGCGCCTCAGCAGGCATGCTGCAGCGCGGCCACGCAGCCACGCGGGATTGGCCACGGGCAGCGTTGGCACCCTTGCAGCTCGGTTAGCGGATCATTTCCGGGTTTTCGGATCAACCGAACCCGACCCGATTTTTGAAACGGGTCGAAAACTCTAATCCGAACCCGACCGGGTCGGGTTTGGGTCATCCTGAACCCAAAATTTCTGTGTCGTGTTCGGGTCAGGTTTTCGAGTTGTATCCAATATTGACACCCCTATCGAATCTATATCATTCGAGCGTGATTTCAATTAACTTGTTCATAGTCAAATGTATAAAAAATTATTATGTACAGACACCGGACGTCGTTTGAAGTCGAATCAGAGTGCGCCACATCACCCTTTTGTTGTGTATAGCTGTTGTGTACCATTGTGTACCGGTGACGTAGCGCATTTGATTCGCCTCCGAATATACAGTTCGGTATCCGCACAGAATAATCTCCAAAAGAATGGACATATTAATCTAAAATAAGCTTTTAAGAATATTATTAAAAAAAACATGCATATTTCTCCAATTTACCTATTATGAGACAAATCAAGTCAAACTTCTCTTTTAAAATTGTGATTAAATGGTTATCTTTACTTACAATTTTTAAAAGTGTGATTATTAATTATGATTGGTTCGCTAAAAGTATTTATGATTAGAAATAATTATTTGGAAATCTTTTTTATTAAAACACTAATAAAACCTCAGTCAAACAAAAAGTAATTTTTGCTTCTATAAATAAAATAATAGTGTAATAATATGGAAATTACGGCTAAAAAATATTATTTTTAGTAAATAAAATCAAGGAAAACATGTATAGCATATAATATTATAAAACCAAACCTTCATATGATTAAGGAAAAAAATGTGGGCAAGGGATAAAAATTGTTTGTATTAAAAAGGAAAAAATGCTGGCAACGTGGCGACCAAAAATAAGATCAGTATTTTATGCATGTGAAGATAAATATTATAAATTCATAAGAAAACAATTCGAGAAAGCTGAACTTAAGAACGTGTTAGCTAATGGCACCGTTTGAATTATTCTTTCAACTTTAAGGTTTTGTTTGGATGACTTTCTTGCTACTTTTTAAAATAGATTTTTAGTTGTACTAAAAAATTATTTTAAGAAGCAGTAATAAAGTTGTCCCAAACAAAACTTAAATGATAATATTCGCACTTCAAAAATAATAAGAAAGGAATTTAAAATGAGTCAAAATAATTTATATTAAACTAATCTTAAAATAATATAAGACATTTAAGGCTCATCCTAACAATACAAGAAAATCTGTTACTACCGGCAGCCCAAATCCATTGGAAATTGAAAATTTTCATCGGAAAATATGAATTTCCAACGAAAATTTAGTCGACAGTAAAACGCGCGTCGGAAACTTTGTTCCGGCGGAATTTTCTGGCAGATGTTCTAACGTAATTCCTATAGAATTGCGCATAAACATTCGTCGCTTACGAGGCACTCTTACCGGCGGTTTATCCGATGAAAATTCCGGCAGATAACCAATCAGAAAATTCCACCGGACATAAACCGGCAGAAATTCTGCTGATAAACCAAGGTTTTCCTGTTATATAATCAAGAATTTGATCAGAATATTTTGTCACGCTAATTTTTTGTCTTTGCCTAAATGGCTAAATGCACAAGTGCAAGAATTTAAAAAAAAAAATCTTGAGATATTCTATTAAAATTATTAGATTTATTTTGAGATAAGTATAATAAATATAAAGTTTATTGTGCACTCATCTTAACGTAAATCTAACGGTTCAAAACTCCATACAAACTAAAATTTTGTAAATATACCTTGAGCTAAAATTGTTCCATTTTTTAATTTGGGAGTTTATTATGTAACAATATATTAAATGTTTAAGATATTTCCTCAAAGTAAGTGAATATTTTATCAAAAAACAAAAGTACATAAAAAAGTTAGTTTAACCCATCATTTAATTGAATATAGGCATAAGAAATAAAAAATTAGGTCAACAACATCCTCACCTCACGCATTTTCTTAGAGGAAGATAAAGCAAAAAAAGAATAATTGGCAACAAAAATAATGAAATACATATCTTCTATTTAATGTAGAGTGCAAGATTAATTTAATAATATATTTGATAAGTCTAAAAAAAATTGATTTGTATACACACAAAATTTTATTTTATTTTTAGACTTCAAAACAGTCATAAAAAAATAAAAGTTATTTAAATTTTAATAAAAATATTGATATTTGAATAGTCCAATACAAGATGACCAAAATCATAAAATTATGACCATACTTCTACATTAAATCGATTCAACAAGGTTTAACAAATCTATCTAAATGATACTTAAAAGAAATAAGAAAGAAGGTTGAGATGTAATTAATTACTAAGAAAAAATAATGAACTATAGTAAGCATTCTAATAAAAATATGACATAAGCTTCCTCATAATCATTCAAAAAGCAAAAAAGACGAACACGTCAAAGATAAGAAAGACACCAATTGGAGATATCACCAATGATAGTTGTCGTTGGACTAACATCTATCCCTAACATGACCCTCAAGCTTGTCCTTTACTAAGTAGCGCCATTATTTTAGTCTAAGGATATGAACCTTTAAAGGCTTATCAAATCAAAGAGGGTGATCTAGACCCTCTTATGTTCTATAGGTTTGAAAGATTCATATATATATCCTAAAATTTATGAATAGGACTTAATTCCATATATCCAATTGGAATGATATAAATTACTCAAAAGGGAATCTTGTTTACATTCCTACTATCACTTAAAATGCTAGCCAATTATCTATCATTTCTCTCATCTAACTTTCTTCACTAACTCTAAGTCACCCAATAATCCTTCTTTGAAGGAGAGAGTTCATTATGACCATCTTTAGTCACCTACAAACTCCATGTCACATGGTTCTCTTATGACAGTAATAAATAGACCTCTAGTTCCCCCTACTTTAAGGTGAGGGACCATCTTGATCCTCTATATTTGTTGATTGACTCCTGGTCAATCCAAGTCTTAAATAGATCATAATGAGCTATTTAAGTGGAATTAAGGCCTCCCTTCGTTTAAAATTCAAAACCACGGCCCCCAAGACCGATTTCCCTCCTATTTTGGCCTTTGATCTCATTCCCACCGTGGTCGCCAGAAACCTGTGGACCTCCGAAAGAGCACCGCGCGAACGGGTCGATTGGAAGGGACAGATTGGATCGTGCATACGACTAACCATTGAGGATAGAGGCTTTCACCAACACACCTCGATGGGTAGCAATATACACGATCTAGTCACGGGTTTCCCCCATCCGATGCAAGAGCTCGAATGGGGTTTAGTAGATGTGGGACCGAGTTTCCCACGGGCGCAAGCCCCCGTGGTTAATTACATCCCAGGTCGGAGCCTGAGAAAACTCTCGATTAAGGATCATACATTATCCTCTCCTAAAGCGGGATTGGCACCTAGGTAAAGATTAGGAAATCCTACTCAAAGGAAAGAAAGGTCTGAAGGGCTGAATCAACATGCATGGCTCATACCAGCATTCGGAGGCTCTAGGGTACTAAACAGAAACTAGAGAAAGAAAATCAAGCACTCAACCACATGCGTGAGAGAATAGATGGAGGCAGTGTCATCCTGTGACGCGGATAAGTAGGATTTATAGTCCCCGAAAGAAAGGGGACCTACCTACCATTTAAGGCATGCTACGAGACCGAATGTAGTAGCCTCGAACCCTAAATCTAGAATGGTCTTAGTGCTCTACGAAACACTAAGATCCGTGTCCTAGCTAATGTAGTGCAAAACCTGGACTTATCCCGGCCTGGATTGGGGAGCCAGCTAACCACCTAGTCGTTTTAAAACCATGCTATCCAGTCAATTATGAAAGATGGGTGAGTGGTACAGTTATTGGAAATAAGACCGACATCTAGAGAGTTTTCTAATTGGTCCTGAACTTAAGTGGGATAGATGCTCCTAGCTAATGCAATTAAATTTTATTTAATTGGTTACTAATGCAATGCATGCTAGTTGAAATGTCAGCTCATGAATGCTATAGAGTTTTAAAAACAGGCTTATAAAAAAATAATTTTTTGAAAAGACTGAGTCTCCCTAGGTCTGGCACTTCATCCTCATAGGCCAGATTATCCGGACTCTACTCGCAGGCATGGAGATGTCTTATAAGAAGGAAGAGAAGAAATGCAATAATATGCATGCGACCCCGGACGATTCCGGCAGTTATCTAGGTTCGTTAAGTTTCTATGTTATTTAGAACTTAAAATTTTAAGAGTTAGTTACGAGTAGAAAAGTTTTATAGTCCTTAGAGAGCCTAACAAAAATCCAGGCGAAAACAAAATCGGCATGCAAGAAAAGAAACCTAAGAAAAGCAGACAATTTCTACTGCGTAATCAGGTAAACACATCAATATAAATCCAAAATTAATCAACTAAATGGTCATAGGCAAATTGCCCTTATTACAACCCAGATATGCAGAAAGTAAAGTGGCCGGGCACCACCGCCAACAACCAAGATTTCTAAGCCTATGACAGACGCAAATGACTTTGAGTGGGATATTGGTCTTCATTCTTCTTTGGATCACTCCTCCTTGGACTTCTTGGAACTCTCCTTCTTTGACTCCTTGGATCCGTCGTGGCTTGAATATGCAAACAAAGAGATAATTCTCCCTTGATAGGGGGCATTGCCTTTTCTCTTTGGATATCTAAAGCCATCCCACTCGATCTCCCAAATGGAAGAAGACTCTCCCCTATGAGGATGCCTTCTTCTTTTGGGATTCAAGTGGGATAAGAATATCCACACTCAAAGATCATTTTCACAACTCTTCACAATTTATTACAAATTTTACATCAAATTTAAAGCAGAAAAAATTCTAAAAGACCTGCATGGTTATCCTAATCAAAATCCCAAGCAATTATATATGAAAATAAAAATGCTCAAATCATTGACCCTGTGCCAAGCCATGCACTTAATTATGAGGGCTAAGCAGCTCCACCTATGCAGTTATAATTATTAATTTTAGCCCTCATTTTTAGTTTGGGGGGAGAGCTGAGCAAGCACATGCATAAAATATTATTAGAAATCATGATAATGCTCCCCCCCTTTTATTAGCATTGAGCATGAAAACCTGCATGGAAGAACAGTACATATATATAACGCTCCTAACCTAGGGGTAAATCTAACGCTCATCACATCATCCACAGAGTACAGAAAAAATAAGCAAACACACCAATCATTTTTCAAACAATATGTAATGAAAACCACGGAAAGCTCCGGCACACAGCAGAAAAGTAAACCCAGCGGCCTATCCTAGATCTAGAAGTTGTGCCTTAGCAAATAATTCTATGTGTGTGTATGATTGGTGTGATTTGGATAAGTCCTAAATAGGGTAGTTATTTAAAGTTATCTAGAGTTCAAGTTGGTTGGGAGTCTGAAAAGGATATTTTAATTGAAATTCAAATATTAGTGGATTAGAATTCATTTTAATTATTTCAGTTTGTCGATCAATTTTAAGAGCTTAAGATAATGATATTTAAAGTTAAAGTGGTATTAGCCAATTTTAGAAAGTCCCGGGTCCTCCTAGGTACTAGACTAAGGGTCTAAAAAGTCACTATGAGAAATAGGCTAGGTTTGGGATTTCTAACACCTTAGAAAAATACTAAACCTTAAGAGAAGAAGTTAGCCAGGTAGTACACTAAGATTGGAGTTTTCTAGGCAAAGTTATGAATTTTCTAAGTTTTGGGCCCTAAATGAACTAAGGTTGACCAAAAAGTTAACTTTCTAATTTATGTCAGTTTCTGAAAACCTAAGATTTTTAATAAATAATAGACCCTAATAGGAGTCTAATTCAAGTGAGTTTGCCTAATTTGGAATTTTCTACAATTAGTTATGAGTTTTCTAAATCCAGGGCATTTAAGGGAATTTCTAAATTTCCTAATAAATAACTCATTTTATCGTTTTGCTCCAAATCAGCTCCAAACTGATTGGAATCACTCCCAAAGGTCAGGAATGACCTGAGAAGGTATTACCAAGGGTTTGGAGAAAATTTGGAATTTTTAATGATTTTAAATGAATTATTAGGGGCAAAAAGGTAATTTCCACCTATGGTCAAATTAAGGGTCAACCTGAAGTCAAACTAGGGAGCCCTATTTATCTAAGGTCAAAGATCAGATTCTGGTCAGTTCAAGATATTATGGGTAATTTTATAACCTAAAATGAATTTATTGTAATTTTTAGAAGGCTACTAGGCCCTGTTTAGCAGGTTAATTAGGGTTGGTTAATTAAGGGGGCTAAAGACTCCTAAAAATTCCTAAAAAATTATGGGATGTTTATGATGTCACTAAGATAAAGTTTTGAAGTTTTAACATCAATCCGTGATCTATCTTAGCCCCTAAAAAATTTCTAAGTTCGCTAGACAGGTCCTTAATTTTTGTCCTTAAGGTGTCACTACGTTATATGGGTTTAGATGGAGTTTTACACTAACACTTAAGGTAATAATGCATGGAAAACATATAAAAGCATTAAATACACCATGTCCTTAGATCTAGGAGAGCCTAAGCTAAGTGCTCGTGGTGCAACCTACACATGCAAGCTACGAACAATAAGAAAATGAAAACACCTAATAAAGGGATTAGCGAATGGTTGGGACTCAACCATCCACTAACCCACTCCCCCATGATTGCTCTTCACATTTAGAATCCATGCCTAAAATTTTATGAAGTAGCTGAGCTCCTGGAATTAGGAATTTAATAACATAAGTAATTTCGCAAATACTCAAAATAATTGTAAATATATATGTAATCTTTGAAAAATAATTTAATTTAAAAATAGGTCAATTCATATCTACATAAATATAGGGGAGATCCACTAACCACCCAATCGAGATTTCAAAATAGTTTAAAAATAATTAGTATAATAGTTAATTTAAATAATATTAAAATAACCAAAGCACAGGTTAAAATAGAAATCTGCAAAGAACAGTAAACCTGCTGCATGAAATTATTTTTATATGAAAGTACACATTTTTCTAAAAAAATTCAAGGGGTTATACGTCAAAATCCGATTTAAAACGGAAAAGATATGATTTTTGGAAGTTTAAATATAATAATAAGATATCTTTATAATAGTGCTATTTTGGTGTTTTCAAAATAATTACAGATATATCCAAAACTTTCAAACAAGAATTATCTCAAATCATGCAGAATTCAAATACGAACAAAATAAGGTGCTGTGCATTGAAATCCGACTTAAAGCAAGAAAGTTACGAATTTTGGAAGTTTAAATACAATAAATTGATTATATATATATATATATATATATATATATATATATATATATATATATATATATATATATATATATATATATATATATATATATATATATATATATATATATATATATATATATTAAAAAAAGTAATATTTAAAACTAATTATTAAAAATAACATAAAACAATATTTTAATAATTCTGAAATTCAAAATGATTTAAAAAAGATAGTAATGGTAATATTTTGATTATTAGTATTATTTTAAGTAATTAAACTAAATGTAATAATTAAATAATATTTAGTTATTAAAAAAATACACTTTTTTAATAAATAATATGATAACAATAACAATAATAATTATTATAAATAAATACAAAATAGTAACAAAAATAAGTTAACGTAATATAATTATTAATATTGTAATTAAAATAATTAAAATAATATTATTAAAAAAATATGTATTAAGAGTTTTTTAAAAATAATTTAAAATATACAAGGAATTTTAAAATAATTTTAATTTTAAAATATAGGGAATAAAAATCCGAACAGTTCGACATATTGTACTTGAAAAACGGACGAAAATTAGATTTTTGGTGATTTATTGAGTGAAAATACACTTAAAATCTATTTAAAATAAATAAAAAAATAGAATTTTGGCCGGGTGACACGTGGCGTCCCGGGATTGGACCCCGGGACCGCGGCCAATCATTGGCAGCGGCGCAATGATTGCGCCGCCAATCAATGATTGCGGCTATCATGGCCGCAATCATGCGGTCACTAAGCCACGGCGGACACGGTCTCGGTCCGTCTGATCGACCGTGGTCTCAATCCAATGGTCTGGATTGAGTCGGACAGTGATCTGATCCTGCCCGAATACATGCCTGGTCGGACTAAACGCGGAACGGCGGGATCCAGGCTGTTGATCAAATCAACTACAGTTCAACTCTAAAGAAAGCGAAACCCTGGAATAGAAAAACTTCTCGTTCTCTCAGAATACTCGATGGATTTTTACGAAATTTTAAACCTATAATCTAGGAATGTACAGAAATAATGGGGGATATTTGGATCAACTTATAAAGTGCTTTTCAAAAAGCTATTTAACCCTAAGCATTATGAAATATTCTAAGAGATTTGGAGAGATCTAACCGTCGGATTTTTGCGTTCTTGGGCTCGTTGGATTCGTTGAAATAGAAGAAATATTTTTCTAGTTGACGTCAAACCCTGGTTCTTCTTGGATTGAGCGGTAGAAGCCTCGAAAGTTTCGTGGCTTCGATTTAGCCGGAGTTCTCGCTGCCGGCAGGCCTAGGACGTCGGGATCTGGTTGGGGAAGATGAAGGGAGGTAGTGGGAATGCTCTCTCCTAGTTTCAGTGCCTGAGGAGGTCTGAGGTTAGAGCAAGAGCAAAAAAAGGTCCAAATCTTGACCTAAATTTTCCTATTTAAAGCTCCTAATCACATGATCAATGGTTGGGATTGAATCCAACATCAAATAGGAGGTAAAACTTTCAGATTAGGCTGTGGGTTTCATTTGAAATCAAAGGGAATTGAATTCGAGCATCGAATGGGCTCTTAAATCCACCTAAATAGGCCATTATGACCTATTTAAGACTTGGGTTGACCAGTCAACCATTGACCTGGTCAACCCAGTCAAATAGGTCAAGGGGGACGTGGGTTTGAGCCTTGGATGCCATGAAATTGATTTGAAATAGATTTTAGGCTTAAAGGGTCCAAACTGGTCAACCCTGGTTGACTTGGTCAACTGTGTTGACTCAGGGTCCAAGCCCGGACTCACTAGACTCGACTTGACTCACTGAACCCACAGGAGGAGGTCTTGGGGTCTGACTTGGTCAATTTGACCAAGTCAAACTATTTGACCAGGTGTCTGGGCAAAATCGATGTCAACAACTCTAAATTGTATGATTCCCCACCTGTTTGGAAGGAGAGTGTTTGAACCATCTCTTGTCTATTATTAATTTTGGGTATTCTGGTTCTCCCCTCTTTTATAGGAGACATACTACTATAACCATCTCATATTATCCCATGTAATTTAAGTCATTAGCTTCCTACTCCTTCAAGTGATGGACTTTTTTTATTGTCTCTAGTCATTTGGTTCTTACCCTCCACTAAGAAATAGACCATTCCAATTGTCATATAATATCATCTATATCATCACCTCTGAATTTCCTTTGTCACAGCCTCAAGAGAAGACCAATTTGACCATCTGTTTATGGTATGCACAAATTATTTAAGCATGCACTTACAAAAGATTATTTATTTGAACACCTTCAATAACATTTATGACTTTCTTATGTATCTTCAATGTTGCCTTTACATCATTATATATTCATCAATAAAATAATCGATTTATCCAACACCATTCTTATCTACATTCTCATATTTTTATCACTACTTTAAGGTCATGCTATCTTCATTACCAAAGAAGGATCAATGTAGCCATCTAAAGTTGCCTCCATGACTTCCTTGTGCTACTTTGTTATCGCTTTCATGTCATGCAATCTCAACCTCTTTGAGATGGCGAATATGATCACCTCCAACGACCTCCATCTTTGAACATTTATGTTGTTTCCTTCTAGTATTATTATCTTCACCTTTAAGCAAGGAATGATCTAACCATCACTATTGTCCTCTCTACCATTTTTGTACTACTCTATCAACACTATCATGTCATGTTATATGACACAATATGGTCGATTTAACTACCTTCATAACTATAATAGCCCGTATTTTGATCAAAGTAAATAATTTTTTTCAAGATTCATAATAAGTCCAAATTATAAACCGTCTTTGCCATAGCATTGCTACTGTAGTATTTTACTTGCACGATTTTTTTCATAATTTTTTGTCACTAGTAAAAATCCTTAAGAAATTTATACATGTTGGTATAATTGGGGATTTTGAAACCGTCAGATGTCTGTTTTATAAATCAATTTTATTAATATTTTTTAAATAAGATAATTTATTTTATAAATATTTTTCTATAATTTTAAAAGTTCTAAATAGATTTATATGAATTTTCTATTAAAATTTGAATAAATTAAGTAATTATATTAAATATTATATTATTATTTTATAAAAATCTAAATCCTTTAAAGTCATGTCATGAAATAAGCTTTTTCAATTAATTCTCTTCTCATTTTTTGCTAACAGAAAATGCTTAAGGAGTTTAGAGAAAAAGTGAGGAGATAAAAAAGAGAAGTCTAGATTTGAAAGTTGCAGAGCGATTTTCGTCAGTTATGAAATTTAGTCATCTCGCTGTAAGGAATCATTATTATATTTCTAATTTCAAAGTTTTTATATTTTTGATATTTTTTTTATCAAAGTTGTATTTCCATTGCTAAAAAACGACAAAAAATTTGTATTTGTAATCACTATGTAACTTTTTATATGTTATAAATATTGAGATTTTGAATAATTTGATTATTTTTTGAGATTTTTCACTCAGTAATTTTAAAAATTCAATAATTTTTGTCCACACAGAAATTTATTTTAACGCCTAAAAATAATGATTTAGTTCAACTAAAGCTTTAGAATATTATTTTATACAATATTTGATAATTTAGTTAAATTCTAAAAATGTAAATTTTTTGCTCGATATTATTTTTGTTGTCTACTGTTATGACATTTTATTATTTTCTGAATTAATCTCAATTATATATTATTTGCTGTAATATATTAAAAATTAATATGAATATATGATTGAGATTATTGTTATAGTGTTGTGATAACAATATGTGTGTAAAATATAAGTAAATACTAGTTGACTCGTTGGTTGGTGACTAATTGACCTGTATAAGATGATGGGCCGGTGAGCTTTTATTTAAATACTGTGATTTAGTATTATCCTCTACTGTTTAACATGATACACTAATTAGGAGTTATAAGGAGATAATTATAATGCCGATGAGCAAAGAGTGACGACCCTGTTTACTGAGCCAACCATTTACTAACATTGATATGATACAAAAAAAACATCGTGTAAACAGAATTCTTACTTGTTTAATGTGGCTACTAAAATAAATGTTATTGAGGTATTATTCATATTAATGTATAGATTTATTATTAATATTATTACTAATTTATTAATACAAAAAATATATTATTTTCATTGAGCACGTAATATATATGATATATTGAGCATATGATTAAGATATTGATTTAATACTTAACTAAATAGCATGTGTACATTCCTATATAATTTTACTATATTATATTGATTTAATTTCAGTAGTCTTTATTGATGTTTTGATTTGATGCTTTATTTGATTAATGTATTGATTTGTATTACGAATATGGTGATTTTTTTATAGATTTGACACTCGATCGTACTATTTACTATTTTATTGGCTTATATATTGTAGCGTTTTACTATTTATAGAGTCTACTACTATTGCATGTGAACTTAACTATTTATGCATTATTTCTGCACTAATTCAATGATCATATGTATCACTGCTATGATTTGATCTCTAATATGTATATTGCTTATTAATTTCTGTGCTTTGAATTCAGTTGCAGATTTTGGTGACCCGCTAATTAGCTATTTAGCTTATTATATGTGATTAAATGATTTCAGATCAGGACAGAGAATCAGGAGTATGAGACCGATTAGGATTACTTTAGGTTTAGGTTCTTTTTGTTTTAACTATTCTTTTGTACTCTGGACATGATAAAGGTGTGATGATTGCAAAGATCATGAGTATTATATATAATTTTTTGGAATGACTACAAATGTGTACATTGATATTTTGAATTATATAATAGGAAGCTAGGTTTTTGAGAAAGAGAAGAAAAGAGAGGAGAGAGAAAAGGAAGCTAGGTTTTTGCAGTGGTAGAGTGAGTTTTGTCCATCGGCCCAATTAGAAAATTTGCTCGTCTCGAGGTATGTTACAATTCGCCTATTCCATATTTCAATAATTTTGTATTTTTGATATTTTTTCGATCAAATTTGTATTTTCGTTATCGAAAAATGATGATAATTTTGTTTTGGTAAAACTTTTACCACGTAATTATTTATATGTTATAGAGATTGTAATTACGAGCATTTCGAGTATATTTTAAAAATTTTTTGCCTTGTGATTTTGAAAAAACAATCTTTTTTTTTTCTACTCAAAAAATTATTTTGATATCTACAACTAGTATTTTAGCTCAATTTAAGCTTCAGAATGATATTTTACACAATTTGTGATAATTTGTTTATATTTGAAAGTGAATTTTACTCAGTAGTATTTCTATTGTCTATTGTTATGACATTTTAATAATTTTTAAATTTAGTATAACTATATTTTAATTAATGAAATGCATTGAAAAATATGTTATAAAGTGTTGTGATATGATGCCGGCGCCAGTGTGTGGCCGAGGTGAGATTTTATTACGCCGGCGCTAGTGGGCGGCCAAGATGGGATTTTGTTATGCCGATCTCAGTGGGTGGTTGAGATGGGATTTTGTTAGGCCGACGCCAGTGGGCGGCCGATGTGAGATTCTGTTATGTTGGCGCCAGTGAGTGACGGAAGTGGGATTCTGTTATGCCAACGCTAGTGGGCGGCCGAGGTGTGATTCTGTTACGCTGGTGAGATTTTGTTACCTAAGTGTTGTTATGCTGGAGCTAATAGGTTACCGAGGTGGTATTTTGTTATGAATTGTTTGCTTATAACTCAGTTCATTTCAGTATATTTAATTACATTTAATTTCAGTATATGATTCAGCACAATAATCTCAGTTCGATCTTTTGATTTTAATTATTGATCTTTATTTTAGGTTACGATAGCCTACTGAGCCGTGTTAGCTCATTCCTACTTTTATTTTGTTTTCAAGCCCGAGGAAGGGTAAGGAGGGAGCTGAGTAGTTGGGATAGCGGGCTATGATCTATTTTGTAGGTATGTTTTGTTAGTTTTGATTTTTGCAAGCTTGGTTTTAATTTTTTGTTGTTGTGCTTTTTGTTACCAAATACTATTCTAGATAAATTTCAGATTATATATGTCTTGGATGATATATAAAAAAATCATATTGAGATTCAGTAGTCTCCTACCTTCTATTCATTCAATAGTGGCTATGTGTAGTGTATAAATTGAAGGTTTTGTTTCAGTATTTCTCCAACCATATCTTGGGGTGGTCAGCCTTGCCACAATGGAATATGGTATGACATGTACGTTATCAGGTCATGTCGGTTCGAGTTGTGACATTATATATGATATAATGTATGAGCATGATGCATATTGACATTAATACAAAACAGATATGTGATACACCTGATACTTGAGAGTGGTATTTATTATATGTATAACATGATACACATGCATACACGATAGATCTTAGAAATGATATTCATGATGTTACCGTGCATTGATAACTGATACAATTAAGATATAACTACATTGTTATAATAATTAATGAGAGTTTTTTGTAGCCCTTATAAGATATTGTGGTGGAACTGAGTCAATGATTATTGATCATTTACATGATTATGATTACTTATGATTCATATAGTTATGATCATGATTCACTATGGTTGTTACTATATATTCCTACTATTTGTATGCAACCATGAAACACATTATATTGACATGACTTGAATGCATATTGTTTTGCTTTCCATGCACTAGAAGCATTTATAGGTTCTGATGACCTATTGGTAGGGGTGTCAATTTTTGACACGACTCGAAAAAACAAACAGGGTTCGGGTCGACCTGTTTGTGAAACGGGTCGGGTTCAAGTTCAACAAATTGACCCATTTCAAAAAACGGTCGGGTTCGGGTTGAGCCGGCAACCCGAAAATGACCCAAAAATTCTCTGCCCGCGTCTACTGCCCGCCTTACCCGGTAGAACCCAAGTTCACGTGCTTTCTGCGCTGTGTCTCCCGAACTCTGAAGCATCAAGTGACTCGAGTCACGTCCCGAAGGCCGAACTCCGAAGCAGAGAAGCTCGAAGCGGGCGTCGCGCGCGTGCGTTCCGACTCTGCAGTGCGTCCCAAACCCGAAGAGGCAACGTGTGCTGCCACTGCTGCTGCTCCGCCGCTGCCGCTGTCGTTGCGCTGCTGGGAGTATTTCAAAAATTCGGGTCGGGTCATGTGAACCCGGCAGCCCGCGCAGGTCGGTCCGGGTTGAAAAAGCCGACCCGTTTACAAAAACGGGTTAGGTTCGGGTTGACCCGTTTAAAGCCGGGTCAATTTGGGTTCGACCCGAACCCGACCCGCTGACTTGAATTGACACCCCTACCTATTGAGTTTCTACTCATTATGTGATTTTTTTTTTTTTAATGTTTTTCAGGGAAAGTTAAGGACCCAATATAGTGTGACCGATTAGATCCAATTTTGGTTGAAGTATTCCTTTCGTATTGTCATAATTTATATCTGCTATTAGTGAGTGTTATTTCAATTTGACAATACCCAATAATTACTTTTCTTTTAGAATTTGCATGCAAAACACTTATTTGCTCTACTCGCACTACTCTAATTATATATCAGAATTTTTATTCAAAAACCAAAACAATTGAATTATCTCACTTTATCGATTTCTTGTATGCAATAAAAGCAATGCGATCAACGGTCAATTCATCAAAAGAATTTAATAAAGTCTTGCTCAAAATAAAATATTTAATAAGAGAAATATCGCACTGTCAATAAAATTTTATATAAAAATTTATTTTATATAAGTTCTTGACTAGTGAACAAATAAAAACTATTTAAAATATAAGTGAATGGCTTTATGAAATAGTAAGAATTAAAAATTGCGGTACATAAATAAATTAAATAACGGTCTGTATAGGACAATTTTATCATTGCATTGATTTTTAGACAGTAATTATAATTTTCTTTTTGTTGCTATTTTCTTATTGATTTTCAAATATTTCTATGATGAAAAATTAGTTTTTACAGCTAGAATAACTAAAAGTTTATTTCCTCATAGCAAATTTATAACCAATTTTATAAAAAGCTAAAGTCACGCTAATCATAATCTAAGGCTTCTTTTAGGACGACTTTCTTATTATTTTTTAAAACGGCTTTCTAATATAAAAATTTCTACTTATAAAAATTTTCATACAAGAAAATTATTTTAAAAAGTAATAAAAAGCTGTTTCAAACAAAGCCTAAATCTTTTGACAATTTTCAGATTTTTTTGTCCTCTTATAATAGTTTCTAAAAGTATTTTATCTGATGATATTTAATTATTTATGTTGGATGAGAATCCTAAGGTCTGTTTGGGATAGCTAAAGCGGTTTATAAAATTGGTTATGAAGTTATTCTAGAGTAAACAACTTCTTTATTATGATTGAAAAAATAACTTTTCACTAAAGAAATTTTCAAAAAAATTATGAGAAAACAACAAGAAAGTAATTATTTAAAGAAATTACTACTGTTGTTTGAAAAATCAAAGCAGCTATAAAGTGTCCCAAGCATTATTAGGTGCGGAGTGCAGACGGGGAGAACCGTCCGCACAAGCATTGGGTACCTAGCGGTACCCGCATTCGGTACCGTTGGGTCCCAGTGCTTGTGCGGACGGTGCGCGCTCCGCACCTAATAATTTTTTCCCAAAAAGACCCTTAGTATTTTTTCTAACATTATATAATTTTTCTATTTATGATATTGAATTTTAAATTTCTAATCACAAATTTAATTAAATTTTGAAATGAAAATTTTAAATTAAATTTTAAAAATAGTGAGAAAATCTGTCTATGTGATGTGACTAAAAGTTGTGGATTTCATTAACATTTTGAAAAATGAATTATTATTTTTCGATAATATTTATTTGAGAGCTGAATGAGATGTTAAATTTTACTCTGTTTAAATAATAATTTTATTCAGCAATCTTTCTTTAAAAAATTTAAAAAATAATTTGTATTTTTTTTTTTTTTTAACTTATCATCGGTTAAAAGACAAGAAGAAAAAGTTAGGAAGGACGATTCTGAATGAGATATGCTTGCATGATAAGAAACATAAGTACCCATTGTTAGTTTTGATATGACAAACAGCCTTAAAAAATAAAATAAAAAGTATTATAAAATAGTTATAAGTGAATGAAAATATTTAGATCTCAGTTTCAAAAATAAATCATAAAGAAATGAATTATAAAATTATTTATTATTATTATTATTATTATTATTATTATTATTATTGATACAGTGCCAAAAAAAAGTAGTTAATCCACATGAATTTTAAGTTAATAAAGGAACACAAAATCTTATTAATATCGATAGAAAAACACTCATTAATATTGAACTTATGATTCTTGCTTGCCCTCATCCTAGCTATCTTTCCAATTCGCACGCAGCCAGCATTACAAACACACTCGACGAACTTACTTTCTCAAAGCCCTAATAGCTCGACGTCGCCAACATATTATCGGTGGCAGAAGTAGGAGTGCAAGATGAGTTTGTAATGTACCATAATCAAATTTGCAAAAAATTATTTTTTTTTATCTTTTTTTTTTAATACGATAAAGCTTCTATAATTCTATAAATCATCAATCTAAATAATAACCAGTGAAAGTAACTAACAATTACATACTTTTAAAATATTACACTATATTCTCAAAATCAATATACAATATCTAGAAGATCAGTACAATCATTAATCTACACAAGCTTCTGACTACAAAATAATAAAAAAAAGCATAATCTTTCCTAACCTGAAATCATTTAAATCACATATGATGAGCTAAAAAGCACAGCAAAAAAACCAAAACTCTATCAGCGCTTTCAATGCAAGGCAAAAGAATCAATATGTAGTATCAATATTTATTTAATATGACAATTAAAAATCTCAAAAATCAATAATAAAATGAATATTGATACGTACTCCAAAAATTATCTTGACCGGGCACGAATCTCGTGCCAAAAGCTAGTTGGAAACTTTAAAAATTAAAATCCAAAAGCACCCAAACTCCGTTTTCAGCGAGCTTACAGTCAAACTGAGCGTCTCAGAAATACGAATTCAACGACACCAAATTCAACTCAATCTGAGTCCAAATGAGTCTGAATCAAGGACCTCAAGCGCTGTTGGAAGGTTCAAACCGTAATTTGAGTTAACAAACGGTCTCCGATTTTGACGAGCTTATACTCGAATCGAACGGCTCGATGAGACAAATCCAACGAGCCCAAGATCGCCGAATTTTGACATCATTAAAGCCTCCAAATGTCCAATGAACGGTGCTCGATCGAAGGGTTCAATATCGGCCGTCCATTAAAACCACTCCCTATTCGCCCATGATCTTACACCTATTTACGAGCTATGTCACTCCAGAAAAACTATAAATAGAGCCCTCATTCTACACAGATGGGACTCAAGTGAAGAGAGAGAAGAAGAAGAGAAGAAGGAGCAGAAGGAAGAAGCTCCTCCTCGACCACCGCCGGAGCTCTTCCTGCCACCTGAAGACGCCGGAACTCTGCTGAATTTTCGGGAAACGCCGAGAATTTGCAGAACTTTGTAACTTTGTGAGAAGTTGATTGTAAACTGATTGTCTTGATTTGTAAGACGGATCAACCTTTGTACTTCATACAAACACTAGTGGAACTTTGCAACTGGACGAGGCCCCGTGGTTTTTTCCCTTTTTGGGTTTTCCACGTAAAAACTGGTGTTTATTTCTTTTTTCTGTTTGTGTGTGGAATACTCGTGCAACGCTAAGACGAATATTTTCTAACCCTACTGCCGCGTATATTCTAGCACGCAACAAATATGATCAGTGAAATCATATAAGATCTATCAAATAATAAGACATGTGAAAAAGAGTAGTATCACCCAATAAATTATGTGAGTATGTTATGCTATATTATATCAATATTAATGCTAGAATAAGCTATCAATTTGTTAATTAATTTAATGTACTATCAATCAGTTTAATTTACTATAAGGTAAATATCATCATGAATATAATTATGAAAAGCAAGACATGATATTAAGTTTTAATGTGGTATTTTCTTCCATACATTTGTCATCTATCATAGCTTTCAATCTATCAATTTTCACATGTGGCTTTCAATAATCATTTAAGAGTCATCATCCTCTACTCATCAACATAATTCAGTCAATCAGTTAAGGTTACAACTAGGATTACACCACCAACCTTTTATTTAAAGGAAAGTCCGTCGATCCACCCTCTTACGCAAGATATTATATTTTAAGAGATAATTCTTATTTCTTATAGCATTAACAATCAGTCTTTCTTGCTTACATGTAAATAATATATTTTTCTTTGCAATATAAGTCAATATCATATACGAAATGCAGAAATTATGAAGCCCCCTAAGTAAAAGAAGCTAAACTCTTAAACATTTAAGAGTCTTTTGGTGTAATAGTTAGAATTTTATTAAGAAACTCCGTAGATAAGTGTGTGCTCACCTATTGGGAAGCTACACTAATATGACAAAATCGTGAGGCTCTTAGGCCAAAGCTGGTAATAACTCAAAAGTTAAGAGTTTGAGTTGTTATAGGGTTGATGCTGACTCACTTGAGAATTGCGATGCCCAAATTGTTGACTTACAGTACAGCCGCAAGATTGCCGACCGGCTTTATAGGTTAAACCCCAAATTATGAAAGAAGCCAATTTTTGTTTGTGCTGGAATAAAAAATAGATGTCTCAATCCAAATTGGTTTGATAGATACTATGGCTGGTTAGTATAATATAAATAAATAACATATTATTTATGTTGTAATCCTTTCATAACAAAGGAAGAGGAAAAGAGGATGACGAGGTATTTAGCAAAATGGATTTTCAAATTGATCAAAAAAAATCAAGAAATTTGAACTTGATGTTGTAGGCTCTAATAGCACTAACAATAATACACAAAGCTAAATTTCCTGTCACAAATCATGGCTTGAAATCCTCCGCTAGCCAGGATTTGCGACTAATTTTCTAATCCGTCGCAAAAAGCTAAATTTTCTGTAGTGTAAAGTCATTTCAAAATAAAAAATAAAATTGAACACGGTAAAAGATGTGCCGTTCAGAATGCCGGTGGTCGTCCATGTCACCATTGTACGAAATTGAGTGGCCCCTTCTCCTCCAATACTTGTTTCATGGATATGGTCCCCACCAACATCAGATCAGAGCATCTGAAGTAGTTTCCTTACTGTACGGTCTCACATACAATATGACAATTAAATACTGGAAACTTATGCATCTCACTTTGGTTTATTTGTTGGGAGCTTTGACTATCAACTAAGAAATCATGCGTTCGAATTTGACGTATGTGATATGTGTGTGAGTTGCCTTAACGAGCCTAATTGTTCCCAAAAAAATAAAAGTAAACTTTTCCAATATCATCCGCACATAATGTCAATCATACTACTCTTAAAGTATACCTAAGGGTTAAAAATAGCCTTATATTTGTACCAATCACACGCCAAAAGGAGTTTGTTCAAGGAGGTCTAATCTCAATTATTTATCATGATATATTTTTTTAAATCGGATCAATTCATTTAATGACATCTCTACTTTCAAAAAGGAATGATGATGATTATAAAGATAAATCATTTATCATCATATATTGGCGTGTTTATATATATATATATATATATAAAAGTAACTTTCATCTTCCACAAATAGAAGAAAATTAAAGAATACATGTTCTTTGAATGGTCATTTTTCCAATTAGTGATAGATCTTAGGTGAGGTAGGGTGTATCAACAGTGGCGGAGCCAGAAAATATATCTAGGGGGGGCCTAATTTTTTTTTTTTTTTCCTTCAACTTTTTACATCTTGGCTTATGACCAATATAATCAGTATTAAAAATGATAAAACTTTGGTTATGAATTAGTTTATTTTCTTCTTTCACAAAATGACTTCAATAATAAAATCACTCGATTTCTGCTAGAGCATGTTTAATATATTAACTAAATACGTGATATTAAAAATCTCATTGCACAAAAAAAAAAATCATAAAATCTCTTTAAGATCGAATCAATATAGGAATAAGTTAATATCAATCAAGAAAAAAAATGTAAATGAATAGAAAATTAAATATGGAGTGATTTGAATGGATGACCGATGTTAAATTTCTTGATCGTTGACCGTTTATTGGGCATTTAAATGTTTTAGTGATATCAGAATTTGGCGATCTTGGGCTCGTTGGATTCGTCTTGTCTAGCAGCTAGATTTGACTATAAGCATGTCATGTTTGGAAACTGTTTGTTAATCCAAATTATGATTTGAACCTTCCAAATATGCTTCGGTTCTTTGATTTGGAGTCATTTGGCTTCAGATTGAGTTTAATTTGGTGTCGTTAGGTTCATATTTTCGAGACGTTCAGTTCGACTATAAGTTTACTGAAATAGGAGTTCATATGGTCTCTAATTTAATTTTTGAAGTTTCCAACTTGATTTTATCATGAGATTAAAAAATAAAAAATTTCAAATTTTTTAGCGGGGGCACGTGCCCCCCCTTGCCCCCCCCCCCCCCTCCCTCCGCCCATGTGTATCAACCTTGATAGCTAGGGCAAATTGCCTTAGCGACCGCAACAATCTTAATATGGTGTAATGTTAAACTAAGGCTTTATTTGGGATAATTTTCATGTTACTTTTTAAAACTATTTTTAAAGAAAAAAAATTGAATTTGAAATTTTTGTGCTAAAAAATTAATTTAGAAAGCAGTAAGAAAGCTATCTCAAATGAAACCTAAATAGCATTGATAACTTGGACTTAATAGCGGGATCACAAGACGCTTGCAGCTTCTTTCTGGCAAGTCTATCTTATTTAGCTTACCAACATGCCGTGAAATCATTTTACTTTGATTAATGAGAGTAGTCTAAGGCTTCGTTTGGGACGGTTTTCTTTCTGCTTCTTAAAGCAGGTTTCTAGTATAAATGTTTTAATTTTTGTACATAAAAACTGCTTTAAAAATAATTAGAAAAGCCGTCCCAAACGAAGCCGTCTAAGTCATCCTAAGATAATTAGATGTACATTTTGGTCCTTAGCTATCTTATGTATTTGAAAAAATCATAAAAGAACAAGAGAATGAAAGTGGCAATCATGAAAGATGTGGCACTCAATAATTTATATTTATGAAAAAAATCAAATTGAGAAATAAAAGCTTCCTTTGGGACAACTTTTTTATCGCTTTCTAAAGTATCTTTTTAGTTATAAATTTTTATTTTTTAATTTTTTTATATTAAAAAACTATTTCATAAAACAGTAAGAAAGTCGTCCGAAATAAAGCCAAAATCTTGGCTTAGTGTATATGTAAGATTAGTAGGACATAAAATATAATTATAACTAAATTAAATAAGCCAATTTGCACAAAAAAAAAACACATTGGCTATAAAGCTGTTTTAAGAAGCAGTAAGAAAATCATTTGGGGCGGCTTTCTTACTGCTTATTAAAATAATTTTTTAGTATAAAAATTTTATTTGATATACTATAAAGCTGTTTTAAGAAGCAGTAAGAAAACCGTCCCCATTGAAACCTTAATCTCATTATATTTGATGACAAATTTAGCTTTCTAAGATCCCATTACTTTCCCTTAAAAAAGGAAAAAAAATCTCCTAACTAACTCGAAAGACAAAGCTCCTTGTCTTAAGCAAAGCTAATCACATCAAGAGATCAAGCATAATGAATGTTTACCTCTTCTAACAGAATGTTATCAATGATATAATCATCATCATCATCATCATCATTACAATATCTCAATTAGTTCCGACTGCCATACATAGCAAAAAAGAACTTAACCTAATTGCAAATCTATTTCAACATCAATTGACATATTTGTTTCTGGTACCAGAAACTAATGGCTATCAGTTAGCTGCATTTGCATGATGAGAGGGTTAGGAGATACATCCACGTCAAATAATACAAACACAAGAAAGAGCTTTGAGCCAAACTAGCTGTAGCTGTAGCTGGAAAGAAGGATCTGCCGTGCTTCTGAAGGCTTTTCTCTTCTTCGTTAATTAGCTTCAAATCAGCCAAACAGATATTTTTGGATCTGCTCGGCGATTGAAAACTTTTTTTTTAGATGGTCAGATCTCTCAACTTTCTTCACGTATCTAGAAATAGATCTGAAATGGTTCGGAGAGGGCCATGTTATGATTGGATTAATTATCAAATGCCGTCTGGAGATTAATCAGAATGCGCCACGTCACCTCTTGCTCGGTACCGTGGCTCAGTACTGTTGACATGATGCATTTTGATTAGTCTCCGAACGACGTTCTTTGTCCGGTCTCCGCACAGCATGATTGAGATGAATTTCTAGTGTTGAATTAGATTGTAAGGAGATATGACAGCTTATTATTTCATAGAAATGTCATTACAGGTGGGTTCAGCATGAATGAGATATGACAGATTGAAATGTTTGATGTTAGCTGATTAGATTTAAGTGATGGAGTTTGTACATTTGAAATGGTTGATTGGTTTGGAGCGCACGTGAGGATATGACATGCAGTAATTGAATTTTTTTTTTTTTTTTTTTGAAGAGGCATGTATATTTATATATTTATATATAAATATTAGGGAAAATTTTGGGGCCGAGGCCCAATTGCATTAATAAAAAAAGCTGGTTACAAAAGGTATTAGGAATGCAAGAAATTATTACTTGCTATCACCGGACCGTCTGGAGGCAGATCAGGATGTTCCACGTCATTAGTTATACAGCAAAATAATGACTTGGCGCATCTTGATTTGCCTCTGAACTGCATATGGTGATCGAACATAATAGTTTCTCTAGTAATACATATGAGATAGAAGAGGTTAAGAAAGTTCCTCCCAAATCTCCTTTTATTCTTTTCACTCCAGACAGAGAAACATATAGTGAGATAGAAGAGGTTTTTTTAAGTAGCATCACAATAAGCCTTTTCCTTGATGTATTATATTATTTTTTCTTGATTCTCTCCGAGAAATTCCTAACTTAGGCTACATTTGAGATGATTTTTTAATTGCTTTTTAAAGCAGCTTTTTAGTGCAAAATTTAAAATTTATTTACTAGAAATCCGCTTTAAGAAGCAGCAAGAAAGTCGTCCCAAACGAAGCCTTAACCCTTTACTTTAAATGGGCTGAGTAATAGATTAGAATAAAAGCTCATAACTTTCACACTCTTGAATGCGTTGTAACTCACAAAACCAAAGGGAAGAATTTAACCTACCCAGCCTACAAATCTCTTTGCTCCAATGTTTTTTTTTTTTTTTTTTTTTTTTTTTTTTGCATCTTTTTAGAGTTATCTAATCCTCCAGAATAAAATAAAAATATACAAAACTCTTCTTTATATTTTCATTTTGTCTAGAAAACCAAAATAATAATATTAAGAATTTTAGTAAATGTCTAAATAAATTCTAAACTAACAAAATAAGGTATAACCACTCGCTTCCCAATAAGGTAATCTTATTCAGCCTAGTTCTTTCCTTAACCTGAAATATTTTAAGCAACAAAATGGGTACAAAACTCAGTAGGCTAATCTCTCTCTATAATAGAATTCAATTCACAACTTACAAATAAAATAAACATGGACATAAAAAAATTTTATCTTTTTATTATAAATCTTAAATAGAATAAGATTATTATTTTGTTAAACATGATAAATTAGGCACACATGCTAATATAAACACAAAAAAAACACATGTTTTAATACATGCTTATAATTTCCCTTTTGTCACATCCCACATATTTTAAGCAGGTGTATAATAGAATAAAAATAGAACAGAGTATTTCCAACATAGAGCCACTGTTGAGTTAAAACAGAATAGAGCGGTACAAAATAAAGGTACATTAAGCCCAAGCACAGAATTTAAAGTGCACTTTTCTTTCCACAACATAGCTCCAAAATGCCATAATATATGCAATAATGCATATGAAGTGTATAACTAAGGAATTAAAATTGAGTGTATTTAAACATCTTGTCCTACAAGAATCTTGCCATAATTTCAATCGCCTATCTAAATTTTTTCAGAGTATTATTATTTTCACTGAGATTGTTTAAAATGTCAGTTTATCATATATTGTCAATTACATAGAGTTTCAGAAATGGCACAATTTTATAACTCTAATAGACCGGCCTAGCCAGTCTATTACGGACAAAAGAGGTGGAACTTCTCCACCTTTTGCATATGTCAACCAAACCGCCTAGTTCAAAAAAGCAAATTAGGGGGGTTTTAGGAGAAGTTTAGGAGGGAAATTCGAATGTATGGATTGTTTAGATATTTCTTTTTGGATTATATGCATTAAATAGTTTGTTTTCCTAGGGTTATGGCATCTTGAATTTGGTTGAAAATTGAGATCTCTCTTAATTTTTGGGCTCAAGTAGCGTCTAAAGATTTGGTAGAGCCGGATATTCCTCTTCAATAGAAGATCTACTTGTATCATGTATTTTCTTTCATAAAACTTTCAATAAAAAAAGTATTTTTCTATGTTTTATTCATAATTTTCTTATTGTTGGTTTTTTGAAATTGCTAAAATTAAATTTCAGCCAAAACTTTTTCTAAATTTATACAATCACTTCTTATCAAACTCCTAGAAATTAATTTAAAGAAAACCTGCCTATTGAAATTTGCATGCTTACATCCAATTTGTTCTTAACAAAGTGTAGAAAATTATACTAAAAGTTATGTGCTGAAACTTTCCTCAAACTTGAGAAAAATACATTTTTAAGCATATCTATATATAGAAATATCAGAATTGAAATAAGAAATATAGTATAGTTTGCCTACCTGAGTCTGATAGTTTCTTTAACTAGCTCAATGGATGATTCAGAGTTCCAGCCTCCCAACCTTCTTCTTGTCTTTCTCTCTCCTCTTCTCCGACAAGAATGGCAAATGGATTAAAATATATACTATTTTAATACTTAAACATTTTGAATTTGCAGACCTGCCAAGGAAGATGTATACTGAAGTGAACGACAAAATGGCTATCATTTAAAAAACTTGAAGGTCGACCACATGAAGATCCACACCTTTTGAAGTTCTGATGATTGTCAATGGTCACAGCTGTGCAAGAAAGTTCCAGGTCAAATGATAAAGTACATTAAAAAAAAAGGATTAAGCAACAATTAAGTAAGTTCTAGAACTTTTAAGAGATGCAAAAATGAAAATTTAAAACACAAATGAGATCAATCTTATAATCCGACATTGTAGCAGATTACAATTCCAAGCTTGCATGAAGATTAGAAAGTTTGATTCATAAGCTTGAAGGAGAATTTTGCTCAAACTACTCAAAAACAAATCCTTGGGAAAGCTTTTAGAAAGAAATTTTTTACAAATGGTATATTTTGAGATTTAGGGTTTGAAGTGTTAGTGGAATCAAGAGAGAGTTTTGTGCTTATCATATGGCCAAACAAACCATAAAGATCCCATAAATCAGCTCTAAAATCCTGAGGATCAAACTACTTGTTATTTTAGTAGAGTAGGCGATGCAAGACTAAGTATGAACTAAATGAATGCGATAAGAACTTGCACGTTTTTGAATGAGAGCAATTAAGAATTACAAACGTTAGCCAATAAACGATAGTAGAAAACGAAAGAGAGGTGGCTTCACTTAGGCCAAATCACATGCTAAAAGATAATATCACTAAATGAATTAGGATTTCATCGTATGCAAACTAAGTAGATTTCCAATAACATCCCTATGTTAACAATGAGATTAGAAAGCATAGAAAATCAAAACTCAAGTTCTACGTTTACTAAGCGATGACAGATAGCTTTGCACGACTACTTGTGTTTGTATCACAACCTACAAGAGAAGAAGATTATGAGAGAAATTGAATAGGAGGAGAAGTTCACTTTAGGTATATTAGTTTCTGATGGTGGGCATCAAACTCCTCCACACCCTCAAACTTTATTCCATACCAACTTCTAAGATCTAGGAGCTCTTTACAAGTATTTTGCAACACCACTTCCCTCATCAACATTAGCTTATCAAGGCATGTGCCCCATTCGACTCTTTAAGGAAGAGTTCTTTGCAACCTAAATTAACATGCAGAGTATGATCATTAAATGACAACCACAATTAGTTTTATTTTAAACATTGTACTAAAATAACACAAATACTTGCTCAACAATGAGGATTCCAAAATGAAGGCTTATTTGAAGGATACCTACTGCTAGCTTTTCTTCATTATTTGTTTCTATATAGCTAGTAAATCCCACTCTATGAAAAGGGATGCATGCAAGGCGTACACCAATTATATTACAATGAAAATATAAAGATTTCCAAGCAAGTTGGCAGCTAATCTCATTATATATATATATATATATAGCTCGTATTTTGACTCAGACAAATAATTTTTTTAGGAGTTACTTTAAGCCAAATTTGAAAACCGACATTGCCATAAAATAGATAATATTGTGTTTTAATTATATAATTTTTTTCATAATTTTGGGCACTGGTGTTAATTCTTAAGAAATTGACACCTGCCAGTACAAGTGGGGATTTTGAGACTATCGTGTGTCCATTTTGCAAACCAATTTCGTCAATATTTTTTAAATAAAATGATTTATTTTATTGATATTTTGCTATAATTTTTTAAGCCCAAAAAAGACAAATTTTATATTGAAAATAATAAAAAAAAATATTATTATTTTATTATTAAATATCTTAAACCACAAATCTATTATCTTAAAATCCATTTCTGTCAACAGAGACTTGGTTTAGAAATTTTGAGAGAATTGTGAGAGAGAAAATAGAAATGAGGATTTGAAGGTCGTGAGGCGATTTTCACCACTCGGTCTTGTTGGGATAATTGCTCGTCTCGTTGTAAGTAACCATTATCTATTTGTGATTTCAATAATTTTATGTTTTAGATATTTTTTGATCAAATTGGTAAAACTTTCACCGCATCACTTTTTGTATGTGATAAACGTCATTAATATGATTATTTTGACAAGAATATATTGAATTTTCATTTGTTAAATTTGAAGTTATGATTTTGTTAAAGTAAATGCAAAACAGACAAATTTGATAGATTTCTTTGTATTTATATATTTCTGCATTTCATACATGATATTGACTTATCTTGTATAGAAAAAAATAAAATTTGCATGTAAGCAAGGAAGGCTAGCTGTTAACACTTATAATGAACATGAGTTGGCTCTTAAAATACAATACCCTGCGCGGGAGAGTAGGCTGACGGACTTTCCTTTAAATAAAATGTTAGTGATATAATCTGTTGGACCAGTTTGACGGGACTGGTTCACGCATAAAGTGGAACCATTCGCCTCCTGTACGCGATATCTGAAGTCGAACGCACACCCGAATCCGCTGGAGCCATTTAGGTAACTTTTTGGGAGAATTAAGAGGGAAATTTGAATGTAGGGACTATTTAGGGACTTCCTTTTGATTTGTATGCATTAAATATTTTGTTTTCCAAGGGTTAGGGCATCTTGTATTTGGTTGAAATTTGAGATCTCTTAAATTTAGGTTTTCTTTTGGAATCTAGCGGCATCTAGAGATTTGAGAGTGATCGATCCTCCTCTCAAATAGAGGATCAATTGTATATTGCTATTTTATGTTTCCCTTTCATTAAATACAAATTATATATTGTTTTAGTGTTTTTTTGCTGAATTTTGTGTAGAAGCTCGTTGTTTTTTGAAGATTGATAGGAAATACTTGAGATCTACAAGTACTTCATATCAAATTCGTATCAGAGCACGTCGATCGAAGGGGAACCAATGGCCGGTAGAAAAGTGGAAGTTTTGGAGGGAGAACTTGGGCAACTCAAAGTAGATTTTGAGGAAAAGATGGTTAATTTTCAAAGTCAGATTGCATTCGTCAATAAAAAGATGGAGAAAAAGTTTGCCGTGGTGGAAGACATGTTGAAGATATTGCTTGAAGCCAAAACCAAACCGGTGACATCGGAAGCAAAGAAAAATACCGGCGGCCATGGAAAATATGGGAACGCTGACACGTCTAGGGGAAGGAAAAAGCCAGAAGTGGAGATCCTAGAGGGAGAAGACGGAATGCTTCATCTAGAACCACTTTCTAGGGAGGAGATGAGCATTGGCTACGCAAGAAGGGGTGCTGAATTTGTAAGGAGAGGGGATGATTTTGATCAACGGGGTGTTGATTTTGAAAGAAGAAGAGGAAAGATCGTGACAATTGGGGAACACCTCCGCTTTGAGGAATTGGAGGTTATGGAGGATTTAGGGGAAATGGGTGTGACCCGAGGGTGAGGGAACTGAAGATGCCCATCTTTGAGGGGGAGGATGCGCATGGGTGGATCTACAAGGTAAAAATATATTTTTTCGCCTTCAATGGGCTAACAGAGGAGGAGAGACTGACGGCGGCGGGCCTATGTTTAGAAGGGAAGGTTTTGTCTTGATATCAGTGAAGGGACATGTGATGACCCATACGGAGTTGGGGAGAGTTCAAGGATTGTTTGGTGGAACATTTTCAAACAGGTAGGGGAGGAGACTTCTACGAGCAGTTCTTTGCATTGACACAGGAGGGTTCAATGGAGTACTGGGAGAGATTCGAGTATCTTGCTAGCCGATTGGACCACCTTTCTGAGACAGTGCTAGAGGGGAACTTCATGAAGGGATTGACAACCAGAGATCCGAGCAGTGGTTAGAGTAATGATGCCTCGTGACTTGGGAGAGGCTATGGAGCTAGCTCAATTCGTAGAAGATCAGAGGCACCTGGAGGGAGAGACAGAAGGCAACAGCTCAGGAGGCTCGTACAGGATGACCACCACCTTATTGAAATCCAAGGATCCAACACCGGATACTCTTCGCGGGACTTCGAAGGAAAAGACTGCAGAAGGAAGACCTATGGACAACTTCAAGAAGCTCACAGAGACAAAATTATAGGAGAAGAGGGTGAAGGGGCTCTGTTTCAGATGTGATTAGAATATATACTATTTTAAAACCATCCATTTTGGTCTCACGCTAGCCTCCTCAATGACACATAACTCCAATAGAATATTTGAGATACTCCCATAATCTCATAAACAAAGCGTTGAGCGTCATAGCGGTGCTATCAATGCTCCAGTGCTCACCTAAATTCAACTCTCAAAACAAAGAGCTTAATTCCACGGCGCCAACCTTCTTAGCACCATAGTATGCCCTCTTATTTTTTATGATTTACATTTCTCTCTCTCAATTCAAATTCTTATCTAAGAGATTAATCTTGCACCATATGACTTATAATGAAGGACTAGACTAAGATTAAGTTAATTATTTGAATCCTAGGACAATAGTGTTCGGAAATTTTTGTATGTAGACCCATATATGTATACATATAAGTTAAATATTTTACATTATACGCTTTCTAAAATTGAGCCAATTAAATTCGTGATCTATTTAAAAATTAAATTATTTTTTGGCTTATGTACATATCAATAAAATTTGTATGGAAATAATTATTTATGTAGAGGCCAAGTATTTATTTTATTTTAATGATGGGCTGAAATAAAAATAAATACACTTGAAGTATTAAAGGGTCATGGTCCCCAATTTAAGCAGTGAAGTTCTCATTTCACATCTTGAGTGAAAAGAAGGGTTCTCTCCCTCTCTTGGAGAATGCTACTTCAAACGTGGAAGATCGAAGACTTTGTTTCTGCATTTCAGTGGATTTAGGTATGCTTCAGATAATTCTTCTAGATGATTTAACATGCCTTTCAGAGACAATGAAATTATTTTTCCGTCTCCTTTAAATCCTAACAAATATGTGTTACATACATGAATTTAATTTTAATTAGTTTAAGCTTTTAATTATTATAACAAAATTGTGAAATCATTTATACATGCTCAATCCATTATCTAATGCAACTTTTCAAAAAGATTCATATGTTTCACATGCACGGGCCGACTGGGGTGGAGAGTGATCCATAGGTACATGGGCCCCCACAACAAGAAATTGCGGTTCTGATTATTAATAACTATAGGCCCATGTTTGTTTTTACCTAAATCATCCATGACTAGACTCACTAGTAGGACGTTGAGCACGAACAGTAAAGTTTCTTTTACTAATATGAACGGTGGTGAGTGCTGGCAGATGTGGAAGACAGTGCCGCCGGCTAAAATTAAAAGCTGCTTTAAAAAATAGTAAAAGAACTATTTCAAATGAAAAAAAAAGTTATTCTGTGCGGACAATGGACGCTGTCCGGAGACAACTTAGAGCGCGTCAAGTCATCCTTTTGTTGTGTATTTTTGTATGGGGTGATATGTCACGCTCTGATTCGCCACCGGACGACGTTTGATGTCCAGACAGAATAATCTCTCCAAACGAAACCTAATACCAATTTAAACTTATATATTTAAAATTTAGGAGGCAGATCTTAGGATTCATTATCATCCATGCATATTTCAAATGCATGTACTGCTTAATCTGATGGATCTAAGCTTATTTGGGTGCTAGAATTGAAGGCATGACACATGGCAGAAAGCATAAATGCTACAATAAAACCTTGCCAAAGTATTTCCAACACTTTGAAAATCACTGAATAGCCATCTCTACAAATAAAATTTTGTAGATATGATTGCTATATACTTAGAATACCTCTTAAAATAATTTTATTACGAATAATTAAGAATGTCGTTAAATATAATAACATTAAGCCTTTATCACACTACATGGGGTTGGCTATATGAATTTTTTTCTCTTTTGTGTCATATTAATGGTCAAATTCTCATTTAATTTAATAAAAAAAATCATTTCTAACAAATTTTAACTAGTCTTTACAGGTCTACCTCTACCTTTCTTAACATAGGACGTATTTAATACATCTATTCTCTTAATCAGGTCATCAAAATGTCAACATTTTATGTGAATAAGGTTTTATTTTGGATGATTTTCTTACTGTTTCTTAAAGTAGCTTTTCAGATAAAAAATAAAAATTTTGTACTAAAAAATTGCTTTAAAAAGCAATAAGAATTCTGTCTCAAACGAAGCCTAAATCATATAAGGCTAATCTTTTTAAGAATGTCCTTAAATACCCTACCAAAGTCTAATTTTAATGGCTCATAAAAACTCCCAAATGATTGTCAGTCTAGCAGTTATTGAGCAGGTTTTGACATGCTAAGACTGAGGGAGATATAAAAATAAAGTTTGTAATACACATACTCAGGGGCGGAGCCATAAATTTTTATTAGTGGGGGCACAAATTGATGATTTTTCAAATTATTCTCAATGTTTATTTGAAATTTTAAGAAGTAAAATAGTTAGAAAAAAATAATTATACACTAAATTTTTTTAAAAAAAATTGAGCTACTTCCCAAAGTTCATTTTCTTTTTACTAATTTTACATATTTTCATATTCAAATAACATAAAAAATTTAGATAACATCATAAAAATAAAAAATTCAAATTTGCAAAATGTTTCAATCTAACAGTTTAATGGTTGGGTCTAACAGAAGATTCTTTATAATTTTCATGATGGAGGATGCACTACAGGAAAATCACCCATTTCCGGCGGCTTTTTCCGACGGAATTTGAGCAGTTTCCGGCGGCTTTTTTGCCGCCGGTAAAAACGGTGTAGGAAAATAATTTCCGACGGCTTTTTTCGGCTGCAAATAATGTCGGCGGCTTGACGGCGGACATAAACCGCCGGTTGAATTAAAAAAAAAAACAAAAACACACACACGCCACCCCGCCAGGCGCCAGCTTCCCCCGCGTAACCCGATCCCGCCGGCACGCCAGCGGCCTGCTCCGACAGTCGCGTGACCGGACCGTGTAAGCCCCGAGGGGTCGCCGGACCGCGCTACCGCGCTCGCGTGAGCCAAGCCGAGCCCGAGTGCGCCCAAACCGCCCGCTCCCGCATCTGTCTTCCCTGAGATTCGAACCTTGACCTCTTCTTCACCCGCAGCCCCCACGCGCACAAGCTGACCAATGCGCCGATCCTGCAAAATGAGAAATGTTAAGTATTATTTTATTTATATTAAAACATGCTGAATATTATAATTAAAACATTATTTATTTAAAAATTTTATTTTAATTGATAATTAAAATACACTAGTTAAGTACGTTATTAAATTAATAATTTTTTTAAATAAATAATTAATTTAAATATACTATAAAATTATTAATGAATTAAATGTGTTATTAGTGTCAAATTTTTTTATTTAAACTATCTTTTAATAGAAAATAAAATTTTCAAAATAAAATTAAATAAACCAACTAAGCCGGAAAACTTGAAAAGCGGCCGGAAAACATGAAAAGCCGTAGGAAAATTAATATTATTTTTAGTCATTTTATAAAAATCATTTAAATTGTTATAATTTTAATCAATTTAATAAAAAATTTAAAAATTCCGCCGGAAAACTTGAAAAGCCGCCGGAAAATTTTGTAGGATATAAGCCGTTAAAAAGCCGCCGGAAAGCCGCCGGAAAATGCCGCCGATAATAAGTGATTTTCCTGTAGTGATGCTCGTTCGATTGTTATTATAGTAATTGATATAAAATAATAGAACAATTATACTTACTTTTAAATGAAAAATAACTTACTTGAGTTGGTTTTGATATTATCTTCTCAACAATATATATAACTATAATTTATTAAATTCTCTGATCAAAACTTCCTGTCAATTTAAAAAATTAATATAAAATGCAACTTGAATACCAAGAATTAATCTCAATTTTGAGTACTGATGGCTTGCGGGTTGTGGCTTCAGGTAAGCATTGTATGATGCAAAAGTGAAGTTTGTAATACACATACTCATGAGTAGAAATATGTTAAAGTGTATGTGCAAATACTTTGGTATGGTAAGCATTGTATGATGCAAATGACTAATAAAATACTTTACTTTTTCTCATTAAGGTCTATATTCCTTAGATTAACTTAATTTCATTTAGTTTAGGTGATATAAAACTCTTTGCTTACATATGAGATATGAATTTTGAATTCTAGATTTATTTGCTTGAAAACATCATGTGATCTTAAATTACTTAGAAATATTTTTATTAGAACATCTTGAATTCTCAACTATTAAGATGTTGTTGGTTTTTCCTAATAGCATTATGGTTTTTGTCCCTTTGGTGGAACTTCATATGGAATCACTATCCCAATCTAGGAGTAGATCTATACAAATATACATAACTATGAAGTTCCTGATGAAATTCTAATTCTTATATTAAGATATGTCTTAATACTTAAGATTTCATCATCGTTCTACTTGAGAGATTTTTACTATCTGCCCTACTAAGCACTTGACATTCTTGATAGTATCCCTATATAAAACCTTAAATCGTTCAATAAATGGATAAAATTATAGAGGTTGTTTCTAAGGGTCAAGTGATGGCTCCCATCATGTAATATATATATTTTTTCAAATAAAAATACTATATTTATTTACCATTTGGGAATAAATAGAATGCTATTTGAGATTAGCATGGGGAGGAAAGATAATGATGCGAGATGAAGTAAAATTCACAACGTTGATGAGGTATACTCCATGGATGGTTAGCACTCTAGAAGAAAATTATTATAGATTTCTGAAAGGACTTTAGGATAACATGAGATATGTACTTGTTCTGTCATGACATGTCATGATGGTTTTAAGGTTCAAGAGGTGGCTCCAAGTTAAATGTGCTTGTATAGACTCCCCCTGCGAAAATTTGCCAAACTTGAAGTCACCCATTGCCTTGAAGTTGTCTAAATCTAAAACTCATCAAGTAGCCTATATACTATATAGTATCCTACTCATTCCTCGATACTCAACAGTTGAACTTGCCCTAATGGACGCATGAAGTTGTTTATTTGTCGAATTGCCCAAGCAACTTGACAACATAATTCAACTACTCATATAGTATACTTGTCTACTTATTATGAGTTCTCGTCAGGAGAACTTGTCAAACGGACTAGTCCCTTATCTGAGATTTGGGGAAAGTTCTTGCCTAGTAAATATGTATTAATCTTACTCACCTATTCACAATTAACTACAATGAATCCACTTGTATATTTTTGTTATAGTTTTTATCATGTAGCCTATTTTTTAACATTAACCTTAGTGCACATCTATAAATAGAAAGTCAAAGGTGATGTTCAAGCATCAGTCTTCTATTTTTTCCCCTAATGTTATCTCACTAAAATCTATTTAGATTCTAGATTCATCTCTGTGTGTGTGTGTGTATGTGTGTGTATGTGTGTGTGTATGTGTGTGTGTGTGCGCACGCAAAGTTTGACTTATCCTGTGGGCTCGGATTAGAATGAATTTGGTGTCATTGGATTCGTCTCCTTTGAGAAGTTTAATTTGACTATAAGTTTGCTGAAATCATAATTTGTATAATTTTGAATTTAATTTTAAAAGTTTTCGCTTCATATCTACATCGAGATTCACGCCCGATCAAAATAACTTTTTGGTGACATATCAACACATATAAGTAGTCAAATGGAAAATATTATGAGAAACTCTTTGGGAGAAAAAAAAAATATGAGTTTAGTCTAGTTGAATAACATTCATTACTAGTAAAGAAAACATGTATGCGAGCAGTCTACCACATATAATTAGAAGGGTTTTAATTTAAAATATCCCTCAGACAATTAAACAAAGCATATCCAGGAGTGTTAGTTAAGTTATCATACACGTCGATTTTGAATACCATAGATGTACAAAATTATAGAGACTATAACATGACTAGAGATGGCTGCAATATAGCCTAGTTGAAGATGGTTATGGTGTAAGTCTTGCTACTTGCTAGAGGCAATTACAAAGCAAGTGAGGTTGCAACACAAGTTTAGATGAGGCACAAGTAAGATCGAGAGCAAATTTATACGAGAAAATAATGGCAAATTTGTAGTTGTAATGTATACTTTCGAAGAAAATGTTTGTGATACAATTGATGCTACGGTATATATCTTAAATGAGACTTTACAATACAAGCGAGGATATATCACAATTTTGAAAGAGATGAATGCAAATAAAGTGAGACTCTGATACACAGTCTTGAAGAAGATGATTGCACGTTAGGTCATGATACTGGCATTAATAAAGATGACTATTGCATAAGAGCAGTAATGATGTAAATATTAATGTCAAGATGACTATAGACCAATAAAAATTTTGATGGCAAATCTTAAGAAGACGACTAATGAAACTTCAATCATTATATATATATATATATATATATATATATATATATATATGCATTATAATTGTATAAAAAGGAAAAATAAATAATTTCGAGTTGGCTTTATTCAAATTCAAGCTAGCTTGAAATAAACCGGCTTGAAATCAAAACAATTAGAGCTATATATTATTATATTGATCTTGAATCGGTTTATATAAATTTGAGCCGATTTCATGTCATTACTGAGTCAACTCAAGGTCGGCCCGTTCTGAAGAAATTATTTTGTGAAGTCATCGAATTTCATCTGGAGACGAATCATAATACATCATATCATTATTTTGCTGTGTACCGATACTATATACTACATGACATGACATTTCTTGATTCACCTCCAAATGAGATAATCACATATAATAATTTATCCTCATGTTGACCCTGGCCAAACATATTCTAGGACAAACCCGATTTAAGACTTATCCCATTTGATTTCCTTCATTGCTGCACCAAGCGACCTGCAACTAGATTCGTGGACCGATACAGTGTAACCATAGCGGGACCAAGGCCGACCGGACGGTTCGAACCGTTCCGTATGAGCGAGTTTCTCACATCTAGATGCCAACGTTTCCTTTTATATGCCGCTCGATTGTTTCCTAAACCCATCCTCACCGTCCACATTTGATGGCCCGGTTCAATATCCTGACAATAAAAGCCCTCCCGGTCGGACCATAAAGATTGTAGAGAGCGCATAAATATCTTCGCTCCATCAAAATGCCACCCTTAGAAATCTGCTTTTCCCTGCTAAACCCTCTCAGCTTCTCGTTTGGCAAAACCCTAGCCGTTTTTTAGGGTTTATCCTCTCTCTGTAATTTGTCTTCGGGTTGCGTCAAGATGAACTTTTTATTCCGGAGGTCGGCGTCCATTGCCAAGTCGACGGCTTCAAGTCAGGCTATTGTTGCTATCCTTTACTCCGCACTTCCGCGGTTTGCTGCCGCGATCCCGTTGGAGTCGTCTTCTACGTCTTTGGCTTGTTTAGTTCGAGGACTACATGGTTCATCTGTAGAGACGGGGAGTACGTCGATCGGAGGCCTAGGGCGGAGGGAGTTCCATTTCTCTGCGTTGCCGCTCAATTTTAGAGCGAGTGAGATTAATCGGGCCGAGTTCGCCGTCGATGACTATTATGACGAAGGGAAGAGAGGCGATGACGGGCTTGAGATTGCCAAGCTTGGAATCTCGCAGGATATTGTCTCGGCGCTTGCCAGGAAGAGTATCACCAGGCTGTTTCCTATTCAGGTATTGATGCTCTGATTAGAAATTGATACATAACTTTTCTTTATTCTTATTTTGGACTTGATTGTGTTTTTCAAGAACTGTTTTTTGACTGATTGTAAGGTGGAAATCGGGTAAATTGACGGGATTATGCTTATGTTGAATTTTACGTTAATAGCGTATTTCAGCGTTGATGTAGGTTTATTCAAGTTGTTAAATTGTAAAATTTTGTGGAGATATAGTTGATCTCTTAGTTAACTGGGTTGATTAACATTTCAAAGGGGTGCTACGAAGGTAGGAAGTTTGCTTAATCATGTTGTATTTCCATTTTATTTAGCTGAAAATTAGTTTTATATTTTTGAAAAATTTTGGTGTAATCTGTTAAGCAAAATTGAAAGTTGGCATGAAGAAGAATTTCCTTATCATAGAGGAAAAATACATTGGAATTAAGTGAGAATTCTCTCACCGAAAACTGAGCCTCACCTATAAAATCTGGGGAATCACTTACCCATGAAGACTTACTCACCCATTGCCTTGTGGAACCAATTAGAAAAGATGAATCTCTCACTCTCTCATTCTTAAACTGATACTAATTGGTGTAGTGGATCGGTAAAAGAAGGGAGATGCAAAACAAAACCAGAGAACAATAATAAACTCAAAGCAATATCATTTATATCCTCTATCATAAATTATGAGCCAATATATAATCTCAACAAGGATAGAAATGCCCTTTTGCAAGAAAAAAGGGCCAAACAACCTAAAAAGGTTGAAACATGTAGTCCTAATAACAGAAAGAGACAACTAGGATTGTGGAAATCAATGAAATCAAACATAAATTATAAGGTAATAAATGGTATACTAGTCCCTAAGCAATTTATAATTAAGATGCTACGCATTATATTTCTCCTGCGTCATAAGAGCTCAACTTCGTCGAGATGGTAGCGCGTCATCGGGAGTGAGGTAGGTGTAGACTGTAGAAGTCATAAGCATCCCTCCTAGGTCGAAGATTTTGCAAAGAATATTTGATTTCAATTAAAATATTTGGTTTCCCCATACCACTGAAGACTTTAAAAGCTTCATCAGGATTTCCACATCTAGAATACATTGTGACAAGAGCAGAGCAAATAATAAGATTAGAATCAAACCCATTCCTAATTGCATAAGCATTGATTGATTGGCCCTTTCTCAAAGAAAACAAGAAACTGCAAGTAGGCGATAATAAAATAAGTGTAATCTCATGGGGTCTAATAAAGTACTGAAATTACATCCTAGAAGACAATGTTGCTGATTCAATGAAGTGCTTTGCAGAGGAACTAGCTCGTATCATTGAGGACAACTATACAACATCACAATCAAACATTATACCAGGCACCTTCCGTGCATTACAAGCATCTCCAAATGACCCGTAGCATGAATAAGTGCATTCCCATTAGATAGAAAGGAACCAAACCCACACTTAATTATCAGTGAATGTGAATTAGTACTCAACATTCCTAAACTCAAATCAGTATATGCCCTCAACAATGCCAAAAAGATATAAGAACTCAGTTCCAATCCATACTCAAGCATTTCACAAAACAGCTTAATCGCTTGGTGGGGTGTCTCATTCCCAACATACCGGTAATCATGGCAGTCCATGCAAAAGTATCCAAATTCCTTTTGGGGGTGCTATTAAACACCTCTTGCACATCATCAACCCGACTACGCACACAATAGAATTTCAGTAGGTTAAGGAGACTGTATTCCTTTCTAACCCAGCTTCCCGAATATTTACATGCAGCTCCCTCCCCTGTTTCAGTGATCGATGATTGATTCAAGATTGAAGAAGAACACCAAACTCTAAAGAATTAGCCATCTAAAACCTGCTTTGAAAAACCTTAGCTGAACTAGAGTTCGTGTGAAGCCCAGAAGCGAAGCATGCATTTCGGGTTTGATCGGCTATCATGGATAATTTAAAGAAGAGGTGGGTATTACTGGGACAACTAAGATCAACGTGGCACTGTTTAAACTGGCCTAGGATGGTGATGTCTACAAAACCACTGATGCCAGTGTTGTCGCTGCTGTGGAGATTGTGGCTATGGTGGCCTTTTGAGCTCTTGGAGCTCGAACTAGATTATAAGGGAGGACGATTCGACATCTTTCTGAGTTCTCGGTGGTGGCTGAGATACGACAACAAACCAACCTCTTCGCCACTTTTTTTCTCCACCGTTTCATCTATACTTTCTTCCTTCTCCACAGTGGCATTAGAAACTGTTCTTACCGTCGGTATAGTTGCCAATGCAGCTACATGGTGCACAAGATGAGCTCATGGTTTGAGAGCATGTAATTCCCGGTGCATTTTTACTAAGAAACATATGAAATCAGAAGTTAAATGATATGTTGCCGGCCTATGAGGGGCCGGATGGACCGGTCCAATCTGGACTGGTCCATGTCTACACGCGGCGGGCCCCACAGGGGCGGCGGAAAAGAGAGAGAGGGGGGGGGGGGGGGGGGGGGGGGGGGGGGCGGAAGCCCTAGGTGGGCCATGCTTGGTTTAATTTAACTTAGGAGGGAAAATTTGAATGAGGCAAGCTGTTTTAGGAAGTTTGTAATTGTCCTTTGATGTTAATTAGGAGCTTAGGAGGTAATTGGGATCTCATCTTGAATTGGAAATCTGAATTGGAGATCTCATCGTGTGCTTGGGCTCTAGGGTTTGCTAGAGACTTTTGGATAGTTGTTCTTCCTCTCGAATCGAAGAACATTGTATATTTTATCGTTTTCTTGCATCTACTAGTGAACTGCTTTGTTTTTCTCCAAATTTCTCGCTGTTCCTATTCAAAATGTGCTGTGTTTGGTCTTATTTACTGCTGTAAACAGCAGATTTCTCTCTGTTTTAGTGCTAATTTCGAGTAGGTTTGCTTGCGAACTCAAGTATTCCCTTAGGATTACTTGCGAACTCAAGTATTTCCTATCATTAAATCTTCTAATCACTCTAATGATACATTCACTCACAAGGCTTCATGGCTTCGATCGTTGTCATCAGCCCATCTTTTCTGATAAGATAAGAAATGTTATATGAGTCTCTAATCATATTATAATTAAGATGCTTCGCATCAGCTCTCTTCCAAAATTATTTTATATTCATGTTTTTAGTAGCCTAAAAAAATGAACTCATAGCTAATTAAAATTAAAAAAAGTTGAAGGAAGGGGGTGGTTGATGGTTGTAAAGTACAATTGATTGAGGTGGATTGTGTGCAGCATGTGTTGGTTAATAATACAATAGCCATTCAATGAATTCTATAACATCCGAGGAATCACTTACTCAAGAGGACTTGCTCTCCCATTGCCTGGTGGAACCATTTAGATAAGATGAATCTCTAACTCTCTCATCCTTAAGCTCTCTTCCAAAATCATTTTATATTCATGTTTTTAATAGCCTAAAAAATAAACTCTTAGCTAATTAAACAAATATGCTTGAAGAGGGTGGTTGGTGGTTGGAAAGTACAATTGATTGAGGTGGATTATGAGCAGTGGCGGAGCCAGAAAATATATTTAAGGGGGGCCTAAATTTTTTTTTTCCTCCAAATTTTTACATCCGGATTTGGGATCAAAATAGTCAGTTTTAAAAATGATAAAACTTTGATAGTGAATTAGTATATTTTTTTTCTTCACAAAATGACTTTCAATCATTAAATAACTTGATTACAGCTAGAACGAGTTCAATATATTAACTAAATACATGATATTAAAAATCTCATTGCACAAAAATAAATAATAAAATCTCTTTAAGATCGAATCAATACAGGATTAAGCTAATATCAACCTAGAAAAAAAAATGTAAATGAATAGGAAATTAAATTGGGAGTGATTTGAATGGACGGCCGATCTTAAAACTCTTGATCGTGGACCATTTATTGGACATTTAAATGTCATAGTGATATCAGAATTCAGCGATCTTGGGCTCGTTGGATTCGTCCCGTCTAGCCGCTCAATTCGACTATAAGCATGACATGTTTGGAAACCTTTTGATAATCCAAATTATGGTTTAAACCTTCTAAATATGCTTTGAGTCTTTGATTTGGAGTTATTTGGGTTCGGATTGAGTCGAATTTGGTGGCGTTGTGTTCGCATTTTCGAGACGTTCAGTTCGATTGTAAGTTTGTTGAAATCGGAGTTCATATGGTCTCTGATTTAATTTTTGAAGTTTCCAACTTGATTTTATCTCTATATTCCCTATATATAAATTATTTCAATTTTTTTAGGGGGGGGGGGGGCACGTGCCCCCCCTTGCCCCCCCTTGGCTCCGCCAATGATTATGAGCAGTATGTGTTGGTTGATAATGCAATAGCTATTCAATGTTTCATCATTTCCCTCTTCATTGCAGAAAATTTAGTATTGAATTTGATTTTTGGCAAAGTTACTACATCATGGATGATCAATGTTTATAGAAATGCTTGAGTTGATATATGAAGAAATATGTTTGATACAAATGTGATGCAACTCAAAGAAAATGGAGTAAAATTGAAAGTATTTAGAGCAAATACATTTATTATTATTGTTGCATGCTAGAAGTCAAGTATGCATAGATAAAAATAGATCTTGATTGTATTAACTATAAAAAGATATTCTATACACAATTAAAGGAGTAAAATTAAGCGGACATGTGTCATATATATATATATATATATATATATATATATATATATATATATATATATATATATTATTTCTTACATGAAAAATCTGAAAAAGCAAAAAACCACGGAGCCTAGTTTAAATGATTTTCACTAATAGCAAATATGAATTATAAGATGCTAACTTTACTCAATAGTTATTTAATTAACTTAAACTACTTCAAGAAATAACATGTTAGCAAAATAAGGAGATGATGTAAGATTATGTTAAATTAAGAATATACTAATGAGATTGAGTGACCAACTAGAGATGTAGAAAAGGAGGCAACGTAAAATGAGAGAGTGTGAAATTGAGGCATCAAAAAAGTATTCTTAAAAAGAAGCTTGTGAGTGAGAGGCTTATAGTACAAATATGATGAGGCATAAAAAAATATTCTTTAGAAGAAGCTTGTGGGTGAGAATCAACTAGTACAAACTACAATAACTAATGAAAAGTATATAAAAATTAGCTGAGAGTAAGTGTAAATAAAAGAACAACGAATTGACCAACTCAAGTGGGAGAGAATGGGGATCCAATGAGCAATGACTCAATGATTATGAGAAATAATGACCAAAACAATAACGATCATGCATGGTTATTATGTTTCATTTATAATTCTCCTCGATTATGACAATCAAGGAGGGTTTGGATTCATGTATTTACAATGATGCCTCACCTTCCACTCCTCCTTAACCTAGGTGAGAAGCTGTAAAACAAAGGTGGTGGTAAGTGGTTATCATTTTTCAAGTTTGACTCCTTCACAATTGTTAACAATTGAGGAAAGTGAAATTATCATTTCACCACAATCTAATAAATGTGTTTAGAAGAGCAAACATATGTAATGTACTTTTCAAATATTGAACTGAACCATGAAATCATAACTATGATATTGCTTCAAGCCGGAGCTGAGCTCATAGCACTACGACACGATGTATTGAAGTGGTGCAACACACTCGCTTTGCTATGAGTTTTCTCTTCACAAACAAGCGATGAGCAAGGCTAGCGCATCACTTAGTTAGTTCGTTGTGCTCCAAAAGCGTGCTTTTAACAAAGTTATTTATAGATTTTGTGGGATATTTTAGTCCTTATTTAAAATGTACTTGAATATTCCCTGTAGCTATACAATGAACATGCAAATCATGCCTTCTCATGATCAAAAAGCAGTTGGACAATCTTCCTCTTTGTGGATCTAATTGATCCAATCGGGCTAAAGTTGACCATATCATCATGTAGACATTGATGCCATGTATCCAATCAAGGCAACATATGAAAGTTCTAATAATTGGGTTGGTGTAAATAATTTGAGATGATTTGTATATCAAATTTAGTGTTAATGCAAAGCGGCAATATTAGGTTATCACTCACCCAAATAAGATATTCTCTCTTTTTCTTTCTCTTTAGTGTGCGCGCTCTCATTTCATTGGTTATTTTTTAAAATCCTTCCATAACCATGCCTTTTATAGCTTCAAAAATATACTCTTAACTAATTAAATCAAGTTCTTTGAAGGGGGTGATTAAGGCTTTTGAAGTGTAATTGAACGGAGTAGTAGATGGTGGGAGATAAGTGATGACTGTGTTTTGGGGTGGGGGGGGGGGAGCGTGTTCAATAACCATCCAATGGGTACTTCGTCACCCTTGGGGCCAATTTTGAAGAACAATAATTAATGTGTTCATGTAACATGGCATTTTGGTTTATAGTTTGTTTACTAGTCATTTCTTGAGCTATTAGGAGCTATAAATGCTATTTCCACTTAAATAGCTTATATACTTTCCACAAAAAAACATTGAGGGTAGAGTAAACATTAAGATTTAAATCAAGGTTAAAAATTGCACAATTGGGCATTGAGGCATTTTCGTTCATGAGGCGAGGCACCATCCTCAAGGTGATTTGAGGCATAAACCATAAAATTAAAAAAATGCATATAATGAAAATAAATATTAAAAGTGATTTTTATATAATACTAAAATAATATGTTAAAAGATGACATATTAACTTTCTATTGAACTATGAAGTTACAAATTGACATATATATGAAGCCAAAATTTGCATAAGATGTAAAGTGACAAGTAATAAGTTGCATGAAATAAAATTGAAATTCAAATATTACAAGTACAAAACACACACACACACACACACACACATATATATATATATATATATATATATATATATATATGAATTACATAAAAAGATCATATAACATCAAGCTCAACTCAAAATTCCTTCTTTCTCAGTTGTCTACTCATCCACATTTAATTCCTAAAGAAAACTGAAATAGTTGATAACAACTCATAAATCATTTACATTGTCATCATTGAGGGGGTATTTATTTGAGTCATCGTTATATTAAATTGGACTCTTCCCTATCTCATCATGTAGAGTCCTATACCTCATAATATGCTTCCTTTTTATTTATTTCAATTATCTTTTACTTTCATAAATGTTTGTGATCAACATAAAGATGAGAGTAATTCTCTAAAATTTTTAGAAGAGGAGGCGGTGGTGGTGTCTGGCTTCCAAGTGATCACTGGCGGTGGTGGAGGCGGCGGGCTGGAGGTCGATGCAGTCGAGAGGAAGCTATTGTGGCTCCGGGTGCATGAAGAAGTGATTTGTTCGAGGCTTTAGTTTAGGGTTTATGTAAGTTTTAATAAAAAATATGTAAATAGGGTGAGGCGTATGCTTTACGCTAGCAGCACGAGGCATGCTGATATGAAACACTTGAAGATCTCAAGTAAAACCTATCAATATGAGAAAACAACGAGAAATATCCACCAAACTCAGAGGAAAAACCAAAAAAATAGTAGTTTTATTACAATACTCAAATATAGCAGAAGGAAAAATACTAAGATACAATTGATCCTCAATTCAAGAGGAGGATCCATCTCTCCCAATCCCTAGACACCGAACACCAGGAACACAAAAATAGCCACAATTTTTTGATGACCCTAACCCTAATATTTTCTTCCTACTTAAAGCATACAATTAAACCACCTAAGTCAATCCTCCACAGCCCTAGCCACCCCGCCTTTCCTAATGGGATTCCCTAGTGGTCCCCAAAACTGTTTGGGCGGCAATTCCTAAGGGGCGAACCTGCTTGGTCCGCCTCATGTACACATGGGCCAGCCCCTTGCCTATGGCCGGCTGGATCGGTCTAGCATGTACCGGTCTAACACGTGACTCAAGGTGTGCCTCAGCCAAACTTTGGCGCTCGCGTCATAAAAAAGCTCAAGGCATAAGTCTTGAGGTGTTTTTTACTAGAATTGTGCTGAGGCCAACCTTAAGGTGAGTCTCATATTGCGTAATTTTAAATAATGATTTAAATCAATAATTTTTCCAAGATAATTATAAAATTTAAAATATGCATTTTTTAGGATAAATAGAAATAATGCTTTTGCTTTAGAATAAAATAACATATTCTCTAACAAAGGTATTAACATAGGGCTAGCCCATGTGTGTGCAATCTCGTTCATGTGCAAATAAGGATTTGATTGTGATAGGTTTGATGAGTGAATATTGTATTGAGCGTGCATTGGTTTTGTGTTGGTAAGAAATAAGAGGAATAATTGGCAGCCACTTTTCTTTTCTTTTGAGAAAATAGAGAGAAATGAAATCAAGGAATGCGAGAAAGAGGGAAAAGAAGAGAACAAGGATTATTTATTTAATCATGGATTACTATCTGGGCGCTGTGAAATTTTAGTCATGCCAAACATTTTGCAATAATTTCGTAGACATGTAAGGTGCAAATTTGAGGAATTTTCATGTGGGTGCTTTTAGGTATTATTCAAAGGGTGTTTCAAGATCTTAAAGACCAACTTGATGTTCTCAATAATGTGTTATAATTAAAATATCAGGCTTCGAACTTTATGCACCCATGCTTAAGAGGGTTTATTGTTTTGAATCTTCACCTCAACTAAGATTGTCACTAGCTAGTTAATTCAATTGGGTAGCTTCATCAGGATCTAATGAAGATGCTCACATTAGTTTCTTAGCTTGATGTAACTTGGGACTCAGCATCAATCACCATCTTCTTTTTTCAATATGGCTTCTTAGGGAGACTGTTTGCTAGCTTGGGATGGCCTCTAAGGTTAACTGCACTAGGTTTGTAATCTCATGTAGTTTGTATTTGAATGTTTATATAGGGTGATGTCTAAGGATTGGTGCTAATTTTTGAGATGGGTCCCAAGAAAGCTCATGAAGCCATGGGTGTGATCAGGAGTATTCAGAACTAATCAATCATCTCAATTACCATCTCTTTCTTTACTTCATGGGAATTACCTTGGTTGGAGAATTTGATGTTGATGAGGTCATGGATCCTTAGCGTGGGCACACTCTTAAGTTTCAAGAACTATTAATCTTAGGTACTTTAGGGTTTTGATGAGCCTTGAAGGCTTCTAAGAGTCATACGGGTGATCGTAGGTGATGGATTAAATTTATTAGGGTCCTAGGCCCTTGATTACAATGATTGGGCCAATGTTAGGCTAACCATGGGACTTGGGCCAATTAGTCAGACTAAGCTATCCATCTACAAGTCTATCTACAAGTTTGGTTGGGTCCTAAGGTGACCAATGGTTTAACTAAATATGTATTAGTTGTGGTAGTTTGAACCAATTAGGTCAGTTGGGTAAAAGGGTTGGCATTGGGTCATACCAACCTAGATTGGGTTAAGCTACTCATTTAGGCTTTGCGTTAGATTTGAAGGAAAGTCTAGATTAAGTTAATTGGGCAAGCTATGGCCTGATAAGTCAATTGAACCAAGGTTCTTCCATAGGTTTAGTTAGGTCTAGATTCGGTTAGGCTTAATGTTTGAGTTGGGTCAATTAGGCTTGTTTAACCATTTAGAGGTCAATTTAGGTCTTAGGAAGGCTTAGAGTCTAGTCAATTAGGATTTGGTTGGGCTAATGTATTTAGTAAATTAGGTCTATGCGTGGATTGGGTAGCTTAGATTGGATTAAACTAGTCAATTACATACCCATTTGTCCTCAGGAGGGTTTAAGTGAAACTAATTAGGGTTAGTTAGGGTCTACTTTGGCCAATTAGGTTTGGAGTCTACCTAGGTCCATTATAGTTCATTTGGGCTTGCATTGGGTTAGGACAACCTTGTGGGCTAGGGCTAGGATAGTCTAATAGGGTTTATTGTGACAACTAAGGTTTAGGGTCAATTTATCTTAGTTCCTAACAGGCTCAATTGCCCCTCTTAAATCTTTTCCTTTCCATTGTTGGAAACCGTTTTCTGTGGGGAGGTTTCGATGACCCTTTGGTTGATTTTCTACTGCCTTCGTCTTCACCTTCACGACTTCACCTCCTAGTCTGCCTATCTGTCAGTAATAACACTTCATATAAGAGGGAGGAGCAATATTGCCTTTAAAATGCATTCAACCTTTTAAAAAACCCGTGCAATCTTACATGTCCTTTTAGCATGAGGGTTGACATTGATGACTAGAAATCAAGTTGTAGACACCAGACAATAATGAAATCCCAAAGTTAGATAGGGACCTGTGTAGGGTTTTAAAAATATTGACTTTTGCATTGCATTGTTTAAAGCTTATTAGGTTTGTAGTTGATATTTACAATAATATTTTTTATGTTGGAATAAAGTTTGTTGAAAGTAATCTTTTAATTTTATGATAAAATTTGGTTTCATTGTTTTTTAGAGAATTGTTAATTTAAGATAACTTGAAATAAAAATTTATACTTGATTTAGAGGGGAGGCCAAACGATGATCTTTAAAGGTATGGGCATAGGGCATGTATTAGTGGTTTGGAATTCTATTATGAGAGAGTTTGTGAATGACTTTGTATGTTGAGATAAAATAAGGTGAGAAATTGGCAGAAAATAGAGGTAAAGTAGTGAGTGGTAGAGAAAAAAGAGAAAATAGTTTTTAAATCTTTTTTGCTTATTATTGTGCATGTGTCACTTTTGTTTGATTTGAGTGATTGAATTTTTTTTTTTGGCGAGATTGTGTGTTTTTTAATTTGACGAATACAGTTTTCATGCACCCTTTTTATCTGCATACATAAATCTTGGCTTCTTCTTGCATGCTTGATCTTTTTTGTTATTTTTTTTGTGTTCATTGTATTTATTTATTGTAGGAACTTCTGTAAAATCAAGTGTTTTTCCTGGTGATTAACCTTTTAGTTCATTTAGGGAATATTTAATTACTCTTAGTTACAAAATTCTGGATTTTAGGCTTTTGTTCTTGTATTATTTGTAGCCGTTTTTCTATTCCATATTATACTTACAAATACCTTCCCTCTAATTTTTCTTTTCAAGTATTCTTACACCAACAAAGATGCAACTTTATATTGTTCCTGTGCTGACTGTTGATTCTAATTTGTGCTCTTAGAAAGCAGTTCTTGAACCAGCAATGCAAGGACGTGACATGATTGGTAGAGCTAAAACTGGAACGGGCAAAACTCTTGCTTTTGGGATTCCTATCATGGACAACATTATTCGCTACAATGCTAAGCATGGGTTAGTGTCTCATGCTACGTTTGGGACGGCTTTCTTTTTGCTTCTTAAAGTACCTTTCTAGTACAAAATTAAAAAAACTTTGTATTAAAAAGTTTCTTTAAGAAGCAGCAAAAAAGCCGTCCCAAACAAAGCCTTAGTGTTTTCACTTGATTAATATGTTTGATGACTTGTAAACATGGTTTCTGTTCATGATTTTTGGCATCATGCATTTAGCATGTAAGTTTCTAGGTTTCTTTCTCGTTTTTTGTTACAGGCGTGGAAGAAATCCTTTAGCCTTGGTTCTGGCACCAACACGAGAACTTGCTCGACAAGTGGACAAGGAATTCAGGGAATCATCCCAGTTGGACACACTGTGTGTATATGGAGGTGTCCCTATTCAACAGCAAATGAGAACCTTGAGTTATGGCATAGATGTTATAGTTGGCACTCCTGGCAGAGTTATTGATTTACTTAAGCGAGGCGCCCTAAATTTGTCTGAGGTGCAATTTGTTGTTCTTGATGAGGCTGACCAGATGCTTGCCGTTGGTTTTGCTGAAGATGTAGAAGTGATTTTGGATAAGTTGCCACAAAAACGCCAAAGTATGATGTTCTCGGCTACTATGCCAAGTTGGATAAGAAAAGTTTCCCAGAAGTACCTTAATAATCCTGTTACAATCGATCTCGTGAGTATCAATAATAGTCTCTAGCTTATCATTTGATTTTTTCGTGAAATCTTTCTCATCATTCTTCCAAGTAAATGTGCTTTACATCTTCGTTTATCTGATATATTCATGCATTTCCACTTGCTTTGGAATCTGGGTAGCCTTAGCTTGTGCTCCTTTGAGAATTTCTTTGTTTTTAATTTTTATCTTTTGTTCATTTTCAGCTTTACTCAATTCTAATTTTGAAAATGGTTTTCTTTTTTTTTTGTTATTTTTTATTTTTGTATGCAAAGCATTTTGATTCATTTGATTATTAATGGGAGCTAATGATTCTGGCTTCCTTCACAGGTTGGTGATTCAGACCAGAAGTTAGCTGAAGGAATTAGTCTTTTTTCAATTGCATCAGATAATTATGGAAAACCATCAATTCTTGGGCCACTGGTCAAGGCAAGTTTGTTGGATAAATTTTGATTCCGTTATTTACCATCTTAGCTTTACAGTAAGTGGCCGTTGCTCTTCTATAGGAACATGCCAAAGGAGGAAAATGCATAGTTTTCACCCAAACTAAAAGGGATGCTGATCGTTTGGCTTATGCTATGAGCAAGAGTTTTTCCTTGTGAGGCCTTGCATGGTGATATTTCCCAAAACCAGAGAGAGAGGACACTTGCCAGCTTCAGGGATGGTCGGTTTAGCATTTTGATTGCTACAGATGTTGCTGCTCGTGGACTGGATATTCCTAATGTTGACTTGGTGTGTGGCTGAACTTTTCTTTTATTAGCTCTTCTAATTTTTCACCTGTACAAAATGCTGAGTTCAATTTCTTTTTGAGAGCATATAATTCTTGTTGTGTCAAATGTTTTTTTTGCTCATCTATTTTCTAGTTTTAACTATCTATTTTTCTCATGGTTACATGTTCTTTATTTATATTTAATAAAAAAGGTCTGCCGCTTGGTTAGGATGGTTTTTATTTTTGTTTTTAAAAAATAGTTTAACGGAAGTTGTTTTTATTTTTTTGTTTTTGAAAACAACTTGAACTATTTAAAAATTTTAGAAAACACGTCTTACGTGTTCTGTAAGTTTTCAAATCAAATTTATGGATTTAAAATACCGTAGGCTTTGAACTTGGGCTAAATGAGAAAGGCAACTCCTGGCCATTAAGGGGTTGTTTGGTTTCCTGAAAAAGGAGTGCAGTGTAAAAGGAATACTTTAGAATTGTTTGGTTGAAATTATTATTTTTTGTTTGGTTTGAAGTAAAATGAATGCAATGTATAGTGCAAAAAGGGTAGTGGTCAGTGGCAGACATTCGCAGTGATGTGAACGGCGGTCGATGGCAGCGTAGGCCGGTGTGTGGTAGTCGGCTGGTGGCTGTGGTGGCCAGTGGCGTGTGGCTGATGGTGGTGGGGGGAGGTGTTCGACGACGTTGGTCAGAGGTGGGCTACGGCGGTCGGCCAGAGGCAATGGTGGCTGCGGTGAGCAGTTAGCAGCGGCGGCGGTTGACCAGCGGCTTTGGTGGTCGGCAGAGATGAGTGGTGGCGGCAGACGGTGGCAATTGTAATAAATTTCTGGTGTATTTGGAACTCGCCCAAATATGAGGAATTCCAAATACACAAAAAATGAATTAGAGGGTGAATTCCAAATGTACTAAAATTTTACATTGCATTTGTTTTATTTCAAACTAAACACCCAACTTTTTAAAACTTTTGCATTTAGAATATTTTACAACCCTTTTGTAGACAACCAAACAACCCCTAAGCCAAATAACAAGTTATAATATGTGGATGCGATAAATTTATATGAATTAAGTGAAAATAAGGAATGTTTTTTATAAGAATGTGATCATTATACAGGGTTTGATAAAAAAAATTAAATATTAGTCATGCACTGATTAATTTTAACAATAAAATATTAAAAATATAAAATACATAATTGTATCAGATTTATGATTACAAATAATTGCAAAATATATATATATATATATATATATATATAATTGTACAAAATTTTATAATATTTTGGTTTTAAATTTTAATAATAAATTAATAACGGAAGTTGATACCTAACTTCTTACTTCTTTATGTTAAATTGCATCTGTTTTAACATGATTATATTTTTCGTAGTTTTTGAAAACATTACTGCATTGTTGAAATCAAATCTTGTGCAATTCAAATGGGGGCTTTTCTGATACTCCCTCCCTGGTCTCTTTATTTGGTTTTTCTTTCTGCTTACGTAGAAATTTAAAGTTCTTATTTTTGTGATTGCATCATATTTGTCTGTTAGATGTAGAAAATTAGCACTTAATGAATTTAATGATTGTAAATGTCGTATTTTTCATGATTTGTGAGAACAACTACAATATAATGAAAATTTCTTTCCTTCATTATGCTTAAGTGCGGGTTGGAAGGTTGGAATGAAATCCTTGAAGTAGTGCAAGTGGTAATTATCAATTTCTAGGGGAATCTTTCACTTTTTACTGACATGAGGTTTGTATTTTTACTTTTGATGAATGCGTTTTTCTTCAACAATTTTAGTAATTGGTTTGGTTGTGGAGTTTGGTCAAAAGCTTGTACAAATTAGATTTTTTATTTTGGTTTGATTTGTGATTGTTTTGGTTTTTATTTGTTACTAGTTTCTATGGAAATGTTTTATTTGAGTTGTCATTAGATTATCATTTGATTCTAAGTTTACCAGTTTTTCTGAATTTCATCAAAAGTGGGCGGCTTCTTGTGAAAGGCTTCATTTCATTTCTGTGTTTAAACCGTTATTGTGAAATAACTAAAAATTAAAATGGCCCCAAATAATCACGTAAAATTATTTTAGATAAAATTGAAAAAAAAAACTATAAAAATCTAGTAAACATCATATGTAGAAATAGCTAAACAAAGCCTAAATTCCATGGTTATGGATGTTGTATTTGACTTTATGTGTGTGGTTTTGTGCATCTCATCCTAGGTTTGCATTAAGAAATCTTAAGACTTTAAAGACTTCTTGCAACACAATAAGGTATGTGCACTATTTGGTAGTCATTAATTTTATGTATTTATATGTTGATGTCCCAAGCTGGAATAATATAAACATATTATCTTGGAATTATAAGCAGCTTTTTGGTTCAAATGTGTGGCTTGCTCAATAGTATGGACTTGTTTGGATCCTAATAGGAATTTTTAGTGAATGATTGGTATTCCCCATTATCATACATTAATGCAAATCATTTTAGTAGCCTTCATTTTTGTTTTGATTTATTGTTTGTTAAAGCAACTGTTTATGAAGAACTTGAAGTACTTAATATTTGTTTGTTCTATGATATACTCAGGTGATTCACTATGAGTTGCCAAACAGTTCTGAGATCTTTGTTCATAGATCCGGTCGAACAGGGCGAGCTGGTAAGAAAGGATCTGCAATTCTTATTTATACTAGAGAACAAGCGCGGGCAATGAGAGTCATTGAGCAAGATATTGGATGCAGATTCACAGAGGTACAATATTTATTCTAGTCTTCATGATGAACCACTGGATTATTTTACATCTACTAGAAAATTTTGTTAATGCCTTATACCTGAAGAGTTCACATATCATTGTTACTAACTTCTTGAACTGCTTGTAAATGGGAATTAGCTTCTGCTTGGCATTTTGGACTATTATTATTAAATTTATTCTAAACTACCTACTTATAATATTTACAATCTTTCTATCATACTAATGGCTTAGGGAGATGGTTGAGCTTATATGTCTGTGACATATTAGCGTGTATACATTCATCTTTTTAACAACTTATTTTTACATTATTATTTCTTCCTGTATAAGAGTATATGATTTAAGTACATGTAGCTCTTGAAAAAAGTAATGATTTTGGATTACTTTTGTAACTATCCCTCTTCTACGATGGAATCTGCAGCTTCCTAGCATTGAAGTGGAGGATGGGGGTGACTTGCTTGGCAAGTTTGATTCCTATGGAGGTGGTCGAATGGGTAATTCTGGGTTTGGCCGCAGTGGACCTAGCCGTTTTGGGCCTAGCCGTGGTGGATTTGGCGGTTCAGGAGGCGGCTTTGGCGGTTCCGGAGGCGGCTTTGGCGGTTCAGGAGGCGGCTATGGCGGTTCAGGAGGCGGTTTTGGTGGTTCATCAGGAAGGATGGGTGGGTTCGGCCAATCTAGTGGTTCAGGTTTTGGCCGCTCAGGGGCTTACGATAATTCAGATTTGGGATCTGTTCGCTCCGGAGGATTTGGTGGATCTGGTTCAGGCTTTGGAAAATCGGGCAGTTTTGGTGATTCAAATTCAGGCCGCTCTGGTGGTTTTGGAAGCTCAAGTTCAGGACAGTCCAGTGGTTCCGGTCGGTCTAGTGGCTTCGGCAGCCAGGATTATGGGTGGTCTGGTGGTTTTGGGAACAGGAGTTCACGTCAGTTTAGCAGCTTAGGTGACTCTGGCCCTACAAGTCCCTGTGATTTTGATAGTTCAGCAGGAGCTCCTGGCAAGGATAATAACAACTTGAATAGGAGCTGGCCATGACCAAATAACTTTCTACCATGTATTCAAGCCTTTAGGTTTGTACTCCTATTTCTCTTATTCATCTTATATGGTGATCTATTGCTTGTCTTATTGACCTTTTTTTTGTGTTCATTCGGAGCGGGCATAAATATATGTAAAAGCTGTTGTAGAATTTCTATGCAGAAATTAAATTTTTTAAAAGCTGTTTTAAGTATTATAAATTTCTTTTTTTTTTGTAAGGTAGACTCTATCATGCCACACATATGTTTATAAAAAAAATTATTTCTCAGCACAGAAATGTCAGAGATATAGAAAAAAAGTTATATTCAAATAAGATTTATGCTTCGTTTGAGAAAACTTTCTTACTATTTTTTGAAGCAGTTTATTTTTTTTGAATTAAAAAGTTGTTTTAAAAAGTAAGAAAGTTGTTCCAAGCAGTTCTTTTTCATTTTCATTGAATCATGCATCGCTAATTTCATTAGGCTTAACTATAGAATTATGAATATTTTCCTCTCTAATCTCTGCTTATAATCCTTAATCTGCAGGTTCTGGATCTTTCATGTAACAAATACAAGTTCCAGCTACTGCAGCAATTTGGAGAGATCATCCTGGTACCCATAAGCACCAAAGCTTATTACTAAGTTTAATCCGCAGTTTGAGGTATATAAGCTCAATTGTTACTCGGAAAAAAAAATATATATTTTTATATATAAGAAGGATTTATTTTTTCATCTTTCTAGAAACTAGCTTAAGCTATGTTATTTATTGTTCGCTGCATTGTAATTTATTATATGTTCTGTTAGGTTACTCTTCTACATTTTAGCATGTCATAATGATCCATATTATTAAGGTTATGAAAGCAGGTTGGCTGTGTTTTGTACAAACCATGAAATTATTATTATTGTTATTTTTTGCAATTTTCATATTGCATATTGATAGTTTTGTAATTTTTTCCACGAGTAATGTTTTTCACATTTACAATACTGTTTTTTTTTTTTCATTTTCTTTTATTATATTTTGTGCACTTAGCTTATATTGATATGTGGCGGTTTTTTTTTATTCACATTGGAAGAAGATTGTATATGCTCACGATATGATCATTAGCATTGTTCCTTTATACTTTGTTTTCTAATTTCTCATAAATTGTCATGCACCGCTAAAAAAACTCATTATTCATGAATATCTAGTGTTTGGCTTGCTAAGTTGCTCAAATTGGAATCATTCCGAATAAAATTATATTATTTTTTGCCCAATTTGTAAACGAGCAAAACACAAATAATTTGTTGTTAAAATAATTTAATTAATACTACAACAACAATAACAACAACAACAACATCAAGCCTTTGTCCCACTATGTGGGGTTGGCTACATGAATCCTTTTTCTCCATTATGTTTCGATTAAAGTCAAATTCTGATTACCTATGCCTTCCACTTCATTGGATAGGTATGTAAATGCATTAACTGTTCTTATCCCGGCTTCTGACATAGATTTTAGAACATATGCATTCTCATCACTAATGTTCCTAGATGACCTGAGCAAATGTTAATTATCCAGCCTAGTCAATTTGTGATTACGACTCTCTATGTATTTATTCACCATCCAAATCCCTTCTTCACTAATCGAAAATTTAACCATAGCTGGACATCCGATTCTTGTGCATGATTTTCGAAATTTAACATTTGTATTCTTGTCAATCTTCTTCTTGAATCCTGCTTTGGAACTGACAAAAATATTTGATTGTATTTTCCTTGAATTTGGCCAGAACGAGTGATGTTCTTTCCGAACATTAAATCCATGAGAATGCGCGTAATGACAATATTTATCATATGCTTCCTTCTCAGAGTGTAAATACCCTGTGAAAAAAAAATTACATTCTTATAAAATAATCCTGTCAGTTTACCATTACATCTACAAATCAATGCCAAGTTTATACCGAGCAGGTACAATGATCGATACTAGGAAGTATGATCTTGGATTTGCTCGGTACAGGGTACAATGTGTTTATACCGAGCGATACCAATAAGTTGATACGTCTGATATTCTTTCTACTAAGATTGGTACTACATACAAAGATGTTTGATTTGCTCGGTACTTCTATGCAATGAGTTCATACCGAGCAATACTTATAAGTACTGATTTGTATCGAGTTGTGTGGAAACGTTAATCTCGGTACACAAATCGTTACTCATAAATAAGCTCGGTATAGGATAGTACATAATCGAGGTATTGCTCGGTTAGGATGTTATTAGACGTCATATACGTCGATACCAAGATATATCCGTAATGAAGCAGCAAAAAATAAGTGTATCTTAAATTCTAAAACCTCTTCATAGATAAGAAATTACTTGTAATAAATCAGAAAAATCTTCATCAACATTATACGTACCTACAGTTTCCTCGAAATCTTCGAAGTCTGCCAAAGAGAAATTTATTTATGTATCTTCCATTTACTCAAATCCTTCACGAAATCTTTTTTTGCGGTATATAAACCATAAAAATTGTATAACGTCTTTAGAATAATACGCTAAATGGTTATTAAACTTGTAAAGAATGCGCGTGTTTTTAACTTTTCGCGCCCAATTCATATACACTACGTCGGGCCAATCCAAAATAGTTTAAAACACGTGCATAATCTCCAAAATAAGATGGGTTTGCGTCAGGTTATCGGGTTGCTACGTGGCGCCAGAACACTGGTGTCTGGATGTAGAGCTACATCAGGACACCAGACCTAATAAAAATTTCTTAGGGTTTCATGTTTGCTAAATTGAACAAATATTTTTTTTACTTCATTTCTATTCGGTTTATTGCTTCAATAAATTTTCAATTTGAGATGAGATCCACTTTTTTTTTTTTTAAAAAAATAGGTTTACAACCATACTTGTCAATGGAGAATAATGCAGCACGGCGCAAAGTTTCCCGTGGAGCAATGACGCATAGCGCACGGCGCGGCACGCCCCATTTTGAATACGGCGCAAAATAAAAAAGAATTATAAAAATCTTTATATGGATCCTATTTTAGAGTATCAATCAAGTTGGGTAAGACTTGGATGCTTGGTTAAATATGTTTGTAGTTCAAAGTTCAAATCATTAAAGTGAACTTCAAGTTCGTCTAAATTTTTTACTAAAATAAAGTTTAATAAAACCTAACTAAATTATTTTAAAATTATTATATTATTTTAAAAATTAAGATATATAAATATTAAAAATGATTTATAATTATATTAAAAATCTCTAAAATTCAAATTGCACGTGCTGTAGCGCAAATGACGCGTGCCAACTTGAACATGTGCATCGCGTCATGCAACTAGCACCGCACGCCATACGCCATGGCGGGCTCCACTTTACGCCATTGACAAGTATATTTAAAATTATACTGTTTGATATAGTTATGTAATTATTTTAATTCCTTAATTTTTCATGTTCCACTAGATCTTATATATTTAAGATCAACTTATTTTATGTTAGATTTGCATGTTATATTAAAATTTTTTTTTCACGGCTTTTAATTTTTTTTATTTATCATTGCTTTATTGTAATTTGTTGTCTTGTGCTTTAGTTGGCTTATTTTTTTTATGGTTGTCAGGTATGGATCTATTAGATAAAAGGTAGAAGGGATTGGCCAGTGAGAAGTTTCGGATGGAAGGCTAAGAAACGAAGCGTAACAGAAAGAATGGAAAAACTTATTATTACTGCCTTATCTTATTACAGGGATACACAACTATTTATAGGAAATGTTCAAGTGGTTTTGAACACAAGAAAGTTCAAGATACAAATATATATCTGTTACCTTAACACTCCCCCTCAAATTGATCTTTCGGTAACCGAATGGTCAATTTGGATCTTAATTCTAAAAATCTATTAATAGGAAGTGTCTTAGTGAGAATGTCCGCGATTTGATCATTTGAACAGATGTGAGTTATGTGAATGTGCCCTTGTTGAAGATGTCCAAGTATAAAGTGGTGATCAATCTCTATGTGTTTGGTCCTTGCATGGAAGATGGGATTATTTGCTAGTGCTATGGCTGAAATATTATCGCAGTAAATGGTAGTGGGGGAAGTCTGTGGAATGCCGAGGTCGTTCGCTAGTCGACGAATCCGGAGTGCGTCCGATGTGGCGGCTGATAACGAGCGGTATTCAGCCTCGGTGGATGATCGAGCCACCGTGTTCTGCTTTTTGACGGACCATGAGATTAAATTTGGTCAGAGAAATGTGCAAAAACCTGAGACAGATTTTCGGTCGGTAGCGTCGGCGGCCCAGTCGGCGTCTGTGTAACACCGCAGTTGTAGTGCTCCTGGAGCTATCGGCAGACCGAATGCTATCGTGCCTTTGAGGTATCTGAGCAGATGTTTTAGGGCGGTGTAGTCACTGATGCGAGGAGCATGCATATGTTGACATATGTTGTTGGTGGCGAAGGCGATGTCCGGCCTTGTGATGGACAGGTATTGGAGTGATCCAGCAAGTTTCCGGAACAAGTGGGGATCTTCGAATGGTTGATTGTCTGGATGCTTGGAGGTGCGCGGCGAGGTTGGTGAAGGAGATGGTTTGCAGTCCGAAAAACCTGCCATAGATAGAAGATTCTGTGCGTAATGTGCTTGAGACAAGAAGTAGCCAGATGGATTTTTAATAACCTGGATTCCGAGATATAAAGAGATGTCGCCTAGTTGCTTGAGCTTGAATTCGGATCTAAGTCGTTGGAGAATTTCCTCTAGAGTGGATGTATTACTTCCGGTGATCAGGATGTCATCTACATAAATGAGAATGAATAATGTTGTTCCATGCTTGGTAAGGGTGAGGAGCGACGGATCCGCCGAGCTGAAGTGAAAACCGAGCGACTGTAGGAAGTTTGTTAATTTTTGAAACCATTGCCGCGGAGACTGTTTAAGGCCGTAGATGGATTTTTGTAGCTTGCAGACATGTTTTGGACGAACGGTATCCTCAAATCCTCGTGGTTGTTTCATGTACACTTCGTCGTCGAGATCACAGTGCAGGAAGGCGTTTGAAACGTCTAGCTGCTTTATGGGCCAATTTTGAGTTAGAGCAACTGTCAAAAGCATTCGGATTGTTACCATTTTGGCGACCGTATTAAAGGTTTCTGTGAAGTTGACGCCTAGTTCTTGCGAGCAGCCTTGTGCCACGAGTCTTGCTTTGTGTTGTAGGATGAAGCCGTCGGTGTTCAGCTTCGTCTTGAATGTCCATTTGCTGCCCAAGACTGGTTTGTCTGTCGGATGAGGTACCAACGTCCTGGTGCCGTTGTTTTGAAGTGCTTTGAATTCTGATGACATTGCTGAACACCAGTGAGCATGTTTAACGGCTTCATTGAATGATAAAGGAGTAGAATTGATGGGATTGTCCGCGAGCAATGTGAACATTTTCTTTGGCTTGGAAATGCCCGATCGAAGTCTGGTCTGCATCGGATGTCGAGAGGGTGAAGCCTGAGGCGATCCATGATGGAACACGGTAGCTGAGGATGTATCGGGTTGAAGTTCTGGGCTGGAGACATGTGTAGTTGAAGTAAGGGGTAGACTAGTGTGAAGAGTGGAGATATTCGGAGCCCCGGTGGAAACCTTGTTGACAGGTAGAGTGGATGTGGGCACCAGCAAGAGGGGTGAATAATGCATGGGTGGAGACTTATCTGTGTTAGACAAAGATTGATTAGCATAAGGAAAAATATTTTCGTAGAATATCACATGCCTAGAGATGTACAGCCTGTTGTTAGATTTGTCGTAGCATCGGTATCCTTTATGCTGAGTAGAGTATCCCAAGAATATACATTCGTGAGATCTTGGGTGTAGCTTTGAGGTGGCATACGGTTTTGTCCATGGAAAGCAAAGGCATCCAAATGTTTTGAGATGATTGTAGGATGCCGTAACACCGTGTAGTTGAGCATACGGGGTTCTGTTGTTGAGGGCGGATGAAGGCAAACGGTTGATTAGATAATTTGCCGTGGACACCGCCTCGGCCCAGAAGGAATTCGGCATGCTTGCTGCGTGAAGGAGGGTACGGGTTAGTTCAATCAGATGCCTGTGTTTTCTCTCCGTCGTTCCGTTCTGTTCTGGAGTATGAGGACAACTCATTTGATGAGTGATACCCTGTTGAAGCAAGAATTCGCGAAAAACAGAGCTGTTGTATTCTCCCCCTCCGTCAGTGCGCAGAGTTTGAATTTTGGAGTTAAATTTATTGTTAATTAGAGCGCAGAATTGCTGAAACTTTGTGAAAACTTCGGCCTTTGTTTGTAAAAGATAGAGCCAGGTGAAACGAGTAAAATCATCAACAAATATAACGTAAAAGCGAAAACCGTTAAACGAGAGAGAAGGAGAAGGCCCCCAGACGTCCGAATGGACTAACTGAAAGGGTTTATTACAGACGGAAATGCTACGAGTAAAGGTTTGTTTGTGACTTTTTGAAACATTACAAGAAGTGCAAACATTATTGTGTGAATCTAAAAATATTTCCGGTATTTGGTGGGCAAGAAATTGAATCTTGCGATCTTGAGGGTGACCGAGACGCGCGTGCCACGAGATTTTCTGAGTTGGAGCCGAATGAAGAGCAGTTTCTTCACGGTTGATAGGGAGTTTGATGTGATAAAGTCCATTGCGAATTGGTCCCCTGAGAAGCACCTGGTTGTCCTGTAAATGCTTAATAACAAATTCATGAGCCGTAAAGGAAATCGAAATATTGTTGTCGGATGTTAGTCTTGAAACAGAAAGGAGGTTATGAGAAATTGAGGGCACGTGTAGTATATTTTTCAAGTTGAGCTTACTGTTGGAGTCAGGTAGAGGAAGGATGCCCTGACCCGAATTTTGTATGGATAGATTGCTGCCATTTGCGATGGAAATTGAATCGAGCCCGTTGTAAGGCGTAGACTGCTGCAGATTATTGACGTCCGCTGTGAGATGTGAGGACGCCCCTGAATCCAGGATCCAATCGCCGGTAGAAGCTTGCTGTTGTTGCGCAGTGAGAGCCCTCTAGTTGGTAGGTGGCGCATAGCTGAGGTTACATCGATGCCAGCAATTTATCGCCGAGTGACCCATCTTCCCGCAGATTTGACATTGAGGTCTTTGCGATTGGTTTCTTGTATTTTCTTGAGAGTCCGGAGCTGACGGACGAGCGGATTCTGGGACAGAGGATCGAACGTTCGGCCTGCCGCGAAACTTGGAAGATTTTGATTGGTAGTTTTGGCAACGATTGGTGAAGAGAGCCAAAGATTCGGAGTGAAGATTTTCTTGAGCTTGTTGATGTTGAATATTTATCTCTTCGCTGCTTAGAAGAGAGTATAGATCATCCAAATTTATTGAATGCAGAGAAGTCCGAATGGCAGTCTTGAAAGGATTATACGCCATTGGCAAACCATTTAGGATATAAAGAACTATATCCTCGGTGTCAACCGTGGATCCGGCGGCCGCTATATTGTCTACTATCTTCTTGATTTGATCCAGGTATTGATGCATCGTCCGGTCTCTCATTTGCACTTGATGAAGCTCATTCTTGAGCTGTATTACCCGGGAACGATTTGTGGGTTGAAGACGGCGTTCGAGTGTAGTCCATACATCGTGGGCTGTGCGGAGAGAGATGACATAAGGGAGAATGGAGGAAGAGATTGTTGAGAGTAGAGCGGACACGAGATTCCGATCAACCAGATTCCAGCGATGTCGCTCGGATTCGTCCGTCTCGGGTGGGCAGATGGATTGACCGGTCAGGTGTTCATCAAACCCGTTCGCAGCGAAATGCTGAAAGAGTTGAAGCCTCCATATTGAGTAATTTTCAGATGTAAGAGAAGTAGGTACCAGGTTCTTGATATTAGAAATCAAGAACTTGAGATGAGGCGGTATGAGGAGATCGGTCTCTCTGTTGGAGATCGCCGAGATGTTTCGTCGAGAGCCTGCAGAGTCTTCTTCCGCCATGAGAGATCAGAGAATGCTGAGAGAGCTTTCGAGCTCTGATACCATGAGAAGTTTCGGATGGAAGGCTAAGAAACGAAGCGTAACAGAAAGAATGGAAAAACTTATTATTACTGTCTTATCTTATTACAGGGATACACAACTATTTATAGGAAATGTTCAAGTGGTTTTGAACACAAGAAAGTTCCAGATACAAATATATATCTGTTACCTTAACAGCCAGAGCTCGTAACCTTCCAATGGAACTAATTCTTAAGATATGAATCATTATGATATAATCGATAGGGCACAAAGCCCTCCGTCAGCTAAGGTGGATTTAAATTTATCCTCTTAAACAAATACTCCCCCAAGTCTACAGGTACCCTTGGACGACACTACCCATGGCTACTGACAATGATCCTTTTGTCAGGTTGGGTCGACTACCTCCTCTGACTAAGTAGACCATGGATCATGATAGTTTGGGATGATAGAATCATGGGATCTTGATCGGGTCCATCATCCATTTATCCACTATCCGTTTTAAGTGCAAGATGGTGAGATTCAAATTTTAAATATCAAATTTTCAAATATCATGGTGTTACTATATGCTAGATACGTATCTCTACGTATCTAATTGATAACTAGTCTTAATCGAAAGTTCTCTCTCATGATCATAATGGGTAATTAACTATAGGGGCTTGCACCTATAGGAAATGAGAACTCACATCATAAAGTTCTCTCAAACTGAGAATGAAATCTCTGGGTAGTGTCTTATCTCAAACCCAATAAGCCTTCTGAAAATTTATTCCGTAACTTAAAGTATTAAAACTCCCTTCCGAAAGCAGAAAGCGAGGGGAGGTCGAGGCACGAATTTTTGGAGCCCAGAGTTGCTGTGCACAAAACTTGAACATAATAGTTTAAGATGTATTAAATGAGGTTTGGAATATCATTCAATCATTAGAGAGTTCGTTAGATATCTAACTAGTTACTAGCAAAATAATGTGGTATTACAACATTAAGGGTTTGTTAATTGATGTGCCAACACGACGAAGCTAAATAAATTTTTTACTTGAGAGCCCATGATTTTTTAGCGTAGTATTTGAGCACTTGGTGAATTTTTACGCTTTCAATTAAAGAGCCATTGCTCGATTAGGAGAAATTATTTCGTGCGGAATCCATAGGAAGAATCATGCAGATATATGAATGTATATATTATGTACAAATTTATACAGTGTGTATCAACTTTTTGTTGACACTGTTTGTATATAGTATGTACACTCACAGTCCAAACGAAATAATTTTCCCTCAATCAGAACACATGTTCTCCTTGTCTTCTTCATTCAATCACATCCAACATAATTATTTGTGATTACTTTCAAAATGCGTTGACCAACGTTCTTATCAAAAGTACAGCTTTATATGCTTCCTATTACCGTTAAAAACTCTCCTCATTTTTTATTTTAAGGCTTAGTTTGAAAAAAAATTATTTAAAAAAATAGTAAAAAAATTGTCCCAGATGAAACATAAGAGTAGCGGTAGCTGCTTCTCCTGGTTCAAGCTTTAAACATTCTACCTTAGAAAATAACTACTTTGCTTTGATACTGCTTATGATACTTTGCAGCTGGCCACTACTATAATCTCTTCTTCAGCTGAACTGCGATGGCTTGTATAGGAATTCGAAGATTACAATAATATCAAGTCTTTGTCCTACTACGTGGAGTCAAATTTTCATCTAAATCTAATAAAGAAAGATCATGTCTAATATTTTCTATCCAAATCTTTTTAGATCGACCTCCACTTTTTTAACATAAGTCAAATCTAATATCTCTACTTTCCTAACCGGGTCATTGGAAGGCCACAGTTTTATGTGACCAAATCATCTAAGATGACTCTCTCTAATCTTATCTTCCATGGGAGCTACTCGAAAATTAGTGGGAACAAAATTATGCAGCAGCTCTTCTCACAAAGGTCATTAAAGACGGAATATTTCATCAAAATTACAGGAAAAATACAATTTTATCTAGAAAAAAACAGTGATTCTGAGCAGTGACAAACCGAGTTAAGATTTCAAATAGTAAGCAAAGGGCTTATATGAGGAGGTTTAAGGCTTCGTTTGGGACAGTTTTTTATTATTTTTTAAAGCTGTTTTTTAGTTAAAAAATTAAAATTTTTATAAAAAAAGTCGCTTTAAGAAGCAGTAAGAAAGCCGTCCCAAACTAAATGACTTGCAATCATAAAATGTTATGTAGAGAGCTCTTTCTGTAAGATTTTCCCGTAATTAACACCTCCTAAAACCTTCCCACCAAAGCCAACAAAGAACAGACAGACCAATTTTTCTCTGATGCAGACAGCAGAAAAAAGCAAGAAAGAAACTTGTGCTTTAAGGTGTCCTAGACATGCTCTTCCAGCTTTGGCGCATTCATTGTCTTCTTCCTGCATTTCAGATAAGTTATTCTCTAAACAACTCACAATGATGAGATTGATTATTCTGTGCGGAGTCCGGAGACCAATAAAAATATGTCACGTCGCCTCAAAAATGTACCGCGCTTAATACCAAGCTCAGTAACCGCGTTCGATACCGCTCAATACCAATCGCTTAACCGGACGGAAAACCGTCCATAGAATAATAGCTCCAATGATGACCTAAAAGTGATCATAATCAATAATAATAATAATAATAAAGTCTGATCACAGAATGATGTACTTTGGACAGAATAGCATGTGCCTCTTTGTCAATGTAACTGTAGGAATCTCAAGGAAACTTTGGCCTTTTGTGTCTGGGTTTCTGACTTTAGTTCTGAGCACAGCTAGCTTATAAGATGAGTGGGAGCCATGGCTCAGATGATCAGTGACTGCATCTGAATCAGGGGAGCTTGGCTTTCAATTATTTAGTGGTTTCATCTATTTTGTTGGGGCATTCAATTAAGAATATGAACTGGACAGGTAAATAACTGTTAATGGTGTATGTAGTGTATTGAATGTAAACTCTGTTCATCTGATCTACTCAAAAGCTTTAGTGGAGGGGGGAAAAGATCCATTGTACGGGTGAGGTGGTTAAATAGTTCTGGTTGCTGGCTGTTGCTGGCCTTGTCTCTGTATGTTTCTAGTGGAGTGTTAGAGAAAAAAAAATTTGTAGAGTTTATATGATTTATTGATGATTTTGGTGTTGATTTCATTTAGTTGAGACAGTCTAATTCAATGAGATGAATCCATAGAGATCAAAACGGCAAGAGTACGAATGTGTTTGGGCATTGAATTGCCAAAAACGGAACAAATTGGCCTGATCAGCCCTCTTCCTGGTTGCATGACCAATGGTTAAATTATAGGGGTCAATTTTGGGTCACGGGTCGGGTTCGGTTCGAACCGAAATTGACTCGTCATTATTCGGTTCAATCCTAACTTGACCCATTTTTGCAAACGGGTTGGTTTTTTAGACACGAATTTGACCCGCTTCGGGTTCGAGTTAACCTGACCTTACTTGTTTTAGCCAAATCCCGCGCCTCTATTAAGCCAAATCATGTCTTTTAAGTCAAAATTTTCACCAAATCCCGCGCCTGGTAGCGACTACGCATGCGGGCAGCGACTATGCCTGGGCAGCACGTACGTGGCAGACTACGTCTATAGATTTATTTTGTTTCAAAAAATACATTTTGTATTTGAGATTTATTTATTAATCAGATAAATAGATCCAAAGGAAAAAGAAAATAAGGTTGAACCCAATATTGAAGCACTTTCAACAACTTCAAGAATATGTGATGAAGTTTGCTGATATGATCGTTCATATAGTTAGTGATAAATTAGCAAAATATTCTAAGATGAATTATATGAAAATGGATGAAAGTAGTAAGACAAAGACTTAAAAGATTATGAAGCACCTATTAAGAGTACTCCACAATATATCTCGTGTGCAAGAATACATGTAAGACCCTGCTATAGGTAACCGAATGTTATTTTTAAGTCTGGTAATTTTGGGCATAGAATGACCAAATAACCATTACTTGGGATGTGGGTAGGGAGGACATGTTCAGATTTGTCAACAAGTGAAAGAGGCTTCTGAAGTGTCTGATGATATGACTGATATGATTTTACTTTTTTTTTTAAGTTAAGAATTTTTTAATGTGATTTTTTATATAGATTCTTGATTTTAAATTCTCAAACTGATTTGATTTGGCATATTATAGATAGATTTAATTTTGTTTTAAGCATACTATCTCAAACTAATATATAAATAATGATGATGGTGATATTTTTTTGAAGGTTGAGAGATTATAATAACCCAAAACTTACAACAAAATTATTTGAAAACATTAAAATATGACCCAACATACAGTGATACATCATTGGTCTAGCAAGCACAATGGTACTGAAGGCACTAGGATGCCAGAAAACACCAACATGATATTGAAGGCTTTGTTTTACATTAACTCTAGGGGCATTATGCATTGATGTTTCATGTGCGTTGCTTTGCTTGGCACTAAAGATATTAAATAACCCTGCCACCCATCACCCTCCCTCTTATTCTTTTTGCTTGTTCAAGAAGAAAAGGAAGGAGAAGAACAAAAGAAGGAGAGAGGGAGAGGAGAGAGAGAAGAGAGGAAGCTCTCCAAGGCTTCTTCATTTTGTTGTTCTTGTTGCTAAAGTTATTTTGCTCGTTATAAATAACTATACTCTTACTCTTTTTTTGATGATTTTGATTTCTAAGGATTTTATCTCAATCAAATTTGTTAAAAATATATTTTTTTCTTCTGGTTTACCGTAATTTTTCTAATTAACTTTTTGTATATGATAGATATAGATTGTATGAGCATTTTGAATGTAATATTACTAAATTTCACTTGGTAAATTGGATGTTGTGATGTTCTAAAGTTAATGCATTTTGTTGAGTTTCATAGAGTAGTGCATTTCATACATGATATTGAGTTGCATTGCTTAGAAAAAATAATAAAATTGATATAAAATAAATATGACTTTTGCATGTAAGCAATGAAGGCTAGTTGTCAATATAATAATTAATATGAGTTGAATCTTAAAATATAATACTCTGTCCAAAAGAGTAGATCGATGAGTTTTCCTTAAAATAAAATGTTATGGTGTAATCTTAGCTGTAACCTATAATTGATTGATCAATGTAGGATTTACATCGACTGACATCGGGTGATAACTCTTAATGATTATTGAAAGCCACTTGAGAATTAGAAACTGATGAATAATGATAGTAAGATAAAGATTGATGACCAGATGACCAACTAGTCTAAAGTTAGAAATAAATCAAAAGACTGATGATCAATTGGTCAAGAGTAGGGGCAGAAGGATAAAAATATCATATTAAAGTTTCATGTCCTATCTTGTTGTTCATAATCACATCCATGATTATATTTTCATGATAGCATATGAATTGATTGATTAATAGATATAACTAGAGTAGAATTGATAAAACCTGCATTGATACTTATAGAACATGGCATATCATATGATAGAGATATTGATAGGCATATTAATATATTTCAATAATAAGTACACTGACATAACATACCAATATGACATATTGATTGATATACCTTTTAATAGAGTGATCAAGTCCACTCGAGATTAACTTGTTTACAAGCATATGAGCTAAATTCATCGAGAAATTAACGAGGTTACATATGAGCACAATTTAAAATTTGTATGATAAATGAGTTCAAATTTTAGTTGTACCCAACTCGATAACTCATGGTGCTCACTCCTTAAAGGTATTTTGATTAAAAAAATATCAAAATCCTAAGTTATCTTTATGCTAGAAATTTATGCACTAGTCTATGTAAATCATGTCATTAATTAATAATCATGTTTAATATTAATCAAGTTCAAGCTCAAGCTCATGCATAATTCCAACTACAATTATGACAACAACTGCATGCATAATTCCAACAAAAACATCATAGTCCAAAAATATATCTATTACAAACATTCAAATCAGGAATATGCAACCAGCCATGAATTTCTAGTATTTGATAACCAATAATAGAACATTGAAAGGAATTCCAGATGAAGTTGGCATTTCATCAAACATGAAATACGCACCAATGTGGAACCCAAAGAGCCCAACTTGCAAGCTTATATCACATTTATTACCTCACAAGGTCCTGTCAGCTCTCGTAGCCACCATTGAGATACTGTCACGAGAATGCAAGCCGCCCAATTAACGCATACATTCACTACCTTGTGAACCCCCCAACGCAATCACATTAATTATATCAGGAATCTATAGTGAAGAAGAATCATACAAAATTTAACCGTTAGGAAGTTATTTTATTAGAATGCTATTTTTTTATTAATGATTTCATAAATTAAAGTATAATTATAATTTTTTTTAAATTTTACTAATTAGAAATCTTGCAAGGGTTGATATTTAGATTGTTGCCATAATTATTGGGGGGAAAATTATGGTTTCCAAATATCTTTTAATTTTGTGCCAATAGATTATTTTTAAGGTGAATGTAATAAAGATATTATATATTTTTGAAAGAAAATATATATGATTTTAAATTTCATTGTGTCCAAAATTAATAATTTTTCTTTATTAATTAAATGTGTAAGTTTATTGTTTGATTTATTCTCAATATCTACGGTTGAATTCTAATTTGTCTGTGGGTAGCACCTGATCTTATTAATAGATGAGCTTTGAAGATTTGATCGAAGAATCTGTATAAAAATAGAAATGTAAAGGACTACTAAAAATGATTGACTACTTTAAGACTTCGATTGTGATAGTTTTCTTTCTATTTTTTAAAGAATCATTTTAGTACATTTTTTTTTTGAAATAGGGTAGTAGTCGAAAATTGTCTTTAACAAAGCCTAAGACTTGGTCTGGGACGACTTTTTTATTGCTTCTTAAAGCAGCTTTTTAATACAATTTTTTCATTAGAAAGCTGCTTCAAGAAGCAGTAAAAAAGACATCCAAAATGAAGCCTAAGGCTTTATTTGAGATAGTTTTAGTCTGATTTTAAGAGATTTTCATATTAAAAGTAACTTTACATAGCAGTAAAAAAGTTGTCTCAAACTAAGACTAAGTGTCAATAGGAAAAAAAATTGTTAAACTATTTTTTAGGCAAATTAATTCTAAAACATTAAATATTCAATTCATGGCCTACTACAATCATGATCAAATTTAATTAGATAATTCTATGGTCATAAAATTCATTTAAAAATATAATAAATAAGTAATTTATTAAATTCATATTACATCTCATCATAAAATTTATTGGAAATTTAACATTTAAAATTGGTTATTATTGTATTTATTTTAGCAGCGACTAAAGTGCTTTGTTTGGTTATTATTATAAAAGAAAGCAATAATAATATATTATATATAAATACAAAAATGGCCTTATCTTGATTCACTGTTTGATACATCATACAAGTGGCCTGTCTCGACACGATCAATGCTTTCTTCCACATCAGCCTCTAATTCTCATTCCTGATTTGGTCATACCGCACAAACTTCATCATAACATGTAGGCCCGGGAATATTTCATCCAAATTATTTTTTAAATCTTTTTTTAAATTATTACTCCTTTTTTTTTATATTATAATGCTTTAACTTATAAGGGGTGTAAGTGAGTCAAGCTTACTCGTGAGTTTGTTCAAGCTCAACTCGATAAATAATTCGAGAGCTGAGCTCAATGAGCTAACGAGTAAAGTTTAAGTCAATCATGATTCGACTTGTTAGCTGTCGTATCGGCTCATTTAAAAATATTAAGCTGAGCTCAATGAGCTAACGAGTAAAGTTTGAGTCAATCCTGACTCGACTTGTTAGCTGTCGTATCGGCTCATTTAAAAATATTAAGCTGAGCTCAATGAGCTAACGAGTAAAGTTTGAGTCAATTCTGCCTCGACTCGTTAGCTGTCGTATCGGCTAAAAAATATTTAAAAACTATATCATGCTATCTTGTATTTAGTTATTTGTTGATTATTTTATTATAATTTTTCACTTTTTATCATTTTATTATAATAATTTATTAAAAAATAATAATTTTCTCTTTTTCTTTACAAATGAGCTGGCTCGAACTCATAGAGTAAAGCTCAAGCTCAAACAAAATTATTTAGCTTGCTTATTGCTTCTTAAAAAGCTATAAGAAAGCTATCACAAGTGAAATCTTAATCAAGTTCAAGATCAAGCCAATAATCACTCGAGCTTAACTCAACTCATTTAGAGCCCTACTTCAACTTAAGATGCTTGAAATGAAAATGTTTACATATGCATGCATTCATAAGGGCTGTTCTATAAATGCAAGAAAAATGGCACTGTTCCACTAATTTCAACGGGCGATCAGAGATTCAGAGGAAGGATTATTAGACAGAAAGCTCCCATCAATTTAATACTCTTATCTTCTTCAATAAAATAATAGTCATAATTCCTCTAAAAATATATTTATTTTAAAAATAATGCTTTGATTCCTTAAATAAATTCGCATTTATTTTACATAAAAAATTTTAAGTGTAAATATGGGTTTATCTCAGAAATTTAAATCGTTATATGGCTATTAAAGATTAAAGCAAAATTAGTATTGTTATTTTTATTTAATTAATTACTTATAGAATCGAGAAAAAAAATCAAAAGAGCTCGTAGTAGAAAATTATATAAAATAAATTAAAACTAAACATAATATATCATTTGAGAAAAAAAAAGTTAGTTTTTTTTTATATAAAAGTTAGAAGAAAATATCATTTTATAAGACAATATTTAAAGAAATATTATTTTTTTAATGAAAAATAACCACTGACTTAATTAGCCATTAGTTCTCTGAAACCCTGCAAGCTTACCATAACTTCAACAAGCACACAAATGCACACACTTGCAGAGAAGAAAGGAGAGAGAGAGAGAGAGAGAGAGAAATAGTTAGAGAGGGAAATAGTTAGAGAGAGAATGCTTGGCTCCTCGCATGCCACCCGAGATGGCCAATCTCTGAGAATGGACAGGTCCACACGTGTGGCATACAGGGAGCCAGGCATTGCCAGTTTCACCTCTTCAATATGACTTCATTGAGGGAGATACAGAGAGACATAGAGCTCCACCATCTCTTCTACTTGAATGCTACTAAACCCTGGAGAACCTCATATTTAGAGAGAGAGAGAGAAAGGAAGTGGAGATGGGAGAGTGTGTTAATATTGATGAAGGATTTATAGGGAAGCGAAGAGGCTTCCTTGGAATAGAATAGAGGGCTAATGGGTAATCTAGAGAGAGAGAGAGAGAGAGAGAGAGAGAGAGAGAGAGACTGTGTGTGTGGATATCATGTAGAGAGAGAGAGGGGTAGCTAGGAAGAGAGAGGGAGAAGAACTCTTCTCCTTTGTTAATATAAAAATAATAACGCAAATAAGTAAAAAAAATTGACAAGAAATTAATTAGGATGATTTTTATTAAAAAGTCCTTAATTGACTTTGGGATGAATGAATTGCTAAAATTAATTAATTATTTATATATTATATTTGTCATAATCTTTAATATGCAAATTTAGATGTCTACTATTATTAAAAAAAAAATTAATTTAAAATATTTTTAATGTCAAATGTTCAATTTAAAAATAATATTTTCTTCTATTTTAAATTAAATAAATATACAAATCATCTTGATCTGTTAGTTGGAAGCTTTGCTTATCCATCAAGAGGTATTAGATTCGAGTCTTGTATATGGGATGTGTATGTGAGGCTTTATTTAGGATAACTTTCTTACTGCTTAAAGCAGCTTTCTAGTATCAAATTTTTAATTTTTGTACTAAAAATTTGTTTTAAGAAGCAGTGAAAAAGCTGTCCCAAATGAAACCTGAGTTTGACTTAAGCTACATTTGGGACGGCTTTCTTAATACTTTTAAAAACAGCTTTCTTTTTGTTTCATTTGAGGCAATTTTTTTACTACTTTCTAAAGAAAATTTTTAATTCAAAAAACTTTAATTCAAGAATTGGGGTACTAAAAAACTATTTTAAATAAAATCTTAATTGATCAAATGTTCAAAAAAAAATTATATATATATATATATATATATTTTTATTTTTTACTTTATTATTTAATTAAATTAAATTAATTTGAATTTATATCAATGTCCTCACACCAAACTATTCCTGGAAGAAAAGAGCGAGGGAAGCTGTGGACCCTCCGCTATTTTCTTGCTCGAGCCATCGCTTTTCTTTTCTTTTTTAAAAATAAATTAATAAATAAAAAGCCTGTCTTTCTCTCTCTGTCTTTTAAAATTTTTCTATGTTTTTCTAACTTCTCTGCTGCTTTTGAACGGGTGTTTGTCTTCAGTGGTTGGATGAACTCAGATTCTCTTCACCTGCCAATTGGAGAAATTTTAGCTTTTCTTTTGTTTTTTTTTTCTTCCCTTTTTTTTTCCCTTCACTTTTTCCTCCCACTTTAATTTTTACCGTGTAATTGTTATGGTGTGCTCAAATTTTTCTGTTCTTCGCTATATAATAAATTTGTAATTATGATAAATTATGGAACTTGTTTATATATTAAGTTTCACTAATTATTATTAATATATAATCAAAAATTTATCTTGATCAAGCACAAATCTCGAGACAAAATTAAATTTGAAACTTTCAAAATTAAATATGAAATAATCTGAACTACGATCTTAACAAAATTTATAATAGAATTGAACAAGCAAAATATGTAATAATTTTAAGATAATTTGTCTATTAATTGGATGCATTAAAATCTAATCATTGAAAATAAAATTATAATTTTTAGCACATGGAGTCTTTTAATTGATTTTTAGGGGAAAAATTGGGATATTTAAATAGTTTTTTTTATTGCACATAAAAATCAATGATGTGTTGATACATAAATAAAATTAAAATGTTTTTTTTTCTCCTAAAAAGGAGAAAAATTTCATCTTTCCTTCTCTTTATTTCAAAGAACTTGATTTTGAATAGAATTCGATGACCCAAAGACCTCTAGATTTGATTTATGATATTAAGTGGCTTGAATTTCTCATATTTGAGCCATCCATAGCCTTGTAAACCCTAGTTTAACTTAACCCCTTGACTAAACCTATCTTTAGGCTTGACTTAGTCTTAACTAGGTAGACTCTAGGTTCCCTTTCTTAAAAATCCTAATTTTATGGGTCAATTCTAGCTCATGTTAAAATATATCACTTACCTCAACTTTAATTTGACTTTCCCTCTAGTGATGTAATTAACTTAGATGACCCACAACTGAGCAAAGTTAGAATAAGAATAAGCCTAGATCACTAATGGTTAAACCAATACCTTAAATTGACTAATCCTAGGTCAAGCAATCCCTAGATTGTTTAGACTTAAACTAAATCAAACCCAGTAAGGCCCAATGTAATGCGTTGAGTCATAATATATATAACCCAATTTACCTTAATTCAATCGAGACTATCAAAGCTAGTTCGATGATCTATTAAAAGACTTAAAGATCTTAGGGATATAACATACATTGGTTTTGATCTAACTTAGACTTAGATTGAACTCAAACTAGCCAAATTGGGACCATAACGGGCCATTGGGCCCAAGTGTCTTATCTTAAAATAATTAGATCTTGAACTTACTTCCATTTGAGGTTAGAAACTCAATGGGGCCCATATATCAAATGGATTTAGCCTTCGTAGCCTAGACATAGGCCAAGCCTTAGTTAAATCCATGTTTGCCCCATTTGACTACTTTATGAGCCATTGGGCTAACTGACTTGTCCTAAGTCAACCTAACCCATAAACCAACCTCTACCTAACCAATTAGATACCTTCAAAAACTATAGGACACTTAGCCTTAGATAACTTGATGACCCAAATTAGATACATGGTTGGCCGCTAATTTAAACCTAAAGTAGACCCTAAGGACCAATTACCTTGTGTTGGTCTCATTCTTTAATTAGATTAACAAGATTTTGGTTTTGATGGGCATAGTCTACTAAAATATTTTCCCTAGGGCAAAGCCAACCATGTTTAGGTTCTCCTAGGTAGAATCCTTTTAGACTTATACTAGGTAAATACTTCAAATCTTGAATCACACCCAACTTAGTCCTAAGAGAGGCTTTTTTGATGAATTTTAACTTTTTTAAATCTTTGAACTAATTTATTAAATGCAAATATAAATGATACTAATCTAAATCAATAATTGAATTTAACTAATCAATAAATATCATTCCATGCATGATTTTGAAGCTAGGTTAACCCCATGTTGATCCTTGGTCAATCCAATTTGACCCAAGAACTTATAATTGACCCATTAGCAATCTTTTTAGCTATTGAATTAACTAAGCTTTCAATCAAGCTCAAACTTGGCTAGACTATTCCTATGACTCTCAAGAGCCTACTCAAGCATGTTCAAGCCAATTGGGTTAGCACAAAACATGGAAAGACCCAACCTAAGCCCAATTAAAGCCCTCCAACCAATTTAAAGATTAATCAATTCAATGTTAAGCGTTTAGCCTATTCCATGAGTTTATTAGGGTGATCCATACCCTCCATGGGATTTTGTATCAAGCCATCATAGTAATTCAATTGAAGTATCCAATAATTTCCAACAAGGAATTTTTTTTTTTGAGAAAAATTATTAGGAAAACTAATGATTAATTGTTCTTAACAATTTTAATACTTAGATTCTCCTTATTATATTATCACCTAACAAAACCAAGCTTAAAATGGCCATCAAAATTAATGAAATTTTGAGCTTTACCAGTCAAAATGTTCAAAATTACTCCTATAATATATCAAACATTACATGATAAAAAGTTTCTCAAACTTCACAAAATCTCTTAAAATCTTAAAACTATACATACAAATGGAAAATTTGAAATCTAAAATAGGGTATTGGAAAACTACATTGGTACGAGCAATTCTCTTAACGAACGATTGAGGTCTAACTCATGCCAAATCTAATTTAACCATTACCCATATGAATCACCTTCCCCTTAGACATTTTTTGAAACTTATTTGGGCCTCCTCATGGTTTCTCATAAGTTCAAGATAGCCTTAATCAAATGACATCTCAATGTTGGAGCATATTACTAACAAAAAGTTATGATTTATTCTCAAAATTTTGCAATTAAACTTTTATACATCAACTAAAAAAATGAACCTCAAAATCATCATTTTGAAAAATAAACAATTAATACTTAATATGTCTGAAGCATACATAATATTTTTTATTCACTGATAATTGAGTTATGATCATTGAATTGAGCCAATGTAGCAAAAAATATTACGTGCATGGAGTCTGGACGTTGTTCGGAATCCGATCACTAAAGACATGTAGATTTTTTCTCTCTTGTACACAGAATGTGCATAAGATCGAAAAAATTCACGTATCTTTACGTGATTAAAATCCAGACGAAAGCTACGTCCAGACTCCTAACGTAATAATTTCTAGAAATGTACAACATAAAAATGATGCTTATATTGGACCCGACCCAAAATTTTCGGGTTTTTGGTTGACCCGAACCCGAAGCAGGGAGGGTTCGGATCCGAAAAATCGACCTGTTTGCAAAAAATGGGTCGAATTCGGGTTGACCCGACGGGTTGTCGGGTCAACCCCAAAACCCGTTTAATTTAAAAAATTTGGATTCCTGACCGCTGACCCCGCCCGCTGCCCGCGCCCCGCGTTGCTGCCCCGCGTCCGCTGCCCCCGTCCGCTGCCCCGCGCGCCGCGCCCACTGCCCAGCATGCCCCACTCCCGCGCCTGCGTGCAGCTTGCCCCGCGTGCCCCGCTACCCGCTGCCCCCGCCGGTGCAAGCCCTCGCGTCCGCCCCCTCGCCCGCCGCCGTTGCGACGTTCTGGCGCCGGCAGAACCCAAATTCGGGTCGGGTCGGGTGCGGGTTCGGATTTCCGACCTGTTTCTACCCGGGTCGGGTTAGGGTCGACCCGTTTGAACCCGAATCAGTTCCGGGTTCGACTCCAACCCGACCCGTGACCCGAAATTGACACCCCTAGGTAAGACCTACTATATTTCCAGCTCTTTTAAATAATTAATAGGTAAAAAAGTTAATCACATGGACAAAATGATTTTTCCTCCCTAATCTAAACAACTTTTCCTTCCCCTAATGAACAGATTACAAATAGTCTATAATCATATCATTCAAAACATATTTTGTGAGATGACATGCACATATTATAGTGATTAATCTCAATATTTAATAAAAAAAATTTTATTAAAGTAAAATATACCATTTATACTTTGTTTAATTTAAAAAAAAAAATACATAACCGATCGGGTCTTTCCGACCCGGACCGGCCGGTTCACCAATTCACCAGTTGAATCGCTGGTTCATGGTTGAACCGGTCGAAACCTGCCAGTCCAATCCGATTTTTAAAACTTTTAAAATCGCCCCTTCACCCTCCTCACCAAACATATATATATATATATATATATATATATATATATATATATATATATATATATATATATATATATATATATATATATATATATATACTAATTCAAACGAGACTATCAATTTTCACAAATGGCACTCAATTTCAACCTTTGCATGATTAAAAAGGTCTCCTTGTTTTGAAGCTTCCATGTGGACTTGAATTGTGAAGAAATTAATTTTTTTAGATTCTAAACAAAAATCTTAGAAAGCTTCACACCCTTTTGTTGATATTTCAAGCACATGATCAACTTCTCCATTTGGTAGCACACAAATTCTATAATGATGAAAAAATAACTCACCTTTTTTTTCTATCTTAATTGTTGATGTTGTTGATTTTTTCTAAATATTGTCATGTTTTAAGTATTATTAATATTATATGATATAAATAATAAAATAACCCTTTTTATTTACACCAACTCCCAATATTTATAGCCACATAAGACTTAGGGTTTCAATATCATTTATGAATAAAATATTTTAAGTTTTTTTTTTTTAATTCAAATGTCACATAGCATACAATTAAAAATGACAAGTAAAAGATGTACTACTTTTGACATAAAATTAGAATAAAGTTATTTGCTTTAGTACAATATAGATATTTATATAAAAAATTATATATAATTAATGATCAAATATTATATAAATAAATACAAAAAATTAAGTATTTCATGTAAATCTCCCTTAGTTTTAACATAGAAATATTTACAAAGATGAATTCATGCAAAATTTTTCTTATATTGATTAAGGAGAGATTGAGTGTTTTTTTATTAAGCAGAAATTAATTATTTTATTTATTGAATTAAGGCATGTGATTCAAAGCAATGACTAAATATTATCGTCAATTTTTAATTTTGGTTTTCATAAATAACTGTTCATATTAGAAACCATTTTGTTACATGTATTTTTTTCATTTTTTTAACAATTTGGTATATTTAAAAAAAATTTAAAAGAATCATAAAATATTTTCAAAAATATAAATGAAAAAGAAAAAAAAATAAAATATATAAAAAAAATTCACAAATAAACTCACCCCTATTAATCATTAAAACCAAATATGAAAATATATGAAAAAATATATATATATATATATATATATATATATATATATATATATATATATATATATATATATATATATATATATATATATATATATATATATATATATATATATATATATATATATATTTACATACATTCATTCTAATTCCTTCAAACCAAATATGCCAATAACAAATTAAAAAAAAAAACATCGACAGAAAAAATTATCAGATGTGAATAACATATATACAAAACAATCAATAAGAGCATTATAAACAATAGTAGTCAAGTACTGTAATATATTGAAGATCTTATACATATTAGAATATAAATACAATGAAGATCATCAAAGAGAACTATTGGCATGTTACTGTACATAAAATTTCATTGCAGATTGGTCTGCTGTTCTGAAAGATCTTCCAAAATAGTAGATGCAAGGGCAGTCATGCTTTGTACGTGCAGCAGCTGACTGCTTAATCTTCCCAGCCTGAAAAGCATGATTAAATTAATGATGGTAAATATTTTTTAAAATTTTGTGGTGCTAGAAATATAGGGATGGCTAAAACAGTAACGATTGGAGTTAGGCTTCATTTTGGGATAGTTTTCTTACTATTTTTTTAGTAAAAAAATTTCAAATTCAAAAAAATTTTATACTAGAGAACTGCTAATCGGGGAAAATAATTTGGTGCTTCAAACTATGAAGCTGAGGTTTTCTCTGATGTCGGAACCCTCAACCGGATGATAAAACAACCAAACTCATAACTCAAACATAAATAGTATCATCTATGATGATGAGAAAGATGAATAGTAACTTTCTTGTATAAACAAGAACCTGAATGATTACTCAACAACAAAATTTAACAAACAAGAACACAACAGAAGGGTTAGTAAAATATTTTAGTCATAGGCGGCAGGGTTGTCCATTAAAGGCTTATTATTATTAATATTTACAAAGAGTTAGCGCACGGAATTAAAATAACATAAAATAAAAATATACAAAAATAAAAATGATCAGTAATAAAAACGTTCAGGCGGCTCAGTCAACCATGAACATAAAATAAAATTGTAAGAAAATAAAATAGTTAGTAAGCAGCAGAAAATAAAATAAAATAAGAAAGAAACAAATGCTAGTAGTCAAACAGCTTCAAATGGTCTGTTTTTCAAAGTTGTGTTCCTTGTTAGCAATCTTTGGAGTTCGAAGAAAATTATTCCTTTTTTTCATATTTTATATGGTGATGATTATCATCACCCAGAAGTACGTATATATTCGTGAGTTTCTTTTGATATTCTAGTTTTATTTTGGAGTTCTTTTACCCTTTAGATTTACAGTCTAAAATCTTACAATATTATTTAAGTACTTTATAAAGTCTCACCCAAGCAGTTGATATTATAAATTTCGCTCAAACGGCCTCTTGCCTTAAACAGGAACCAAAGTAGGCATTGACTAAACCGATCTGTTGGTAGACTAAAAATAATACTTTCGGACAAAGAATCTCCGAGTTAGAAAGATAATTATTTTCAAGGCTTAAGAAAAAACAAAAAGTAAAGGAAGAAAGACAAAGAAGACATGTAGAAAGATATAGATAGAAACTAGGATAAAAGGTATATTACAAACCTTGAGAAGTTTTCATTCTCTACTCTAAGACTTGAACATAACTAGACAACTATTTATAAGAGAAAACTCTCTCTTTTTCTCTCTTACTTCTCTTCCTCTCTTTCTCTCCAACGAGCTCACTCTTCTCTCTGTATCTTTCTTAAGTTCTTCTCAACCTTACTCCTCTTTTTTATATCTTACAAGCACACTCTCATGTGTATTTATAGAGTTTATCCAATGATTACAAATTTAATTTTCATGGTTAAACACATCTTACCATGATTTAGAAGACTTAATTACAAATAATTATAAATAGTGACAAATAGTACTAAAGAAAACATCTTTGCCATCTTTCTCTTTCATGTTTTACTCTTGAAAGGAATACTTGGATGATGTAGATTTTTCATGTTGGGTAGAAGTTGGGTATTCATCACCTTCTAGAAGTATTATGTATGCATAGTGCTGTGGGACCCACCATAATTTCAAATTTGTCTTCAAAATTTTTACCTGTATAGTTAAAAAATGCGTACCTTAGCTGTACTAGGCCTGATCATCATCTATTGTCAGTATTGTACATTGCATTTATGGTAGATCAAATATTTTCTCTACTCTTTGATTGGAATCATTTAGTTCCAATTTTATACTAATTCTACATTCTTAGTTTTATAGTCAAAAGTATAAAAAGGTTCCTTTATGCTAGACATTTTATTAAGGATTTGACCAAATACACCCAACCATTATACAACAAAATCTCTTTGAAAGGCACTAGAACTTTCAATAGAGAAGATGTTTTACTGGTACAGAAAACTAAAGATTTGATTTCAAAACTATCGGAACTAACTCTTCCTCTTGATTCATATTATTTAATCATAGAATTTGATGGTTGTGAACAAGTATGGGGAGGAATACGTATCAGATAACCAAATAAATTTTCTAACAAAAACAATGAAAAGATATGTAGATATGCTTTTGGAATTTATAAGGAGAAGTGATATCTTTGTTCTCTTGATTATGAAATTTTTGCTATCATTTATAATCTTGAAGCATTTTATCTTTTTCATATGTGATAAAAATAAAATTTTCATTAGAATTGATTGTGAAGTTATTGTTAAATTTGTTAAGCAAAACAAAAAAGTTAGCAACACATTGAGCTCAAAAAGGTGGATAAAATTTGTTGATCATGTTATTAACAAAGGCTTATACATTAACTAGGAACATATTATAGGAAAATATAATTTCTATCAAAATCAGTTATCTAGACAACTAAATCTTGAAAAATTATCAAATTTGATTTTGATTGCTGATTATTTTAACGATGAATTTGATCTTATGAATGTTTCTGACAGATGAAGAACAAAGATAACAAGGGAAAACTCAGGTGAAGAAAAATAAAATTAATGCCTACAATTCTAAAATGAGAGAATGGTTAGATGAAAGATAGAAAGACTTCATTGAAACATATGGAACATAAAGACTAATCCTACTCATTTGATACAAAAGAAACTGATTATAAGTGTTTTAATCAAATACTTTTTATCAAAACCTAAAGAGAATCCTGATAAGAAATTCCTCAACTATGCCGTCTTTTTCTCTGCCTAAATCAGGAATATATGCAAGCTGGAGTGAAGCAGCTGAACAATTCAAAGCATCAAAGAAATTTTTTTTGGAAAGAATATGAAGATCTCCATAAGGCACATAAAGAAAAGAGAAAATATAGGACCGAATTATCATGTTTCTTTCTCTCTAATATGTTATGACAGCTTCAAAATTATGAGGAGAGATGAAGGAAAAACAAATGGAGAAGATCTCCTAGAAACAATAGTGATAGAAAAATAACTCTTAATTGAAGCAAAAGAATTAAAGCAAGAGTACTCAGAAGAAGAATCAAGTTCTTCTAGTAATGTGAAGATTGAAGAAAGATCAGAATCCTCCCTGGAGAAAGAGGTGAAAAGATAAATGAAAGGGGTTTATCAAAGTACCTTTGCTGAGTTTGTAATACTATGAATTTCTTGGACTTTTCACAAAGTCATTTTCAGATAATTGAAATTTCAACAGCTAAAGAAGTATGCCATAACCTTGCTAAAAATATTCGAAATATACACCAAAATGTGTTAATTTAAATAATCCTCAAAAAGGATATTCATGCAAGATAAAATATGATATATTTAGAGCTTTTATTGGACTGGATACATATGAGAACTTTGTTTACAGAGAACTAAAGATATCCCCTCAACTATTACTAACTCATGAGTTACTAAGCTATGTATGGATTGGAACATATATAATATTAGACATTTTTGGCCAAAAACTCCAGAGGGTAATAAAACATGTATTAACCCCTTCAACAAGAGCAATGCAAGTCTACATTGATTATGCATAATCAGAATATAATGAGGAAAGAATTAAACCAAGAAAACATATATATGAAATAAGAATTATGGAGAGCAATATTGACTATGAATATTTCTCAATCTACATCTGGGAGAAATTCTGGAATTTAGGATTTGACATTCCTCTTATAACTCAAGTAGATCACTTGAGATATATAGTACAAAGTTCCGACTAGTTCTAAAAATATGGAAGGGATAATTTTATGTATAAACTAGTTGGAGAAACCCCCATTAGAGAAAATATACTTAGACACTTCATTAGCCAAAAATTATTTTTAAACTTTTGACTATAAAACTAAAAATATAGAATAAGTGAAATATTACAAAATGATGAAACTAAATGATCTCAATCAAACAGTAGAGAAAATATTTGATCTACTAGAAATGCAATTTTGAATACTGCCAACAGATGACGATCAAGCCTGATACAGCTAAGATACGCATTTTCTAACTATGCAGGTAATAATTTCGAAGACAAAAAATTGTAAGTATAGTGGGCCCCACAGAACTATGCGGATAAATAGTACTGTTACTATTCATATATACGCAATACTTCTAGAAGGTGATGAATACCCAACATGAGAAATTTACCTCATCCAAGTATTCCTTTTAAAAGTAAATCATGAAAGAGAAAGATGTCAAAGAAATCTTTTTTACTACTATTTGTCACTATTTGTAGTTATTATAATTAAATTTTCTAAACCATGATAAGGTGTGTTTAACCATGGAAGTTAAGTTTATAATAATGAGATAAACTCTATAAATACCTATGAGAGCGTGCTTGTAAGATTTAAAAAAGAGTGAGCTTGAGAAGAACTTAAGAAAAACACTGAGGGAAAAATAAGCTTGTATGAGAGAAAAAGAGGGAGATAAGTGAGAGAAAAGAAAGAAAATTTTCTCTTATAAATAGTTGTCTAGTCGTGTCCAAGTCTTGGAGTAGAGAAGAAAAACTTCTCAATGTTTGTAATACATCTTTTATCATAGTTTCAATCCATATCTTTCTACATGTCTTCTTAACCTTCCTTTCTTTACTTTTTCTTTTCTTGAGTCATGAAAATAATTATCTTTCTATCTTGGAGACACATTGTATGAAAGTATTATTTTCAGTCTACTAATAGATCGGTTCAGTAAATATCCACTTTGGTTCTCGTTTAAGGAAAGTGGCTATTTGAGGGATATTTATAGGGTTAACTGCTTGGGTGAGGTTTTACAAAGTGCTAAAATAATATCGTAAGATTTTCATACTTTAAATCTAAAGGGTAAAAAAACTCCATAATAAAACTATAATATCAAAAGAAACGAATGGAGAAGTATCCGTACTTCGGGTTGATATCATCACCATATAAAATCTTTAAATAAAAAAAGAATAATTCTCTTCGAACTCAAAATACTGCTAACAGGGAACACAACTTTGAAGAACAAATCCTTTGAGACTGTTTGACTACTAACACTTATTTCTTTCTTATTTTATTTTATTTTATTTCCGCTGCTTACTAACTATTTTATTTTCTTATACTTTTATTTTCTGCAATTTTTTTCCAATTATTTTCTTTCATCTTCATGGCCGGCTGAGCCGTCTGCAATTTTTTTTTTCTGTAATTTTTTTTTCTGTATATTTTTATTTTCTATTATTTTAATTCGACGTGCTAACTCTTTATAAATATTAATAATAAAAAGTCTTTAATGGATGACCCTTCCGCCTAAGGCTAAAATATTGTATTAACACTTCTATAAGGTTCTTGTTTATTAAATTTTGCTGTTTATTAATCATTCAAGTTCTTGTCCATACAAAAAAGTTATTGTTCATCTCTCTCATCATCACAAATGGAAGAGAGGATGTTTCGCTGTTTGATTGAATCACACAGGATGCTCAAGCAGTTACTTGCCATTTGTTAAGGATCTGCATGCCCTGTAAAGCTCCTACCATTTGTTAAAGATCTAAATGCATCATAAAGCTCTTGTCATTTGACACAAAACTAAAATCCCACATGCCGCAGCCTGAGTTTTTATAATTTATATGATTTGTAGGGCACTTCTTTGGCTAATTTGTGAGTTAAAATTGAGTTTGGGACAATTTAATTTAAGCCTAGTCAATTTTCAACAGATGTCGCATTTTCCATAGCTTATCAAAATTTTACCCGACACTATTAAGGCAGACTGGCCCTTTAGTCACTATTGAAAGAGTTTCTTTGGCCATTATTGCCTGCACACTATTGAATGTGAGCTGCAGTTTGCACATTGATAGAGATATTAATTGATGCTTACAGGAACAGAATAAGAATGTTCGATCTACAAGTATAATTAGGCCACTTACAGAGTATGCCAAATAAAAGCTGAGATCTAATTTTCTTGGAAAATAGCTATCTATTAAGCACTTGATAGTCACTTAAGATACTTATTGATTCTAACGTAATACGCTATCACCTATTACAATTATTAGTACTAGCATTATCTACTATCTCATAAGTCATTACAAATCCCTATGCTACACAAACAGTTCGTTTAGAGAGAGCAAAGGATAAAAGGGAGTGATAGAGGTGGGCATTAATTATCTCGCCATAACAAACTTTAAACAAGACTGAAAGTGTCATTGCTACAAGTTCTTAATAATGGCCAAGATCTAGGTTTGCATTAAGGAAGATAGTACATGGCATAATAAATTAGATGAAATACAAAAGTTTGGTAAAATCATATATGCATGCTCATATTTATTGAGTTAGGTTAATAAAGCTATCATAAGAATCAAAATTGGGTTAAAAAGATCAACTATTATGTACTAGCTTGAACTACCTACAACTCTAAACTCATCAAGCTTCAAGTCAACAAAGACTCAAGTCGCTTAGAGCTAAATCTAATCAATTCGCCAAAAAATCAATACTGAGCTCGCTCAATGATTCATGAAGTCACTCAATAACCAAGGTTATTTACCCAAGGGACCCCAAGGACGCACCAACTGACTAGAGGTACGTCGTATGCATAAGGTACTTACCATCAATTTAGAACTTTTGACCAAAGTTCACAACTAAAAAAAATAACAAGCTAGGCCCACCCATTACACTTCTAGCTACATTGAATCCAAATCATATATTTTATATGCAATCGCACAATATAGCTGATAGGACACACTTGTAGATCTTTAAGTGAAGCTTATCAATCTTGGGAAATCAGCGAGAACTCACCTCAAATCTCCAAACAAAACAAAAAAAAATAGTAGCAATTGATAAAAGCGAAAGGAAAACACCAAGATACAATTGATCCTCGATTCGAGAGGAGAATATATCTCTCCCAACTCTCTAAACGCCGCTAGAGCCCAAGAACGCCAAGCACCACCAGAAAATCAGCAATCTCTTCATAATCCTAACCCTAATCCCCCTTACTACATAAAGCAAAACAATTACAAAACAGCCCATGCAAACCCCAAAATTGCCCTAGTTGGCCCCTCCTTTTCCCTCCAAGTTTCAAATAGCTTGGCGAGGGGGGGGAGGAGCCGTACCAAAGGCAGAATCTTGGTCCGCCTTGCGTAAAATTGGGTCGGCCCTTTGCCTAGGGCCAACTAGACCGAACTAACAATACCCCCCTCCCAAAGAATCTTTTTGTACTCAAGATGAAAGGATGGAAACTAATGCACCACTCTCTCATATGCCTCCTAGGTGGCATCGTAGTCCGGTAGGCTCTTCCTTTTAATCATAACCTCCTTAGTCCCCTCTTCTCCCTAACGAACCGCCATCAACTACAGTAAATCTAATACCACCTCCAAGTCCTTTGTTAGTGTCACGGGTAACTCAGAACTAGCTACATGATCCCCAATTTCTCTCCTCAGTTCTGACACGTAGAACACGAGATGTATAGTCGCAGTTGATGGTAATCTCAATCGATACCTCATATGGCCCAAAGTACCTTGGGGCAAGCTTCCCATTCCTCCTGTTAGCGGATGTCCTCTGCCTGAAGGGTCGTAGCTTTAAGAACACCCTCTCCCATACGTCGAACTAGATGTCCTTCATGTGTCCATCAATCTGTTTCATCATAATCGGTTTTGCCCTTAATAACTGCCTTTTTAGTTTTTCCAACACCTTATCTCTTTCCTCCAAGTATTACTCTACTGAAGAGACTGATGTGCTACTATGCCCAAAATGCACCAAGTGTGGTGGGTCTCGTCCGTACAACACCTTGAATGGGGCCATATGGAAAGCTAAATAATAGAAAGTGTTGTACTAGTATTCCGCCCAGGGTAGCCATTTGGCCCACAGCTGAGGTGTCCCCGAAATAAAGCATCGTAGGTATGTCTCCAGGCTCCTGTTTACCACCTCCATCTGCCCATCTGTCTGCAGGTGATAAGCGGTGTTACTCTTCAATACGATCCCCTACAGCCTGAAAAACTCCCTCCAAAAGTGGCTGAGGAACACCTTATCCCGATCGAATAATATGGACTCTGGTATCACATACAGTCTGACCATCTCTCTAATGAACACTGCTGCAACCATGTAGGGATGTCGTAGGGGAATAAATTGAGCATACTTACTCAATCTATCCACTACCACAAGAATTACTATAAACCCTTCAGATTAGGGAAGCCCATCTACAAAATCCATAGAGACCTCCTCCCACAACCGATCTAGTAAAGCTAGGGGCTGCAATAATCCTCCTGGAGTAATGGACATGTACTTATTCCTCTTACAGACTTTACAAATGGCTACCAACTCCTCAAAATCCTTATGCATCCCCTTCCAATACAACTCTAAGGCGAGTCTCTTGTACATCTTCTACACCCCTGAATGGCCCCCAATAGCGCTCCCATGGAACTCATGGAGTAGGTGTGGAATATGGATTGACGTCCTAGGTATCATAGATCTCCCCTGGTACAACGCCTCTACCCCTGTAAAGAATAGCCAGGGTGGCTACTCCCATCCTTCAGTAAATATGCCCTAATCATCCCTATCTCCTCACCTTGTGCATTCTCCTCCTTAATGGCGGCCCCTCAATCTAGCATGAGGGGTATGGATATGACCATCCCTTAAAGCTCTCCCATATATCCGGATAAGGCATCTACCGCCTTGTTCTCTATCTCGGGCATGTACTAGATTTCAACATCATATCCCAATAACTTTGACATGCATCTCTGGTGCTCATCTGTCACCATCCTCTGCTCCAAAATTAATTTTAAGCTTAGCTGGTCCGTCCTGAAAATAAAATATGACCTAATAAGTAAGGTTGCCACTTTTGGATGGCTAGCACAATAGTCATAAACTCCCTCTCCTAGACTAACTTCAGCCTGACTCTAGCTATCAACACCTAGCCAAAGTAAGCAATAGGTCGGTGGCTCTGTATGAGGACTGCCCCCAATCTATACCCTGATTTGTTCATCTCTAATACGAAAACCGGACTGAAATTTGGCAGGGCCAAGACCGATACAACGATCATGACGGTCATGGCCTCCTTCAAACTCTCAAAATTTGCGATGGTCGCCTCCCCCCAGAAGTTGTCCTCCTTTAATTGTTTTGTCATTGGTCAAGTGATGGTGTTATAGCCTCTTACGAACCTCCTATATTATCCTGTCATCCCTAAAAAACCCCTCAGCTCCGTCAGATTCCGTGGTAGCGACCATCTCAACATAGCCTAAATTTTAGCCTGATCCGCAGCCACCTCCTCTTGTGATACTACATGTCCCAAGTATTTCACACTTGCCTGGGTAAAGCAACACTTCTTTAAATTGGCCCTTAGTTGTTGCTCCTATAACACATCTAGAATCGTCCTCAAGTGCTCCCAATGTTCCTCATCTGACCTACTATGCACCAAGATACAATCAAAGAAAACCAACAAAAAATTTCTGGGATAGGGTCGGAACACCCTATTTATGAGGGACTAGAGTGTAGGTGGGGCATTTGGTGAGGCCAAAGGGTTTCACCAGAAACTCATAATATCCCTCAGGCCTTTTGAAAGCAGTCTTTGGAACATCCTCCCCTTTCATTCGAATCTAATGGTATCTGGACTTCAGATCTATCTTGGTGAAGATAAATGCCCCATAGCTCATTCAATAGCTCATCTATCACTGAGATGCGAAACTTGTCTAGTACAATCTCCATATTCAAAGCCCAGTAGTCCACACAGAACCCCCAACTCTCGTCATTTTTCTTAACCAGTAAAACTAGGTTAAAAAAGAGCTCATACTAGGCCTGATAATCATTGCCACCAATATTTCTCTAATCAACTTCTCAATTTCATCCTTCTAAAATTGAGGGTAACGGTACGGCCTGACACTGATGGGCGACACCTCCTTCAGAGTGATGGCATGCTCCTGCTCCTAGGTGATTTCAATCCATGAGATGGCTAAAAGACCTCACTGAATTGTTGTATCAGCAGTTGTGCTGGAGGAGGAATGTCTCCACCCTCCTCCAATCAAAACCCCTTTAATCTCTATAGCTCCACCAAGAATCCTCCCCAACCTCCTGTATGGTCTTCATTATGATTTTGAGGGACACCGTGGCTTTCGATAACCCTGCATCTCCCCTGATCACTATTCTTCTCCCATCCACCACCAACTCCATGGTCAATGCTCCCCTGTTTACCTTGGTATTTCCCAAGGTCTACAGCCACTTCATCCCCAAGATGACATCAGTGCTTCCTAGCTTCAACGGGAAGAAATCCTCCATCGCCTGAATTCCCTGTATGGTCAACACCACTCCCCTATAGATGCCCTTACCCATCTCCACCTTCCTCGTACCCATCATCACTCCATAGCACCCTGTATCCGCCAATGTCACCCTTAATTGGTCCATGAACTAGTTGGAAATGAAATTGTGGGTGGCCCCACTATCAATCAACATCACCACATTCATGTCTGTTATTTCTCCCTTTACCTTCATGGTATGACACGGAGTGAATCCTACCACTGAGTTCAGGGAGACTTCTGTCGAGTCTAGATGCAGTTTATCCTCCTCCTCTACCACTGTCTCACTCCCACCTCCCTCCTCAACTTTCTCTTCATCACAAATGATGAGAACCTAAAGAGTTCAGTCGATGCACCTGTGCCCCAGAGTATACTTCTCATCACATCTAAAGAATAATCCATTTGCCCTCATTTCCTGCACATCCCTCTCAGTCAGCTTTTTTAAATTTCCCATATTTCCTCCTACAGGTTTCTCTCTTGGGGTCTCATGAAGGTTGCCCGGCATAGGCCCATTGGGTGCTAAGAAAATGTGGTCATCCTGTATGAGCCACTTGAACTGCTATCATTGATACTCGGATCTTTGTTAAACTAAAAAATCCAAATTTCAACCCAAAAAACAGCAAAAAATCATTGTTCAGAAGAGAACTATTGCAAGAAAATGCCAAAAACAGCTCAAAATAGCCCGGCAAGCAGCTCTGATACCAATTTGATATGACAAACTTGTAGATCTTTAAGTGAAACTTATCGATCTTGGGAAACCAACGAGAACTCACCACAAATCTCCAAACAAAACCAAGAAAAACAGTAGTAATATTGTAGTAATTAATCAAAACATAATGAAAACACCAAGATACAATTGAACATTGATTCAAGAGGATGATCTCTCTCCCCACTCTCTAGACGCCACTAGAGCCCAAGAACGCTAAGCACCAACAAAAACTCAGCAATCCCTTCATAAGTCTAACCCTAATCCCCCCTTACTACATAAAGCAAAATAATTAAAATTAAAAAAAATAATAATAAAGCAAAACAATTAACAAAAGCAAATTACAAAACACCCTATGCAAACCACAAATTTGCCCTAGTCAGCACCTCCTTTTCCCTCCAAGTTTCAAGTAGTGGGCCCCCCAAGGGAGTCGGCTATACCAAAGGCAAAACCTTGGTTCGCCTTAAGTAAAGCTGGACCATTCCCTTGCCTAGGGCCGGCTGGACCAGTCTAACAGTAGCCAATTATGTAGCATGGACCTTAGTCATCACCGACAATTAGGGTGTCATTAGTCAAATACAGGCATCACATGACTTGCACTATATGTTGAAACTCTACCACATTGAATTCTTTCTCATGCTCTTTCTAGAATTCTCCATAGAATCTATTTCTCTTTAAATTTTCTCAATTACAAAGTTTGACTCTCCCTCCTTTATTAAAAGGGTTAAATCACTTAAGAGAACTATTGAGGCCTATTCTGTCTATTCCTCATCCCTCTCGCTCTCTGGACTGTGGGCTCCGAAAATTCGGCCCCGGCCTCCGCTCGCTCTTCTTTATTCGGCGAGGGAGTTTTAACGAACTAAGTTCCGAGGTAAATTTTGGAAGGCAGATGAATTTGTAGATAAGACACTACCCAGAGATTTCGCCCTCATTTTGTGAGGACTTCATGATCTGAGTTCTGGTTTCCTATAGGCGCAAGCCCCTATAGTTAATTACCCCTCTCAATCATGAGAGAGAACTTTCGATTAAGGCTAGTCGTCAATCAGATACGTAGAGATACGTAGTATATGGCATATAGTAGCAGCAATATATATGGATTTTGAAATATATGGAAGTTTGGATGTTTGGGTTGAAATAGTTTGATATTTAAAATTAGAAATTTCACCATCTTGCACTTAAAGAGGATGGTGGGGGAATGGATGATGGACCCGATCAAGATCCCATGGTTCCGTCATCCCGGGCCATCGTGGTCCCTGGTCTACTTAGTCAGAGGAGGTAGTCGACCCAACCTGACAGAAGGATCCTTGTCGGCAGCCATGGGTTGCTTCGTCCAAGGGGACCTTGTAGACCGGGGTTGAATGTTTGTCTAAGGGGACAAATTTGAATCCACCTTAGCTAACAGAGGGCTTTGTGCCCTATCGATCATATCCTATTGATTCATATCTCAAGGATTTAACGCCATTAAGGAGCGTATTGGCTCTGGCCATAACCGCTATCTGTGGTGCCATTTGGCGGCAAAACCACTCGGTTCAGAGGGCCCCGGGTCATAACCGTTTACCTGCAGTGCCATTTGGCGGCGAAACTGCCGGTTAGAGGACTCGTACCACGTCCTTACTGGCAATATATTGTTTGAGAATGGATCCTAGTGATATTTTCGACTAGGCATTTGGCTCTTTGCGAGCTGAAGTAAACTTTAATTTGTCCGCCCCGACAAACTGTTGCGGAGGGTGGACGGATTTTGCTTTAAGTGGTTAATGGGTTGATTTCATTTTAAATATTTTTGGGATTTTGGGATTTTTGATATTTTCTGGGATTTTGGGTGGAGCTTTGGATTATTTGAAATGGACTTTTGGGAGATACTTGAAAATATTTGGAAACCCCTCCGGTTGAGATATGCATTCAACACGGCCATCATCGGGGTGTTGTGGGGTCATTTCTCTTTATGGATTGAACCTTGTCGACTCTATCGGGCTGTCGACAGAGGATCGGGTTTCGTAGGCTTTATGCCCTTTGATAGTGAATTCTCGTTGTTATAGTCCTTGAAGGCCCAATATGAATGTATTAAGACAAATATAACGGTCGTAGCAATCGTATATTTGTTTGAGAATTCGAACCTTGTCGACTCCTATTGACCCGTATAGGAGGATCGGGTTCGAACTAGAATTCACTTGTTAACCCGCGCAGCATCCCTAGACGTCACGTGTGTACGAATAACACGCTCGCCGGGGCCCTTGCGGGTTTTATAATTATTTTTACCCCTTTTAGTGTACCTATGTGTATACAATTTATAGTGCACGTGCAGGGGTATTTTTGGATTTAGACGCCTTCTGTCCGCTTGTACAGAGATTGCAGATCCGGTGGCGTGGCGTAGCAGCTTCTGAATAGACTTGTTCGCTGCTTCGTACAGGTAGACTGTCGTGCATTATTTGTTGATTTCTATAGGCGGATCATAGTGCACTAACTAATCTCCTGCCTTTTGGATCGTAGGAACTTTCACTTGTTGTAATCAATTTGTATTTTGCTTGTGGATATCTTGTTTCTTGTATGTAACCTCTTGGTGTCATTGAGAGATTGTATGTCAGCTCGACATTTCACTTCTATTTGGGATTTTAATGAATGACCTTCATTCATTGACCTCTTTATTTGCAGGGGATGCATGTCTTCTACGACGACCTCCTGGAAGTATTTTGTAGAAGATCTATTGTTTCTGCATCGAATCCACCCTTTCACCAATCTCGGGTGGTCCACTGATTATATTTTGTAGAGACGGATCATATTTGATACGATCTTTTAAAGATGCCCGTAAGAAAGTCATTTGCACCAGTACCACATCGGTGATTGTACTTGCTTGCCAGGATTGATCTTCTACTATCAAGTAGCAATGCTGCCTTCTCAATCTACAGGCAATATTGCTGGCATTTGGAAGTTTCAATAGTGTATTCGGGGGACATACACATTAAGCAACCATTCTTTGTCCTTATGAGTACATTGCAATTAACTTTGTAGGAGCTGTTGTAAGAGTTCGTTGCATTTGCTTGACACTGAACTGTCACTTCTTGTCGTTATGTCGCCTGATAATTCTTAAATCTCAACCATCAAGCGAGTTGTACTTGGAATTGACATTTAGTTTGAGTTGGAACTTTGTTACATTCTCTAATTGATCTTTGCTTGTGGGTAGATCATGTGTCTTTAATCCTTGTTGATGGTTGCTTGCAAATCAAATGATGATTGAATCATTGAGTATAATAAATATTTCTATTTATTATAGCCATTCAGATGTTGCTCACTGACATGTTACATCCCTAATGCATGATCGTAGATGAATACTTCGGCATTGGTTACAAGCAAACCATGAATCATCATATTCATCAAGAGCCTTTCTAGTGAATCAATACATTCACTACAGGTAGATTAAGGGTGAACTAGCTCTGATCTTATGAATCAATTAGTATGGTTCAAAAGCTTATATCATGAGTTTACAATTGAACCAAATTCCTTAGTCTTCTTTTATTGCTTATGAACGAACTTCATTTGCAAACTTCTTATATGTATGATAAGTCTAAAATCATCACTTATCAACATCTTTATCCCAATTTGCATATTAGAATTTATCATTCAAAAGTTCCATATCAAAGTTCTTTATGTCCAGGGTCTTGTTTAAGTCCTTCGTGATCCAACTCAAATTTTGTTTTGAGCTCAAATGTCAAAGTCATGTCTTTATTCATTCCAAGTTCTAGTTTTGATTTGAGTTCCTTATAGTTCAAGACTGGTTAAGTTCTTCATCTCCTTTGGTTCAAACCAAGCTTTCTTGCAAATACTTATATCTTTTCAAGTCCAAGCCCTGTCGGCTTAATGTTCCAATCAAGTTCTCGTAGTTTTGTTCAAGTTTAATGTGACACAAGTCCCCTGTAGTCTTGTTCGGTTCAAGTTCTTTGTAGCCCAACTCAAGTATTTGCTTGAGTTCAAATGTTCAGTTTATGTCCAAAGTATAAGTTTTAAGCTCTAGCAATATTTATGTTTGAGTTCACTTAAGTCATTTGTTGTTAGGCTAAGTTATAGTCCACTGCTGTCTTGCAAAGTTCAATTGCATGTTCAATGTTCACTTCTGTTCAATCCGGTCCGAGTTCACAAGTCCCCTGTAGTTCACTTGAATTCGAGCCATTCTTTTATTTGTTTGCACTTGAAGTTATTAGATTGTTTGAGTTTGAATCAAGTACATTTGATGCTTCAATCAATGTCCAAGTAAAGCTCCAAATTGTCTCAAGTATGAATTGCATTTACCCGAAATTTCGGCAGCCTTCCGGCGTCTCCCCCGTTTAGGGGAAAGCTACGGAAAACTGGGCCTCCCGCCACGCTAGAGAAAAGCGTGCACGGTAGGTGCCCTCGGAAGAGGACACCGCGGCCGTAATATTTTTTATTCCCCACCACGCCAGAGAAAGGCGTGCATGGGTTGCGGGCACCGGTTTAAATTAAGCAGTTTTATATTTTATCCCCTCTCGTTGTGGGCGTCGCACCGGGTTCCCTTCCCACCACGCTAGAGAAAAGCGTGCATGAGTTGGTTTTCCGATCCGTCGCTAACACCGAAAATGGGGTTTTGATTACCCGCCCCGTCGCAAGCATCGCAACGAATTCCCTTCTCACCACGCTAGAGAAAAGCGTGCATGAGTTGGTTGTTCGCCGCGTTGCAAGCGCCGGGATTGGTTCTCGGAGTTTAGAGTTTAGGAGCTTATACCTTTGCAAGTGTCGTCGGGGTTGGCACACGGATCGAGGAGTCGCTCGCCTACCTCGTCGTAGGTGTCGCGCCGGTTGCCCCTCCCACCACGCTAGAAAAAAGCGTGCATGGGCAGACCACCGACTCGACACGAATAACGAGGTAAGAGAGCGAGACTAAGTTCCAAAAATTATACCTTTGGCGGTCGTCGGCGGATCGACGGCGGCTTGTGGATCGAGGGAGAGAGAAGAATTTTTATTTATTTATTAATTAATTATAATGAATTAAAATTAATAATAATTAATTACAATTTATAAGTAATTAAATATAATTAAAATAATTAACCACATTTAATTATAAATGATGATAATTAATTTAAATTAAAAGTTAATTATAATTAATTTAAATAAATTATGATTAATTATTGTCATTAATCATAATAATTTTAAATTAATCATAATTTATTTTTAATTAAAACTAATTATTATTTATAACAATTAAATGTGGTTGAAATATTTAATTATAATAATTATAATAAATTATAATCACCATTATTAAAAATAATTAAATATAATTAAATAATAATACTAATAATAACAATAATAATAAATCTCACCTCTCACCTTTCTACTATGGCCTACTGGACCGAATCAACAGAGAGAGACTCGGCTAGGTGGAGTCGGGTAAGAGCAGAGGGGACAAGGGAGATCGGGCAAAGCTGCAGGTAGGAGGCGGCTTCTCTTTCCCTCTCTCTCTCTCTCTCTCTCGGCTTGGATGAGAAACTGGCACGGGTAAGGGCTCGGGACAGAGGGATTCGGCTAGGAGAAGAGGTATGGAGCTCTCTACCTCTCTCTCTTTCTCCCTCTCTCTCTCTCTCTCTCTCTCTCTCGGCTTGTGTAAGAGACCGACACAGGTGAGGGCTCGGAACAGAGGGAGGCCGAATGGAGCAAAGGGAGGATGTCGGGTTTGGCTGACCAAGGAGCTGGCGTCGACTTGGTCTAAGGCCGGAGGAGGCGTCGGAGTGGGAGGAGGTCGTGGAAGCCGTGGGAGAGGAAGTGTCGGGAGAGAAGCGAATGGAAGAGGGAGGAGTTCGGGAGCAGAGGTTTCTGCGTGTGGAGTCGGAGGAGGGGAGCAGGGCTTCTATTTAACGACGCGAACAGGCGACAATCGAGGAGCTGCCACGGGATTTGCGGGATCAGACGCGAACGGCGCCCAATTCAGCGGGATATCTGCTGATTTTCTGGACTTCCTCGATAGATACGAGGTGAGCTGCTTTTTTTTTTGTTCTTTACCCGTAGGTCAACATGGACTCAATTTATATCTCATAGTTTTGATATATTTCCGCATACAACATTAGATCCAACATCCTCTTAGCTACGTGAGTGTGTATCTGTGGAAAACAAAAGAAGAAAGGGGAAAAGGTCCTAGCAAAACAAGTGACTTAAAAACTTGATAATATAGCATCTCAAATATAGGAAGAGGGTCAAGTTCCTTGCAAAACAAGTGACTTAAGAAATATGCGACCTTTAAGAATTTGCAAAACATGAGGGATCCTATTATGACAATGACTAAAAGGATCTTTTAAACCTTTCTACGGGTCGATCTTTTCAACTATTCTCCTTGAGATTGCAAATTAGCTATCCCTCCAAGGTAGTGCCATCACCTCAGCCCTAGAAATGTTGCTCTGGCTCTTCTAAACAATGGGCCCCACCTCCTAGAGGATAGTAGAATGAAGATGGCTCTCCCCCGTTGCCCAACAAAGCATCAAGATCAGCCTAAAAAAGGCTATTTTATTAGAAGATCATGAAGGCTCAACCACAACAAAAATTCAACATGCCAGTGCAAGATTCCTACAGAGCAAAGTAGGAATGGGTAGAAAAACTTTCTCCTCAACATCAACAATGCGTATTGCAGGTTCCTCTTCAACACTTTCAAGGAGGCGCCACTGTAATAGTTCTCATCTCTTCCTCTGGGGAGCATCAACTCCTTTTCTACTTTCAACTTGTAGTCTGCCATGCAATTTGTTACTACTTGAAGGCCATTGAAAAATTCACAAACTATAGTGAATATAAGGTAATAGCATAGAAAGTCACCTTGTCATTTTGTTACTTCCACAAGGAAATATTGAATGTCTAAGACATAAAGCTTGTTTTTGCCCAAGCAACACTCACTAAGGGCTCTTGAAAGGCCTTTTCTGCCATGTTACAGGCTCGAAGTAACCGAAGCCACTGATCAGGTTGCCCAAGTTGGCCAACAATCACATTAATATGGAGTACAATCGCATGACTTCAACTGCTAGCTTCAAGGAGCCTAATGTCCCTAGCAGCACTCACTTAGGGCTTCTAAAAAGCCTTATTTGATATGTTCTCAACTTACAGTTGTCGAAGACATTGGCCAAATTGCTCGGGTTGGCAAGAAATCAAATTAATGTAGAGTACAACCAGATGAATTCAGCTTCGACCTGCAACTGGATCTATCTAGACTCACAAGGGAGTCAAAATCTACAGAACAAATTGCGCAATAATAAACATAAGTCAACTGATAAGCCATTCCATCCGGCCAACTACAACATCACTAAGGATTTTCCCCCAAGAAGCAATAAAGGGCTTGTCGAACTACAACCCCATGAAAAGATCGAGTTTTCCTCTATAAGAAAAGTACTTGATGTACAAACTTTACTCTCAGTGTCTTTAACAAAAATTGTAGATGCCACAGCGCGTACTTCCTATGGTCCATCAAAATATTGCACCTTTAATAAAGATCATGGTCAGAATATAGAAGGATGTCGCCACCTCTGTAGCCTTGTCACTTATCCACATTGACAAATTGAAAGATTGTATTTGTTGACCCATGAAGACGAGCTAACAAGGCATCGATTGAGGAAAACAAGAACGAGCACGTCCAAACACATAACAGGGGTCATCCCAATGATTCTTGGAAAAGTCAGAGCAGAAGCATTAAGGTAGACATAAGGTTGTAAAAACTAGACTATAGATAGAATCGAAAGAATGAGAGATTCAAAATTCAATGGTTCGACCAAAGTTAAATCGAAGTTGAATAAGATGACATAATAAATATTAAAATTATTCAATTATTATATAAATTATATAATAACTAAAGTTTTTAAAAGTGAATATGCCTCAATTAAGATTCTTGAACAACCTCGATCAAAGAGATATAAAGTGTGATAAGAAGCTTGATTAACCATTAACTTGGAGTAGAGATAATATGACAAGAAAGTATCCCTCATGAATCTTATAAACTATATTCCTAATCAATGAAATGAAAATAAATCAACTGCAGAGTCAATCATTTTCTTTTCTTTACAGAAGAAATTTTTGGGATCATGTAAAACTCAAAACATATAAAAATCTTTAGTAAATCTATCATGATCAAATTAGACTTGGAGAACTCATCCTTTAGAAAATGCAAACTCATATTCAAGAAATCATCAAATACGTCATATTTTGATAACTTGCTATATAATTAATTCAAGAACATGCTATACTCGAGGAACCCATCCCCAAGAAAATAGATAATTCAACATGTACTAAAAATTTGACAACTCACCACACTCAAATAATTTATCCCCAATGCGTTCAACTTGTCAGTTAACACTTTGAAAATAATTCAATAATTGTTAATTCATGAGGAACTCAACAATCCTGAGTATGAAAAGAAATTCATCAACTTGTATTCAAGAAAGTAGGCAATTCCGTATGCTTAAGAACTCAATCTGAGAAGAATTCATTTATTCAAAGGAATACAACTTAAAAATTCCATATAATCAAGAAATTGCTGAGAAATTTGATCTTCAAGTCAACGCATAATTTACTACTTGGGAGATGTCCAAAGTCAAAGCTAAGAAAATATTGATAATGACAAATATGATAAAATCAGATAAACCTATTTCCTTGATGTATACTTAATTAGTTAATAAAGAGACTAACTAACTGTTGACCCACTTGCTGTGCAGAAACAAAAAAAAAAATCAAAATCCCTTACCTGCCGCAACACGCCGCACGATCTCGCACGTCGAGACCATGTCGACGTCGCCTCATGCACGTCGCTCCCACGTCGCTCGCACGACTCGCTCGAGTCATTAAAAGCCCGAAAGCAACGAGGCCTTCGGCCTCTTACGCGATTCCTCCTCTCCTTCTGACTCTCTCTTCGCTCTCTGGCTCTCTCCCCCGACGACTTTCCCTTCTATTGGATCGGAACTCCCCCAGCGACCAACCTCCCTCTTCCGTCTGACTTCGCTCCATCCACGACTCCCTTCCCTGCGGATCGGAAGTTACGCCATTTTGATCGGAAGTTGAAACGGGAGTTCGCTGGCTGTGAGATGACTTTCTACCTAACGCGTGCTTCTTCGGCCCTTCCGTGGACGATCGACTTCGCTCCTTCTTGGCTGCTCGACGCCGCTCCTTCTACGGCTTTCCCTTCCTGTCGAGATCGGAAGTTGCGGCATTTGGATCGGCAGCAACTACGGGAGCACGCTAGCTGTGAAGGTTAACTTTCTTCCTTTCACGCACTTCTTCGGCCTAATCCCGTAAAACAAAAAAAAAAGATTTTTTATTATTATTATTTAATTATAATTATATTAATTAATTTTAATTAATTATAACAATTGTTTTTAATTAATTATGCTTAATTTTAATTAAGTTGTTATAATTAATCTAATTAATTATAATTAACTTTAATTAGAATTGAATTTAATTAATTATATAATAATTAATTAAAAATAATTTCTTAATTAATTTTAATTAATTGATATTAATTATAATTAATAAATGTTTGCTTCTCCCGCCTCGGTCCACGAGCTTCTACCGCCGATGCGCCGGCCGCCAAAGGTATAATTTATGGAACCCAGGCTTTCTTTCTTACCTCGTCCTGCGTGTCGAGTCGGCGGTCTGCCTATACACGCTTTTCTTAGCGTGGTGGGAGGGGCAACCGGCGCGACACCTACAACAAGGTAGGCGAGCGATCCTTGGCTCCAAATCCTTCTTCGAAGTTCGTAACGCACCGGCAAACCACCTATACACGCTTTTCTTAGCGTGGTGGGAAGGGAACCCGGTGCGATGCGTACGACGAAGTAGGGATGCCCATAAGTACCCGCTTGCGGGGAAACAACTGCTTTTTCTCTTGCAACAGGTACCAATAGAAGACCCATACACGCTTTTCTTAGCGTGGTGGGGACAAAGACTTTACACGGCCGCGGTGTCCTCGAAAGAGGGCACCTACCATACACGCTTTTCTTAGCGTGGTGGGAAAGGCCCAGTTTTCCGTCATTTTCCCCTAAACGGGGGAGACGCCGGGAGGCTGCCGAAATTTCGGGTGAAATATTACTCTACTCGGGACCTATTTTGAACTCAAAAGACATGCAAGAATTGGGATTCAAATGAACATGAACATGAACTGCGGATCTGTAGACCGCCGAACTTCATTGAAAACGTGCAGAGGACCTGAACAAAATTCAAATGACTAATAAAGACCAAATTCAAATGAAACAAAATCAAAGTTGGAGCCAAATGCAAGTCATTTTGAATATACAATTGAACTCAAAAGATTCCAGAAGGACTTTGAACAATCATTTGAACATGCATTCGGACTCAAGTTCAAAGGAACTAAGTGTGAAAGGCACTAAAATGGAACAAGACTCAGACTACAGAGGACATAGAACTGAGCTTGCATATTAAGCTCATGAACTTGATTTAAACTGATCCTGAAAGGGCTTGAACTTGAGCCTGGTTTGAGCATCATCGCCTTCTCACATCCAACGCCAGTCAAAGCCACCCACCTGAGATTGGTGAAAGGTGAAAATGGCAAAATTGACAGCGACTCCCCTACGAGTACTCCCAAGAGCTCGTAGTGGCTACAACGGGTTCCCGTAAATGCGTACAAGTCACTTGTGGATAACAACAGTGTGTATGTCATATGTACGACGAACCACTGTGGACACAAGTACATCTCCTACGACAATTTCTACAACTGCCTGTTGATTGAGATGGCGATACGGGAGACCAATGATGGAGAATCCGCCTTCCTACAAACAAGTACAATCAATAAACCACCTGAGATTGGTGAAAGGTGGACACAATACTGATGTCAATAAGATCTCCTACAAATACCTCCATGAGGTCGTAGTGAGCACAACGGTCCTCTGCAGATGACTACAAATACTTGTGGATAACAACAGTGTATTGCAAGTATAGTAAATCACTGTGGGAACAAGTACAAATCCCTGCAAGTGGCTACAAACAACTCGTGGATAACAGCAGTGTGTACATCGTAAGTATGACGAACCACTGTGGGCACGAGTATAGATATCACCTATGGCAACGGTGATCAACAATTGACTTTAAAGTCCAGAAGAAAGTCCTTCCCCGGTGAATGAGAAAGGGGGAGTCAATATCAAGTCCAATACTCCAAATTTCAGAAAGACCCATCGTCGGTGACTGAGAAAAGGGGAGTCAACATCAAAATCTAACGCCACCGGATCTGCAACACTGATACAAGCAGACAGAAGGCGTCTACAATCTACAACGTCACGCCACCGGATCTGCAACACTGATACAAGCAGACAGAAGGCGTCTACAATCTACAACGCCACGCCATCGGATCTGCAACACTGATATAAGCAGACAGAAGGCGTCTACAACATTCATATTCGGCCTTTAAGGCCTTCAACAAAGAAAGTTCATGAACAAAGGCATGAAGCCTACAGAACCCGATCCTCCTATACGGATCAATAGGAGTCGACAGGGTTCGAACTATCAAATAGATACATGGTTGTAACGACCGGTGTATTTGTTTAAATACATTCTTTTTAGGCCTTCAATGCCTAAAATCAAGAAAATTCATGAACAAAGGCACGAAGCCTACGAGAAACCCGATCCCCTATCGATAAGTTGATAGGGTTGACAAGGTTCAATCAGCAAATGGAAATGACCCCAAAACACCCCGATGATGGCCGTGTTGATTGCTTATCTCAATCGGAGGGGTCCACAAAATATTTCAAAATGCCCTCAAACTTCTACAAAATCCAAATATTTTTCAAGTGACTTGGAGGTCACCCCGATGATGGCCGTGTTGATTGTTTATCTCAACCGGAGGGGTCCCCAAATATTTTCAAACTCCACCCACAATGCCAAAATCCAAAAATTCAAAGCTGCACCCAAAATCCCAGAAAATTACAAAAATCTCAAAATCCCAAAACTCCAAAAATATTTAAAAAATGAAACTATTCATCCCAAAACTTAAAGCAAAATCCATCCACCCTCCGTAACAGTTTGCCGGGGTGGACAAATCACAATTTACTTTTGCTCACAAAGAGCCAAATGCCTAGTCGAAAATATCACTATGATCCATTCTCAAACAATCTCCTGCCAGTAAGGACGTGGTACGTGTCCTCTAACCGGCGGTCTGCCGCTAAATGGCCACTGCAGGATAAACGGTTACGACGACCCGGGGCCCTCTGAACCGCGTGGTTTCACCGCCAAATGGCACCACGATATACCGGTTATGGCCAGAGCCAATACGCTCCTTATTGGCATCAAATCCTTGAGATATGAATCAATAGGATATGATCGATAGGGCACAAAGCCCTCTGTAAGCTAAGGTGGATTAATATTTGTCCCCTTAGACAAACATCCACCCCAGGTCTACAAGGTCTCCTTGGACGAAGCAACCCATGGCTGCCGATAAGGATCCTTCTATCAGGTTGGGTCGACTACCTCCTCAGACTAAGTAGACCAGGGACCACGATGGCCCGGGATGACGAAACCATGGGATCTTGATCGGGCCCATCATCCATTCCCCCACCATCCGCTTTAAGTAAAGGATGGTGAAGTTTCTATTTTAAATATAAAACTTTTTTTTCAATCTCCAAGATATCCAAATTTTCCAATTTCCAAATTCAATTTCTATCCAAATCCAAACCCATGCTGCTACTATATGCCAGATAACACGTATATTCTACGTATCTGATCGACGACTAGCCTTAATCGAAAGTTCTCTCTCGTGATCGAGAGGGGTAATTAACTATAGGGGCTTGCGCCTATAGGAAACCAGAACTCAGATCATAAAGTCCTCGCAAAATGAGGGCGAAATCTCTGGGTAGTGTCTTATCTACAAACCCATCTGCCTTCCAAAATTTACCTCGGAACTTAGTTCGTTAAAACTCCCTCGCCGAATAAGAAAAGCGGCGGGGAGGCCGGGGCCGAATTTTCGAAGCCCACAGATTTCTGGCGACTCCACTGGGGAATGGTTTCTCTTTCCATCTCTGGCTAGTAACTTATATATGCTATAGTAGCAGCTAATGAAAGTAATGATGATATTGAGCTCTATACGGTGAACATCAGGATGTGACATTTGGTTCTTATGTCCAAAGATCCATCACTGAAAGGTCCCGAAAATGAATCTTTTAAATAAGATCAATGGAAATTGTTTAGCAGGGTTTTAAATTCCATGCTAATTTTCCCGCTATCATTCGTTCTACGTTATTCCTGTTTTATGAAAGTGTGGGGTGATATATTAATTCTGATCACTAATCCCTGCCTTTCATTTGTATAGAATGGAAATGCAGGACACACCGATGACCGTCCAACTAGGACGAGGAGCCAGAATTCAGCTGGCTAATGCTGTTATTGAGACTGGAAACACTGGAGCTACCATCCAATTTGGTAGTGTTGATTTCCCTGCTGTCATTGCAAGAGCTTCCGAAGCTCCTACACGTCGTGTGCATCTGCCGGCACAACGACCTACTTCTGAAAATTCTCGTGGGAGAATTTCTGTGTTCGAGAGGCTGTCACAGCCTGAGGCCCTGACCACCAGCAGAATTGTGAATGGTGGAAGAGTCTCTGCGGTGACTGCAAACACCACTACTTTGCCAACCAGGTTATCTGCGCCTGAGAAATACGATGCTGAGGCCTCCTCATCTGGAGGAATGCCTACAAGGATGAAAAGTGAAAAAAGTCCACTCTAGTGGAAATTCAAGATATGGTTACCCAACAAAGATGAAAGCTTTGGCATAAAATGAGGCCAATTTAATGAGGCAGTGACTTATCATCAAATAATATACAAATGATAAAAAGCCAAGAGTTGGGATGATGTTAGGCCGGTCCAACCTGGACCGGCCCAGCCGGTCCGGGTCTTCTCCAGGCGAAAGCGGGACAAAGACCCGACGGAAGAGAGAAAGGGCTTGGGGGTGGGGTCCACTTGCAATTCAAACAAAGTTTAAGTGTTTTTGGAGGGAGAATGAAGGGTAGAGATGTCCTTTTGCTTTTGTTTTGAATTAGATTGTATTAAGAGGGAGTTAACCTAGGTTTTAGTTTTTCATCTTGATTTTGAATGTGATTTGGAGATCTAGTTTTTTTTCTTTTGGGCTCTAGGCTACGGCTAGAGATTTGGAGAGTCTTTCCTTCCTCTCGAATCGAAGGAAAATTGTATCTTTCTTGTCTTTTGCATCGACTAGTGGAATACAATCGTTTGCTATTGTTTTCCTATTGTTTTCCTACGTGTTCTCTCAGATTTTTCTGCTGTTTTTGGTGTTTGGTGGCTGTTTGCCCATAGAAAACAGCGGGATACTTGTGATTTGGCTTAGATCCGATAGGAATCACTTGAAATACTCAAGTGGTACCTATCAAATTGGTATCAGAGCGAGATCCGGGCGGTGGAGGGCTGTTTTTTCCCACTGTTCGCTGCAGTTTTTCGCAGATTTTTGGTGGATCCGGAGGCATCTCGTTGGTTCCCATGGCATCTAAGCGGGTAGAAGTCTTGGAGACCGAGATGGGCCAACTTAAGGCAGATCTGGAGGAGAAGATGGCCACATTTAGCGAGAATGTGGAAGGGAAATTCATGGCCTTGGAGGAGATGATGAAGAAGTTGTTGGAAGGGCAAGCACGGGCGGTGCCAGCGGAAGAAAGAGGAGAAGGTAGTGGGAGCAGGGGTAAGGAGAAGGTGAATCCAGAAGAGGAAGAGGAGGTGGAACTGCTTGACAGCAACGGGAGGATGCCACCTCGGGAGTCCATCAGGCGAGAAGAACATGACAGAAGGAGAGACTTCCGGGATGGAAGAGAAGATGATTGGTGACGTCGGAGGCCCGACCCATTGGACCGGCTGTGGGGGATCTATAACCACCATGGCGGGGCACGAGAGGAAGATGGCTACCGGCGGCCAAGGAGGGAGGATGAGCCCCGATATGGAGAAAGAGGAACGTGGGAAGACCACATAGCTTGGGACAGAGGAGGCCATGGGGGGAATAGGGGGGCATACGGGGTGGACACGAGGGCCAGGAAGCTGAAAATGCCAGTATTCGAGGAGGGAAATGTGGATGAGTGGATCCACAAGGTGGAGAGATATTTTGCAGTGAATGGCCTGATGGAAGAGGAGAGATTCATGGCTGCTAGTATGTGCTTGGAAGGGGCGGCTTTTGCCTGGTTCAAGTACATGGATAAGTGGGAACCGGTGAGGACCTGGAGAGACTTCAAGGAGGCTATCAGGGAGAGATTCAGGGGGAGCAGCCCATGGGAGATATCAGAACAGTTCTATGCCCTCACTCAAGAGGGAACAGTGGAGGAATACAGGAAGAAATTTGAGAGCTTAGTGGGAGACATGGAGGGCCTATCAAACAGTACTTTGGGAGAAAATTTTATAAAGGGCCTCAAACCGGAAATTAGAGATGCGGTGAAGGTCATGAGACCAAGAGACTTGAGGGAGGCAATGGAGTTAGCTCAGTTGGTGGAGAACCAGAAGACCAACGCCCGAACTTGGAGGAACAATCACTCAGGAGGGCCCACCAGGACAAATACCACTTACTTGGCTCCAAAAGGGACAAGCCCTAGTTTCCCTAGAGAGAGTGGAAAGAAGAAGAGCGGGGTGACCAGATCTGCTGGAAGCTTCAAGAAATTGACTAAGGAAGAGATGCAGGAGAAGAGGGCCAAGGGCCTTTGTTTCAGATGTGAGGAGAAGTTTGTTTCAGGGCACAGGTGCAAGGATCGCGCCCTTCGGGCTCTCACCGTCTATATAGACAAGGCGCCTGAAGAGTGTGATGATTCTGATGAGGAGCAGATTGATCCCCAGTTGGAGGTAGCCGAGGTCTCCCTCAATTTGGTGTTGGGATTTACTCCTAGCCATACGATGAAGGTGAAGGGGAAGATCCTTGGGAGGGAGGTAGTGGTCCTGATTGACAGTGGGGCAACCCACAATTTCATATCCACCCAAGTGGCAGAGGAGCTAGGGATGGAGCCTACTGAGACAGGCAGTTATGGGGTGATGATGGGGACAGGGAAGATTGAGTCCAGCACCGGGATCTGCAAGGGGGTGGAGATGAGGCTACAGGAGATCAGGGTGGTAGAGGACTTCTTACCCCTGAAGTTGGGTAGCACAGATGTCATTCTGGGCATGAAGTGGCTACAGACCTTGGGTGAAACCAAGGTGAACTGGGGGACCATGGTGATAAAGCTGATTGTAGAGGGAAAGAGAGTGAAGCTAAAAGGAGAACCAGGTTTGTCCAGAGCTGGAGTGTCACTCCGATCAATGGTGAAAATCATCCATAAAGGAGGATTCCTGGTGGAGCTGCAGAGCCTGGAGGAGCAGGAGGAGGGGGAGGAAAAGCTCATTCCCACGTTGGTTCAGCCTCTTCTGCAGGAATTTGAGGATGTGTTCCAACCTCTGGTGGGACTACCACCTGACAGAGAGTAGGAGCACCAGATTATCCTGAAAGAGGGAGTATCTCCTATCAGTGTGAGGCCTTACAGATACCCTCAGGTGCAGAAAGATGAGATTAAGAAGCAGGTGGGAGAAATGCTAGGAGGAGGGATCATTCAGCCTAGTGTGAGTCCCTTCTCTAGTCCAGTTCTGCTTGTAAAGAAGAAGGATGGGAGTTGGAGGTTCTGTGTTGATTATAGGGCTCTCAACAAGGAGACGGTGCCTGATAAGTTTCCTATCCCTGTGATTGACGAGTTGATGGATGAGCTACATGGAGCAGCCTTGTTCACCAAGGTCGATCTGAAATCAGGCTACCACCAGATCAGGATGAGGAAGGAAGATGTGCAGAAGACGGCCTTCAGGACTCATGAGGGCCACTACGAGTTTCTGGTGATGCCTTTTGGCCTCACCAACGCACCTGCCACATTCCAGGCCTTGATGAACCGAATCTTCAAGCCACACCTCCGCGGATTTGTGTTGGTATTTTTTTATGACATTCTAATCTATAGCAGAACTGAGGAGGAACACCTAGAGCACCTGAGAGTGGTGTTGGGAGTGCTGAGGGAGCATCAGCTGAAGGCCAACTTCAAGAAGTGTGACTTCGCTCAGGCGCGGGTGGAGTACCTAAGGCACGTGATATCCTAGGAGGGAGTTGCTGCAGATCAGTCCAAGATAGAGGCAATGCTGGCATGGCCTCAACCCAAGACCTTGAAGGGGCTCAGAGGGTTCTTAGGACTGACAGGCTACTACAGGAGATTCGTGAGGGGATACATCACCATAGCGTGGCCACTGACAGAGCAGTTGAAGAAAGACAACTTCTTATGGGGGGAAGCAGCTTCAGAGGCTTTTGAGAAACTGAAGAAGGCCATAACGACGGTGCCAGTGCTTGCTCTGCCAGAATTCAATTAGGCGTTTGTGTTGGAGACAAATGCTTCAGGCTATGGATTGGGAGCAGTGTTGATGCAGAATCACAGACCCATAGCTTACTTCAGTCAGGTATTGTCGTCCCGGGCTAGGCTGAAGTCTGTCTACGAGAGAGAGCTGATGGCTATTGTACTGGCCATCCAGAAGTGGAGACCTTACTTATTGGGCAGACACTTTATTGTCAGGACTGATCAGAGGAGCCTGAAGTACTTGTTAGAGCAGAGGATGGTCACAGAGGAGCATCAGAGGTGGTTGTCCAAGCTGCTGGGATATGATTTTGAGATCCACTATCGGCCGGGACTAGAGAACAAGACAGCGGATGCCTTATCACGTTGTATGGGAGAGCTCCAGGAGATTGCTGTATCAGTACCAGTACTGATAGATTGGGGAGCCATCAAAGAGGAAAGCATTCAGAATGAGGAGCTAAGGAAAATCAAAGAAGATGTGTTATCATATGGGAACAGCCACCCAGGTTACTCAGTTGTGGGAGAAAGATTGTACTATCAGGGAAGGAGTGTGATTCCAAGGTCTTCCATTCATATCCCCCAGCTGATACAGGAGTTTCATGGGAGTGCCATAAGAGGGCATTCAGGAGTGCAAAAAACTTATAGCTGATTAGCTGCTGAATTGTACTGGAAGGGGATGAGGAAAGATGTAGAGGAGATGGTGGCGAAGTGTGATAACTGCCAGCAGAGCAAGTACCTTACGATGGCACCAGGGGGATTACTACAGCCTCTGACCCTACCAGAGAAGGTTTGGGAGGAGATTACTATGGATTTTATTGACGGGCTCCCAAAATCAGAATGCTACACAGTTATACTTGTAGTGGTCGACAGGCTGAGCAAATATGCTCATTTCACTCCCGTGAGACACCCGTACACAGCGGTGTCTGTAGCAGAAGCATTTGTGAGGGAGATAGTCCGCCTGCATGGGGTACCAGAGTCCATTATTTCTGATAGGGACAAGGTGTTCCTGAGCCATTTTTGGAGGGAGCTATTTAGGATGCAGGGAACAGTATTGAAGAGGAGCACAACCTACCATCCACAGACTGATGGGCAGACGAAGGTGGTGAATAGGAGCTTGGAGACATACTTGAGGTGTTTTGTGTCTGAAACACCAAAGAAGTGGGCCAAATGACTAGCTTGGGCAGAATACTGGTACAATACCTCCTTTCATTCGGCGACCAATAAGGTGTTATATGGGAGGGACCCCCCGCATTTAGTACACTACAGCCATAATAGTACTCCAGTATCTGCAGTGGATCAGCATTTGAAGGAAAGAGATCAGGTGTTGGAAGAGCTCAAGAGGCATTTACTTAGAGCCCAGCAACTTATGAAGAAGCAGGCGGACAGCAAAATGAGAGATATACAGTTTGCAGTTGGGGACAAGGTCTACTTGAAGCTCCGACCATACCGACAGAGGACTATGGCCCAAAGGAGAAATGAGAAGCTCGCAGCAAGATATTTTGGCCCTTTTGAAGTGGAGGAGAGAATTGGAGAGGTGGCCTATAGATTGAGGCTTCCTCCAACAGCCAGAATACACCCCGTTTTTCATGTCTCATAGTTGAGGAGAGTGGTGGGGGAGCATGCAGTAAGCCCAGAGCTGCCCAGCACATTGAGGGAGGACATGGAAGTGACATTGGAGCCTCTAGCGGTAGAAGGAGTGCGCATCAATGAGAAGGGGAAAAAGGAAGTGAAGATTAGGTGGAGCGGCCTCCCAGACTATGAGGCCACCTGGGAGCCACAGGAGAGGATTGCATAGCAGTTTCCTGCTTTCCACCTTGAGGACAAGGTGGTACTTTGGGAGGGGGGTAATGTTAGGCCGGTCCAACCTGGACCGGCCCAGCCGGTCCGGGTCTTCTCCAAGCGGAAGCGGGACAGAGACCCGGCGGAAGAGAGAAAGGGCTTGGGGGTGGGGTCCACTTGCAATTCAAACAAAGTTTAAGTGTTTTTGGAGGGAGAATGAAGGGTAGAGATGTCCTTTTGCTTTTGTTTTGGATTAGATTGTATTAAGAGGGAGTTAACCTAGGTTTTAGTTTTTCATCTTGATTTTGAATGTGATTTGGTGATCTAGTTTTTTTTTCTTTTGGGCTCTAGGCTACGGCTAGAGATTTGGAGAGTCTTTCCTTCCTCTCGAATCGAAGGAAAATTGTATCTTTCTTGTCTTTTGCATCGACTAGTGGAATACAATCGTTTGCTATTGTTTTCCTATTGTTTTCCTACGTGTTCTCTCAGATTTTTCCGCTGTTTTTTGGTGTTTGGTGGCTGTTTTCCCATAGAAAACAGCGGGATACTTGTGATTTGGCTTAGATCCGATAGGAATCACTTGAAATACTCAAGTGGTACCTATCAGATGACTAATAATTTATCAATATATTCTATCATATACACAAGCAAAAAATTCTATGTTATTATCACAACATAAAGCTACTCACAAGAATTCTTACAAAGAATTAAATGAATAAGTAAAAAAAAATTATAAAGTGTATTATTGCGCATTTACGAGTCCTCATCATTTTTAGAATATTAAGAGTGGATAAGATCAGTCCAATTTGGTGCAAAGACATCTTGTTCACCAACAACAACATTAAGCCTTTGTCCCACTACGTGGGGTCGGCTACATGAATCCTTTTTCTCCATTGTGTCATGTTAAAAGTCAAATTCTTATTTAAATCTAATAAAGAAAATCATTTCTAATATTTTCTAACCAAGTCTTTTCAGGTTTGCCTCTATCTTTCTTAACATAAGTTAAATCTAATACATCAACTTTCCTAACGGGGTCATCGGAATGCCTTCGTTTAATGTAACCAAACCATCTAAGGCAACTCTCTCTAATCTTATCTTCCATTGGAGCTACTCCAACCTTTTCACGTATATGCTCATTTCATATCCTATCTATAAGTGTAAAGCCACTCATCCACCTAAGCATCCTCATCTTTGCAACACTTAGTATTATAGTTCTCTTTTAATGGCCAACATTCATCACCATAAAGCATTGCAGGTCTCTGATGGACCGGTTCACCCGGTCCATCCTAGACCCGTGCGGGTCTATGGGAGGCGGGCGGACAGGCTGCACAAAAAGGGGCCCACCCACTTAAGTGGGGGTAATTTGGGGATGTGAGGGACTTTTGGATTGTATGAAGGGGGGCCATTAGGGTTTAGTTGGTCTTAAGTGGGGGTAATTTGGGGATGTGAGGGACTTTTGGATTGTATGAAGGGGGCCATTAGGGTTTGGTTGGGGGCATTATGAAAAGTGTATTCTCTTTCTAGTTTTCTTCTTCTAGTCTCTTCTTGTTCTTTTCTAGGGTTTTCTTGTGGGAGATCTTATCCTTCTCGAAGTGGACAAACTTATCTTGTTTTCTCTTGGCTTTCTAATGCAAAGGTTCTTGCTTTTCATCTCAACCCTCTTGTGATTGTTTCTCTTTGCTTTTGGTGGAGAAATTCCTCATTTTTGGGGGAAATTAGGGCAAAACCGAAATTGTGGAACCCTAGGGCATATCAATTTGGTATCAGAGCTCTCGATCCTAGACGGCATGGCATCAAAGAAGGTAGAAGTTTTGGAGGGGGAAATGGGCCAATTGAAAGAGGAAGTGGGTGAGAAACTTTCTTCGTTGGAGGGAAAATTCTCAACCCTAGAGGAGAGATTTGGGGGAATGGAAGAGATGATCCGGAAATTGTTAGAAGCCCAAGTTGTTCCATCAAATCCTAAGGAAAAAGGGAAATCTCCGGTGACAAACCCTAACCCTAACCCTAACCCTAATTTCCCAATTAGGGAAGGAGGAGTAAATCAGAGTGAAAATGGCATGCAAGGGCAATGGCCAAGGGAAGGGGGAGAAGGGTCTGGAGTGGGCGGCCTTTGGGGAATGACCAGTGGTCAAGGGGGCCGGCCACACATGGGCTCGGTGGGCCTCCACAGCACACGTGAAGCGTGGCCGAATCAGATGGGGGGATTTCCGGAAGGGAACCGTGCCACGTGGGAGCAGGGAGGAAGAAGGGATGACTACGGCATGGGTTATGGTGAGCCAAGAGAACCACCATGGCGGGGGATCCAAAATCCTTACCCGGGGGAGAGGAGGGGAAGACCACCGGGGGAGGGATTCACTCAGGGGACATGGGGAGATGGAAGACCCTTCAACCGAGCCGACAACCGCATGAGAAAATTAAAGCTTCCTATTTTTGAAGGAGAGGATGCTTATGGGTGGATCTACAGGGTGGAGCGCTACTTTGCAGTGAATGGCGTCACAGAAGAGGAAAAGTTGATGGCGGTTCCGATATGTTTGGAGGGAAAATCATTGGCCTGGTTTCAATGGCTTGAAGGGAGACAACATGTTAGGAGTTGGGAGGAGTTCAAAGACCTCCTACTTCATAGATTCCGGGTGTCTAGCGAGGGTACATACTATGAGCAGTTTCTGGCTCTAGTGCAGGAGGGCACAGTGGCAGAGTACAGGGAGCACTTTGAGCTACTCTCAGGCCGATTAAGAGGGATTCCAGATGACCTTTTGGAGGGGAATTTCATGAAGGGGTTGAAGCCCCACATCAGAGCAGCCATCAGAGTAGTTGATCCACATGGGTTAGTGAAGATAATGGAGACTGCACAGCTGGTAGAGGACAAGCTGAAGGTGGAGCCACCGAGGAGATCAGGGGTATCTTACCCCACTTACCGACCACCACTCATGACAGGAGGCCCAAAGGCGGCTACCATCCTTCCTCCTAGGGAGGTAGCCAAGGAGAAAACCACTATGGCAGTGAACCAAGGGGGGTTCAAAAGATTGACTGATTCAGAGCTGAAGGAAAAAAGGGCCAAGGGCCTTTGCTACCGATGTGTGATGAGAAGTTTACACCAGGACATAGGTGTAAGGAGAAGACACTACATGTGATCATAGTGGGGGATTCAGAGGAGGAGGAAGGAGACACAGGGGCAAATGAGGAGGATGGAGAGGAGGAAGAGCACCATCATTTGGCTATGGTGGAGGTCTCACTCAACTCCATAGCCGGACTGACATCGCATTCCACCATGAAGCTGGAAGGGGAGATTGCAGGGTACAAGGTGATGGTTTTGATTGATAGTGGGGCCACCCACAACTTCATAGCTTGCAGATTGGTGGAGAGGGTGGGACTACCGGTGACCCAAGGGAGAGGGGTAGGAGTTATTTTGGGCACGGGGAAGAAGGAGCGCTGTAGCGGGCAGTGTAAGGGAGTGACCCTCACATTGCAAGGGGAGGAGACAGTGCAAGACTTTCTATTGTTGGACTTGGGAAGCACTGACGTGATACTCGAGATGCAGTGGCTCCAGTCCTTGGGTGAGATGAAGGTGAATTGGAAGAAGTTATACATGGAGTATGGAAAGGGGAGCAGGGAAAGTGACACTACAGGGAGACCCCAGTTTATGCAGAGCCAGAGTGGCCTTGAAGTCCATCTTCAAGACTTTGAGAGATGAGAGAGAGGGCTATTTGATAGAACTACAGCAAGTGGGCAGGGAGGAAGAAAGAGAGCCAGAAGTCATACCTGAGGTGATCCAGGACCTTCTACAGCAGCACTCCTCCGTGTTTCAGATGCCCCAGGGGTTACCACCTGTCAGATCCAGGGAGCATGCTATTGTGTTGAAGACCGGGGTAGCACCCGTCAGCGTGAGACCCTACAGATATCCTCATGCTCAGAAGGAGGAGATTGAGAGGTTGGTAGCAGAGATGTTGGAGGCTCAGGTGATCCAGCCTAGTGTGAGCCCATTTTCCAGTCCTGCACTCTTAGTGAAGAAGAAAGACGGTAGTTGGCGATTCTGTGTAGACCACCGAGCCCTCAACAAGGAGACTGTGTTGGACAAGTTCCCTATTCCTGTGGTAGATGAACTTTTGGATGAACTTGGAGGAGCCACCATCTTCTCCAAGGTGGACTTGAAGTCTGGTTATCACCAGATTAGGATGAGGACTGAAGACATTCAGAAGACAGCCTTCCGAACACATGAGGGCCATTATGAGTTTCTGGTGATGCCGTTCGGGCTCACTAACGCTCCCTCCACTTTCCAAGCCCTGATGAATCAGGTCTTCCAGCCCTACTTGAGGAGGTTTGTTTTAGTCTTTTTTGATGATATATTGGTGTATAGCAAATCTCTGCAGGACCATATCACCCATCTTGGGGTGGTACTCACGACCTTATTAGAGCATCAGCTATATGCCAACCAAAAGAAGTGTTCTTTCGCTCAGAAGGAGGTGGAGTATCTGGGACACATCATTTCAGAGAGTGGGGTGGCAGCTGACACCACCAAGATAGAGGCCATGGTGAATTGGCCTACACCAAAATCCCTTAAAGGACTAAGGGGATTTTTGGGACTTACGGGCTACTACAGGAGGTTCATCAAGGGCTATGGTTCCATAGCAGGTCCTCTGACTGATCAGTTAAAAAAGGACAATTTTCAGTGGGGAGAAAAGGCGGAGGAGGCCATGAAGACCCTGAAGAAAGCCATGACTAGTGCCCCGGTTTTGGCACTTCCAGATTTTCACCCAACAGATTTTTGTGGTTGAGACTGACGCTTCAGGAGTGGGTTTGGGAGCGGTACTCATGCAGAATCATAGGCCGATTGCTTTCTTCAGCCGGATCTTATCAAATAGAGCAAGGCTAAAATCAGTTTATGAGCGGGAACTGATGGCCATTGTGTTGGCTATTCAAAAATGGCGGCCTTATCTATTGGGACAACGATTTGTAGTTCGTACTGATCAGCGGAGTCTGAAGTACTTACTGGAGCAGAGATTAGTGGCAGAAGAACATCAGAGGTGGTTAGCCAAACTCTTGGGGTATGAGTTTGAGATTCAGTATAAGCCAGGGGTTCAAAACAAGGCGGCGGATGCTCTTTCCCGCGTGGAGTGTGCTCACAGCTGATGGCACTATCTGTACCACAATTGGTAGACTGGGGTGAATTGGTGAAGGAAAATCAACATGTAGAGGAGCTAGAGAGAATTCGGGCGGCTATCCAGAAGGGAGAAGGAGGGTTCAAAGGGTATCACCTGGAGAAACTCTCTTTTATTATACAATGGGAGATTGGTACTACACCGTGACTCAGCATTTGTTCCCATTCTTCTACGGGAGTACCACGATAGCCGTGTTGGTGGACATTCAGGGGTGGAGAAGACTTATCGGCGGGTGAAAGCCGAATTTTTTTGGAAAGGGTTAAGAGGTGATGTCGAAGACATGGTAAGCAAATGTGACATTTGCCAACGGAACAAGTATCAAGCTTGTGCCCCTAGTGGGTTGCTGCAGCCCTTGGTGCTTCCAAACAAGATTTGGGAGGAAGTTACCATGGATTTCATTGAGGGATTACCCAAGTCTGATGGGTATACGGTCATAATGGTGGTAGTTGACCGGTTGAGCAAGTATAGCCATTTCATTCCACTACGGCACCCTTTTTCAGCTCCTATTGTAGCATCTACTTTCATCAGAGAGGTGGTTAGATTGCATGGGGTCCCCCACTTCTATTGTCTCAGATAGGGACAAGGTATTCTTGAGCTCTTTTTGGAAGGAGATCTTCAAAATGCAGGGTACATTCTTGAAGCGCAGTACAGCATACCACCCACAGACAGACGGACAGTCAGAGGTGGTGAACCGGAGCGTGGAGACGTACTTGAGATGCTTCGTTGGGGAGAGGCCTAAGCAGTGGGTCAAATGGCTACCATGGGCAGAATACTGGTACAACACTTGTTACCATACCGCAACTCAGTTCACACCTTTCAGGATTCTTTATGGAAGGGATCCACCACCGTTGGTGAATTATCAGAAGAGGACGACCCCTGTATATCTAGTGGATCAATACTTGGAGGAGAGGGATAAGGTGTTGGGAGAATTGAGGGAACACCTATTGAGAGCCCAACAGATCATGAAGACCAAGGCGATGATGCTCACCGCAAGGATGTGACATTTGAGGTGGGACAGATGGTATACCTGAAGCTACGGCCTTACCGACAGAAGACTTTAGCTAGCAGAAGAAGTGAAAAGCTCTCTCCCCGATACTACGGGCCTTTCGAGATCGAAAGGAAAGTTGGGATGGTGGCCTACCGTCTCAAGTTGCCTCCTCATTCCTCCATCCATCCTGTATTCCATGCATCACTATTGAAGAAGAGCATAGGGGATCATACCGTGACCACTCCTACTATACCCCGAGGCCTCACCGAGGATATGCAACTCTTACTAGAGCCACTACAGGTGAAGGAAGTGAGGAAGAATGATCAAGGCAAAAGGGAGGTTCTCATTGAGTGGAAGGACTTACCGACACACGAGGCTACTTGGGAGATATACGAAGCCATGCAGGCGCAATTTCCAGATTTCAACCTTGAGGACAAGGTTGATCTTCTAGAGGGCGGTATTGATGGACCGGTTCACCCGGTCCATCCTAGACCCGTGCGGGTCTATGGGAGGCGGGCGGACCGGCTGCACAAAAAGGGGCCCACCCACTTAAGTGGGGGTAATTTGGGGATGTGAGGGACTTTTGGATTGTATGAAGGGGGGCCATTAGGGTTTAGTTGGAGGCATGGCCCACCCACTTAAGTGGGGGTAATTTGGGGATGTGAGGGACTTTTGGATTGTATGAAGGGGGCCATTAGGGTTTGGTTGGGGGCATTATGAAAAGTGTATTCTCTTTCTAGTTTTCTTCTTCTAGTCTCTTCTTGTTCTTTTCTAGGGTTTTCTTGTGGGAGATCTTGTCCTTCTCGAAGTGGACAAACTTATCTTGTTTTCTCTTGGCTTTCTAATGCAAAGGTTCTTGCTTTTCATCTCAACCCTCTTGTGATTGTTTCTCTTTGCTTTTGGTGGAGAAATTCCTCATTTTTGCGGGAAATTAGGGCAAAACCGAAATTGTGGAACCCTAGGGCATATCAGTCTCACCACCATCTTATAGAATTTTCCCTTAAATTTGAGGGAGACTTTTCTATCGCATAGCAAGCCAGATGCATTCCTCCACTTCAACAATCCAACTTGAATTCTGCTGATAATATCCCCATCTATTTCACCATCACTCTGAACAATAGATCTAAGATATCTAAAACGTGTACTCTTATTAATGACTTGATCGCTCAAAGTCACAATCCCCTCACTAGGTCTATTGCTACTAAAATTACACTACATATATTCATTTTTAAATCTACTCAAGCGAAAACATTAAGACTCTAAGGTTGACCTTCATAATTCAAGTTTACCATCAACTCCCTCTCAAGTCTTATCAACAAGAAGAATATAATTAGCAAAAAACATACACCAGGGTATAACCTCTTGCAAATTTTTAGGGAGAACATCCATGACTAAAGCAAAAAGATATGGGCTTAAGGCTGATCCTTGATGTAATCCAACAAAAAATAGAAAAATACTTGGTCAAACCACCGTGTTTGAACACAAGTAACATCTCCTGCATACATATCCTTAATGGCTTAGAATATAAGTATTATTAACCTATTTCTTTTCTAGAACTCTCCATAGCACTTCTCTTGGAACTTTATCATATACTTTCTCTGAATCAATAAATATCATATGTAGATCCTCCTTATTCTCTCTATACTTCTCCATCAAGCCTCTCAATAAATGTATAACTTCCATAGTAAACCTGCCCAGCATGAATCCAAATTTATTTCAAGAAACATTAGTATCATGTCATAACCTATGCTCCATAACACTCAAACTCGATAGATAAGTTAAAAATTAAAATTAAAATATTAAATTCAAAATCAAATAATTGTTAAGTGAGACTTAAAGTTGGGTGTTTCCTTGATCCTCTTCTTCGAGCAAAATAACTAGTAGTCCATAACATAGACCTTCAACACTACGAAACTAGAATTGGTGAGATTGTCTATTGAAATCATTATCGATCTGGTCGAGCTCATCCATCCCTTTGACTACCTGACAAAAAAAATGCTTGCTCAAATCATTTACTTTTGCCCTAGAACCCTTAAAACCTAATGTAAATTAATGAGAAGAGACTTGTACCTTGTCTAAAACTCTTCCAAGAGAACATATTCTTAAACAGGCTCAAGGTCCACTTAACTCTCTACTCAAAATGGAATATTATGAGGGTGTTAGGCCGGCACCTGAGCCGGCTGGACCGGTCCTGGTCTACACCAGGCGGAAGCCAGGCGAACAGGGGGGGGACGGAAAAGTTGAGGGGCCCACTTGGAGTCAATTTCAAATTGTGGGAGGGAAAATTTGAATTAAAAGGGGTATTTAGGTCTTTTATAATACTCCTTTCATGTTTAATTAGGGAGATGAGGGGGGAATTAGGGTTATCTGGAATTTGAATCTTATTTGGAGATCTAGGTTTTGGTTCTTGGGCTCTTGGCGTTGCCGGAGATTGTGGAGTCTTCCTTCCTCTCGAATTGAAGGAAAATTGTATCTTTCTTATTGTCCTGCTTCTACTATTGGAATACAAAAGATTTGTGTGGTTTCTTCTCAGATTTCTAGCGATTCTTCCTGTTTTTTCCCTGTTTCTTGGCTGATTTCTGCTGTGGACAGCAGTTTTACATTGGATCCACTTGGTTTTGGTGAAAAACACTTGGAAATTCAAGTGTTTCCTATCAGAGGGGCATGATGATCACAAAAGATTCAACATTATTTGAGTTTGGACAAGGCTCAAGGACTTCAGAAAAGAGCAATACTCACAAGCCGAGTTTGAACTAGTTTCAATAAAAACACAAATCCATAAGCCGAGTTTGAACTAGGCTCAATAAAAGAACAAATCCATATCAAAAGTGAGCTGGGGAGCTTGAAAATCTCTAAAACTCTAATAGTAAAGCCCTCATCAAGGAAGATCTCTGGATCAATTGACATAGAATGAACTTGGCACAGGTTGTTAATTAACATATTTTGAAATCCAACTAAGAACTTCCTCATCAGAATAATCCTTAACCCATTGGCCCTTTGTGAAAACTTTGGTAGAACCTATCATGCATCTCGACAAGGCAACTAAGATGCTAGTTGAGCCTGGCTTCTATTTCAACAAGGCACACACTATCGATTTGGTTGAAGGCTTCAAAGTTTTCAATCCTCTTCATAAATAACTTCATTTGTTCCGCCGTTCTAGCCTTTAAGATCTCTGTGGTGACTTCAAAATTTCTTGCCACCATCTTTAGGGACTCAATTTTGACAAGAAACTCCTCAAACTTACTCACAAGGTTCAACATGCAAGACTCCCCCTCAGGTGACTTCATGGTGGAGGAAGCTGCTTCAAAATTTCCCATCTTTATGGCTGGAAACACTTCCTTGTCAAAAGTTGTTGTGACTATTGAATTTAACATGTGCTCGCCAACAACGCAAGTGAAAGTCAACATCACCTGCTTGGTCCGCTGCAAAAGTGATTGTCATTATTATCAGGCAAGCTGCTCCTTACTGATTTCTCACACTCTCGACTTGATCATTTTCTAGTAGGACGACTTCAAAGAACTCAGCCCCAATTTCCATTGAAGTTGGCCTAAGCACCAAGAGAGTTGCCTTGTTTAAGCCTTTTGCAAGGTCATATATTAGATCAGAGACCAGAACCTTATTGTAAAGTATGTCAAACTCTGATGCCACAAAAAACTTTTGATTTTTGCTGCAATGGAAAACTCTAGAATGTTGAATTTTTCACTCAATCATGGTTCAAGGGGTATTTCAATTCTAAAAAAAAAAGGGGGTATTTTAATTCTAAGCTCCATCGTTGGAGTACTTTTTATGGTTACTTAGAGTGTCCAATTCCTTAGTAGCAACCTCAATTTATCAAGAACCTTCCTAGCAATAGTCCTATTAGTCCTAAAGCTTTCTTTAGCAATCACCTTGCTTAATGGAGGACCTAGCTCGTCAAGACCTTTCCTTTCTGGTTCGATCTTAACTTTCTTCAATAAAGGCATCTTTGTCGATGTAGATCCCTCAGCAATACAGAAGTTATATTCTTTGCAAACTCCTGATTTAACCAGCCTAAGTAGAGCTTGAAGTTGATCGAACTTCTTTATCTTTTTGCATAATCAAGAGCTCAGAAGAAACTTAAGACAAAAATGTTGATAGAAGCAGAAGAAACAAATCTATCCAAAATTAACCACAATGCAGGCATTCAAAAGCATTGTTTTGACATGTCAACAACCTGTTGAAGATCAATTCATTTTGTAGAGTCAACACACCATATCAAGTCTAAAACACCAAAAGCTATATTGGGTTTTTAAAAATTTCAATATCTTCTTTCTTATCTTTTCAGAAGGGATAAGAGAATCAAGGAACTGATGTACACTCATATTAAATTGGATTAGGATAATCAAGTCAGCATTAGAACTTGCATTAGGTTCAACAAGTCAATGATCATGAATAGGTTTAAACCATCATCAACAACTGGGACTTGCTAAGCTTCAAGTAACCTAAGATAGATTGATCCAAAGTCAAATATCTCAAATCGCCAAGAAATTATAGTGAGCTACTGAACTTGCACAACGACTCATGGCACTGCCTAATCACCAAAGCTATTTGTACAAGGAGCTCGGTTACTCATCCTAAGTACTCGCCGATCAACTAGGGGTTCTTGGCAAAAGAATTCACAAAAGATGCTCATCCATAATCTGGAGCTCGCTTGAAGTTCCCAACTACCGGCTAATTACGAGCAATACTTGCTTGCTACACAAATAGCTAATATGATTTAGTCAACTATTTATGTACTTTTTTATGACTTTGATTGATTATGTATTGTAATTTTTATTTTGGTTACCCTATGATGGAAGACAACCGATGATCATGCTAGGTTGGTGCTCTTAGGATTGTCTCTCCCTTTCCTTCACTTTGATTTTTTGGGTTTTCCCTTGGTTGGCTGCTGGGTTGATTCCTCGTGTGCCTTTTTTTTCCTCGTTTTTCCCCCTTGGCAGCTGTCCCTTCGGTTTCTATGTTCATTGGCTGCTACGTTGATGCTTCGATTTCCCCCTTGTCAGCTGTCCCTTCGGTTTCTGTGTTCATTGGTTGTTGTGTTGATGCTTTGGTTTCCCCCTTAGCAAATGTCCCTTTGGTTCTATGTTCATTGGTTGTTGTGTTGATGCTTCAGTTTTCCCTAGGCAGCTGTCCCTTCGGTTTTGTTGTGGTTTTGATGTGTTCCTAGTGGTTGGATGAGAGATGTTTTAACTTCCTACATTAATTGCTCTTTTCCCTATAAATAGGGGTTGTTTTCCTACGGTTTAGGGAGTTTTTAGTGAAGTGTTTGCATACAAACCTACGGGTTCTTCTAGCTTGCAAGCTAGCCTCATTTCCCCTTTTCTTCTACTACTTCGTCTCGGTTTTCTACCTCTTTTTCTCTTTCCACAGTTCCTGCCTCATATGTATTCATCTTCTCTTGTGAGCTTAGTGGTGTTTGCTGCCACGTTTTGGTTGGTATTTGCTGGAGGAGGGTGGACTTGTGCCAGATCGTTTCAATGGTGGATTCCGAGTTAGATCTTTCCTTTGAGAACCTATCCTAATTTTTTCGAACTTTGCATGTGAGGTGACCACTTGTTTGTTGTTCTGAGGGTAGCCTTATTTACATTTTCCTATATGTTTTTCCCTATAGATTTCGTAAGCTGTTTCATAAAATTTGTTTCTACTTTTAGTTTTTTTTTAACATGTGGATGTTTATGCTTTGTTGAAAGGAAGAATTTTCTAATTGCATTCTCAAGTGTTATCCATAAAATATTTAGAAACTTAGGTTGCATCACTATATGAGTCCAAGTGATGTATTTTTATGTAATAAGACTATGTAACCAATTATGTATCGAGGACCTTCATTCTTACTTATAAATAGGGGATATAGATCAAGCACAAGCATCATTTGATCATGTACTTTGTATTGAAACTCTGTCCCCAGTCCCACTAAAGCACCTCTCAAACTCTTTAAGATTCTCCTTAGAATCTCTCTCTCTCTCTCCCTAGCTCCATTTGACTCACCCTTCAATGTGGGATTCAATCGGGACTAATGCAAACCCATGCACTTAAGAGAACTAGTGAGACCTAATCTCTCTCTCTCTCTCTCTCTCTCTCTCTCTCTCTCTCTACCCTTTTCTTTTCCTGGTATCTTTCCACGAAAGACAATTGATCCAACTACATCATAAAAATTGGATACTAGTATTGCTAAGATCAAATCTTAAAAGCAACAATCCTTAGATCTGTGAGACTAACATTCTAAGCCTTCAACTTAGTTTAAAAGAAACATAAATAGTTCAGAAAATAGATAATGCTAATGCTAGCAGTAAAGCCTAATTTAAAAAATAAAAATAAAAAAGGAGACCACGTAGATAGCAACATCCACAGCCTTACATCCACAAATGCATAAAAAGGTAGTTTGAAGCCAGAATATACGTTCACAAATATTTCAAAGAAGCAAAATTTATGAAAAAATTTTACATCAGCATACAAAGAAAAGCTTTTATACCTTGCCCAGGAGGCCAGCCCTGATCTCTGAAGTCTTGAAAAGATTCAACTGTTGATTTAACATGGCTTGAAATGGTTCTGTTCAACTTGTGTTAGTTCAATGGGCTGAAGCAATAAGGCTTTATACTTTAAGCTTGAAAGGCGCCCAAAAGTTTCCTTCATCAGGAATGACATACATGGAGATAAATGTCTCAAACCAACGGTCACACTACTCATCATCCAAAGAGCATTAGATCTTGCCAGTTCCAAAGTACCACTGCTGGTTATAAAGCCTGGAATATGAACCGGTTCGTTAATGATTATGAAGAAAAAAAACATTGTATATTAGGAAAATGCACGTTATGTCAAATGCATTTTAAAGCATAGCAAAGTTGTCTAATTTACTGAACCCGCGAATTACTGATTTCTATAACTTCTAAACTTGTACCTTAATACAGTTTTGTCATTAAATACCAGCAAATTTCTTTTATGTGAAATCATGAGGACATTTCTACAACAACAACAACAACATCAAGCCTTTGTCCCACTACGTGGGGTCGGCTACATGAATCCTTTTTCGCCATTGTGTCCTATTAAAAGTCAAAATCTCATTTAAATCTAATAAAGAAAGATCATTTCTAATATTTTCTAACCAAGTCTTTTTAGGTCTACCTCTACCTTTCTTAACATAAGACAAAATTAAAACCTCAACTTTCCTAACCGGGTTATTGGAAGGCCTCCATTTAATGTGACCAAACCATCTAAGGCGACTCTCTCTAATCTTATCTTCCACTGGAGCTACTCCACTACCGTTGCCAGGTCCCAAATCCTGGATGAGAAAAATGAAGGGTTGCGTTAGGTAGTCGACAGCAAGCGTAAAACTTGTCGAATAATCAAGACATGAGGACATTTCTACTGATACAAAATGGAATCAATCATACTTTACAAGCACAAGCTTGAATTTGAATTTGAACCCAAATGGAATGATTTTAATAAAGATGTACAGCAATATAAACAAAAAAAAAATTGATCATTACATGCCATGTAGCGGGGGGTAGGAAGAACCGGCAAGAAGAGACCATCAAATTTTGTCATTGAGTTTTGGAAAAGAGAAAGGACAATTTTCTTCTAGTTATCATGATAAAGAAAATAAATAAAAATGTAGTTCTTCATAGTAATGAATGGTGACAACAGCTGACACAAAATATAGAAGTATGATGTAAAAATACATTGACAAGTAATTGGACAAGACATCAAACAGAGAAAGTAATATATTGCAAGTTAGCTTTTATTCATATCTATGGTTTTCATAGTTAATAGCTAAGCTCCGTAAATAATCTCATACATATTCTGGGGAAATAAATGTACAAATCCACTATGCCTAAACTCAATATGAAGATAAATTAAATTTATGATTTTCTAAAGTTCTGTTAGTGCTACAAAAGAATTCATGCCTACAAATCTATTCACAAATGAATTAAATAATAAGTTATAGATGATATCAAATCCCAACTTGATGCATACTGATTTATCAGACATAACACATCATCCAAAGTTCAATGAACTATTTCAATTTGTGGATAATAAGTTCAAAACTTAAATAGAATTCCCAATGTCTTATAAAACTTTGATAGAAAACACGTACCCAAAAGCAGAAAAGCTATTGTTTTCGAAACAAAACAGCAACTTGATAGAACCAACCTTGAGGAAACAAAGAAAATCTGAGAGAAAAATGAATGATTCCGCTAACGGATGCAGAAAAACAACAAAAGATACACATTTCTTCAATTCGAGAGAAAGAAACGACTCTCCAAATCTCTAGCCGAGAGACTAGAGCCCAAGCACACAAAAGATCTCAAATTTCATATTCCAATTCAAGATGAAACCCTAATTGTAGCATTATCAACTAATTAAAGTCAAATGAAAAATACAAAATTCCTAAACAGCCGCCCCTAATTCAAATATTTCCCTCCAAAGAAATCTTTAATCAAGGTCCATGTCACACCCCAGTTTGGCTCACCCTCTACCACAAACTGAAGTATAATAGAGAAATATTTCAACATATCAAACTCCACTCTTAACAACAGGAAGCATGTAATATTACTTACTGAACATCAACATAATTAAAACAATTACAGAGCTCTACTAAAACTTTTGAACTTTACTTACCTATCAAAAGGTTTATACAGCTATTATTCAGATCTCCTCTAAGATCTCCTTGTACTCCAAAACATATTTACATCAAAAATAGATGATCACCTCTTTCTCGTCTAGTGCCCTATGGGCTCCTTTCCCTTACCTGCAGTACAACCACTGCTAATGAGCTATTGCCCAATGAAATACAGCAACAATAGACAAGAATTAATAATAAGCAAATAAGAAATGCTTAACAATGTTAACATAGTTAAATACATATTGAAATGTCATATTGAGCCTGAAAGTGCCTAACAGTATTATTTATCTTACAAAAATTATTCTACATTTTTAAATAAGTTATATAATGGCTATAAGCTTTTGCACCAATTCAACTTTCCAATTCAAGGTTAGGTCTAACTTCCCAACTTTTAGAATGAAAGTTGTTCTCTCATTCAGGGTTGAGTCAAATTTCTCAACTTCTAGAATAAAGAGTGTAGGCTTACCTCATCAGGTCTTTCGTCTTTCCTTGTGCGGGCCTATCCCCCATATATAACTTATTTCACCTTTTATATAGTCATCCTTTTTAGCCTTAATGACATATGCTTTTGATGACATAGTTGCGCTTTAGCTGCCCTTTAGCTGCAATTTAGTTGCACTTTAGTTGCGCTTTGGTTGCACTTTGGTTGCGCTTTAGTTGCACTTTGGTTGCACTTTGGTTGCACTTTGGTTGCGCTTTAGTTGCGCTTTTTGCTCATTCACTAGTTTATGAATATCTACCCTTTTATGCTTACGAAATCATTAACATTGCTAAAGATTACCCTTTACATAACAATTTCATACATATACAATCATATTCATACAAAATAACCAAAATAAACTAGAATACATGTGATCATAAACATAATCAAGAAGAAGTGCAATAAGAAAACATTTACTAATTCTTATAATCTTATTTAGGTATCTCACCTCGTTCTCTAGGGAAGTCGGGTCAATTCGTTCTCCTAAAGTACCCTTGCCTCCTTTCCTTTCATATACAATCTCAAAGAAGTTTTTCTTCATTCACCCCAATGTGACCTCTCTTCTCCTAAGTCTCCTTTCTTCACTTTCCCTCCCAGTTACACCAACTTAGCCTGCATCAGTTTCCGCCACTCTTCTGCACAACCAGCTTCAGCATTTTATTGAATTCCAACAACTAGATTTCAGAAATTTATTACCTGAAATCCTCCTTCAAAGCATCTCACAGCAGCAGCCTCAACAAGTGGCTCCCGCTACTCATCTTGAAGCTGGCTTCCGATGTCCAAGGAGGGATGGGTGGGGAAAAGAAGCTAATGTCTCCACATAATAAATCACACTATAATAACCCTTCTAATTCCACTAAACCTTCTCAGTCATTCTCAGCCCTAGGATTTCCATCAGCTTTATGCATGTCAGTTTAAGTGGAATTGCTACAGTAATTGAGTGGAATTGCTACAGTAGTTGAAGTACATACTATTAAATAATTCACTAATACTTGGCCTTTAATCTAGCTTTCATTTAAACCATAAACTACAACTAAATACAATCAATTAAAAATTAATTTCATAATTTATAAAAGAAAATGCTTGGAATTAAAGTAAAATGTATATAAAAATAAGCTAACATTTAGAGGAAGTTGAAGCTTATATTATTTTAAATATATTTGAGCCTTATAGTCCAGACCCCATAAGAGTAGCCGGCCCCTTCTCTCTCCCTTTCTTGGGTCGGCGGCTGTAGTAGTAAACCGGTCCACTAGGGACCGATTCAATAGGAGCAGCCGGCCCCTCTTGGGCAGGCTTAACATTACTTCCCTCCCAAAGACTCGCATTGCCCTCTTGGTGAAAATAAGAAAACTTGAGCTTCACTCTCTCATCGGGCTCCCAAGTGGCCTCGAAATCGGGAAGATCCTTCCATCTGATAAGCACTTCCTTGTTTCCCTTTTACCCGATCTGACCTCTCTTAATTCCAGTGGTTCTAAGACCACTTCCAACTCCTTTGTCAATGTAGCTGGCAACTCCGCACTAACTGCATGCTCCCCTAGAGCTCTTCTCAACCGCGACACATGGAAGACTGGGTGTATGAGGGCAGATGGGGGTAACTTCAATCGATATGCTACTGCTCCGATCTTGTCCATAATCTCGTAGGGACCAAAGTACCTCGGGACCAATTTCTCGTTCCTCATATTAACAACTGATCTCTGCCTGTAGGGCCTTAGTTTCAAGAACACTTTCTCCCCCACTTCATATTATATGTCTCTCTTATGTGTATATGTCTGCTTCTTCATGATTTGTTGTGCCCTCAACAGATGATTCTTTAACTCTTCCAACACCTTGTCCCTCTCCTCTAAGTACTGCTCAAGTGAAGAGACTGATGTGCTTCCTCTCCCAAAATACACTAAGTGTGGGGGGACTCTTCCATACAACACCTTAAAAGGAGTCATACAAGAAGCAGAATGGTACGAAGTATTATACCAATACTCGGCCCATGGTAACCATTTTTCCCACATATGTGGTGTTTCAGAAGCAAAACACCTCAAATAGATTTCCAAACTTCGGTTCACCACCTTCGTTTGCCCGTCTGTCTGTGGATGATAGGCGATGCTTCTCTTAAGAAAAATGCCCTGTAACCTTAACACTCCCTCCACCTCAACCAGTGATATCACAACGCCGACATTCCATTCTTTACAATTTCCTTTTTCATGTGGATCCTCATACTTTCTTCCTATTTGAAGTTCACTTTTTTTTTCTACTCAGAATGTTAAGGGATTTGAAAATCTTCCGATGAAACTCCGGGAAGGGAAGAACCATACCAACGAAGGAAACAACAAGAATCTCCCAGCGGATCAGACCATTTTATCTGCTTCTCAAGAGGAAGCAGATCCCTCAAGACCTCATTTTAGCACAATTCAAGAACCGGTTTGAAATTGTAACTTGGGATTGGATCAAGAAACTCATTTAGGAGGAGGAACCAAAAAACCCCTTCTAAGAGCCACACGAAAGGGTCAAATCAGTTCTTCCAATTATGCACGCCGGAAAAATTGGCAGTGGGTAAGGGCAGGTTTGGATGGGTCCCAAAGAGCGAACAAGCAAGATTGACTTCTCCGGAGAGTATAGATTATTCGTTCAATCATGGATCATTCCGGTTTCCACCCCCAGCACCGCTAATGGCGATCCATCCGCAGAACATTGGGAATGATTACCGTGTTGCTACTACGCGCTCCTTTACAACTGGTGGGAAAGCCTCATCAGTTCATTCTGGTACAAGCTCGACACAAAGCACGCCCACCAAGAGCATTACTAAGCCCATGTTCAATGGGCTTAGCAACTCTCGCACTACACAGTGTGGAGGAATAGTACGCGCGATGGATTTTTTGGTATCACTAAAGGGATACCATTGTCATTTGCAGCTCCACCAATCTATGCTTCAGCTGAAGTGCCTCATTTCGAGCCTGGATGGATCACAATGTACAGGTACAATTCTTTGTCTTGGCCTCATTGCTTCAATAAACGCCGTGTCCTTTTTTTTATTTTATTCTTAACAACATCTTTTCGGAAGTTTAATAGCAGGAAAAGGATTCGAGCATATGAAGTTGTAAGGAATATAAAATGCTTGTAGGAATTAGGCTACATGTATTACTGAAAATAGACCGTTGAATTTCATTAACAATTTTTATAATATAGTTCCCTGGATTTTGGTCAAATTTTGTACTTACTGTCACCTGACCAAAAAGTTCAAAACCTGGATATCTACTTAAAATGCTGAACATAGGTTGCATTATTTATTTTTCTGTTCTTCATAGCTTCAAAGGCATTATGCATTTTCTTTACAAGTAAGAGTTACCAGTTGATTACAAAATGGAATACATAAAATACACAACACAAAAAACTAGTTATGTATGCCATTTTACTGAAAATACTGAAGCCATGTGTTTATCTACTCAGGTAGTGATTCGAGTTCGTCCTATCAACAACATGGAGAGAAGTCTGCATGGTTACAGTAGATGCATAAAGCAGGAAAGTGCACAAAGTATTACATGGATTGGACAATCAGAAACTCGATTTATGTTTGATTATGTAGCATGCGAAACTGTCAATCAGGTTTTCTACTATTTCTTTGTAAAGCGGACATTTTATTCTCCACCTTTGGTTTAAAACACTGGAACTTGCATGCAGGAGATGCTATTTTGAGTGGCTGGACTTCCAATGGTTGAAAATTGCATGTCTGGATATAAGAGCTGTGTGTTTGCCTATGGACAGGTACAATTCATAATTTTGAGAATCAAACTCAGTTGAAATATTTAAAAAGTGTTTACGCGAAAAGGTTGGAGTGGTCTACTATGGATCATTCACCTTCTTTTTTTTGCTAGTGTTCATTTAGCATAGGTTGCAGTGTGATACTAATGTTTCTCAAAATCAATTTGGATTCATGCCGGGTAGGCCTACTATGGAAGTTATACATTTATAAGTATAGAGGGAACAAGGAGGATCTAAATATGATATTTATTGATTTAGAGAAAGCATATGATAAAGTTCCAAGAGAAGTGCTATTGAGAGTTCTAGAAAAGAAAGAGGTTAATAATGCTTATATTCAAATCATTTAAGATATTCATGCAGGAGTTGTTACTTGTGTTCAAACAAAAGGTGGTTTGACCAAATATTTTCTTATGTTAGTTCGATTACATCAAGGGTTAGCCTTAAGCCCATATATTTTTGCTTTAGTCATGGATGTTCTCACTAGACATTTGCAAGAGATTGTAACTTGGTGTATGCTTTTTGCTGATGATATTCTTCTTATTGATAAGACTAGAGACAAAGTTGAAAGGAAACTTGAATTATAGAGGTCAACTGATGTGAAACCAAATGCAAAAGGAGCTTGTTAAGAAATTTAAGAACGATGGACAATGTAATCTCAATCAATAACTTATTGAAATAACAAGTAAATTCAATAAAGAACCTTAGTCTTTGACTTGCTTAGGCGAAGGAGTACAAGTAGATTAACCAAAACTCATAGGTAACCAAAGATAGTAGCAATACCAAAAGCTATTAATCAACAATCCGCAAATTAATAATGAGAGTTTTCACCTTGGGGATTAATCACTCAACTATACTAGGCTTAGCGGGAGATGATCTTCAACACACTTAACGATGCCATGAGGGGGGCCGCAACACCGATGGTCTTGAGCCACGGAAAGGTTGGCGGTGGTGGAGGAGGCACGGACGGATAGCCAATGACGGTCCACGAATAGTCTTTGAATTGCTCGTCGATGACATCGATGAGCGTGGAAGAATGCGATTTAAGTAGTCTTCAACCGTGTCGTTGGATCCGAACCCGACGTCAAAGAAAGGAGATCGGGTGATATGGATGTCACTGTAGATATCAAACACCAATCCACTATCGATCTCCGGATCCGCCATGCATGCTTGGCGTTGTTGAGAGAGCACCAAAGAGAGGAGGGGAGGTGGTGGGATCTCCAAGGGGAGAGGGTGAGGCCGGCGGGTGCAAGCGAGGAGGGAGCTTGGGTTTGGGAGAAGCTAGGTTTAGTGGAATGTTAATGGGTTTAACCAAATCTGAAATTTTAATCTCAGATTTGATTAATTAGAAGGGGATTGATTTGAATTTTAAAATTCAAATAATAGGAATTAATGCATTGAATGGGGGTTTAATGGATGGGAGCCATATATGGGGCCGGCGGTTTCATTAGAGAAGGGAGGGAGGTTTTAAACTCAAAACCTGAAATTAATTTCAGGATTTTAAATAGAAAGGGTGGGAAATTAATTTGAAAACAATTTGATTTCAAATTTGGGGGAAGGGGAGTTAAGTAGCAATTAATGGGATTAATTCCCACTAAGGGGCCGGCGTCATGCTAAGAGGAAGAGAGAGAGAAATCAAAAGGAAGGGGTTTCCAATTCGAGGTGATGACGTGGAATTAAGTTATGAAGAATCCAATTTATTTGAATTTGAAATTGGAGTTCATCATAACAACTTTCCTAAATTGGATTTCCAAATTAGGAAAGAATTTGAAATTTGAAATTCAAATATCAAATTTGAAACATGTGGATGGAAGGGTTGGGGCGGGTAGGGGGAAAGTCGTCGGCAAGGTAGCCGGCCGAGCCGTGGAAGTGGCCGGCGGAGGGCTTCCAAGGGGCGGCGGCAACTAGGGTTGGGAAGGGATTTTCTTGTGGTGGAGGAGAAGGAAGATGGAGGTGAATACGAAGGAGAAGATAGAAAACCTAACCACGAGCCGCGAACTCTTCCAACGACTGGTGGGCCTTGCGATTTGCTCCCCTTGAGCTCTCTCCCTTCTCAAGCCCTCATGCAAGAAGATGAAGTAGAAACACATTTTTTTTCATTCAAATCTTCATTAGCTATTACAAGAGAAAAGACCCATATATATAGGTCTCAAGCATACAAGAAGAAATAAAGACTAAATTGCCCTCAGGGCCCCAACATGACTCAACTCAACATAAGGGTACAAAAGGAATACATAAAATAAAATGCATAATAACTAAAAAATATAAGCTCTGAATCGTGGTCGTCGATCTGTGATGCTTCAGGCGATACACCTGTTTGAACCTTGGATCGATGTCCTCATCATTCTCCCCATGTGGGAGAAAGCTCGACCCCGTCGAGTGAAAATCTCTGGAGCTCTCGTACATCTCTAAAAGATCTGGATCCAATCTCTGTAACTCCTCTCAATCAGTCCATGTATCCTCGGTCACCGGCTTCCCTTTCCAATGAACCAAGTACCTGTGGCGCCCGCCTTCCTTCATGGAAATGATTTCATCGTTAAGTATAGCTTCAACCTTCTCCGCAATAGGTAAGTGGGGTAAATCGGGGAGTGGGGGTAGGCTGAGGATCTCACTGGGTGGGTTCTCAAAAGGCTCAATTTGAAGTGGATTATTAGGGCTCAGCTCTGGTCCCTCAAAGGTTACTAGATCTTCTATATTAAATGCAGGATTGATGTTAAAACCTTTAGGAAGGTCCAGCACATAAGCATTGCTATTTACCTTTGAAATTACCTATAAGGGTCCGGCGCTTCTAGCATGTAACTACTTCACGGAGGGATCCGTACCATCACAAAGTTTCTAACATCGAATTCTTTAAATCCTTTCTTGTGATCTGAAATAAGCTTATAATTGGAGTTACGTTGTTCAATTCTTCTTTTAATTTCTTTATAAAGCTCCTGGAGATGAGATGCAAATGCATATGCAAAAGAACCGGTATGCATGACAAATGACAAGAATCAAGGCTCACACAAAAGTTTTAAACAGAAAACTTTGGAAGACAACGGGCTACACAAACACTCACACACACAACAAACTAACTCAAACGAACACGGTTAGAAAAAAGGTGGACGAGTCACGAAAAGAATAGGTCTAAGGTGTTCGGTCTAAGGGGACTGGTGTAGGAGGAGCAATGAAGACGTTCTTAGCTACCAGGGTACTTCTATGGGAAGTCTGAGTTAAAGTCGCACGTAGTCTCCTAGGGTTGACAGTGTCATCTAGCAAATTTATCCAACTAGGAGAGAGATTGTCTTTAACAGGGAAGGATAAGAACATAGTGGGCAAAACAAATGAATCAGGAACAAAGTAAGATGATGGGTCCTGACTCACAGCCATAACGAGACTTAAGAAATGGGGTATGGTATCCATAACACAAGTGGGCACAACAGTTAGAGTGGTGACATGAAAGTTAGGGCTAACATTCTTTCTAACATTAAAGTCAGTATGAGGAGTGGTGAGATAAGTCCAATCAAGAAAATCACACTCCTTCAAATGCAATTCCAAAGGGGCAACTCCTAAAATAGACTCCAATAAAATACGAGGATGCCCAATTCCCCAATTAGGTTCAAAACCACTCAGGGTCAAATCACTATCTTCCAAATTCGTACTAATATTCTCAATATGATGAGGTAGGGTCATAAGCTTAAGATAAATGGGTTCCGGTTCATTTAATTCAGGTGATAGTTTCAATTGATTCACTTCCAACTCGAAATTATTACCATCCAGATTACCTAAAGTCATCTCAGTAGTTGTTACAACTAAATCAAGATCTTCCAAAATTAATGTGTTCGAAGTCCGACTATCATCCAGGCATACTTTGTCCAAAGACTTATCCTTGAGGAGATTAGGACCGGGATGGGTTAAGGTGTCGACGTTTAAAAGTTCTAGCTTTCCTAGCTCAGGGTTTAAGTCATTCTGGGAGTCTGATTCAATCTCTGTTGTTCCATCCTCAAAGAAGTCCTCGTCATTAGTGACATCACTAGCATCCACGAAATGAATGCACTCAGTCTCAGGTTCAAGGAACCTCTTCTTCTTAATATCTTCCTTTATTATAATCATACTTGCAGGGTCAAGGACTAGAGAGGCTAAAGGTTGACTGGGATAGCTAGAAGTAGGTCTAAGTGGGGAGTCATAAGAGATTGGTCCAACAGAAGGACCTACTAGTAGAGGGTCGGCCATCAAGGTTAGGTGAAGACCTATAGGGTGGGGTAGCGACCCGGATGTTACTAATGGGTGGGTGGTCTCGACCACAGTAAGGTCCACGGTTTGTTCTGCAAAAAGGGGTAGGGTGGTGCTCTAAATGACGGTCACTAGGAGTAGGGGTATTGAGAGTGTAATACCCAATGGTTTGATGGGCAGGGGGTGACCTAAACTTAGAACAAGCAGGGTGTCCATAGGTAGAGGGTCTATATTTTAAGTTGAGTTCTCTCCTCATGTCTTTCCAAGTAAGGTACTCACCACTAGACTCTCTATGATCTTTCAATCTTACCCAAAATTGAAGAGCCTGACCTTTGAGGTGAGATTTAGCGATGCTAACCTGGTGGGACTCGGGGATATGTCGTGTTTCAAAATAGTCCTATAATTGTCTAACACATTCCCTAAAGTAGTAAGGGTCCGAGGAACCATCAAAGGTGGGTAGACGGTAAGGTGACTCTAAGTGAGGTCGTGGAGGCCTAGGCTCCGGTCTTGGGTGATAAGCTAAGTGGGGCATGTAATTAGAGTGGGGATAGTCAACGGGTTTCTCCGTCATAATTCTAGTCATATTGCCCACTAGGTTAACGATGTCATCTAAACTCTTTTGGAGTCTTATCGGGTCCATTGGGAAGCGTCACGTGATGCCTAATGAAGAATGGGTGTAAGGGGCTATACTCTACGAGGAGGAAACATAATTATGACTTGCTATAAGGTGCAGGAAAATAAATGGCAGCAAGCTACAAAGGTGGTGGTTTAAGAAATCTAGGCAGTTAGGAAGGTTGTAAAGTTAAGGACAACATCTAAACTCGAAGAAAATAAGCTTCTAACGCCCCTAAACGGTGCAGTTTTTGAGTGGACAGCAAATTACAGCAAGGGGTGGAGTCACACGGGTGATTAGGGTAGGATCTGAGGTGGAAACAACACTTAAATGCTATGTGGACAAGCTCTAAATGCCTCTAGATAGTGCAGTTTTTGAGTGGACAGCAATCTAACACCACTAGGAATAATAACCTAAGTGTGTAGGGAGACTTCTAAGGTGTGGACAGCAATTAGGACTTCAATCAGAGACTCCCAACGACCTCTAAACACTGCAGGAATTAAAAGGCAGCAGCCAAACAAGTGTTTAGATTCCCTAAACAACGTCTAACAGCTGCAGGAACAGTGAGGACAGCAGTGTTAAATCAAGGTGTAGTTGCTCTAAACACTTAGGAACCTTACAAACAAAAGGCCAACACAAATACGCTAGCTAAAATGAACTAACTCAGCTAGATGCTTGCAGGAAATGCAAAAACAGTAATGAAAACAGTGAAAAAATTCTATCTACGCAATGATATGCATGCAAGTTTAGAACTACAACGAGAAGCTAGACCCTAGGATGTTTTCTAACATGTCAAGCATGGTGACCATGCTCTGATACCAAGATGATGTGAAACCAAATGCAAAAGGAGCTTGTTAAGAAATTTAAGAACGCTGGACAATGTAATCTCAATCAATAACTTATTGAAATAACAAGTAAATTTATTAAAGAACCTTAGTCTTTGACTTGCTTAGGCGAAGGAGTACAAGTAGATTAACCAAAACTCATAGGTAACCAAAGATAGTAGCAATACCAAAAGCTATTAATCAACAATCCGCAAATTAATAATGAGAGTTTTCACCTTGGGGATTAATCACTCAACTATACTAGGCTTAGCGGGAGATGATCTTCAACACACTTAACGATGCCATGAGGGGGGCCGCAACACCGATGGTTTTGAGCCACGGAAAGGTTGGCGGTGGTGAAGGAGGCACGGACGGATAGCCGATGACGGTCCACGAATAGTCTTTGAATTGCTCGTCGATGACGTCGATGAGCGTGGGAAGAATGCGATTTAAGTAGTCTTCAACCGTGTCGTCAGATCCGAACCCGACGTCAAAGAAAGGAGATCGGGTGATATGGATGTCACCGTAGATATCAAACACCAATCCACTATCGATCTCCGGATCCGCCATGCATGCTTGGCGTTGTTGAGAGAGCACCAAAGAGAGGAGGGGAGGTGGCGGGATCTCCAAGGGGAGAGGGTGAGGCCGGCGGGTGCAAGGGAGGAGGGAGCTTGGGTTTGGGAGAAGCTAGGTTTAGTGGAATGTTAATGGGTTTAACCAAATCTGAAATTTTAATCTCAGATTTGATTAATTAGAAGGGGATTGATTTGAATTTTAAAATTCAAATAATAGGAATTAATGCATTGAATGGGGGAAATTAATGGATGGGAGCCATATATGGGGCCGGCGGTTTCATTAGAGGAGGGAGGGAGGTTTTAAACTCAAAACCTGAAATTAATTTCAGGATTTTGAATAGAAAGGGTGGGAAATTAATTTGAAAACAATTTGATTTCAAATTTGGGGGAAGGGGAGTTAACTAGCAATTAATGGGATTAATTCCCACTAAGGGGCCGGCGGCATGCTAAGAGGAAAAGAGAGAGAAATCAAAAGGAAGGGGTTTCCAATTCGAGGTGATGACGTGGAATTAAGTTATGAAGAATCCAATTTATTTGAATTTGAAATTGGAGTTCATCATAACAACTTTCCTAAATTGGATTTCCATATTAGGAAAGAATTTGAAATTTGAAATTCAAATTTCAAATTTGAAACATGTGGATGGAAGGGTTGGGGCGGGTAGGGGGAAAGTTGCCGGCAAGGTAGCCGGCCGGAGCCGTGGAAGTGGCCGGCGGAGGGCTTCCAAGGGGCGGTGACAAGTAGGGTTGGGAAGGGATTTTCTTGTGGTGGAGAAGAAGGAAGATGGAGGTGAATACGAAGGAGAAGATAGAAAACCTAACCACGAGCCGCGGACTCTTCCAACGTCTAGTGGGCCTTGCGATTTGCTCCCCTTGAGCTCTCTCCCTTCTCAAGCCCTCATGCAAGAAGAAGAAGTAGAAACACAAATTTTTTCATTCAAATCTTCATTAGCTATTACAAGAGAAAAGACCCATATATATAGGTCTCAAGCATACAAGAAGAAATAAAGACTAAATTGCCCTCAGGGCCCCAACATGACTCAACTCAACATAAGGGTACAAAAGGAATACATAAAATAAAATGCATAATAACTAAAAAATATAAGCTCTGAATCGTGGCCGTCGATCTGTGATGCTTCCGGCGATACACCTGTTTGAACCTTGGACTTGGGTCTATTGTTAAGAGTGATGGTGAAATAGATAGGGATATTATTAGTAGAATACAGGTTGGATGGTTGAAGTGGAGGAATGCATCAGACTTGTCGTGTGATAGAAAAGTCCCCCTCAAATTTAAGGGAAAATTCTATAAGATGGTGGTGAGACTTGCAATGCTTATGGTGCATAATGTTGTCCATTAAAAGAGAAGCATAATATTAAGTTAAGTATTGCAGAGAAGAGGATCCTCAGGTGGATGAGTGATTTTACTCTTAGAAATAGGATACGAAATGAGCATATACGTGAAAAGGTTGGAGTGGCTTCAATGGAACATAAGATTAGAGAGAGTCACCTTAGATGGTTTGGTCACATTAAACGGTGGTCTTTTGCTGACTCAGTTAGGAAAGTAGATGTATTAGATTTAATTTGTATTAAGAAAGGTAGCGGTAGACCTAAAATGATTATAAAATTTTAGAAATGACATTTATTTATTAGATTTAAATGAGAATTTGACTCTTAACAGGACACAATGGAGAAAAATGATTCATGTAGTCAACCCCATGTAGTGGGATAAAAGCTTGATATTATTGTTGTTATTGTTGTTGATTTTTTTTTTTTCTCTTTTTTGAGATTTTTTAAGAGAACTTTCTTTTCATTAATATAATTTTTCATTGTAATATTAAGTATCTGTATATACAAAATATTGCAAACATCTCAAAAAATTTATAGTAATTTATTTAATTTAACCAGACACATTATTCCACTTAAATTTAGATTGTAAGTTCAAATTTATCAAAATTAATAGCCCGTTTTGAAACATTTGGATTTATCACCTTTCAACTTCCATCATTTTATCCTAATACATTTACTCCTTTGGGATTCTTCCATATACTTCTAGATATATATCCATAACAACTAGTATATATTGTGTGTCAAACTCTCTCCTAAAATCACATTACAAAACTCACAAAAAGTTATTTCATTAAGTTAAAAACTTTTAACAAATCTATTTGTTTTTTATTTGCTTGACTTTTCGATTCCATTTGTCCATATTTTTAGTCAGTTTAAAATTAAAACTACTTTTGTCAAATGAAGTTCATATGATATTCTTAGAAAATTGAGTATTCAAATGCATCGTATATAATATCCAATTTTGCAAGAGGAAGATCAGCTGAAGGTTCAACATAAACAAAAAAATATATATGAAGCCACTCTCTCAATGTATGAATTTCATCCTGAATATACAAAGAAAAAAGCAACTATCTTCATAAATACATAAGAAGATAAGAAAATTGACTAATACAAACAGTTTACTCTTTCTAGCTCGATTCATCTTGAACCAGATGATCTCTTCAAAATCAATGACAAAACAAAGAATATCAAGTGTTTCAATGTGGATAAAATCGATAAAAATTCACTCGTAATTTAAGACATGAAAGCAAAAACTCACCATTGTGTGGGTTTTGATCGACTCCATTCACTGGAAGGCCAATCCCAATCCCAGCCAGAGTAACACCAACACTAAATCCCAGACCACAGCCGGCACCAACATAGCCAACTACCTCTGGACCAAACCCAGGACCCCATCCAACGCCACAACCAATTCCAATCCCCATGCCCCAAAATGAACCCAGCGTTGGGTGTACTGGATTCCATCTTTCATACCTCCTGAATATTCCCTTTATGATCATGAGAAGCTGCTAAGGGATTTCAATAAAAGATCAGTATAATACAATATTCGTAGTCAAATCACAATATATGAAGACGAATAGAAGAATATAATAGCAAAATTGGAGTTTTTTTTTAGTTGCTCTGCTAAAATAAAAAACCCTAATTCTGGAAAAGAACCAAACTTGGATTTCACAACAAATATACCACTTTTCATAATTTCAGTAAATGGGCGTTTCCAGCTAACACACTTCTCCATTTTTCCAATTCAATATTTTTCATATTGACACGACAAGCAAAGGTTTCGAAAGTGATTTTGTACAATGCGATTTCAGGAAAACTTTTGGAGATAAATTTACCAATTGAATCCCTAACTAGCACCACGGAAAAAAAATCACCCTAAATAATCAACTCAGAACTCACAAAAATATATTTTGTTTTTGCAATTTCAAGATATTAAATGAGAATAGAAGGATTATCCTCGAATACGATTCTTCTACAGATTTAAAGCAAAATAAAAAGTAGAAGAAGAAGAGAAAAAGAAACTAGTTTTTGTCTATTTACCCGATGCCCATTACCATCTATTAGTCCTCGCCAAAGCTAGAGCTGTGAAGCCTAAGAAGAACCGGAAGCCAAAGCTCGACTTATCCGTTGCGCATATTTATGTCCATAAATGCCCTATGCCAATTGGATATTTACAGAATAATCCATTTTATTTAATTGGAATTTGGATAATACTAGTAACACTGGAGGAACAACGGTTGGTATTTTATTGACCCTTAAGCCTAGTAGAAATTAGTTTTTTATACCTCATATATGTGAGAGATTATTACGTGCGGATATTAAACGCATTCCAAGGTTAATTAGGAGCCTTTATATTAGGTATGCATTGTGCATTAAGTGACGTGACGGTTCCTATTTTTTATGTTTTATATATACATCATCATCATCATTTTTTCTTAGAGAAATATATATAAATGTTTATTTCAAATGAAATTATTCTAAATATAAGAAAACTTTTTGTATTCATGGACAGACTTTTGAAATTGAATTATTTGAAATTGATTTGAATATATTAGAATTCGGATATTGTTGGAGCCTCTCCCTCCTTCACATCATCAAATCTACAGAGTCTTTCTTTAGTGATCGCATATCCCAACCCATCTCTTATTTACACATAACAAATCGCATCTACAAACTCCCATCATTAACCCCACTTTCCTTCATACATTATCGTTCCTAGCAAGTTTTTCCTGCAACAAACTGAAACCATGAATCCCTTTCTCCACACAATATTAGTTCGGTCAAGTCCTTTCCCCAGCAATCTCCTGGCGCAAACGCGGCCCTCCTTCACATTGCAAATTATTAGGTTCAGTCACCGAACGTAGAGATACATCCGGATACTAATAAAATATTATTTTTAAGTTAAGCGCGTCAAAAGCGCAGGTATAGCGCATGAAAGCACAGTTAAAGTGCAGTCAAAGCGTGGGTAAAGCATGGTCAAAGTACAATTAAAGCGAAGTCAAAAAGTGCAGTCAAAGTGCAGGCGAAGTGGCAAGTTTTAATTGGATGTCCGGACATATTATTAGGTCCGGTGACCGGAGCTAATAATTTTCCCATTCACATGCTACCATTTTCATTGACGCCTTTTCTCAATAAACTTTATTAACCCCTTCCCCGGAGAGCTACGGAACATCTTATTTTTTTTATATTAGATTGATTTTTTTCTTCATATTTTTTTTAGCATTCATTTTATTTGTTATATATTAAATTGTATATTAAAATACATTATGTGTATTGAATTTGATCATTCATTGTACAATTAAAAAATTTATATTGGCGTTGTAATATCAATGAGTCTAAGCTTGCGATTGAAAAAGAATTTGACAAATAGTGCACATTAGATCCCTTTATGAGTTTTATTTACTTAAAAAAACTTTGTATGATTATATTATGATAAAAAATGATTTATATGTATCTTAAAGCCCTTCAAATTTTCTCATGACATAGCTCTTCTCAGGCAACAAATCAAAGATATTGGTGAAAGCATTTCTTAACAATGAGCTATTATTTTCGCCAACCAAACAACTCAACTGACCACTTTGCTCACTTTATACTCACTTGAGAGCAGTGGCTCTTCCATGAAATTATTCTGTGCGGATGTCAAACGTTATTCGGAGACTAAACAGAATGTGTAACGTCACCTTCTGCTTGGTACCCGGCTCGGTACTACTTGGTACCGCGGCACGGTACCAAGCTCAGTACCGCTGACATGACTCATTCTTGTTGGTTCTGGATGATGAACTGCGTTCGGCGCCCGCATAGAATAATATCTCCCGACTTCCACATGACGTTATGGATTTGAGATTTTACAAATAAATTTACTCAAAACCCTTATAGCAAGAAGTTGATCTTAATTTCTGGCCTTCCTATTTTATGTTTTTTTTTTTTTTGGTCTTTAGTATTTGACAACCAAAGGAAATCTATCACTAGCTAGATTTGAATCTATCGCATTAATTTCCTCTTGCTTGGCTCTATGAATTGTAGTACAAAAGTTAGTGCTTAAAAGCACATCACCAAGTTGTAATCCACTTGACGTAGCTCGTCTTCGTCAGTTGATTGGGAGCTTTGGCTATCAATTAATAGGTCTTGGGCTCAAGTTTTACGCATGTGTTGTGTGTGTGAATTTGCCTTAATTAGTCTAAATATTCCAAAAAAAAATTATAATCCATGTCTGTTTTAGTTAGGAATGCTACCTCTCTTCGTTATCAACATAATTTCTCACATCAAATTAATGAGAAAGGTGATGAGGGAAGGTTTTAATTATCTCTTGAACGGGTAATTGCTATGACCTTTTTTTCCTCCAAACAAAAAAAAAAGTGTCTAAGTCATATTTTTTGTGTTGTAAATAAGATTAGGTTTATAATTAGTTTTAAAATTGATAGATATATTTTGAAAAGAGTATAATATATAAATAATTATATTTTTAAAATAAAACTAATAATTTTGTGGTTTATTCACTCATCCCACGTACGGTTCGGAGGCCGAGCTTTCAGAGCCTTTTGAGCTCTTCCCAAGCCAAACGTTTACATTTCTTCGGAGGTGATAGAAATTTGTTTGAATATTCTTATTTTTGGACAACGCAAGCTTCGATGCTTAAAAAATAGAGGACAAAATATATGTTACATAAAAATCAACTTGATTGGGCACGAATCTCAATAAAATTTGAAGGGAGAAATTGATCTTAGCAAAGTGTGGCTCATTCAATTCTAATTTTAGGCACAAAGCCTGTTTGGGATAACTTTCTAATAGCTTTATTCAATTATAATAGTGAAATTAATTTCTCTACAACAATTTCACAACTAGCTTAATAAAACGGTGAAGCCTTCACAAATAGATCCTCAATTGACGTGATAATAAAGAAATATTGAAGCCTACACCAGTCTGTCAAAAAGAAAAGAAAATTCTAATTTAGTGGTTCAAAGAAAAAGTTATTTTTTTTAGATTATGAAGTTGAATCACATTTTTTTTTTATAATTTATTGTCATCATTCTTAAAAAAAATATTATTAATTAAAATATAAAAAATTAACTCAACAAGAGTATGAAGTCAAACTTTACTTATAAATTCATTTCTATAATATAAAACAAAGACAAGGAGCTAAATCAACAATAATTAGTGCCAAATATAATATTATGGTGTCTTTTTCATTTTGAAAAAAAAATATAAAAAATAGTATTACATATTGGATGGCATAATAAAAAATAGTATTCAATAATTAGTGCCAAATAATAAAAAAATAGTATTACATATAGTATTACATATTGGAGCTAAATAGTATTACTTATTATAAGCTATGCTCACAATTTCTATATTAAAATTATAATATCTTGAATATTGCTGATTAATTTAGAAAATGTTCAATCTAAAATATAAGATATTTAATGTATAAATTTAAGATAAATAATCAAATATTTAAAACATAAATGAAATCTCAGGAAAATATTCACTCATTTATTATTTGATAAATATGTTATTAAGAACTCAATAATGTTCATTTAATAACGTTATTTATTTGTTGATTTATTCTATGCTATTATATCAAAATTTTATTTCTTATATATTTAAAATTTTTTATAAATTATTAAAAATAAAAAAAAAATATGATGAAAATATCAAATAAATAAAACTCTATGTTGATTATGACAGTTTTATTAATATTTAAATTTTATAAAAAATATAAATAATACTGAATGAATTATCAATACGCTAAATGTCTATTGCCCGCGAATTTAATAAAAAATATTATTAAATATTAAATACTTTTACATGGTTTATAAATATAAAATTGCTAATTATTTATCTATCTGCTTGAAATAGAGAAATTCATTGTTATTTCATTTTGTTTTTTTTAATCTAAGGATATATTATTATTATTAATTTCCATTCAAAAAATTTTACCCAATTTCAGAGAAAATTTAAAATGAAATTTGATGAAAACAATTAAATGTTTGTCCAATTCTCATAAATAAATAAATAAAACTAAATTTGTATCAAATAAATAAACAACAATTTATTTTGCTAAATTTATCGATAAAATTTAATTTCAATTTAATTTTTTATTATATTTAAGGGAATATATCAGACAGATAATTTTCTTTTTAATTTTTAATTTTTTATATACTATATATGAATGTATCACTATTATTTAATTCAAATCAATTTTTTTTAAAACGATAAAATTAATTTATTAAATTCTATTAAAAATTTTCTTAAACTCTTCCGATAATTGTATTTGCAATTGGATTTTTATTTATTTGGAAAATTATAAAGGCCAATAATGAAATGAATTTTTTTTTTTTTTTTTGCAAAACTACCCTCAAAGTTAAAAGTTTTTTTATATTTTAAAATTGATATAAGCAACGGTCTTTCCTTTTTTTTTTCGGGTCCTTGGATGAAGAGATTATTTGGTTCGGACACCGGACACAGCTTACGTTCGGTATTCACAGTACCGAGTAGTACTGAGAACGGTACTGTAAAGTGTTGAATACCGAGCAGTACTGAGCTCGGTACTGCTCAATATTGAGCTCAATATCGAGTAGGAAGTGATGTGATGTATTTTTATTGGCTCCGAACACGTCCGGTGACCGGGCCTAATAATTTGCTCCTTGAAGAGTGGTGTTCTATTATGTACTAATTTACTAATGAATTTCTTCTTAGAGCTGCTTCTTCTGGTGCCAACATTTCTAATTTTATATCCAATAGTTCTTCGAACATCCTTGATTTTTGACCGGTGGCTATGAAGGACAAAATTGTAGCTATTTGCCTATTTCTATTAATGCTAATTATTACAGTCATGTTTTGCGGTTAAAATCTGCTAAGCCCATAATCAAAAACTTTTTATATTCTGCATATATGGACATGACTCTAATTTTTTGGCATAAGAGGAACGCCTAGCGTTATTCAATTTTCTCTTCCAGGTTATAGTTGGAGGTAGGGGTGTTAAAATCGGATCACGGGTCGGATTCGGATCCAATTCGAAACTAACCTGACGCTGTTCAACCCGTAAGTCTACCGTCACACTTATTCAGTCAAATCCCATAAATCTACCACCGATCGAAGTAAGGAGAGGCGGTAGCGACATCGGGAGCAGGGAGAGGCAGCGTTGGCTTCAGGCAATGGGAGAGGGAGAGGCGGGTTGTGTCGGGTTAAGGCTAGGGTTTGGACGTTTAGACCAACGGCTTCAAGCGGCGGGAGAGGGAGAGGCGGTGAGGAAGAGAATCCGGCGACGGGACAGCGAGACGGCTGCGTTGGCTTCAGGAAGCGTTGAATCGCAACTGCGGGATAGCAGGAGTTCACGTTGAATTGAGAGTGTGGGAAAGCATACACCATTTCGTTTACTGTTTACAGCGGGTCACTAGTCATTTTTCAGATTTCTGGGTCAACTCAAATCCGACCCGATTTTACAAACGGATCGAAATACCGAACCCGGTCCATTTCTCAAACGGGTTGACCCTAACCCGGAATTTTCGGTTTGGATTCGGAATCGGATTTTCTGGTCGTGACAAATATGAACACCTCTAATTTGAGAGTTAAAAAAGTGTAAATGTTTTAATTATTATACATATTGTTGCTGAGCCTACTTGCTCTCTTTATTTCTCAGCTATTAAAAGTATAGCCCATCTCTTTTTTCAATATGAATGTGACAAACTACCACAATTATCATATTTTTTTAATTCTTTCAAATATAATGCAAGCTTTTGAATATTTTAATGATCTGAATGGGATTACTAAGCAGGATAAATATGCTTACTTTTTAGCCATATGTCGTTGTATGTATTATATTTAGAAAGAAAGAAATGCGAGGAAGTTTAGTAATTCTTTCCTTAGTATTTCCTCTCTTTGGAAAAATTATTAGGTCAGGATATCGAACCTAAAAATAGGTCCGGATATCCAATTAAAATATGCCATGAGGACTGTGTTTTTTGACTACGCTTTGAATGTGCTTTTATTGCGCTTTAAGTGCACATTGATTGAGCTTTAAGTGCGCTTTACATGCACTTTACTTGCAATTTACCTGCGCTTTTGACGTGCTTGACTTAAAATTCCGCGGACACGTGTACATTCCACGTGTCAATATTTTATTGGACATTGAATGTATCTCTTCATCCGGTGTCCGGACCTAATAATTTTCCCTCTCTTTGTTGCTGCATAAAAAAATGGCGAAAAACATCTGGTTGTGTTTTATCTGGACAAGGATGGTGATGTAGTGGATCGTCGGAAGATGATACCTGCAAGAAGGATTTTAGGATTCCCAATCCAGGGAAGAAGAAGAAGAGAGCTTCACAAGCTTCAAAGGGATGTATATATCATTCAATGATCCTCAAACCTTACATTGGACCTATTTAAAGAGGAAAAATAGAAGTCTCTAGAGCAAGGAAGGCAAACTAGTCCCTAAGCACAATAAAGCTAAGAAGTTCCTATATCATTCTCCCCTTGCGTAAAAAAGAGCTCGACTCCGTCGAGATGCATTATTGACAAAGAAGTTGCAGAAGACAGATTCCCGGATCGAAGATTTTGTTTTCATTATTGCCGAAATGAGTGACTTTCCTTTCCATTGATGCCTCGGGTACCGTAGTGTCACCCTTGTCTGAATTTCTTCTCCAAACATGCAACACCTTTATCAAGCCACCTCTCACAGGTTTTACCTTATCAAAAGAGCAAGCTTTAAGAGGCTCAAATAGGGTAGAATTCCCATTGGAAATCACTTGGCCTGAATAAGGGGCAACCACAATCAACGAATCTGCGGCAAACTTATGAGTGATCCAATCACGACATTCACAAATGCTTTGGAGCAAGGTTGGCATTCCACAGACATCTTCACCCATGTTAATAGCCTTGGTGTACAATCCATGACTAACATCATTCACAAGCATCACATAAACTATCACATCGTCATCAGTCGCCAAACCAAAATAGTCATTGTAGTTCCCAGTAAATGCTTCCCAATCAAAGCCTCGAAGGGCCCCAAATGATTCAAGCAACCCTCATACCTGCACTTTAGTAAAATCATATGGGAGTCTAACAAAAATACAATCTGGCCCCTCAAGAGCACTGGTTGAACCTGGCATCCTTGTTTCAGCAAAATCTCTATTGGATGAAGGCCTCAATTGATGTTCTTCTGCAATGACAGATCGCAAACATATTGCAGTCTGTTCTGTCTTTGGTTCAGGCAGGCGTTGAGAAGGTACAATACTGGAAGCATTTTTTGGTATCTTCCGGTGTTGAAGTTCATAATGTAAAGACTGATTGCCAACAAGTGAAACTTAATGAGAACTCGTAATTGAAGATAACATATTTTTTGCTGCTGCTGTGAAATTACCACTCTTTGAATCGAAACTATTCTGAAGAGCAATCTCTTGTGGCTTGAACCTCTCCATATTTACTTCAGTTGAACGTTCATCTAAATTAGGGGGCTGTAAAACCCGAAAATCCTAATTTAGGCATCGCACGCTTTTTAAAGCGCCGCGACGAGAATTTAAGTAAAATTTTCAAGGTTATCGGAATGCAACGAAATTAATTTTAGAAAATCCTACGCGAAATTCTGATCGTTTTAGTATATAGAAGTTATGCCCAATTTTGACTAATTTTAGAGTTATTAATTTTAGAAGCTTAAAAATACCGGTTTTGCCCCTAAATCTATCTGTTACCAGAATTAATTAAGGGCAAAATGGAGTTTTTCAAAATTCTATTTTCTCCTTAATAGAGCAACCGGCCTTCCCCTCCCCCATTTCGCGTGAAACCGAGCGGACGAACGGGCTAGGGCGGACGGGAGGCTTCGGCGAGGGTCTCTCCGGCGACGATTTTCCGGTGGAAACTTTAGGTCAAATCGAAGAGGGCGACGAGAGGAACACTCCGGTATGTTTATTTTCAAACGAATCCCTCTCGATCTCAAGATTTTTGGAGATGAAATTTTAGGGCTTTTCCAAAACTTAGATTTCTTTCCAAATTTCTTTAGGGAACCTTTAGGGGATGATTAGGGAAATCTTTTAACGATGGAAACGATATTTTTGGAAGAGTTTTTGATGATTTAAAAATTAGGGTTTTTGACCTAAATCTTAATTTCGTAAAAACTCTTTATGAAAATGATTTCTAAGGACTATGGAAATAATTTTAAGGCGAGAATTTCGATTTTTAGTGGAAAACTTATTTTTGTAATTTTCCTAATTTAATTAATCCGAAAATGATTAACCTAATTATTAAATTAGGTTTAGGAGAAGCTTTGACATGATAATTTGATGAAATTAAGGAATTTAAGGTTTCCAAAATTTTAGGTATTTTAATAATCCGAAAATAAATATTCATTTTATTAAATATTTATTAGGTGTCGTATAAAATCGTTAAGGAAATATGATTTAATTAATGATATGTCTTTTTTTGGAACCATCTTTAGGTTCTAATCGTTAAGGAGAAGGGAACTTGTTGAAGCGGCGGATTGTGCCTAAATTCGAAGTAGGTGTTCAGAACCAATTAAACTTATAAGTGCTTTATTTTCTTAATTTAAATGCATTTCATGTCTTTTTAATTCATGTATTCATGTTTTAAATTTTCAGTAATTTTGCAAGTTTATGTTTTATTCATTTTTCATTAACTGTTGCATATATGGACCATACGAAAAGACTTTTAGACATGAAACTTATGAATATCCATTGGTAAAGGAAATTTAATAAGGAAATGAAAAGATATAAGAAATGAAATCACATGTTGCATGTTGATCCGGAAGTGCCAACGGTAAAGGAACTCGGTTGAGTATTGGTAATGGGGGACTCGTATGAGTCTTGGTAATGGATTGGTTCTTATGAACCATCGGTAAATGATATGGCTACAATTTTTGACTGCGTACCTGATCAGTACGAAAATGGGCACTTTCGGGACGGATGATACATATAGCACATTCATTTATATACATTGCATTGCATATGAAAAGATTTATGTAAGAATGAAAGAAAGAAAAGAAAAGAAGAATGATATTTTAATGACCTGCTTAATGAAATATTTCTAATTGAAAATGTTTTTAATTCTCATGCATCTTATAAAATTTAACTGTAGTATGAATTACCTGCTGAGCGTTAGCTCATTCCACGTTTTTGGAAATGTTGTCAGGAGATATGTAATGGCTGCTCGACGACCTCATACCTACCGTCGTAGGGGAACTCAGGAGGGAGAAAGGTTTCTTATAATTATGTTTTAAGTTTAATTTCGAGTTTGTATCTGAGTATGAATAGTTTGGAGTTTATGTAATAGGTCTTTAAGAAGGTTTTAAATAGTTATGTGTGATGAACAATATTACATACTTTTATATGGTGATGTTTAGTGGCTCTTTTATGCTTATTGATGATGTTTATGAAAAAAAAACTCTTAAAGTCTTTGTTGAAATTATTTATGTTTTATATGCTCTTCCGTACGACTTCTGTTCCCGCCCCGATATTATCGGGCTAGCCGGGCCGGGTCGTGACAAGAGTGGTATCAGAGCAAAGGTTTAATACTGATCAATGAAAGAGCCTATAGGATAATTGATTGAGTCTTAGAATATATAGGAAGTGTAATTTTATGAATTATGCGTCTTATGATTGTTGTGTTTTATCTCAGGAGTATGGATCCTGAGCAGAATGCCACTGATGGCATTAATATGGAGGAAGGGAGGGAGCTACCAAATGTAGCAGAACCTCAGAGAAACAATAGCATGGAGTCATTCAATCAGATGATGGAAGCAATGACTCAGATGATTAGGACTTCCCAAAATCAGGGAAGTGACAGTGGAGGTGGAGGTCGACCTATGAATAAGAGCCTGAAGTTGTTTCAGGATATGAAACCTCCACTGTTCTCAAGTGGTGGACCTATAGAAGCTGAAGACTGGCTAATGCGGATTGAGAAGATCCTGGAGGGCATGTTTTGCCCTGAGGAAAAGAGGGTGACATTGGCTGCTTATGCCTTTGATGGCGAGGCTGAGAGGTGGTGGAGGAGTCAATTAGAAGAGACCTTTGGAGGAAGACCAAGCAGCCAAGTTTCCTGGGAGGAGTTTGTAAAGGCATTTAGAGATTGGTATGTACCTGCGACCGCCAGGAGACAGATGCAGGATAAGTTCAACAGATTGATTCAGGGAGATCGATCTGTTTCTCAGTATGAGGCAGAGTTTACGATGTTATCCAGGTATGCACCTCACCTGATACCCAATGCTGAAGAGAAGTGCAACTGCTTTCTAAATGGGTTGAAGGACATGATAAGGCAGCCTCTTGTGCCTTTTGGAATTGAGGATTACCCTACTTTAGTGGAAAGAGCCAGAAGGATTGAGATAGACATGCAAGCAACACAGAAAAGGAGAGATTTTCAGAAGAGAAAGATGGAGGGCAGATCAAAGCCTTCCCAGTTTACTCAGTCAGGGGCTTCTACTTGGAAGAAGCCCAGGTCCAGTGATTCTGATAGCAGTGCTTCAACTGCTACCTTATGCAGTAAATGTGGGAGAACGCATAAGGGAGAGTGCCTCTCAGGCACTAATACTTGCTATTAGTGTCATCAGCCTGGACACATGGCGAAGTCTTGCCCTCTTTTGGGTCAGAGATCCGCTTCAGAGGTGAGGTCAGGTAATAATGCTCAGAGGACAGCTGGTAGACCAAGAGATGTGGAGTCTACAGCTTCTGTTCCTTCCCAAGGCCAGACTCGCCAGAATGTTCAGCCACGAGTCTATGGACTGTCCCAGCAGGAAGCTAAGGGGTCTCCTGATGTGGTTACAGGTGCGTAGTTTAATTAATTGCAATGAAAATTTTTTTTTATGAAATTGAAATTGAAATTGAATGGACAATAAATGAAAATGAAATGAACAAACAATGAATGACATGTTTTGTGATTGAATTTTGCAACTGTTCATGTTTAGGGACAATCCTTATGTGTGATAGACCCATTAGAATCCTGTTTGATACTGGAGCGTCACACTCTTTTATTTCAGAAGAGTTTGTTAGATCTGCTAAATTTATTCCTACCTTTATGTTGAAGTCTCTATCAGTCTTGATGCCTAATGGGAATCATATAGAAGCTAAGCAGAAATGTCAAGTAAATTTGAAGATTTGTGATAAGAGTTTAGAAGCAGATCTGATTGTTTTGCCTCTGTTTGAGTTTGATGCAATCTTAGACATGGATTGGTTGTCTTGCCATTTCGTGACTATAGATTGTAACAAGAAGGAGGTTAAATTCTGTATGCCAGGAGAGGAGAAGTTCAAATTTCAAGGAGATAGAGGAGTAACTGCAGTAATTGTGTCGTCTTTGAAAGCCTTTCAGATGTTAAAGAAAGGTTGTGAAGGCTTCTTAGCTTATATTAAGGAGGAGAAGAAGGAAGAAAGAGAGCTTAAGGATATTCCAATTATTCAGGAATTTCCAGAAGTGTTTTCAGATGATCTACCTGGTTTACCTCCAAGTAGAGAAATAGATTTCTCTATTGAGTTAGTGCCAGGAGCTGAACCTGTAGCTAGAGCTCCTTACAGAATGGCAATTAAGGAGCTTAAAGAGTTGAAGGAGCAACTGGAAGAGTTGCTTGAGAAGGGTTTCATCCGACCTAGTACCTCTCCTTGGGGTGCTCCTGTATTATTTGTGAAGAAGAAGGATGGAAGCCTGAGACTTTGTATAGATTACAGAGAGCTGAACAAGTTGACAGTGAAGAACAAGTATCCTCTTCCCAGAATAGATGATTTGTTTGATCAGTTGGAGGGTGCTTCAGTGTTTTCCAAGATTGACTTGAGGTCAGGGTATCACCAGCTCAGGATTAGAGAGGAGGACATTGCAAAGACTGCTTTTAGTATCAGATATGGGCATTATGAGTTTGTAGTAATGCCCTTTGGTTTGACAAATGCCCCTGCAGTATTTATGGATCTCATGAATAGAATCTTTCAGCCTTCTTTAGATCTATTCGTGATTGTATTCATAGATGATATACTTGTGTACTCCCCAGATGAAAGGATGCATGCAAATCATTTAAGGTCAGTATTGTATACCTTAAAAGATAATGACTTGTATGCTAAATTCTCCAAATACGAGTTTTGGTTGAAGAGTGTTAAATTCTTGGGGCATGTGATTTCTGAGGGGAAGATATCTGTGGATCAGCATAAGGTGCAAGCAATAGCAGACTGGCCAAGACCTGCTACAGTGACTGAGGTTAGGAGCTTTTTGGGATTGGCAGGCTACTACAGGAGGTTTGTTGAGGGGTTTTCACATATAGCAATGCCATTATCCAGATTGACTCAAAAAGCTGTGAAGTTTGATTGGACAGCTCAGTGTGAGGAAGCTTTTTAGAGGTTGAAGCAGTGTTTGATAACTGCTCCAGTGTTGACTATTCCCTCAGGGACAGATGGGTTTCAGCTTTACAGTGATGCCTCACATAAAGGGTTGGGTTGTGTACTGATGCAGAATGGGAGAGTCATTGCCTATGCTTCTAGGCAATTGAAGAATCATGAGAGGAATTACCCAACCTACGATCTGGAGTTAGCAGCGGTAGTTTTTGCCTTGAAGATCTGGAGGCATTACTTGTATGAAGTTAGATGTGAAGTTTTTACTGACCACCAGAGTTTGAAGTATATCTTCACTCAGAAGGAATTGAACCTTAGGCAGAGGAGATGGCTAGAACTCATAAAGGATTATGAGTTGGATATTCAGTATCATCCGGGCAAAGCAAATGTGGTTGCTGATGCTTTGAGCAGAAAGAATTCAGGTAGTGCAAACTAGATGATTACACAGCAGCAAGAGTTGATAAGAGATTTGGAGAAGTTGGAGATTTCAGTAGTTCAGTCCAATGATGCAGAAATTATAAGGTTGAATCAGACTATAATTATGTCAACTTTTCCAGAAAGGGTACGAGAAGCTTTGCCACTTGATGCAGATTTTAAGAAGATACTGGATATGGTTAGTGTGGGACACATTGAAGATTTTGAGCTTGATGGTGATGGATTGCTTCGTTATAAGGGCAGATTGTGCATTCCAGATGTGGATGATTTGAGAAAGGAAGTTCTTCAAGAAGCTCATTACTCCAGTTACATCATTCACCCAGGCAGTAATAAGATGTATCAGGATTTGAAGGAGGTGTTTTGGTGGCCAGGAATGAAGAAAAGTGTAGCAGATACAGTATCCAAATGTATTTCATGTCAGATGGTTAAAGCTGAGCACCAGAAGCCAGGAGGATATCTACAGCCCTTACCCATACCAGAGTGGAAATGGGAAGACATTGCTATGGATTTCGTGGTTGGTTTACCCAGATCCAGAAGAGGAAATGATACTTTATGGGTGATTATTGATAGGTTGACTAAGTCTGCACATTTTATACCTATCAAACAGTCTGATCCAGTTGAAAAATTAGCAAGCCTGTATGTTGATCAGATTGTTAGATTACATGGAGTACCGAAGACTATTGTGTCAGACAGAGATGGGAGATTTACTTCCAGATTTTGGAAGAAAGTCCAGGAAGCTTTGGGCACCAGGCTTACTTTTAGTACAGCTTTCCACCCTCAGACAGATGGGCAGTCAGAAAGAACAATCCAGACCTTAGAAGATTTGCTGAGATTATGTGTTCTGGATTATGGTGGTAAGTGGGAGGTATATGTGCCTTTAATTGAATTTGCCTACAACAATAGCTTCCAAGCAAGTATTGGTAAGGCTCCATACGAGGCTTTATATGGGAGAAGGTGTAGGACACCTTTAAATTGGGCTGAGACAGGAGAAAGAAAGGTAATTGGTGCTGATTTGGTGGATGATGCTACAGAAAAGATTAGATTGATCAGAGATAGATTGAGGGCAGTGCAGGACAGACAGAAGAAATACTATGATGCCAAGCACCGATCAGTTGAGTTTGATGTTGGAGAGTTTGTATTCCTTAAGGTCAGTCCAATGAAGGGAGTGAAGAGATTTGGCAAAGCAGGAAAATTAAGTCCCAGATTTGTAGGCCCTTTTGAGATTTCAGAAAGGATTGGAAAGGTGGCATACAGGTTGATTCTACCAGCACACATGAGTGGAGTGCATAATGTGTTTCATATTTCCTCCTTAAGGAAATATATTTCAGATGAGGTTCAGAGGATTAGTTCAGATGTGGTAGACATTCAACCTGACTTGACTTTTGTTAATGAACCAGAGAAGATTCTTGACTTTGAGGTTAAGCAGTTGAGGAGCAGAGCGATTCCTTTTGTTAAGGTGCTTTGGAAGCATAGTTCAGAGAAGGATGCCACTTGGGAGAAGGAATCAGAAATGAGGGAGACTTATCCTCATTTGTTTGACTAAGGTATGGATTTATTGCTTTTAGTTTCTTTTTAATTTCGAGGACGAAATTTTATAAGGGAGGGAGAATTGCAAAACCCGAAAATCCTAATTTAGGCATCGCACGCTTTTTAAAGCGCCGCGACGAGAATTTAAGTAAAATTTTCAAGGTTATCGGAATGCAACGAAATTAATTTTAGAAAATCCTACGCGAAATTTTGATCGTTTCAATATATAGAAGTTATGCCCAATTTTGACTAATTTTAGAGTTATTAATTTTAGAAGCTTAAAAATACCGATTTTGCCCCTAAATCTATCTGTTACCAGAATTAATTAAGTAAGGGCAAAATGGAGTTTTTCAAAATTCTATTTTCTCCTTAATAGAGCAACCGGCCTTCCCCTCCCCCATTTCGCGTGAAACCGAGCGGACGAACGGGCTAGGGCGGACGGGCGGCTTCGGCGAGGGTCTCTCCGGCGACGATTTTCCGGCGGAAACTTTAGGTCAAATCGAAGAGGGCGACGAGAGGAACACTCCGGTATGTTTATTTTCAAACGAATCCCTCTCGATCTCAAGATTTTTGGAGATGAAATTTTTAGGGCTTTTCCAAAACTTAGATTTCTTTCCAAATTTCTTTAGGGAACCTTTAGGGAATGATTAGGGAAATCTTTTTAACGATGGAAACGATATTTTTGGAAGAGTTTTTTTATGATTTAAAAAATTAGGGTTTTTGACCTAAATCTTAATTTCGTAAAAACTCTTTATGAAAATGATTTCTAAGGACTATGGAAATAATTTTAAGGCGAGAATTTCGATTTTTAGTGGAAAACTTATTTTTGTAATTTTCCTAATTTAATTAATCCGAAAATGATTAACCTAATTATTAAATTAGGTTTAGGAGAAGCTTTGGCATGATAATTTGATGAAATTAAGGAATTTAAGGTTTCCAAAATTTTAGGTATTTTAATAATCCGAAAATAAATATTCATTTTATTAAATATTTATTAGGTGTCGTATAAAAATCGTTAAGGAAATATGATTTAATTAATGATATGTCTTTTTTTTGGAACCATCTTTAGGTTCTAATCGTTAAGGAGAAGGGAACTTGTTGAAGCGGCGGATTGTGCTTAAATTCGAAGTAGGTGTTCAAAACCAGTTAAACTTATAAGTGCTTTATTTTCTTAATTTAAATGCATTTCATGTCTTTTTAATTCATGTATTCATGTTTTAAATTTTCAGTAATTTTGCAAGTTTATGTTTTATTCATTTTTCATTAACTGTTGCATATATGGACCATACGAAAAGACTTTTAGACATGAAACTTATGAATATCCATTGGTAAAGGAAATTTAATAAGGAAATGAAAAGATATAAGAAATGAAATCACATGTTGCATGTTGATCCAAAAGTGCCAACGGTAAAGGAACTCGGTTGAGTATTGGTAATGGGGGACTCGTATGAGTCTTGGTAATGGATTGGTTCTTATGAACCATTGGTAAAGGATATGGCCACAATTTTTGACTGCGTACCTGATCAGTACGAAAATGGGCACTTCCGGGACGGATGATACATATAGCACATTCATTTATATACATTGCATTGCATATGAAAAGATTTATGTAAGAATGAAAGAAAGAAAAGAAAAGAAGAATGATATTTTAATGACCTGCTTAATGAAATATTTCTAATTGAAAATGTTTTTAATTCTCATGCATCTTATAAAATTTAACTGTAGTATGAATTACCTGCTGAGCGTTAGCTCATTCCACATTTTTGGAAATGTTGTCAGGAGATATGTAATGGCTGCTCGACGACCTCATACCTACCGTCGTAGGGGAACTCAGGAGGGAGAAAGGTTTCTTATAATTATGTTTTAAGTTTAATTTCGAGTTTGTATCTGAGTATGAATAGTTTGGAGTTTATGTAATAGGTCTTTAAGAAGGTTTTAAATAGTTATGTGTGATGAACAATATTACATACTTTTATATGGTGATGTTTAGTGGCTCTTTTATGCTTATTGATGATGTTTATGAAAAAAAAACTCTTAAAGTCTTTGTTGAAATTATTTATGTTTTATATGCTCTTCCGTACGACTTCTGTTCCCGCCCCGATATTATCGGGCTAGCCGGGCCGGGTCGTGACAGGGGCAAGGCTGGAGCCTCTCTGACAATTGAAAAGTTTTTAAGTATTATGAAGTTGTACTACAGGTTGGCAGTTCCAATGATCCATTCTTTGGTGGCCCAATTGATTGAGCATCATGATTTGCAAGAATGCTACTTATATTTTCTCTGTCCAAACTTTTACTATGATTAGTTGTTACTTTGGCTTCTGGATCAGCGAGGTCACGATTCGCCTTCAAAATGAATTCCTTGGAAAGATAATCCCAAAGCCAAGCTACAAATGCCCCGCTCTCCTCCCCTAAAAATGCCTGTAGGTCATCACGTGCTTGATTTTGATGCTTGCCACTACAAACAAGCACCACAATGTACTCCTTGACATTATGTCGAGCAGCTGAAGAGAATTGCCGATGATCAACTTTGTCAGCCAAGTTTAAACCTGGGATTTCCACACCTGCAGTAAAACTGTTCTCAGTATCAATGTTGTACAAGGTCGTCCCTTCGTACTCGTCAAGCTCCATGGCGGTCAGCTGCAACGGGGTCCTCAAGGGAATGATGCTCTCAAGAGCTTTGCACTGTTTTGATGTCAATGAATCTGGGAGATCTACAGTGAGGTGGATGTAGAGTTTGCCTCGCATGATTGACTTCTGGTACATTGGCATTCCCTCGTCATTGATCGCCTTGAATTGATCAGGCTTCACAACATCTCCGGGATTTGATTTAATAAGCAGCTGCTGGCCGTCAAGATGGATTAACACGAGCTGGAAGCCACAGAGGGCTTCAATTATGGATGGCTCAGCCTGGCGTAACAGCCATTCTATGGTCTGTCCATCAGACTTATGTCTGAGCTCCCGTGTGAGCTGAAAGACGAGAGCAGCGCAGATGATCGACATGTGGTGAGGAGCAGTGGTGGAGGAGCCGACGGGATCGGGCTTGGCCATGCGAAGAATCGTCTCAGCAACCCGACGAAACAATCGTCTCAGCAACTCAACATGATCACAGCCGGCTCCTGCTCCCGGCCCCAGCCCCACTTCCGCAGCTAACCGACCCATCGCCTATGCCCCTTACGACCCAAGTGACGCCTGACCCCATCAGCTCCGGCGCCCCGCAGGCTCCTGCATCGAGCGATCCGGTGGACTCCAGACACCGCTCAAGTGGCGATTGCGACAAATACAGATCTCATGATCAAGATCGCGACAAAGACAGTTCTCTTCTTCAACTTTGGTACAATAGCCATATATGAGAGAACTGATAGTGAGGCCATCTGGTTCGAAGGAGCACCCAGCCAAATATTTGAATAATTTTATGCCTTCCTCTAAAAGACCAAATATGCAATATCCGTTTATGAGGGAGTTGAAAATGCGTATATTAGGAGAGATGCCCATAATAGCCATTCTTCCAAGCAAATGCTTTGCATCTTGAAGGAACCCTTCTCTAGATAGAGCATCTATAAGAGTGGCATAAGTAACAACGGTAGGAAATAAACCATTACACTCCAGAGAATCAAATACTCTGAATGCCTCAACCAAACATCCTTCACGACACAGACCATGCATCACCGAGTTGTAGGTAGCAATATTTGGAGTGATGCCCATCTTTCTCATGTTTGAGCAAAGATATAAAGCCTACTCAAGAGATCCTACCTTACAAAATCCATCCACAAGGATAGAATATACAACTTCATCTGCAGAAGCAATGCTTTCTTCTGCTTCCAAGAGAAAATCAAGTGCTTCTTGAACTCTGCCCTTTTCCTTAAGAGTGTTGACAACTAATGCAGAACATCAAGAGAAATATTTCTTTTACTCAAACCAGCTAAAAAGTGAATTGCTTCTTCCACCTTCTTTTTGCAAAGGTAGAGACAGATAATGTTTACCATCCTAGGCTCAAAGACTCTGCATGCCTTTATGACGTCACAGAAAATCATCTCAACAATCAAACCATTTCTACTATTTATGAGGCTCTTAAGGAGCATATAGTATGACTTACTCCAAACTGTCAAACCTTTCAATCTCATCAAGATGTAAACTTCCAATGCAACTGGGAAACACTCCCTCTTGCATAAGAAGGAAACATAATCATTGCATATGGAAGTCAATATTTCAGGTGGCATCCTCCAGTATATTTCTTCAGCCTGTAAAAGCATTCCTCCCCTAGAAAAACCAGTGATCATTGCAGCATAGGTAACGCTATTCATGTAAGGCAATGCAGAGAACAACTCATAAGACTCCTTAAGAAACTTTGGATCCCTTGCACATGCTGAGATCATGGTGTTCCATGAAGCAGCATTTCTCTTTGGCATTTGTTCAAACACTTCACGTGCTTTGGAGATCTTGCCATTATCAGCATAAGCCATTAGCATGGCAGTCCAAGAAATGACATCACGGAATGACATCACGACGGAGTTGAAGCAGGCGGCAATACTGGAATCTGGTCGTGAGAGATGGAGCTCAATACCTGGCGCAAAATGGCGAGAGCAGAGTGGGTTCTCTGTCTTCGCTGCAGAAAAGTCAAGAAAGCGGGGAAACCGATCCTATATGAGCGGAGGCGTCGATGCTACACTTAGTGGGAGCGACAGCTGAATGGTTCCTCCCGGATCTGGCGACCACCGGAAATCCTTTCCCTCATCTTCATCGTCATTTTTTGACATCTTCTGATCAACCTCACAATCATCTTCATCATCCTTGCTCATTTCTTCCCCATCAACATTCATATATACTGTAGCCTGGATGCTCTCACCAGCAAATTCAAGCTTAAGAATGATTGTTTGATCGTCAGATTTATCAATGATTTCAAAGGGAAAATCTTCTGGAGCATCAACTTCCCGGCCGTGCTCTTCAGTTCCCTGGGCGCATTCGATCTCCGACTGGAGAACATTCCCGAGGTTCTCACCCGCTTCCACCTTTCTATGGAAAGAGGGCAAAGGCTTAGTGTATTCCACGTCGTGAGCAAGGTCGGCGGTTGGGGTTGCGGGGAGCTGGTCGGCGGAGGTCTGATCGGCTGCTGCCGGCGGCGAAGGAGCGGCGGCTGTGGGATGGGGCTCCGTCTGAGCCGGCGGTAATGGAGGATGGGTAGCAGAGGGATTGAGAGGAGCTGGAATCGGTCCAGTGAGCTGAGGAGAGGCGTCGGACTTGTGCGTGCAGGTGTTGCATGCGGAAGTCCAAGCTGCAGGCAGCGGGCCAGACTCGGTCGCTGGACCTTCGAGGGCGACTGGTCTTGCGCGGGCAGGTCTGCGTTGGAGACGAATGGAGTCGGATGCGGATGGAGTAGCAGAGATCGGAGGAGAAGCAGAGGATGTGAAAGTAGTCTGTGGAGGCAGATGCAGAAGCGAGTCGTTGGGAAAGGGATGTTTGCGAACTTTGCGATCAGGCAGAGGATCTCGCCATCGCAATGGAAGCTCGAGCGGTGGGTATTCCAGCGGTGGATCACGCCATTTGAGCGGGAGTTCGAGCGGAGCGTAATCATCAGCGACCGTGGGAGTATGGCAGGATGGATGGTGTCTGCGTGAAGCGGACGAGGGGATCGAAGAAGAAGAATGCCTCGGTATGGTTGCCGACGACATCCTCATCCTCCTTATTGCCCACCTTTCTTGGCGTCGATCGTCGTCGACCGCCAATCTTGTTTTGCAGCTTCGATCATTGTCGACAGCCGACCTTCTTCCGCTGTTCATCGATCTTCGCAAGCTCCAGGCTCTGATACCAACTGATGTAGTGGATCGTCGGAAGATGATACCTGCAAGAAGGATTTTAGGATTCCCAATCCAGGGAAGAAGAAGAAGAGAGCTTCACAAGCTTCAAAGGGATGTATATATCATTCAATGATCCTCAAAACCTTACATTGGACCTATTTAAAGAGGAAAATAGAAGTCTCTAGAGCAAGGAAGGTAAACTAGTTCCTAAGCACAATAAAGCTAAGATGTTCCTACATCAGATGGGAAGCGTTTATTCCAGCCCTATGATAGTTTCTCATATCCTCTTGAATGCACTTTCTTTTGTCAGGCAACCGAAGGGATAATTTTGGCTACTTATCTCCTTTCAAATTATTGACTGATGTAAACTACTTTATATGTTGATTTTGCTATAAAATTAGTGCTACATATAATATCAACAAGTAAGTACTAAAAAAAATCATAAGCTTCTTATTACAAAAGAATAAGATGGAAATGCAGAACAAAATTTAAGAAAAATTTGAAAATCTCTTTCAATCTCACTCTAATTGGTCCAAACTGTTTTCCTGATATGAAAGCATAAAAATTCATATTATTAGATGAAAAGCTTACTTATAATCCTATTTAAATATGAGAAAAATCTGAAATTTGCATCACTAAAAGAAAAAAATTTATGACAGCTTAATTCTTTAAAATATTGCTAAATCTTTAAGGATTAGTTTTATTTAAAGATAATTAATTTAATGCAAAAATACAATTCAGACGTCAAATTCGTGGGCCACTCATCATCATTAAAAAAAAAAAAAAAAAACTTACTCATATTCCTATTTAAATTTAATTATTTTAATTAACAAAATAGTAGCCAGTCGGCCAATTAATAGATGACTGGTTACGATTTTTTTAAAAAATATCTGATTTAAATTTAATCATTTTAATTAAAAAATAATAGCCAGTTGCTCAATTAATAGGCCACTGGCACTAGTCTTGCTTTTTCAAAAAAAAAAAAAAAAAAAAGACTCAAAATCACATTGACGACTGTGACTAGATTTACATTTTGTTTTTATAATTATTTTTTTATTAACTCATTTGTCAAGAATGTTTATTTTAAAATTTTCTCCTATCTATTTTTGTATGAGGAAAAAGATAGTCTCCTTCAGGGAAATTTACCCGCAGAGAAGTCATCAATATGACCTGAAAGTGGGTCAACAACTAAACTAATTAGTAATGATCATTATATTTAGTAAGAAAAAAATAACATAATATTTCATATTAAAAATATTTAAATAAAATAATAAATTTATTTTCTCATTAAAAAATTAACTTCATTAAAGATCTGTTTTAAATAGCTTTCTTACTCTTTTAATTTTTAGATCATAATAAAATATTTTCTCTTGCTTTCCAAAAAAAAAAAAAAAACCCATAAAACTATTTTTTATAGCAACTTTAAAAAAATTCTCATAACAACTTTATAATTATTTTATAAAAAATTACAGCCGTTTCAAACTATAGGTGTCAATTCAGGTCAACGGGTCGGGTTCGGATCGAACTCGGAACTGACCGGCACTGTTCGGGTCAACCAGAACTCAACCCGTTTTTAAAAACGGGTCAGGTTTCTGAACCCAAACCCGACCCGATTTGGGTACGGGTCAACCCGAGCCGATTTGGGTACGAGTCAACCCGACCCGACACGAATAACCTGAAGTTGACCTAAAATTGCTAATTTTCAGGTAAAAATCGGGTCAATCTTCAATTTTCAGGTCAAAATCAGGTAAAAAACGGGCCAATCTTGAGTTTCTGTGTCAAATAGGAGTTTTCGTGTCAATTTCGAGTCACTTTCGGGTTGCTGGGTCAACTTGAACCCGACCCAATTTTTAAAACGAGTTGATTTATTGAACCCGAACCCGACCCATTTCGGGTCCGGGTTGACCCTAACCCTGATTTTACCGGATCGTGTTTCGGGTCGTGTCAAAAATTGACACCGCTATTTCAAACATATCCCAAATTTTAAGTATTTATTTCTTACATATCTTCTTCCTTTTAATACAAAAGCAAATAAATATTCTTTATATATATATATATATATATATATATATATATATATATATATATATATCATTGTAAGTATCAAAAATAGATTTGGTGTTGAAAAGCAATTTAACAGCTCTTGGTGTTGCCATATGGCTTCGATTGCCCTAGGAATTGTACGTGACCAGGAAGTCTTCTTTGACTTGGTAGACAAAGGAAGCTCTACGTGTAATATGGAGTACGCGTTAAGAAGTCAATTATGAATGGCCCCATATTTCAAATCCTAATGAATTTCCAATAAAACCCTTAGCCTTAGGGTTTATATATGAAACCGATATAACGGTCATTAATGGTCTAAAGTAAAATTATATTGATTAGTCAGAGGTCCTACTCGGTCGGTCTATGGGTTCACTTTCATGGCACAAAGCTATATTATATAGCATAGAGCAATTTCCTTCTATTGTGGTGGGTGCCTCCACCATCTTTGATGGTCCCTCAATGATGAGGCAGTAGAGTTGGGCCGGCCCTTTTAGCTCATTTTAATTTGTTGGTTGGGAGTTTCCGCTGTCAATTACAGCTAAAATATATTGGTTCGAAACTTACGTGTGTGATGTGCATGTGAATTTAATCTAATTGACTTAAATGCTCAAAAAAAAATTTCTATTTAGAATAATTTGTTTTAAAGGAGTGGTTAGAGAGGTTGGGCATTGAAATATTCATGATAATAAGTAACTGCACTCACTCATATGAAATGTTTATAAAGATTTTCTTAGATACAACCGATTGGCCAATAATCTCTTCAAATACAATGATTGTAGCTTCTCCCAGACTTCTATAGCCGAACCCTCTTCGGTTACTTCTCTCAACACTTTATCACCAAGTGATAGAATAATCACACTATGAGCCCTTTAGTTGGATTTGCCTAGCCCTTGCCTTGTATGTTATTGCAGCAAGATATTCACTAAAAATCGCTTCTGAAGTCCCTTATTGAACAAAAAGAGCCTTCACTTTGATTCTCTATAAGCTAAAAGTTTTCACTAATAAATTTGTCAATTTCAAATATTTGCATTGACATGAGCTTGAACTGAGTTGTTAATGCTCCACCTCAAAAGATCTAAAAAAATCTCTAATCAAGAATTTTTGCAATGTTCCTGCAATATGTCAGCACTTGAGTTACGCCTCGTTTATTTGCATCATGAATTCTACCACAAGAATCGAACCCGAGCCACAAAACCATAGCCCTGCCTTCGTTCACACAAATGTACTAATGATCCGACAACGCTCTCATGCTTATACTCTCAAATGGCACGTGCACCGTCTGGATCCACCTCTCGAACTTGCCAGCGGGAACCTAGTTGCATGCCTGCCCTGGCTCCTGCATGTAGCTAGATCCAATCCCGCCACTTCGTGTCCCATGAGTCTGGCCCACCTACTCACATTTGTGTGCAGCCACAAGCCCCCTGCAGTGTCCTCCTCCGTAACCCTTGCCTGTACCAGCCAGGCCTACCAGCCATTCGCTCTACCTCATGCAAAAGGACCAAGCCTCGGCCTCATCACCCGACACACATTCTCCCGAGTAGCCCAGGATCCAACGACTTCGTGCCCTCGTGCCCACGTGCCTACTACTGTCGTTCTGACCCGATCGTCGTACAAGGTCACTCTGACTCCCCTCTTTCTCTCTTTGGATATGAATCTTCCTCTACCTCCACCTAATTCTGATATCACTTGTTGATATTTCTTGAGAGATTAAGCTTCTTCGAAGAGAGAGAGAGAGAGAGAGAGAGAGAGAGAGAGAGAGAGAGAGAGAGAGAGAGAGAGAGAGAGAGAGAATAGGAGAGAGTAATTCATAACAAATCTTTATTGCTTATTGGCTTAGTCCTTAAGCCTATTACAACCTCTCTATATATAGAGGTTTATTGGGATAAACTGTATCTAGGAATCAACTATCCTAAAACTAGCTGGAGCAATTCCTAACAAGATATTAAGAAAAATGAATGCATCATATCATTTTGAGAGATAAAAAAATAAAAGATTTCTTATAAAATCTATCTAATAAATAAACAAAAAATCACAAACTTACACTTCTGCTTATAAGATAGCAAAAGTGGCAAGTTAATTATGAAGCTAATTAAGGAAATAAAAATAATTGAGCAACACAATAATCTCATCTACTTTTGAGTGAATGACCAACTATTAGACTATAGGCCTATTTGGGATGGGTGCATCTTTTTGCAAAGTTGATTATAAAGATGTTGTGGGAAAAATAATTTTTTTGAAAGCTACTGTGAAATTCCATAGAAGCAACGAAAAAAAGCAGTAGTCAAAATATATAAATTAAATTTTTGGTTTGAAAAGCAAAGCAGTAAGAAAGTTGTCTTAGACAAAACCTATATAAAATAGACTTAATTTCTAAATTAAATCTATTTTTATTACAATGATTATCTAACTTAGATTCTAACTCATATAATTAGGTGGTTAAGTTTAATAGTCTAATCGTTTAATTACATTAATTTTAAAAAAATTTAAGAAACTATGTATTTAAGAAGTCAAAGAAAAGTTGCTGAATTGAATGTTAATAAAATAATGCATTAATGTTTAAAAAGCAATCATTCAAAATTGGACAACCTAACAATATCATAGGAAATAACGAAATATTGTGTATGGAGCACCAAAGATGAAGAGTAGGTGTAACTATATATATAGGTTATCTAAATATATGATTAACTAAGATCAAGTAGGACTCCTTATGATCTATATGAAATTTAGGGGTGTCAATATTTGATATGACACGAAAATCCGACCCAGACCCGACCTGAAAAATCCGGGTTGGATCCGACCCGATTTCAAAACGGGTCGGGTTCGGGTTGACTCGGCATGTTGCCGGGTCAACCCGAAAACCCATTTAATTTAAAAATTTTGGATTCCCGCCTGCTGCCCCGAGCTGCTGCCCCTGCCCGCGCCCCATGCCCCGAGCTGCTGCCCCCGCCCTCGCGTGTCGCATCCGCCCCCTCGCCCGCCGTCCGCCCACCGCCGTTCTGGTGCCGGCAGAACCCAAAACCGGGTCGGGTCGGGTCAACCCATCAACCCGCTGGTCAGGTTTTGGTTCAGATTTCCGACCTGTTTGTCTACCCGGGTCGGGTTTTGGTTGACCCGTTGAACCCGTATCAGTTCCCGGTTCGACCCGAACCCGACCCGTGACCCGAAATTGACACCCCTAATGGAATTTAGTACATATGCAAATATTGGACATTAGGTGTACTCATAATGAGATACAATAAGTGACTTAAAACTTCACATCTATAGATTTGCCACTTATATCCTTGTGTAAAGTTATGAAGATTGACTGGGGGGGGGGGGCTTCTACATACGACTCGTAGCCAAATTTCTTAATTAGTACTCAAGTATACCTAGGTTTACAAAGCAAAACATCATTCTCCTCCCGTTTTACCTAGAAACCAAGTTCTCTTAAAATATTTATCTCAATATCTTAAAATATAAATTAAGAAAACTAAAGTCATAATAATTCATTAGTAGCGCTAATCACAATTTAACTAAATAGTAAGTCATAACTAATCCTCTTAAGAAATAGAGTGGCATCTATAATTTCCTCACAAAATTCTTTTCTAAAAGAAATTTGCCAAGTCAATCGTAATTGGCTCATGACACATGAGTAAGTTATAAAGCATTTTATTGAGTTTGGAGACACGGTCGGATCAATGATCAACATTTTTAAATCTCAAGGGCTATCGGTTTAGTGACTAATGATTATTTGTACTTGAGTACATAGTACATTTTGAAAATACAATCAATATTTTATATAATGACTAGGTTAAAGCATCGATGATTTGTTTGCAAAAAAATTCAAAATGATGCAATTGATTCATCATTCAATTTCTATAAAATATATGTTGGAGTTGCCTTGAATTTGGCTCGACCCCTATATGTTCATATCCTTGATCGTCGTATGCTTCACAGATATGTCGAGGGTCCAATGAGGCAGCACCCCCCTGATGGGGTTCGACCTGTATTTGGTTATAAGGTTTTGCGCACCGACGGCTTTCTGTCGGTCCATACCACCGGTGACCGCCGTTCATAATGCCGGTGACCGCCGGTTATTTACCGGTGGCATGCTGACTGCTTAACCGCCAGTTTGGCTGAATTTTTTCAACAACCAAACCGCCTGATTACCATAGATAAATCACCAACGGTTTATCGACGGTCATAACCGAAAGAATTACTGGCATGGCGGCTTAACCGTCGGCATATCGCCAGAGAACCGCTGGTAATTACCGGCAGCTATAGTGAACTTCCAGCGGCTATGATTAGCCATCCGGCATCGATGTTTCCAGAGGCCAAATCGCTGGTTGGCCGTCGAAAACCTGTAGTATTTGAAAAAAAATTGACAGCCTCTCCTTTATTTTACTAATTTTCATCCAAAATTCTAAACATGCACAGAAAATACAACAATTATCATAAATATGGGCAACACGCCACTATAATCAATCACAATAATTATCACAAATATGTTCATAAAAAAAAATAAACTTATAATAAGTTCATAACCAAACAAATAAAATCCTCACTTCAACACAACAAGTTCATCAAACCAAATATTTAAACTAAATAAGTTCATACATAAATTCATCATAAGTTCATCAAACAAATAAGAGTACTAATCCAGCTCCTTCGTGTCCTCGCTGTATGGTGATGCATGTGACTGTTCTTGCTCTTTCTTCTTTTGATTTTCATCTCTATAGGATCGCAGCTCTGCCTGCATCTCATTTTGAACCTTTCTCATCTCTTCTATCTCTCTCGTCAGTGCTGTAACCCTCTGGCTTACACTTTCTTCAGCTCCACTAGGATCATAAAATACTGAGGTGGATGAACTGCCCTCGTAAGCATAGCCTTACAAACCCAAGCCATATACCCTTCCCCTATGCCTTCCCCCAACAACATCTGACCATGTATGATACTCAGAATACTGGGTCGATCCTGAAGATGATCCCTCACCAGTAGACTAACGACTTTCCTGAGCTTGTACAAAATTATCCTGTGAGAATAAATCCATAAAATATATTGATATTAGAATGAGTTTTAATATAATAAATTTATATTATCAAACTCCCATAAATTATACTCACATGAGTTTTAGCCTTTTCATCAACCCACTAATGGTGAGCTTGATGTTGGTGAGTCATCATATGCAACTCCAGCGGTGTCGACTCTCGGCCAAGAAACTCTTTCTGAAAATAGAATATATATTTAAAATAATATACATATATTTATTAAACTAATTCAAAGCTTTTACCAGTCGTCGTCTATATTCCGTATGAGGAACATATCCACCAGTATGAAGAGAGCTTCATAAACCCCCATAATCAGATCGATGCTCTGTTCTGCTTAACACCGACAGTTTGAACCATTGGTAACTCACCGGTAAGAATAATACCGGCAGACTAACCGGCGGTTATTTGATCGCCGCTAATTCCGGCGGCGATAAATTAAATAACCGCCGGTAAACACGGGCGGCCAGACCGCTGGGTAAACCGCCGTTAATACTGATGGTTACGTAACCACCGGTCCAGTCCGCCGTAAATTCATGAATTTCCTGTAGTGTTTTTTTACAACATAGTGTTTGTTTCCTTTTCTTTTCTTTGTTTTTAAATTCCTTTATTGTCTTTTAATTCACAAATCTTTTTCATTTGCTTTTTTAAATATTATTTCTACAATATTCATTGAATCTTTATTTTTATTTTTATTTTCATTACAATCAGATCTTTGAATTATCAATATTTAATTCTATAGGATATAGTTCTTAAATAGGAGGAAATTTGATATAGAATAATGAGTGAATTTATAGTAAGAATTATTACAAGGTATTTATGTATTATTGCCCTATATTGAAATATAAATATCATATGAGCTAGACTTTCAATTCATAAGTATGAACATACTATGCCACCTCATCTAAAAGTTTACCTTACAAGATTTTTTATGTAAAAAATTAAAGTTATGGACAAATTTATCATGTAATTAATATGTTATGGAATATGTAGAATGCATGAATGTGAAATAAAGATGAGAATATGAAGAGCCATACATGGAAGAAGAAAGCAAATTTCATGTTGAAGCATGAATGAATCAACCATAAATTGATGTGGAAATTAAAGAGAGGAACAATGAAGCAGTTTTATGGATTCATGCACTTATGGCTACATGTCTCTCCTTTTAAATGTAAATGCAAAGTCTCTTTTCAAAATCTTGCCATGATATATGCATTAAAAATATTATAAATACCCCTTTAACTCTTCAAAATGAATTAATATTAAATCAAGGCTTCGTTTGGAATGGTTTTTTTATTGCTTTCAAAAGCAGCTTTCTAGCACAAAAAGTTAATAAAAACAATAAAAAAGCAATGGTCAAAAGTTGTCCTTAAGAAGCCTGATAGTAGATATGTTTGCTTGTTAGCAACATAATACGTTAAAACTTGGTGATGTTCATTTTTAGTGGATTTGCTAGCTCAACTATAATCACTATCAAATCACAATCAAGCTTTCATACTTAGCGTATGTTTGGGACAGATGCAGCTGTCGGTAAATCAGATTGTGAAGTTTGTTGCAGAAAAAACTGAGTTCTGAAGCTGTAGTATATAAATCAATATATTTTATTTAGGAAATATAGCTGTAGAGTTGCTATGTTGAATGTGTAAGAGAATAAATTACTTTGATACCCTTATATACATTGTGATGAAACAAATTATTTATATGACAAATTTCTTAAAATAAATATAATCACAAACTAACAATTTTAAATTAAAATCGAATAATTTTATCAAATATTTCATAAGTTTTAATTATTGAATACTGGAAGTGTCAGCAATAGCTGGCCACTGATAGTGGTGGCTTTAAAGATCGAAAAACTACTAAAAGTGTCCATATTAGCAAGCCGAAGAAGACTGGTGTTTGTGAAAATAGCAAGATAGAAAACAATGGCAGCAGGTAAGGACTTTTTAAAAGTTTCTATGTTAAAAGGATCAAGTTAGATAAATCTCAGTTTTCCAATAATCCAGACACCAACAGCATAAGGTATTGTAATGCTGTCAAGAAGCCTAGATAATCAAACTTGAAGATGGCAAGTTTGTTGATGAAGACCTAAACCCTAAACACGGAGCATAATCCACAACAAGACTATTGGTCGCATAGTATTGTTGATGACTGCCATAGTTGAGAACTCCACCACGCTTGCAAAATTTGAACTTTTTCTCAAATTGGCCAAATGCACTCACTCGAACAAAGCTGCAGCGAAGGTTACAGGGAAGCTCCATGGACGACGAAATTACGACGACAAAGAAGAAGATCGGTTACCGGCAAGAGACTGTCGGCAGGGGATGTAGCAGTGATCAAAGAGCGGGATGAAAGCGGAGCTCGACGGAGGGCTGAAGGCGCGAAGGGTGTTAGCGCCATTTTTTCTTTTTAGAACCGCGAACGCAGAAACCGCGATCGATGTTTGCAGGTGGCGGAAAGCAGGCTGAGAACGGAAACATTTGTAGAACTCCGTTAAAGTGAACCCCAAACATGCAACGTAGCCGCTACGTCGCCGTCGACCCAAACGGGAGGCCTTCTAATGTTAAATGGTTTTTTTTAGTCACCCTCTATCAATTTTGGTATTAGAGAAAATATTTTTGATTGCTTATTTCTTGTGAGTTAAGGCCTCATTTGTTTCGGCTTAGTTACGACGTTTTCGTTTCGAATTGTGGAAAATAGTTACTCCTCTACTGTTTGTTAACACGCCTTTTATCGAATATATTTTCTTGTATCTCTATTTTTCTATTGATCAGAAAAGAAAAAAAAAATGCCGCTTATCCCGTATGCTACCTTAGTTTAGAAACGAAAAACTCGATTTTACTCCCATCATGTTCACACGTCTACCGGCACTCTCTAGGATGAAAGAAGAGGTCGCAGTGAAGCTTCACCATTGCAACCTTGTCCAGATGCAGGGCTGGTGTAGGTTTGCGAAAGCATTAAAAGAATGATATAACCAAACGAGGCATCAGTTCTCTTAATTAATTTTTGATAGAACTCCGTTTCTTCAATCATTGCTTCGAAACCAGCTTATACAAAAGGATTGCAGGAACCGAACGAGGCCTAAGTTTGATGATTCTTCTTCTTATTTATCTTTCTGTGCAAAATGTATGACAACTTCAGAACTTAAAAGGTCACCAATATTGGAACAATTATTACGTCCTCTGACCTGACCTAGAGGTACGTTCGGCCGCCAATAACATGTCGCCACATGCTTTTACTCTTTACCGTGCGGCCCGACGACTTGACCCGGAGCGGAACCCGGGAATGCTATGTTCACGATTTTCTCGGTATTGCTCGGTATTTGCTCGGTATTGCTTTGCAAAAATGAGAAATACCGTTCTGTGAACACCTAAAATATACAAATACCGAGTTGTACCGAGTTTTTCTACAACTCGGTACAACTCGGTATTTGCTCCGGATTTGCTCGGTATTGCTACGAATTTGCTCGGTATTGCTAGGTATTTGCTCGGTATTGCTAGAAAAAACTCGGTACAACTCCGTACAACTCAGAATTTGCTCAGGATTTGCTCGGTATTGCTAAGGATTTGCTCGGTATTGCTAGGGATTTGCTCGGTATTGCTAGAAAAAACTCGGTATTTGCTCAGGATTTGCTCGGTATTGCTAGGGATTTGCTCGGTATTGCTAGGTATTTACTCGGTATTGCTAGAAAAAACTAGGTACAACTCGGTATTTGCTAGATATTTAAAATATATCCAAAAGGTGATGGAATGTTGATCGGCTCGTCAAGGAATTAAAAAAACGCACGCGCTAGAACCCAAAAAATAGCGGGTCGGGTCGGCGACTTTTCTTCGTGCTACGTGGCGCTAAAAGGTTGGTGGCCGAACGTAGAGGAGCGTACGTTCACCGAACCAAATAATTGTTCCCAATATTGGCCATTGGGATCTAATAATTTCAGAAAATAATTTGTTGAATTAGAACAAAAAGGTTTATCCTTTTCTTAAACCAAACAACCAATATTCTTAAATCCAACCACAAACGATACCTAACCTATCCACATAGCAATATAACAAGCAAAAAAATAGCCAAAAGTGTGTTGGTTACGAGCGCATATATGATGAGAGTGAATTTGTTTTAACTGGCCTAAATATTCAAAAAAAAAAAAACTTAAAAATTAAGCTGATAAAAGAAAAAGATATCGCAGAAAATTTTTTTTTTTTTTTGAACAAATATTTATTTTTATCATCATCTATTTTATTCATGGAAGCCCGAAAATCCCAATCCAATTCTTAAATATTTATTTAATTATCTCTTAGTTTTTTTTTTTTAAATAATATTTTTGATTTATTGTGTTGCTTTTATCTAGTTTTTTTTTATTTTAAATTTAAAACAAATTGTATGATATATTAATGTTCATTTAATATTTTTCTCTTATTTTCTGAATTTTATTCATCACATATTAGATTTTGGATTCAGATCAGATCATACATCCACCTCCTCCGATAAAAATAAAAGTCACTATACTTTAAGTTTTGTTTGGGACAACTTTTTCACTACTCATATCTTTCTAGTAGAAAAATTTATAATTCATTATATTTTTTAGTTAAAAAGCAGTTTTAAAAAGCATTAAAAAAGCTATCTTAAACAAAACCTTAGTCAAATAAGTAAGTCAAGCCGGCTCTGATTCGACTTGATAAATGATCGTGAATTGAACTAATGAGCTAACAAGTCAAATTTGAGTCAACTTCAACTCGACTCGACTTATTAACTCATTAGTCATTCATAAAAAAATTTATTAATATAAATATATTATTATTTACGAGAAAATACATAGTTGCTAAAAGTATTAAAATAACATCTCACTTTCTTATATTATGTATTTCTTTAATATATTTCTTATAATTTTTAATTCATCTTATTATTTATTATAATAATTATTTGAATTATAATTCTTTTATTTTCTTTTTGAGTCCGAATCACGAAGCAAAGTTTGGAAGGTTTTTTGACCGTCAGTAAATAAACTGATCGTCAGGGACAAAAGCAAACCAACGGGCTGCTTCTTCTCTATCCTCGCCTGGTTGGATTCGGCCGTTCGGTTAAATCGTGTGGAAGTGGGGTTGACCCTTACCGTTTTCTAGATCAGATATAAAAGGAAACAATTAATCAAAATTATTATTTTTAGAAAAAAAACGAAGAGATAATTAAATAAAAGATTTAAGAATTGGAGAGGGATGTTCGGGCTTCCATGAATAAAATAGATGGTGAGAAAATTCAGTATTTGTTTCAAAAAATTTTTTTTTTTTCTGCAAAATCTTTTTCTTTTATCTCCTTGCTTTTAAGGTATCTTTTTAGGGCTACGTTTGCTTTCATCCATCAAATTAAATGCCTCACAAGCCATTGGTAATTCTACGTCCCTGCAATACGTGATAACGGTATATTGGGTCTTTCTCTGCTTGCTTTCTTCTAGCATCTCCATTGATGAAAAATCTTTCATTTTCTTATAATTTGTCCTTTTGTTTATCTTTTTGGCTAGATTTTTTGCATGTTTTTCTGACTATGTGGACAGGTTAGTTGCAGTTTGGGGTTGGATTTAAGAATATTGGTTGTTTGGTTCTGGAAAAGCATAAACTTTTTTGTTTCAATTCAAGAGATTTAATTTCCTGGAAGTGCTAGGGTTGGGGATTCCTGGTTGGTGGGATCTGTTGATCTTTAATGCTCAGGTTTTGGTAGGAGATTGATTGAGATGAGTTGGGATTTGGATATTGGGAATGAAATTAGGTTATTAAAGCCCTAATCATGGCATTGTTCTGGTTCTGATAGATTTGAAGAAGGGTTTTGATTATATGTTGGTTGATTTCGTCTGGTGAGGCTTTTTAAGGGATTTCATTGTCTGGGTTGGTAGTCCTTTCTGATCTATGGAATAGCTTTGATTAAGGTTAGGTTTCTTTTCTAGAATTTTGCACAAAGAGGTTTTATTAGTCAATTTTATATTCTCTGGTTGTATTTTTTTTTTTAATTGTTCTATTTCTTTGTGTGTTTTGAAGATATTTCTCTTGGTTGAAGCAGATCTAACTTAGATATCCATAATGTTAGATCCATAGATATCCATCTCTTGTTCCTGCAGATTTTGGCTTATATCTAATGCTTGTTATGCATTACTTTATATGTATAATTAAACATCATTAGGAAGTAATTTTTTTTTTCTGCTAGAGGCATTAAATTGTATGCTTTTGAATCAGTTTGATAGATTTTTGGAGGAACCTTTTGTAAGAATCAGGCATTTGCAGTTATATTAATAAATAGCTAATTTTACTAAATATTATTACTCACTATCGATTTATTATCCTGTTGTCAAAAAGGGGGAGAGAGACTCAGGGTTTGGAGATTGTTTGAGGGTGAGAAAAGGGTAGCATTTTCAAGTGTTGTTTTGAAAACAGGAATGAAATAAGAGAAAAATGTATATTACCTAAATCAGTTGAATTTTACTTAAGGAGAAATTGTCTTGCTCTTATATCTGTTGATCGTTTTGAAGGAAAAATGTATAGACTCTTGTGAACCATGATACACTTGGTTATTTAATTATTTCTAGTTATTAACAAAGTAAACAAACTCGTCAAGGAGCCTTGATGGCTGAGCAAGATGATGGATTTAAGAATCTTATTATGTTAGTTGTCCCAAGCTGTTGCTCTGATGATATACACACACTTTTTTTTTTTTTATGGTGGAGTTTGAGGGTTATAATCTCTTGTCAAATCCTGTTTTTTGTGGAAAAGAAGAAACACTTGTGTTATGTATGGTATAATTCTCTAGTTTGTATATATATATATATATATATATATATATATATATATATATATATATATATATAATATATATATATATATATATATATATATATATATATATATATATTACTTTGATTACATTGCTTTGGCTGTGGGGCTTAAGAAATTATTATGGGAAGCATATTTGTTTAAATATGCATCTATATAAAAAATTAGTGTTAGTTATTTTAAATATATATTTATTACTTTCTTTTACAAAGGATATTCAAAATGAGGTACCTAAATTTTGCAAATGACATAATTATATTTAATGAAACATCAGGTGAAATAAGTGTAATAGTAGATTGAGAGAAACTATGTAAAAAATAGAATATGTTTGAATTAGTGATTCTCAACATGAATGAAGGAATGAGGATTTTTATAACCTGCTTCAAATGATGATGATGAATTAAACGTAAATTCTATAAAATTGTACTTTGGTCGGTTATATTGCATGTAATTGATTGTCTGATGATAAAGAAAGCATTGATAGTCTAATTGAGAGTGGTGAAAGTGTGATATTATATTAGATGTGTAGCAAAACTAGTATAGATAAATTAAGAAGTAATTATACTAGTTAGATGTTGGGAGTAGCATTTATTGAACATAAAATAATGAAGAATAGACTTCGGTGTTTTGAACATGAAAATTAAAAAATACATCAGTAAGATGAATAAATATTGTTGATGTCATCTGATTATGAAGATAAATGATAGGCTAAATGTGATATGGATAGAACTTGTTCAATAAGACTTATGCAAAATAGATTGGCACCTCAACCTAAATGATTGGGGAATGAGGATTCATCAAGTTGTCTCCGAATAAAAGATTAAGCATGTAGACCTTAATAATTGGAGAATAAGGATTCGTCGAGGTGGTTCCTAATATATGGCATAAGGCTAATGATGATTATCATACTCATGAATTTACTCTGTTAACAATAGATGAGTGCTTAATAAGATAGTCTAATGATGGTTACCGAACATTCTATTTTTTAATTCGAGAAAAATCGATGATTGATGAAAACGAAGAGAAGCATTTTTGTATGTGGCTTTGAAGCACCTCAATTGCATGTTCAAGTTGGTATATGTATTGAGACAAATATAATAATATCTTATTGACAAATATAATAAAATGATCAAGCGTAATATGTATAATTTATAATGCTAGAAGTTGAACATCTTGTAGCTAAATCAAACATAATTATTAAATTTAAAATAAACCTGTCAAACCAAACTTGTTAATAATTTTATGAAGTGTTATAGATGCTTTAATTATCCTTCAATTTAGAACAAATCTGTAAAACCAAGCCAGACCAAAGCGTTGAAAAATATTTATAACCATAGTAAATCAAGCTGGCTGAATCAAATTATAACCAACAAAGCAATTTCTAAAGATTTATTTTAAACCGAAAATAAAAATAGACCATTCGGATTGGTTTTGTTGTATTGATGGCTTGATTTGGTTTCAGATTTTATTAAACTGTTTGGTTTGGTCTGAGTTTAAATATTTATTTGTTTGGAACTAAACTGAATCGTTAATGGTGAACCTATACTGGTTATTTCTCAATTTGTGCACTTCATTATGATTACCCTACTTCTGTCTTTGTAACTTTTCCGCAAACCTCTTACTGCTTTTGTTTATTTCACAGAATTTCCATACTATATACACTTCTTTTCCTTTATATGAAGAGTTCACAGCCTTCATGTTAGTAATTTTTATTTCTTCTGCAGACATAAATATGCTCCAAACTGTACAGCAAACAGCTCAAGTATAGGAAGTCTAGAAGTTGTTTTGCATAATATGGTTTGTGACTTCAGGCAGGATCCGGAGGATGCTGCGGTCAACTCTGGTCATTGTATGGAAGATACTGTGACTCCACCAATGCAAATTGATAGTGATGGTGGTAACAGTCTCCTTAGAGTTAAACGCTCCCTGAGGAGGAGGAATGGAGTTGATTATTGTGTGTTTGAGTATAGCTCTGAGGAGGAATTAGATAATGCAAAGCCAATGAAGGTATAAGTTTGTCCTTCATGATACTTTTGAACCTCAATTACTTTCAATGTTTTGATATGAAACAACCTTTTTCGCATACCATGAGTATTTTTGCATAATCCCATGCAATTGCTTGCCTAGTTGAGCTTTAGACAATTAAATTGAGATAGGGGTGCAAACGAGTCGAGTCGAGTCGAGTTTAGGCCCTTATCGAGCTTGGCTCGTTAGTTGGAAAACGAGCTCGAGCTCGAGCTCGTCTCACTGTAAATGAGCTCAAGCCATGGGCGTGAATTTAAAAATTTAGGCTGGATTTTTAAAAATTAGATGGGATTTTTAAAACGTAAGAGGGATTTTTAAAACTTAATCAAAATAAAAAAAAATGAAATGTTTAACATGTAAATAAAACATAGGTTGTTTTTATTAATTTTTTTAATATTTAAATTTAATAAATAAAATAAAATTATTTAAAAAAATATTAATATTTATTCGAGCTGGCTCGCGAGCTCACGAGCCGAGCCAGCTCCAGCTCGAACTCGAGTTCTAGCTCGACTCGTGAGCTTGATAAGCTCGGCTCGTGAGCCCATAAACGAGTCGAGCTCGAGCCGGCTCACGAGCCAGCTCGGCTCACTTACACCCCTAAATTGAGACATGCTAAGAGTCGCCTCAAAAGTGAGTTAAACTCCCATACTTTCAACTTTAGTCAGTGATAAAATAATTTAGTAGGATTTGGTTGGCTTCCCTGTTATGGCCTCAAGTTATTTTACTAACATCCAAAGGATATTTGGCTGCCATGGGTGGTTGTTATTGTTGATCTTTGTTATACTTAAGCAAGCCCAAAGTTCTCCCGTAATTGTCTCCCATGGATGTATAACTTTGGCCGTTCCTATATTGGTTGTGTGTTGCAGTGGTGGTCATGTAAGATTATATAAGATATTATTAACTAAAGAAGTGTATGACAATTGCAGCAAGAAGTCCTATCTGTTTTTGGGAAGAGGCTTAGACCTTCTCTTGAATATCTCATGCACGTGATATTGTGGTATCATTTTTATGACCATGTGGGTGGACATTTTCTCGTGCAGTTTAAATATTTTTGTTCAACACTGTGTGGCATAGCTATGCTGATTCCTTTATGTCTGGAGGCCTACAATGCGGTCACGTAAGGTTATATATTTGTATATATTATTATTTAGAGAAGTGCACAATAATTAAAAGAACAAGTCCGATCAGGTTTAGGGAAGGGGTACATCTAGGTGGAAATCTTTCATCATGGTTTAATCTCCTTGTTTTATGATAGTTTCCATGAATTAATAAAGCTATGTTGAGTTTTCTATTACACTGAAATTAAATTTGTTTACTACCAAATAAATATAATGATTTTGTCTTGCTTTCAGGCTCGCCAATCAAAACATTCTCAACAAGTCAATGCTATTCGAGGAAGTACAGTTAGTTCTGACTCTCAGGAGGTTAATACTCTTAAAAACTACAATGTATGCTTCTTTTCATCCATCTTGTGTGTCATTCTTAAAAATGGGGATTATTAAACAGGTAACGGCTAGGTGGTATCCCAAAGAATCTTGTAGGCCTATTATGGATGAAGCTCCCGTGTTCTATCCTAGTGAGGAGGTATGCTGGAGGGTTATTTCAACTTAGATCTGCTTTAGAAACCTCACATTTGTGTTTCTTTCAGGAGTTTAGAGATACACTTGGTTACATTGCTAGTATAAGCTCTAAAGCTGGAAAATATGGCATTTGCCGCATAGTTCCACCACCTTCTTGGAAGCCACCTTGCCCACTTAGAGATAAGAATATTTGGGAGCAGTCGGAGTTTTCAACTAGGATTCAACAAGTTGATAAGCTTCAAAATAGGGAACCAATGAGGAAAAGATATAGGAATCGTTACCAAAGGAAAAGGAAGAGAAGAAAGCGCTTAAGATTTGGAATGACCCGTAGACGTAACAACTGCACCATTGCCGAAACCAATGATTACTCTTCAGACACAGAAGAAAAATTTGGCTTTCAATCTGGTTCGGATTTTACACTTCAGACCTTCCAGGTGTATGCTGAGGATTTTAAGGAACAATATTTTGGTATGAGATATGCAAAGGACAGTAAATCATGTGGTAAGGATGAAACTGGTGAGAGATGGCAACCTTCTGTGGAGGAAATTGAGGGGGAATATTGGCGGATTGTTGAGAGTCCTGATGATGAAGTTGAGGTAAGTTAGTGGATTCTCTTTTGAATTCTTGTTTAACGTTTCTTTTTTACATAATCATCTTATTTCTCATCAAATTCAGGTACTATATGGTGCTGATTTAGAAACTGGGAAGTTTGGCAGTGGGTTTCCAAAAGCAAACTCTGCAACGTCTAAGGACTTAGATCCACATGTCTACTCTGGATGGAACTTAAACAATTTTCCCAGGCTACCTGGGTCAGTTCTTTCTTTTGAAAGTGGGGATATTTCTGGGGTACTAGTGCCTTGGCTATATATTGGGATGTGCTTTTCATCATTTTGTTGGGTGAGTTTTTTTTTTCTTCTTTTTAGTTTCAGTACTTAACCATTTTCTTGTACATAACCAGTGGCGTGAACAATAATTAATGTTCTTCATGTGGTTCTTTTGATTGGAGAAAATATAGAGTTTGATTTAGGCTTCGTTTGGGATGGCTTTCTTACTTTTTTTTTTTACTAAAAAGTTGCTTTAAGAAGTAGTAAGAAAGTCATCCCAAACGAAGCATTAGTATCTTATATTTGAAAGGTGCTTTGCTTTGAACTTTCCACTGCTTAACGAGCTACTTAAACTGTACATTTTATTGCTGTATCCTTTATATAATAATAAAATCTGGAGTTTGAGTTAGTATTTCTCATATCTGTTTAGGGATCATTTTGTTCCTTGCAGATGGAAAACATGTTTTAGAAAATTACTAATTCATTTTTCAAGTATTTTTATATATGAACAAAATCATTACATTTGAGGTGGGTTTGAGAGCGTTTGCAGGGCTTAAAATCAATGATGATTTCTAGTTGCATCCAACCAAATCATGGATATATCAAATTTCATGATATTTCAAAACACGTTTTCTAACTTCCAAATGTGCCCTTAGCGATCGTTGTACTAATTCAGAAGGCAAATGTAAAGTTTCATCAAATTCCCTTTCCTTTTTAGAGAATCAGAATTAGATTGTGCTTCTAATTAAGATAGCCATATATACTTTTTGTATTTTGTTTTTTGGTTGCTCTGTCTGCTTGAAATTTAATGCAAATATCATTTCATTCTTTTAAGCTCATCAACATTGCTTGTCTGACTGTTCTTTATACGAACATATTATGTTTGATCTTAAAGCATGTTGAAGACCACCACCTGTATTCACTGAACTACATGCATTGGGGTGATCCAAAAATTTGGTATGGAGTTCCTGGAAATGCTGCTGTGAAATTGGAAGAGGCCATGAGGAAGCATTTACCAGAACTATTTGAGGAACAACCTGATTTGCTGCATGAATTGGTGAGTGCGAAAATTGTTTTTTTTTTTTCTCTTTTACAATTCTATGAGTTTACAATTGTACAACTACTTAATACTAAAGTGTTTATCAAAAGTTTACACAGGTTTGTAATATTTGAAATTGATACTGCAAATCTTATATTTAGGCTTCCATCCTGCTTAATTATTTTTTAGCCTTAATGGATTTTTATCTTTCTGCTCTTTTTTCCAATTTTGTAACCTCTCCAACAACAACAACAATAACATCAAGCCTTTATCCCACTACATGGGGTTGGCTACATGAATCTTTTTTCTCCATTGTGTTCTATTATGACTCAAATTCTCATTTTAATCTAATAATAATAGAAAAGATAATTTCTAATACTTTAACCAAGTCTTTTTAGGTCTAGCCCTACCTTTTTTAATATATACCGAATCTAATACGTCTACTATCCTAACCGGGTCATCTAAAGGCCGATGTTTTATGTGACTAGACTATCTAAGGCGACTCTCTCTCATCTTATTTTCCACTGGAACTACTCTAAACTTTTCATGTATATACTCATTTTACATTCTGTCTTTAAGTTTAAAACTACTCAAATATCTAAGTATCCTCCTCTCTGCAACTCGTTTTTATATTTGCTTACAATTTCAAAATGTTTATGCTTTTCATTTTTAAATTGATCTTTTGGCCTGAAGTCTTCCAAACGCATGGAAATAATACAAGTCAATGTTCTTGAAGCATGTTGTTGAAATCAAAAACTTAGATTTATTGTGAATATACTAGTGTTCAAATTATGAAGTCATTATTTTAAGAACTGAATGCAAATTTCTCTGCTAACTAAGAAAGAGTAAAATGCATGGTGATAATGAAAATATATCAACTTAAGTAAGGGGTTTACTGGCATGTGGCTTTCTGCTTGCCGTTAGTAAACCATCTTGATCAAGCAGTTCAGTTCATGAAGCAAAATTTTTCCCAACATCAATTTAGAGCCATAACTTGGTTAAGTAAGCCTTTTTAAGGACTAGTCAAAAGTAGAGGCAACGGATACAATACTAAGCAGAAATGACTGAAGAAGGAAGATTCCAAACCCAAATGGTTGGAGTAAAGCTAATTATAACACAATTACTAGATCCTCATTGCAGGTCTTTTGTGGCCATTTCAGAAATGATAAACATCTGCTGTAGCATCTGTCAGCATTTCCATTTTTAAAACGGTGGCTTATGACTATGCCTTTCTTTTTCTGACAAAATCTCTCGATGGTTTTTCAGGTTACACAGTTGTCTCCTTCAGTTCTAAAGTCTGAGGGTGTTCCAGTTTACCGTGCTATCCAGAAAGCAGGGGAGTTTGTCCTCACCTTCCCTAGGGCTTACCATTCCGGCTTCAATTGTGGATTCAACTGTGCAGAAGCAGTGAATGTTGCTCCCATGGACTGGTTATCTCATGGTCAGTGTGCGGTTGAGCTTTATAGCGAACAGCGCCGCAAGACATCCATTTCCCATGACAAGTTATTAATGGGTGCTGCAAGAGAAGCTGTCAGAGCTCTCTGGGAGATTTTTCTGTTAGGATCTGACAAACCCAGTAACTTAAAATGGCAGCGTGTTTGCGGAAAGGAAGGGACATTGACGAAGGCTATACTGGTTTGTGTTTAATTCTTTTGCAATATTATCAGTATCTTCACATGATGTATTCATTCAAACCTTCATGTCTTGTTTTCAGGAAAGAATAGAAATGGAACAGGAACGAAGAGATTCTCATTGTGATCCTACAAAAGCAAGGAAAATGGATAGTATCTTTGATTTGTCAAAGGAGAGAGAATGTTTTTTCTGTTTTTATGATCTTCACCTATCTGCTGCTGGCTGTGAATGCTCATTGGATCGTTATGCCTGCTTAAACCATGCAGAGCTTCTTTGTTCTTGTGAACCCAACCAAAAATTTTTCCTTTTTCGCTACACTATGGATCAGTTGAACACTCTAGTTCAAGCTTTAGAAGGGTATGCAAGTGCAGTGCAAGATTGGGGTTCATATGATCTGGGATTGGTTTCACCTAATATTGTAATGAATGAAGATTCAGAAAGCTTAAAACTGATAGGTGAATCTGATTCCGAGGTACCATTGCAGAGAAGTACATCCACTTCAATGAAAGGATTGGTAGATATCAACGTTGCTAGTGTTGAGATCTTTAGTCTGAAGAGTGGAGGGCATTCATGTGGAGCTACTGATCGTCCTAGTGAGATCAATAGTATGGCATGCTCACAACATATGGAAGCAGTTTTTGATATTAGTAGGCCGAGCTTGCCTACAAATAACTGTGATATAGAAGCCAATGCAAGTTTGCAGAAGCCAGAAACATCTTGCACAACTCGTGTAAAAACAGAATTGGAAAGTGATAACTTGAATAGAGGCACCTCCCATATTAATCTTGACTTAGCAACTCCACAATATACTGAAAATATGCGCCACGGTATTGCTTTCAAGGAAAATAAAATCTTTTCTGATGATGATAATGTATGGGAAGAGGAGCCAAAGTGGTTTTTTGGACCTCAGCAAGAAAAACTTAACCAAAGATTATAAGAATGAAATTCAAGGCTGGCCTTATAGAAATGGCGAGACAATTAAAAAGCATTAAGGAGGAATATTGTACTTCGACTGCAGTAGAACAGGATATATGGAGCATGATTCCATAGCAACATCCAGTACACCATTGAGGTCAAGCCCTGGAGGTGGATCTTCAGTTCCCCTTGGCAATTCTTTTGAGTTTTTTCCTTCCTCTCCTTTTCAAAGCAAATGGAGGCATGAAGCTTCTCCTTCTAAAGGTAGTCAGTCTTCGGCAAAGTTGTTTGGCATTGAACTTCAGCCACATGAACCACATCTTCTATTAAATTCAAATTCTGAAGGCAACCGGCCTTTCAACAGCAGCTCAACCAATTCCACTGGGTTGAGTTCATCTAATGCTGAAAGGGAGAAGCATTTAACCAAATCCAAGTACTTTGTTGAGGCACTTCATCTTGGAACTGTAATGTTTGGAAGACACTGGTGTAATGCAAAAGCCATCTTCCCAAAAGGTATAATCCAAAATTCATTTGCAGTCCATTGTATTTTGCAGAATACTCTTTTTTATTAGAATGAGTTTTTGTTTCAATGGCTCTTCAGGATTCCGAAGTCGTGTCAGGTACTTCAGTGTGCTTGATCCAACAACAACTTGCAATTACATATCCGAAGTACTAGATGCTGGACTTATAGGCCCTTTATTTAAGGTAGATTTTTGGGTACCTTAGTTGTCTTCTCGAGTTGTATAATTTATCCACTTCTATGTCTTTCTTTCCCACTACACACAAAAATATTCTATACTGAATCTTGCCCCATTTCTTTTGGTGTGTTGGGGCTTCTCTTCAATCTTCATTATGAAGGAGGCAAGTTGAGAGAATTCGGCAAAAATCATAGTAATATGTTTGAAAGTAAAGCTATGCAGGCCTTTTTGTTGTATTTTCTATCATTCATTCATTTGCTTGATGATTAAATAAAAGGGATCATCTTCATTATTATCCTTATACCAATTATTATGGATTTAATTTATGATTTCTGATTGATTATTCTCTATTCATTCTTATTGATTGTTGAATGATGGTTAGCCTCTATTTTGCACAAATCAAGCTTTTATTCATGTTAATTTTGCTGTACCTTTTCTTTTCTTAGTTTTCCACTATACTCATTTTGCTCTGTTCGTTTTACATCTTCGACCATCCATTTTATATGATCAGATCATCAAACAACGTAAATCTATTTTTCAGTTTTTTATCGTGGAATGCACTCATAATGCCTTTGATATGACGAGCTCAATCTTTCTCCTTCCTAGTATGCCACAACTATATCTTAATACTCTGTTTCCTCCACACTCCAGTATTGGTGATAAAAACATGTGTACATTGAGTGGAAATGATATTTACCATGAATAATTTTTGTATCATTTTCATCCATTTATTATGTAAGAATAATTTTTTTCAGTTAAACATGAGTTATTGTTTGTCTTTTTGCCAGTTAAAAAACTTCAATGGTCACCTCAAATAAATTTGAGCCTTTTTTTTATTCATTAGATGCAATTTTGGTTCATGTAAGTCTCCTTTTTTTTTTCTTTATGTTGTAACATTACCTGGGCAGTTCTACCATGAAAGCAATATATTTGTTGAGAGGTTTGATAGAGTAGTATAGATAGAGTAAGGAGGATCTACATATGATATTTAGTGATTTAGAAAAAGCATATGATAAAGTTTCAAGAGTAGTACTTTGGAGAGTTCTAAAAAAGAAAAGAGTTAATAATGCTTATATTCAAGTAATGAAGGATATGTATGTTATAGCTATTGGTTGTGTTCAAATATAGGGTGGTTTGACTAAGTATTTTCTTATTTCTGTTGGATTACATCAAGGATCAGCTTTAAGCCCATAACTTTTTGCTTTACATGGATGTTCATACTAGATATTTTTAAGAGGATGTATCTTGGTGTATGTTTTTTGCTGATGATATTCTTCTTGTTGATAAGAATAGAGAGCAACTTGAAGTATGGAGATTAACTTTAGAGTCTAGAGATTTTCGTTTGAGTAGATCTAAAACCGAATAAACAAAGTGTAATTTTAATAGCAATAGATCTAATGGTGGGATTGTGATACTGGATGATCTAGTTATACAAAAGTGTGCACGTTTTAGATATCTCGGGTTTATTGTTCAAAGTGATGGTGAAATAGATGGGTATATTATTAGTAGAATTCAAGTTAGATGGTTGAAATGGAGGAATGTTTAATTCGAGCTTTTTCTGTAAAGAAAAGTTTCCCTCAAACTTACAAGAAAATTTTATAAGATGGTGATGAGACTTGCAATCTTTATGACACAGAATGATGTCCATTAAAAGAGAAGCATAAAATTAACCTATATTTTGCAGAGATAAGAATACTCAAGTGGTTGAGTGGCTTTACATTTAGTGATAGAATGCAAAATGAGTGTCTATTGAAAAGTTTGTAGTAGCTCTGGTGACAGATAAGATTAGAGAGAGTCGTGTTAGATGGTTTGGTCACATAGAACGTCAACCTTTCAATAACCCGGTTAGGATAGTAGGTATATTAGATCTGGCCTATGTTAAGAAAAATTGAGGTAAACCTAAAAAGACATTGTTAGAAAGTATTAGAATTATATTTTTTATCAGATTTAAATGATAATTTGATTCTTAATAAGACATAATGGAGAAAAAAGATTCATGTAACTGACCCCATGTAGTGGGATAAAGGCTTGTTTTATTTTGTTATGTTGTTGTTGTAACATTTGTCATGTTAAGCACCAAATAATTGGGAGAAGTTTAATTATGGATATGTTATTCATTTAATGCACTAAAATATTTACTTGTCCCTGTTCTTCAGCTCTCTGATGGTTGTTGTTCTGGTCACAAGTTTAGTTAAGAAAACTGATTTATATTATTTTTTAATTCACATGTATATGATATTAATATGTTACATAGTAATTTTTCGATATCTCAAGGCATGCATTTCCTTTTTCTTTAGATATAAGGCTGTTTTTACCACATCTTAGATATATATAGCAAATCTCTGTTCAACAAATATTTCGGGTTTTGTTACCAAAAGTTTATCCCTTGCTTTTTTTGTTATCTTTTGCCCTCTTTCTATGGCCCTTCCTGGAGAAATCCATCATAAAATAGTCAAGTCTTTTATTATAGCAGACAATGAAATCGTTTTTTCGAATGTTCAGTTTTATTAATTTTTGGTGTGTTCTACTTTCTTAGCAACATCCCTGACCTGCAGGTTACCTTGGAAGATAATCCAGAAGATACTTTTATTCATTCTTCTCCCTCGCAATGCTGGGATTTGATTAGAGAGAGACTAAACCAAGAGATCATAAAGCAGTGCAGCTTAATGAACCAAGAACTCCCTCCCCTTCAACCTCCTGGGAGCATCGATGGGCTCGAAATGTTTGGTTTTCTGTCCCCATCAATATATCAGGTATGCTTTGATCCTATGCGGCAACCATTTAGGCAACTATTTAGCTAAATTCATGGAACCACAACTTTGATCTGGTTATTGATTCTATCTCAACCTTCTGAATTGCTTAGAGTTTTAGGCTTCTTTTGATTAAACTTAATTTTTCTGTTTTTAGTTTCTAGAATTCGAAATCAGTTACTTTTAAATGTTTGGAAGAACAACTTTTATATAATTCCTTTTCAAGTAACTCCATTTTTTTGTCGGTTATAAAAGTTATTTGATTTCTGTTTATTCAGTTTCAAACTCAGTTTCTAAAAATAAGCACTTAAAAAAATGTTACTCAAACAAAATTTTATAATTTAAACTCTGTTTTAGTAAACCTCTTTTTCTCAACATCCGCTTCTAAAACTTCATTTTAAATAAGCAACAACCCAACCAAACAAAGCCTTAGTAGGAAGGAATATATATATATATATATATATATATATAAAAGTAATTTGCTTTTTCTTATTACACGACTAAATTCTGACCCAAAATAAACTGTACACAGTTTATTGAATGCCTCGATCCTCATCGTCGCTGCTCGGAGTACTGGGCATCCAAGTCGAGTTCATCAACAAAAATTGAAGCCAATATGAACTCTACCCTGAAATCTATGAAGAAAAAACCAAGTGGATTTGGATTTGGATCAACAAATTACTCTTGGCAACCAAATGCTTCAGCAGAAACACAAGGAAAGTTTTTTGGCATTGACATTTGCACATTAGAACCCGTTGATTCAATTTCAGACGATAAGATCCAGCATGTCCTGAGGTCAATCTTTCATAGATTAAACCCAGAAGAACTTCAGGTGATGCAAATGGTTTTCAGAAGCGGTTCAGAAAGTGAATGCTGGAGAGCAGCTTACAGAGCTCTTCTATATGAGATTGAGATGAATGTAGATAATTAATTGCTCTTCTTAGAATAAATTTCATTTCCTAAAGGATGATTAGCTACAGATGAGACATCATTGCCAACAGAGCCACCATTCTTTCTTCAACAGCTAACAAAACTACATAGTTTTCCTCATACAATCTCTTGAGGATTGCAATTCTGTTTGTTCTTTCTGTGCTACAATGGAGTCTAAGGGAAGCCTGTGTTTGAAGATGGTTCTTCCTACATTTGAATATCTGTCATATTTTGTAATTGAATCATTAGCATCGGCTCTGTTGGATATTTTTGGAGCTTTAATCATGCCTCTTTGGCAATGAGATTATTTAATGTTTTAGTGTAGGTAAAATACATATTGTTTCCTTGGAGCTTCATAAATATTTGAATATAAGATTATTTGAACAACTGAGTTGGTACAAATATCTTCTTTCCTATAAGCTCTTTGTGTGAATCTTCCAGGTCTTCATTCTTCTATTTCTTGCAGCTTGAAACAGAAGAAAGATCTTTCTTATTATGAGTTCTTTTAGGAGTTTTTTCTCTCATTTAAACTCTATTGGGGCTTTAAACAGCTCTACAAAGTTGTTTGAGCATGGGAAACTTGTTATTTATAGTTGTATGCCCCAATGAAGCATTAGGCTCTTCAATGCCCCTATTTTGGGGAAATTATTCTGTGGTCACCGGACTGTCCGAAGGTTAGTTAGGATGCGTTGTCACTTGATATACAGCACTGGTACATAGCAAAAAAGTGATGTGGTGCGTCCTGATTTATCTACGGATGTTGTCCAATGACCGCACAGAATAATTTCTCCTTTTTTTGACAGCTTTCTGCCATTTTTTTTGGCTGAGTGAGCGCTTGAATTTAGGCCATTAAGATTCTTCAAATTATTTACAATCAATTTGATACAAATTTGAGCCATTTTGACTAAAATTATTGAGTATGTTGTTATGATCTCATCTCAATTCTTTAATCTTGGTTCAAGGTTATTTGAAAATTATTTAAATTTTAATTAATATTCAATCTATTTAAATGTTTAATTATTTAAATTTTTAATTAAATTTTAAAATTACTATTTTATTTTTTAGATTGCAATCATAATTTTTATTTAATCATTATTTTTTTATCTTTCGGAAATTAATTTGTGACTTTTAAAAAGATTATTTTCTCCATGTAGTTTTATAACTGTATTTAATCATTTATAAAAAATTGTCATCCCAAAGGAATTTTTAGATAAATTTTGTTCAATAAGAAATTAATTAAAATTTGAATAGATTTTAAATTTCGAGCTAAATTCATAACCTACCTGAGAGATTTTCAAGGAAGTTGTATTTTAGTGGGGAAATTTTAATTATTATTTTTAATGATATTCGTGTAATTATATTTTTATATTTTAATCTGATGTTGCATAGACAGGGTTATATAATAAAGTTGTTTTAAACAATAATGATTTATTTTTGGAAATAAAATTATTAATTTTGAAAGCATTTTGAGAAAATTTATGAATTTTAAAATTAATATTAATATCTAATTATATTTCATTAAAGGATAAATTCAATATCTAATTATATTCAAATGAAATATTACACGATTTTTGATAAAAATGGTAAAAATATTCCATTCATGCTATTACATAAGAAAGCTCATTGTACATGAATGTATTTGTGAAGTTAAGCATTTTTATTTATAATAATATTACACATCTACAAAATGATAACATGCTTTTTGTTGTGTTAAAAAATTTAAAAATTTAAGATTATAGAGATTGAATTTTAACATCTTAAAGTTCACGAAGATCCATCATGCATAGATAATAAAATAACGCAGTATACTAGAAATTTTACATGAAAATTTTTAAAAAAATTATGAGGCCTGACTAAGATGAAGTGATCCGCTATATAAATAGGTTACAAGAGTATGTTTTTCATTTTAATTAAAGAATATTTTGTAATAAAGTATGTAGCAAAATTTTATTTTTTTTATAAATATGAGAGATGCAGAAGTTTGATGGTGTTAGTTGGGCGATGATGGTCAAATGACAATGACAATTAGACAATGGTGATATGGAGATGTCGTTGGTTAAATGATGGTAGTTGAGTGATGAGTGATGATAATATAATGACAATTATGCAATAGTGGTCGGACATTGATAGTCAGATAATTGTAGTCAGATAATGACAGTCAGATGACAGTAGAAAAGCAATGACATTCAAGCAATGATGCTCAGATGACAGTAGCTAGCGGATGGTGATGGGTAGTAGTGATTGTCAGCATTAAACGTCATTTAGAACTCTAAAGTTCTTAGAATCTCCAAGTTCTCTCTAAATTCAAGTCCAGGTCTCCTTCATGCGAAGAATGAAGATTTATTTATGGTATTTGTAGAGTGAACATTTTGATAAATTTAGCCAAAATTTTATAACTGCCCATCTAACGACTCGTATCAAATTATTTGATCATAAAATATTTATTCAACATTTAAATACTTTAATGACCCTAGAATCAAGTGATCTTGGGCTTGTTGAATTCATCTAATTGAGCCACTTGTTTTGATTATAAGCATGTAAGAATCGGACACCATTTAGTCCTTCAATTAATGTCCCAATATATCTATCTTTTAAGTACTTAATTTGAGCTTATCTAAACTCAGATAAGATAACCTTTAGTATTTTGGATTTGTTTCATCAAGATGCTCAATTTGACTATAAATTTGTTAAAGTCAATCTACAAATATTTCCAAAAATGTTTCTAAGCATTACATTAAGCTTTAGTGCTAATCAAACAGTAGTTTCTCAACACATATCACTCTATAAAGTTTAAAGTCACACAAGTTGTAATTCGAGTAATTGTATTCCAGCACAAACTTCAATGAAAAATTTACTTGACCGTTGAGTAAAATTGGCTAGACGCAGCTCATCTTGATATGTTAGTTGACAGTTTTGACCATCAACTAAGAGGTCTTAAATTCGAGACTTACATATGTGATTTGTGTTTGAGTGACTCAATTGGCTTAAATATCCCTAAGAAAAAGAGAAAATTTGCTAGTAACCAAAATCAATTATCACCCTATCAGAAAGCCCTCATGCATAGCAGAATCTGCTTTCACCTGTCGCCCTCTCACGTTTAGGACAAATAAGCCTTTGGCCTCCCTGACAACACAAAGATTCATCTTTTGATATGCTTTTCTCTTTTTCTTGCGTGTTATGATTAGGGGTGTAAATAAGTCGAGTATTTGCCTTATCAAGTATGGCTCATTTAATCTTTAATGAGCTTGAGATCGAGCTTGAGCTCGAGATCGAACTCGATTAGTGGGCTCGAGATCGACTTGTTTAGTAAATATCAAGCTCGTTTGAGAAGCACCAACGCATGTGTTGTGTATTGTTATATATAAAAAATAAGATTATATATATATATATATATATATATATATATATATATATATATATATATATATATATATAATTATATAATTATATTGAGTAGCTTGATAAGCTTTTAAGTTGAGTCGGGTTGCGCTTGAACTCAAGCTCGTGTATCATATGAGCTCGATTGTAGGCTCGAGCTCGAAGCTCGATAAGCTCGGCTCGCGAGCTCGTTAACGAGTCGATCTCGAGCAATCCGCCTTGCCTCCTCATCTCCAAGAGAAGAAACTTTGGCAAACCCTGCAGGAAGAAACTGCTTCAAGGATTATTTTAAGGTGATATTGAATTTGATGGTGGAATCATTGAGGATTTTATGAAGTTTATATGATTTTTATTTATCTTAAACTTCGTTTGACAGTTTTTTTATTACTTTTTAAAACATAGCATAAAAATAATTTGATTAGAAAATTTTGCACTTATCAACTATTTTAAAAAACAATTATGGGTGTCAATATTTGACACGACACGAAAACCCGACCCGGAAAATCCGGGTTGAACCCGACCCGATTTCAAAACGGGTCGGGTTCGGGTTCTAGAAATCGATCCGTTTAAAAAACGGGTCGGGTTCGGGTTGACCCGGCAACCTGCCGGGTCAACCCGCCAACCCGTTTAATTCGAAAAATTTTGAATCCCGCCTCTGCCCGCTGCCCGCCGCGCGCCAGCCAGCGCTGCCCCGCCGCGCGCCCCCCAGCGCTGCCCGCAGCGCGCTGCCCCCCCGCGCCCGCGCCTGCGCCCGCATGCCCAGCGCGCCCGACCGCACCCGTGCTGTCCCCGCTCGCGTCCGCCCGTGAACCGACGCCCGCGCCCGCGCTGTCCCCGCTCGCGTCCGCCGCCGCCGCGCTCGCGTCCCCCGCCGTCCGCCGCCGTCGTTCCGGCGCCGGCAACCCAAACCGGGTCGGGTCGGGTCAACCCGGCAACCCGCCGGGTCGTTTCCGGGTTCGGTTTTCCGACCCGTTTGTCTACCCGGGTCGGGTTAGGATCGACCCGTTTGAACCCGGGTCAGTTCGGGTTCGACCCGAACCCGACCCGTGACCCGAAATTGACACCCCTAAATATAATAATAAAGCTTCCGCAAACGAAAACTTAATGTCTTGAATGTATTTGTGTTTGTTATATATATGGCTTGTTTGTATTATTCAAACTAAAACAGTTTTTAGCATAAAAATATTTTGATTAGAAAATTTGCTAGTAACCAAAATCAATTATCTCCCTACCAGAAAGCCCTCGTGCATAGCAGAATCTGCTTTCACCTGTCGCCCTCTCACGTTTAGGACAAATAAGCCTTTGGCCTCCCTCACAACACAAAGATTCATCTGTTGATATGCTTTTTCCTTTTTCTTGCGTGCTATGACTTCTATCAGATATGCTTCACGCTTTGTTTGAAATATTTTTTTTATTATTTTTTAAAACAACTGTTTAATATTGTTGCGGGCTAGAATATACGCGGCGATAGAGTTTGTAATTTTACGTTCGAGCGTTGTACGAATATTCAGCACACACAAACATAAGATAAAAGAACACCAGGATTTTTACGTGGAAAACTCTGAAAAGGGGAAAAACCACGGGGCCGCACCCAGTTGAAAAGTTCCACTAGTGTCGTTTGAGATACAAAAGGCTGATTCGTCCCATAAGTTAGGACGATCAGATTACAATGAGTTTCTCCTGAATTGAAATTCAGTCACAAAGTGCCGTTGGGTTCATATTTCCGAGACGCTCAGTTTGACTGTAAGTTTGCTAAAATCGTAGTTCAGATGCTCTCGGATTTAATTTTTGAAGTTTCCAACTTGATTTTTGCCTCAAGATTCGTGCCCGATCAAGACAATTTTTGCATGAAGTATCAAATATAAAATTTTTATACTAGAAAGCTGCTTTAAAAAATAATAAAGATATTATTACAAATGAAGCCTAAGTATTTTATCATTTTAGCCAATTAGATTCTTCTTACACTCTATTGTATAGTTATGATGCATCTCCAGTAAGATGTTTTCAAATTATTTTGCTTGTAGATTATGGATATTAAAATTTAACAGTTTTTAATGTATGGTTGAATTTTTAATGGAGTTGAATTAGTTACTCACATGGCTTCAATGGTTGCGCACTTGGAACAATTATTACGTCCTTTGACCTGACGTAGAGCTACGTTCGGCCGCCAGTAACATGTCGCCACGTGCTCTTACTCTAAACCGCGCGGCCCGACGACTTGACCCGGAGCGGAACCCGGAAATGCTATGTTCACGATTTTCTCGGTATTTGCTAGGTATTGCTTTGCAAAAATGAGAAATGCCGCTCTGTGAAGACCAATACCATGCAAATACCGAGTTGTACCGAGTTTTTTACAACTCGGTACAACTTGGTATTTGCTCAGGATTTGCTCGGTATTGCTAGAGATTTGCTCGGTATTGCTAGAAAAAACTCAGTACAACTCGGCACAACTCAGTATTTGCTCAGGATTTGCTCGGTATTGCTAGGTATTTGCTCGATATTGCTAGAAAAAACTCAGTACAACTCGGTACAACTCGGTACAACTCAGTATTTGCTCAGGATTTGCTTGGTATTGCTAGGGATTTGCTCGGTATTGCTAGGTATTTGCTTGGTATTGCTAGAAAAAACTCAGTACAACTCAGTACAACTCGGTACAACTCGGCACAACTCGGCACAACTCAGTATTTGCTCATGATTTGCTCGGTATTGCTATGGATTTGCTCGGTATTGCTAGGTATTTGCTCGGTATTGCTAGAAAAAACTAGGTACAACTCGGTATTTGCTCGGTATTGCTAGGAATTTTTGAAATATATCCAAAAGGTGATGGGATGTTGTTCGGCTCGTCAAGGATTTAAAAAAACGGAAGTGCGAGAACCCAAAAAACAGCGGGTCGGGTCGGCGTCTTTTCTTCCTGCTACGTGGCGCTAATACAATGGTGGCCGAACGTAGAGGAACGTACGTTCACCGGACCAAATAAATGTTCCTTGCGCGTGCTCATTACAAAGGAAAAAAATGTAAAAGCTTTCATTCTAAAAATAAAACCAAAAATTAAAAACCCTTGATGCCATCCAAGTAGATTTATATTACTGAGAATTTTAAACAAATTATTGATTTTAATCATTATACTAAGGTTTCGCTTGTTATTATTTTTTAAGGTAAATTTTTAATAAAAAATTTGTACTAAAAAGTTGATTTGAGAAGCAGCAAGTCCCAAATAAAATCTAAGTCTTAGGCTTCATTTGGGACGAAATTCTTACTGTTTCTTAAATTAATTTTTTAGTATAAAAATTTAAAATTTTATACTGAAAAAATTGATTTTAAAAACAGTAAGTAAATCATTCCAAACAAAGGCTTAGTCATATAATGATGAGGTTCTAGTGATTGAGAGATGGTTGATGTAACATTATATATCCTCCTAAATTATGAGGTGGAGCCTGTCATAAATTAAGTTTAATAAAATATATATGCAATATAACCAACATGTAATACTTTATTTACGTTTGGTTTGAGACAGCTTTTTATTGATTTTAAAGCAGTTTTTTAATATAAAAATTTATTGCTTGAAAAAATTTTATATTGAAAAGCTATCTTCGAAAGCAATAAAAAATCTGTCTCAAATAAAACCTAAAAGGTAATTGATAGTAAGATTAAAGTTAAATTTACAGGATGGCTAAGGCCATACCTAAGTTTATTTTATAAAAAATCATAATTCAATTTTTAATTTATATTTTGCTACGTCCATGTTATACGTGATACTGTGAAATGTTATGACGATTATTTTTCGCTGGAAAATATAACGGATTAACCCATCATAAATCTCATTGTTTTTTTTTTTTTTTCTACGAAAATATCTCACTAGTACTTCAAACAGTTTTTCTATCGGAAATCTTGCAAACAGAGAGTCATTTTCTACGGTTTTTTTTTTGCGACAAAAGCCGAGTCATCGGAAATCCGCAGGAAAATCTATTTACCAATATATATATATATATATATATATATATATATATATATATATATATATATATATATATATATATATATATATATATATATATATATATATATATATATATATATATATATATATATATATATATTTTGACGGATTTTACAATCGAAAATTGATGAATTTGCAATATTGTTAGTAAAATATATTTCAATTTTGATATTTCTTTAATTGTACAATGAGTAGTATGAACCTACTACACCAACTATCTTTAAATATTAAAAGATGATGCAAAATAATCAATAGTGATTAAAATTAAGATAAGAGATATCATAGACAATGAGTATAATTTAAGGGGGTCAGTCATCAAAAAGATTAAATAATATATTCCATAAAATTTATTGTTGATATAAATCCAATGGCTAACTTATATATATGATTGTGACTTGTGAGGTTGAATTTAAAGAGGCTAATAAATTTATTATGAAAAATATATATGGGAATGAAGATGAAGATGATTAGGAAAATTATTCATATTCAATTTATTTGAAAATTTAATAAATTTTTTTAGCACATTTACTAATTTACATCATCTATATTTTTTTCATATTCTTTTTTTTAATTAAAAAAATATCATTTAAATCATCTATATGTATTCTTAATAAGCATATATTTTATCATACTATATTAATACCCTTTAAATAAATTAAAATTATAAATAGAAATATTAAGTTCAAATATAGTCCTATTAATTTTTATTTATTTAAAAATAAATTAATTAATTAATTTTTAATATATTAATTCTATAATTTATTAATTTATATTATTAATCATGCACATATGTATTTTTAAATTCTAATTACTTAAATTAATTGATATTGCAAATTTGTATCAATTATCTTTAGAAGTTTTATTTTTTTAATAAAAAAATATTATGCTGCTAAAATCACCACTCAAAAAAATTTCTATAAATTATCAACCGTTAATATGATACTTTTTATTAATTTGTTGATTATTTATAATATGAATTTGATAATTATTAATATAATGGAAGAATTTATTAATATATTAATTATTTTTATTGATCTAATTGATATATCATCAAAAGTTTATCTTGATCAGACACGAATCTCGAGGTAAAATTGAGTTGAAATCTTATGGATTTAAATTTGGGACTATCAAAACTCAAATTTTAGCAAACTTATAGTCGAAATGAACGTCTCGAAAAGACGAGCCAACAACACCAAAATCAATATAATTCGAGCCCAAATCAAGGGTCCAAAGCATATTTGAAGGGTTCAAAGCATAATTTGGATTAACAAATGAATTTTAAACATGACATGCTTATATCGAATCTAGCGTCTCGATGAGACGAATCTAACAAGCCTAAGATCATCAAATTATGATGTCATTAAGGTATTCAAATGACCAATAAATGGTCCACGATCAAGGAGATCAATATCGACCATCTATTCAAATCACTCCCAACATGCCCTCGGTATTCTCTATATTTAAGGGGCATGCCACTTTTAAAAAACTATAAGTAGGCCCCATTCCTTACATTAGAGGAGGAGAGAAAAGTAGGAAGAGAAGGGAAGAATTTATGAGCTTATTTTCGGCCGATCATCGTCGGAGTTCTCCTCGATCACTGCCAGACTTCCGCCTGCTCCTTGACCATCGTCGGACTTTTGCAAGTTCGTTGACCACCTCTGGACTTCCGCTCGATTTGTCGACCACCGTCGAACTTCATCGACCACCGTCAGTCTTTTGCTTGTTCATTGACCCTCGCTAGAGTTCTTCTCTACCTTTGCCAGATTTCTGCCTGTTCGTCGACGACCGCCAGACTTCCACCCTTTTGCTGACCACTGTCGGAGAACTTCTCTATCGACCACTACTAGAGTTCTTCCCAACAGCTACCGGACTTCAGCCTATTCATTGTCATTGCCGGACTTCTACCCATTCATCGACAATCGTCAGAGTTCTTCTTCACCATCGTCAGATTTTCGCCTGTTCGTCGACCACTGTTGGACTTCGACTCGTTCGTCGATTACTGCCAAACTTCGACTCATTCGTCGATTACCGCCGAACTTCGACTCGTTCGTCGATCACCGCCAAAGTCTTTCCTGACAACCACTAGACTTCCGCCCGTTCGTCATCCACCATCAGAGTTCTTCTTAACCACTGCCGAACCATCACCAAACTTCTGCCCGATTCTCCAATATATAGTAATTCTTATATTCTCAAGTAAATGAGTGAATCAAAGCTTTGTAATTCATTCAAATTTGGTGGAGCTTTCTCAGCTCGATCAGATATCGTTTACCTTTGAAGGTTTTTCAAGTAAAATTTTTTGGTGTTTTTTTTTTTTCTCTCTAAACTATCTCTTGATGTGCCGGATATATATACATTATTAAGACGCTTTATACTCTTACTCTACTGCGGCGTATATTCTCGCCCGCAATATGAATTACCGACATAATTAATATAATTAATAATTATGGTGGTTAGCAATTAATAAAATTATTTTTAGGGTATTTTTTCAGTCAAATCTCTTCCCAACTAAAAAAAAGTAAGAGAAACAGTAATATAGAATGGCTGATGGTGTTGCGAACAGTACTTTTCAAAGCGATGGACAACGGCTTTTGTATTAATCAGTACGGGTATTCAACGGCCGTCGAAAAGAAGCACGGGAAGCAGCTCTTTGGTTTAAGTATTATGATTGTAAAATATATAAAAAAAAAGTATATATAAGAAAAAAATTTCTGTTTGATTTAAAAAGAAATGTATATATATTTTAAAATTTTATTTGATTGGAATGAATTTTGATACATTGTTTATATTTAAAATATTCAAAATTAAATTTATGATTGTTTGAACTATAATTTTAGCATTCTTATATTCAAATTGAACGTCTTGATGAAAAAAAATTCATCAACATCATAAATAATCTAATTCGACTTCAAATGAGTTCAAATCAAACAATTGAAACTTAGAGATATTAATTGGAATATTTGAATAGCTTCAAATCTTGTAGATCGAGCACTTGAAAATTAGAGTTTGATCGAGCAAATTTGCGAGGCAATTCTAATGAGCTCAAAATTATTCAATTCCCATATTATTAAGATACTCAAATGCTAAATAAATGATCTATTACCAAGAGGATTAATCTAAGTCGTTCAATTGTGTGTTTTGGATTCCGGCTAAATTCATAAAAAATAAAAAAAAAAAATTCTGAACTTTTTTTTTTCATTCAATAAAAAGAAAAGTACAATGAAAACCAACATGAAAGATAAAAAAATACAAAGCTATAACCAGCAAATAAAAATTAACAGCAACTAGTCTCAGGAACAGCAGGCCTCCATCCATCCATGACAGGCAAGAACCATCCATTGGAAGTAGCATGCACAAACCAAGCATCATCCTGCATCCCAAACAAATGCCAGTAGTCAGAACTAGAGAAAGAGCCATCAAGATTGCCAACAGGACAAGGACATCCAATGGTTGGGTAGAAGACCGCCTCATCCTTGACCGGACTAGAAAATCAAAGCTCGCTGCTGAGAAGCACAACATCCAACAAAGCAAAAAGAAGGACGAGGAGGCCGTAACATCAAATTACTCAAACCAAAAACACCAATTAATTCTTTTTTTATTTGTGCCTACACCGTTTGTCAGCATCATGGATTTGAGCTTTTTTAGCACAACGACTTACATTCAAGCAATATTCTTGAAAATCATCCTCCGGCTCATCAAAATCATCTCCAGCATCCCTACAAGAAGAGGAGCAAGACCCATCCAACCAATCCGAATAATCCACATACTCAGAGGGAATTTGGAAACTAATTGATTTTCAACACTTTAGAAGAAATAAGTGCAATAGGAACATCCACAAACGACGCATTCAAAATTAGCCCCAAACAACCAGGTGAAACAACATTAGATACCAACGAAATGGGAGCATTAAAACTAAGAACTTCAACATTACAATCCACAGGCCTACCCATAATAGCTAGATGTTGATCATCCAAACCAAAAGTAGCATCTACATTCTCTTTTGGTACCATAGAAACCAAACTATCCAAAGGACTAGAAGCTTCACAGTCCACATGTTCCTTAGAATTCGAATTAGGAATCGGAGACTCAATAGAAGAAGTAATAGAATTAGTTATACAAGCATTAGTTCCCATTACCACCAAAACACTCTCATTGTTAGCTCAAGAAATAGTCACAATCAAGATAGCAACCAATGACAGAACATCCTCCTCGGCGAGACAAACAACAACCCCATCAACCTCCACCCCAATATCAGACACCCCATAGTTATCCCCATTAATGAGCACCTTATTAACAGGCGTAACAGTGCAATTTGTAACAACAACATTAACATTATCCAAATCACCAGTTGCCTTCCCATCAGTCATGAGGTGATTAGAATTAAAAGTATGAACACTCACTGGGACAAAGGACTTGTTGCAATCCCCCCTAACATACTCAATACAATTACAGAGAACAAAAATGGGGGGAAATTCCTCCATGACTAAAAGTTGAATATACAAAAACTTTTTAGGACTGGGCAACACACTTTGTTCGAATATATTTTTGTAATATCAAGCTCGACCAAAACTTGCACTAAAAAATGGTCGATAACCAATGGAGGTGGCATTGTAAACCTTTAAATGATGCCCAAATAATGAACCAAGAGCGTGGAGGATATAAGGAGAGAAGAGGTGAGGTCTTAAATTAGGGAATAAAATCCAAATGGGAATAACAAGAGATTCAACACCAATATCTAGTAAGGCGACCATTTGGTTAACTTCATATAGCAATTATTGACAAAAGAAGATCTATGACTAAACACTATGCTATAATTCAATTCATTCATCAACTTAATCAGAATATACGATGGGTTGAGAAAAGTCATAAAAAAATCGGCATTAAGCATAAGGATGAAGAAGAAATTTTGGATTGAATTTAGATTAGGGCGATAGCCAGGAAAAAAATAAACCAAAGCAAATTGCAAAGGAGCCACAAATGTCAGGATTTCCTCTTCAGAGATACAAAGAGAGGGCATACCACGAAATGTAGAAGGTTTGAGCTCATGATAGCATATGTCAGAAGAAGAACCAAATAAATCATCTAAAAAAGATCTCGATTTCAAAGGACCATCCTTAGATCATAAATTTGATTCCCTGCCATCTAGCTTGGAACGACCAGAGGAAGGCAAGACTAGAAGGCACTAGAAGGCCGAACGAAAAAGAACAGCAAAACTGAAATAAATAGGCAAAGGAAAATAGAAATCTTCCCTGAGTACACCTTCATGACAGTAGGACGACAATAGCCATCGGGAGAAGTCCAGCGAAAACCCTAGCGACGGAAGGCTAAGAAAGTCGATATGTATTGTAGCAAAATTCATCAAAATGGATCCCTCAAAAAGCTATTAATATGATTTCATTTTATTCTTGAGAGAGGTTTGAGAGCTGAGAGATCTCTAGAGAACTATTAAATAATCTGAGCAACCACAAACACCACCACCTAATTACTAAAATCATTTTATTTAAGCTATTTGATTATGGACATACAATTTATATTACATTGTCATTGATTGATTCGTGTTGTGTAATTTCTCTACCCTTAATGACTTTTTATGTAATCTTTATTATAATAATCAAATAACTATTTTTAATTGTGTAATTGCATATTTTTCAATTGTAGAGAAGAGTAGACTCTTATACATTTGATTATATAGTGGACTATTGCAATTGTTCCAAACCTCATGGTTTTCCTTTATAAAGGGTTTTCATATAAAATTTTATGGTGCTTTTATAACTTCTATTTGTGTGTACAAAATCTTAGTATAAATCTAAAACCACTACAGGAAAATCACTCAAAATCGGCGGCTTTTTCCGGCGGTTTGGGTGGTAACACCGGCAGTTTTCAAAATCAGCAGCGACTTTTCGGTGGTTATCCAACCGCCGGAAAAAATGGCGTAGGAAACAATTTGCCGGCGATTTTTACCGGCAGTTTTATTAGCCGACGGTCTTCCGGCGGCTTATACCGCCGGTTATTACCTTGCTTTGTACTGGCGGTGTTCCATCCGTTGCGCCGCCGGTCATGTGACCGACGGCTTACTGGCGATCCCTTCAACGACGGCTTGTCGGCGGTTCCAACGGTTGGCATGCGTTAGATAAATCGCTGGTACGCGTCGGTAAATTGCCGGTAGGCGGTTTGATAACCGCCGCTAGTTCCGGCGGCCTTAACTTAGATAACCGCTGGTGTGCCGCCGGTAATAGTTGGCGGCTAAACCGCCAACGAAACCGCTTGTGATACCGGCGATCCACTAACCGCCGGTAACAGCTGAATTTCCTGTAGTGAACATTTAAATACTTCACTCTATTGTCACAAATTTTCTAGCATGTAATAAAATAAAATTCAAAATATTTGAGTAATAGGTTTAGTATATCCCAAAATATGAAATATTTGTTTTCAAGTATTAAGATTATAAATTAAAAGAAATATATGAGATTTTGATTTTGTTAGTGCTTTATCAACTTGAAATTCACTCAAATTAGCAATTCCCAAATACAGGAAGAATTCACAACCTTTAACCTCATTTTTTTTTTATGTATAGTGACTTTCCAATTCCCACCATTGTCACTATCTATCATAGCCACACATTTATTCTGCTAATCACAACTACTGCCCACCAGTCGTAACACCCTCTTCTCATGGAAGAATTATTATGTGCGGACACCTCTCTACTCGGTACCGCGGCTCAGTACCGAGCTTTGTACTGCTCGATATGTTCAGTATTTGATGACGTGGTTGTACCTGATTCACCTCTGAACGATAAACTGTGTACGATATCCGCACAAAATAATCTCTCATTCTCATGAACACAATCCATTTTCCATCCATCTTATTTCAGTGCAATTAAAATATATATCATAACAAACAAAAAAAAAAAAAAAAAACGAATGCATTTGATTTGCATCGAACCAAATAGCTCATGCATCTCTAATATGAATGTACTTCAAAGTCATCAAACCAAACAGCCACTCAACGAATTTAAAATTTCCCCAAATCAAACAAATTCCCAAACAATGCACGAAAAACTTAGCCCCTTATCTCGTCTTCTCAATTTGTGGTTGCCGCCCATTCCCAACATCACCGCCAGCTGTTGCTGTTGCAACCACCGTTAGGGGTGTCAATTTTTGACACGACATGAAACACGATCTGAACCCGACCCGGAAAAATTCAGGTTCGGGTCAACCCAAACCCAAAATGGGTCGGGTTCGGGTTGAAGAAATCAACCCGTTTTAAAAATCGGGTCGGGTTCGGGTTGACACGGAAACACGAAATTGACCCGAAAGTGACACGAAAACTCATATTTGACCCAAAAATCCGAGTTTGACCCGTTTTTTACCCGATTTTGACCAGAAAAATGAAGATTGACCCGATTTTTGACCCGAAAATTAGAAATTTTGGGTCAATTCCGGGTCGGGTTGACCCGGACCCGAATCGGGTCGGGTTCGGGTCCGGAAACCTGACCTGTTTTTAAAAACGGGTCGGGTTGACCCGAACAGTTCCGGGTTCGACCCGAACCCGACCCGTTGACCCGAATTGACACCCCTAACCACCGTCACCACCCAAAACCACCAAAAACAAAATACTAAATATAGAATTTGCATATTGTGTTTGATATAAGATTTTAAATGCTTAAAAATATCACATGAAAATCATTATTTATCTCAAAATAAATCAAAAGAAAATAAAACTTATTATAATCAAATTTAGTGTATATTATTAGTATTATTATTATTATTATTAAAGTACAGATCTGTTTTACATTATTAAATACTCGCATTGTATGTCTTTTTATGCATATTATTAATTATTGATTCAAAGTAGGGGTGTCAAAATTGGATTTCGAGTCGGGTTCAGGTCGAACCCCGAACTGGCCCAGATTTAAATGGGCTGACCTGAACCCATGCCAGTTTAGCAAACATATCAAAAATACAAACCCAGAACCGACTCATCCAGTTACCAAGTCAACTCGGCTCGACACAGTTTTGTAAACCCGAATTGCGTCGACGGCGGGGCTCTCGTCGATTGCGACAGCCAAGGCCATTATGGGCAGACGCAACGAGGGAAGGCTGGACGACGGGACACGATCAATCCGGGAGCACGGTCACTTGGGTAGACGCACAGCGGGCAGCGTCGACAAAGCTGTCATTTCACGTCAATTCGGGTCATTTCTTGGTTTCCGGGTCAACCCGAATCCGACCCGGTTTTTAAAACGGGTCGGTTTGTTGAACCCGAACCCAACCCATTTCACAAACAGGTTAACCAAAATTTGAAATTTTCATAATGTATTCGAGTCGAATTTTCGAATCGCGTCAAATATTGACATCCATGATTCAAAGCAAAGAGACAATTATCTAGTATAATTGAGCCATGCACATGCTCATGAGCTTAGGTCACCATCTTTAGGCCACACAGAACTGTATAATTAATTAACTACCCTCAACAGATATATATATATTTTTAATGTTTAGGCACCATCAGACAATAATAGGCTAATAGTTTTGTAAGCATTATCTGCGACAATTATTATATTGCGAAAGAGATTTTGCAATTTTCTTATATGATGAATCGGCAATTTAGGTCGCTTTGCTTAGGCTGTTGATTTTGGACGTGACTTTGAGAAAATGATAGGTCATATTTAATGCTGTTGGCCGTTGGGGACAACTTCCCTTTCAAGAAGAATCATAAGACTACAAATATGTTTTTTATTTTTATTAATTTTTTTTAGAAGAAATAGGCTGCTTATAGTTTTTTTTTAATTAATTTTATTAATGATATTTTAGTAGTTGAGCACATTTCATTTAATTATGAAATTATTGATTATGTTGGATTTAATGTTTTTTTTTTCTAAAAAGACACTAATAATTTATTAGGGAAATAAATGAGTTGGTTGAGCCATTTTAGATGGAAGGATTAGTTGAACCAAGTTATATATAACCAAATTATGTAATATGTATGAATAATGTATGCACACATACATATTAGAGAGAGAGAGAGAGAGAGAGAGTATGAAATATGAATTGAATTCTAGATAGATTATATGTGTTAGGTTTTTATTGAATTTACATGGATTAAACTTAGGTTTCATTTGGGACGACTTTTTTACTGCTTCTTGAAGCAGCTTTCTAGTATAAAAATTTTAATTTTTGTTCTAGAAAGCTATTTTAAGAAGCAGAAAGGAAGCCGTCCCAAACAAAGCCTTAGTGTAGCTAGCTATGTAGTGGGTGACTTAAGCTTGTAATCGATTAACAATTACGTATTTTAGGTGAGCTTCTAATTGAGAACGAGTACCATTAGTGATTTCTTTTTGCATGAGTCTTCTATTGGTTGGTGATTATTCTTATAGCCAATTTAAGGAGTTTTTTTAGATGAAAAATCTTGTTTGATTGGAGGATTTTTTAGCTCCTCAGCGAGTTCTGTAGCATAATACTAAGAATCAAGTTAGAGATAACTCTTAGGCTATTTTATGATATTTGATTTTGGGCAACTTGAGGGCTTTAGGAGATTTCAAATATGGTGAGTACTAAGTTATGGGCATTTAATTTAGTTCATAATCAACAACTTGTTGAATCTAATTCAGACTATCTTAATGATTTGCTTAATTTGAGTTAGGTAAATATAGATATATATCAATTTTCTATTTATCTTTCCTTTTTGAGAAGCCAAGAGAGACAAAAGAATAAAATTTATAACAAATCCAATTCAACCTTGACAATAAAACATTTGAAATGGATCATATAAGTTCTACATAATATAAATATCTTCAACATGTCACAGTTTTGTCCAGTCGGTGTAACTGCAATACTAATGTGCAAAAGGAGAGTGGTGAAGAGCTAACATTTTCAGGAATTTACTATAAAATGCAAAGATTTTAATGAAGCTGATAACATATATATTTGTAATTGGCGATGGCTTGAATTTTTCTAATATTAAGGACATGCTTTTAGTGGAGCTCGTTAAGGATGTCAATGTAGAGAGGAATCTTGTATATCCTAGTGATGAAAGGGTCTTGCATGAGGGGTTGGACCTCAAGTAGGGGTGTCAATATTTGACACGATCCGAAAATCCGACATGAATCCGACCCGAAAATTCTGAGTTAGGGTCAACCAAGACTCAAAATGGGTCGGATTCGGGTTGACCCAGAAACCTGAAGTTGACCTAAAACTCCATTTTTTACCCGAAAACATGAGATTAACCCGTTTTTACCTGAAAATTGAAGATTGACGTTTTTTTACGAGAAAACTAGAATTTTTTTTGTTGGCCCTAGTCATTCGGGTCATGCCGGGTTGACCCGGACCCGAAGCAGGTCGAGTTATGGTTCTAGTCCGAAAAACCGTCCCATTTGCAAAAACAGATCAAGTTCGAATTGACCAGAAAAGTGCCGGGTCAGCTACAGGTTTGACTCGAACCCAACCTGTGACCCCAAATTGACACCCCTAACCTCAAGAGATTTTAAGATGAAGAGAATGAATATGAAGGTCCTACTTGAAAATTGTTGGTTTTGATGTGACTATTTATGCTGTGAGGTATAATAAGGAAACATTTATGATAACAATCCTTCTAGATATATTTGAAGAGTTTGCTGATGAGAACGAGTCTCTAAAGAACGAGTAATTATTACGTCCGGTCAAATCCGAACGTATCTGAATGTATATCGAGCAATACCGAGTGCTCAATACCGAGTTTAAGGTGATGTGGCGCGTGGTTATTGGTCTATGAACGCGTTCGGTGACCGGACGTAATAATTGCTCCTAAAGAATATAGTAGGGAGCATCCAAGTCTATATTGAAGCTAACAAGGAGAGGTGGCTCGATGGTTTGAGATTGTTGAGCAGAGATTTTCTATGAATGTATTTAGCACAAATGAAGGAAAGGAGATTCCCTAACAATGTGGAGGCCAAGCTAAATTAGTTTATTTCTAGTCAGTCTGAGTTATAGTCAACAAGATTTAGGCTTCGTTTGGGACGGCTTTTTCATTGCTTTCTAAAACGGAGTTTTAGTACAAAAATAAAAAAATTTGTACTAAAACTCCGTTTCAGAAAGCAATAAAAAAGCCGTCCCAAACGAAGCCTTAAATAAAAATAACTTTAATAAGAAAGCATTTTTGACATTTCCAAAATGGTACAATTATAATTGGGGCTGAGCTTTTCAGTCTTCTAGTGATTCATAATGGAGATCTCCCATAAATAATAATAATAATAATAATAATAATAATAATAATAATAATAATAATAATGATAATAATAATAATAATAATAATGGAGATCTCCCATGTGATGTCACTATTGAACCTTAATTAGTTAATTTAATGTGTGCAAAGAGGAGCATTGATGTATTGTATGATGAGTTTAAAGAGTGAAATTATGTTGGTCTAGAGTTATGGTCATTAGACATGCTATTATTAATTATTATCATCTTTTTATTTTGAAGTTATTTCTTTTTATTATGTCTTTTAGAGACGAAATTATGGTTTTGTTTGGGACGGCTTTCTTACTGCTTCTTAAAGCAGATTTTTAATACAAAATTTAATTTTTTTTAACTAAAAAGTTGTTTTAAGAAATACTGAGAAAGTCATCTCAAACGAAGTCTATAGAAAAAAAATATTAGTACAAGTTATATACTCTTTTTGGGCATTGATATAAATTTTTTTATTTTAATCTTTAGATAAAATTACGATTCATTTTCAAATAAATTAATTTATGATCATATTGTGTGATTATATTTTACTTGTCGTTATTTATTTTTATATTCAAACTCATATTTCTAATGTTGATCATTGTTCTCAGACCTTTTTATGTGATCGACATTCGTAATGAAGTCTACCATTTTGAAGTTAGTTTGTAAAATCGTGTTTTTTTTAAGTTGGTATTTATCCATTAATGCTTCATTTGGGACAGTTTTCTTACTGCTTCTTAAAGCAGCTTTCTAGTACAACAAATAAAAATTTTGTACTATAAAGTTACTTTACAAAACATTAAGAAAGCCGCCTCAAATGAAACCGAAGAAGATAGTTTAATCAAATTAATATCTAAATATTTTTAGGTCCATAGGACACCTATCTTGGCCTAGAATTAATATCTAAATCTTTTCTATGCAAATGTCATCAAATTCTCTTAAAATTAAGATTATGATTTCTTAACACTCTCAAGTTAAATATTTGAAATTTTTTTTGGTTGTACAAAATGAAAATGAATTTTAGAAAATATTTTAGGAATTCTAGGATAAATCTTTTAAATTATTTATTAAGGGTAATAAGTTATTTTATTTTATTTTGAAAAAGTTTCCCTTTAATGTAGAAGATCAAAGGACCATTTTAAGATTATTTACATGGTCTTAAGGTTTTATCCAAATTTAGGATCTATATAAGAATATTTAATTTAAAAATTCAATCAAGATAGAACAATATTTAAAAAAAATGTTTACATCTCATAAAAATGTATTAAAAATATGCTTTGAAAGAGTTGACAAATGCTAAAAGGGATTGTTCAAATCATTAAAAATATGTAGTCATACCGAATTATAATACAAGATTTTCAAATGTTAAGATCAAATAATTTAAAATCTGATAAATATTAAAAACTAAAGTTAATAATTTATCATAAATTCATATAATTAAATAGATACAAATAGCTGAATAATAATTGTATAGTCTTTTTTTTTTTGGAAACAAGAGTATCTACTCGCTGCCACTCCAAAAGGAGTGCTTGACGGTGTAACTAATCTCTCAACAGAACCTAACGAGACCACTCACCGGTATCAGACCCACACTTTCTTTGCCACACTGAAAAGATGAGGCCGTAGTAGAGGAGAAATTATTCTGTGTGAATGTCGTACGCAGCTCTACGTCCGGATGTCGTGGTACCGAGCGGTACCGAGCCACAGTATCGAGCAGTACCAAGCTACTGTACAACAAAAGGGTGATGTGATGCATTTTGATTGGTCTCTGGATGGCGTTCGAAATCCACATAGAATAATTTTCCGTCGTAGGGGGGATTTGAACCCGAAATGGGGGTTCTCAATCGTGCTCGCACGCCAACAACCCTAAGCCTCGGTGGATAATTGTATGGTCTTAAATATATAATCTTACTCTTTTAAATCCTTTGATTGGCGCTTAGTAGCGTGGAAGACAAGCTTTGCTCATAATTTTTATTATGTGCGTACACCGGACGGGTGAACCGTCTGGTTAAGCACTAGGTACCCAGGGATATCAAGGGGTACCAAATGCGAATACCGAGCTGGGTAACAAACAATGAGGTGATGTGGCACAATTTTATTATTCTCAGGACGTCCTCCGAACTCCGCCCAGAATAATAAATCATGCTCATCGTGTTTGTTGGGCTTAGGTACGGTAAGTTACGCCGGCCTACAGCTTAGCTTAACTCAATTATTCATAAAACACGTGCTTAAGCCTATAAAATAAAATAATTTCCTTTACTTATCTCATCTTCTTTATTAAACGAAACAATTATCCTTATTTAAGACCAAATTTGTTAAGTCGCAATCAAACAAGTCCTAAGCCCTAAGCCCTAAGGCGGTTATAAATCCTACACTCTTTAACGGCGGAAGGGTGTTAATCTTATCGCTTATCGTCTCGGCCCCCAAACCCTAAAATAATTAGGCCCCACAGATAGCCTACAAAGCACAAAAAATCAGCCCTCTGTCTTCTTCTCCCACAGAGCACTTCTGCATTGCCCATCTCCGGCGAAAACCCTTGCCGTATTTTGGTACATTGATGACCAATGATGGCCTCTGCCTGCGTCAACAATGTTACCCTGCCGCCAGACTCCTTCCCTCCAGCCCAGCAATCTTCCTACGGTTTGCTCGGACCTAGCATTTCACCCGCCCCAGCGGACGTCGTTGTGGCTATTGCATCGCCTTCCGCCGCTTCGACGATGGAGCCTTCCAGGAGCTCTGTGGATCTCATTGATTTCGAATTCCGACTTGACGATCCCGTCGCCATGCTCCCTGCGGACGAGCTCTTCTCAGATGGAAAGCTGGTGCCGCTCCACCTGGCAACGTTGCGTCCGTCGACCGGAGAGATCCACTCCACGGAGCCGGATGAAAAGCAGTGGTGCGGAGCGGAGGAGATCGGATCCATTGACTTGGTTTTCTCCCCGAAAGCGCCGAGATGCACGACGAGGTGGAGGGAGCTGCTCGGCTTCAAGAAACAGCAGAACGCAAAGACGTTATCGGATCAGTTGAAGACCGTCGGTTCGACAGTGGCTGCGAGTCCGCGATCGAATGAGCCAATGCCGGGAGCGAAGAGCCCTAGCAGCAAATTATTCAAGCATCTTCTCCTCCACCACTCCAAATCCTCAATCGATCCATCGCTCAGCCTCCCGCTTCTTCACGACATCGATCCTGAGGCGGTGGCATCGTCCATGTCCACTCGCCTTTCCCTTTCCTCTTCTTCTTCCTCTGGTCTTGATCACGAGGACCTTCCCCGCCTTTCCCTAGACTCTGATAGGATCCAGAATCCGCTTAGGGTTCGAATCTCCAGACATCGACCGGCTGTCTCTGACGAGCATTTTCGGGCTAGGGTTAGCCGGAGCCCAGTCCGGCGGTCGACGGAGTCAGCCACGCCGGTTCCGACGCGTGGGGTTTCGGTCGATAGTCCTCGGATGGATCCATCCGGGAGGATCATCTTTCAAGGTCTAGAGCGGAGCTCGAGTAGCCCGGGAAGCTTCAATGGCAGGTCGAGGGCTAAATACCGTGGCATGGAGAGATCTTTCTCCGCGCACGTTAGGGTTCCTTCCGTGCTAAACGTCCCTGTTTGCTCCCTCCGGGGATCTTCCAAACCTATCTCCGTGTTCGGATTTACACATCTCTTCTCGCATCCAAGGAAGGAGAGAGTAGCATCGTCTTCTTCGAGGGCGGCGGTTGCAGTGGCGACGCGGGTTGCGAAAGCAGCCGGTGGCGGTAAGAAGAAGACCGAAACGGAGCGGGAAACGGAGCGCATACGAGCGCGAAAAGAGCCCAGCGGAGTGTAATAAAAAAAGTTAAAATTACATTTTGGTACATCTAAATCCCGAAATTATCCACTACTCTATAATTTTTTAGGTTTTGTTTTGCAAATATTTGTTTCAATTTCGAAAAAGTTACTGATGAACTGAACAATGCTATGCTAACGTGCGCCGACAGTTTTAATTATTTTTAAATTAGTATTATATTCTAAAAAATTATATAAAAAGCATTTTAAAATCATATTTGAGAGAGTAATATTTATTTATCTTTTTTAATAATTTATCTAATCAAATATTTATTTGTTTATGTAATATATATATATTTATTTTAAGAGCATTCTTTCTTACTTTTTTTAAATCCGCAACGTCGCATGTGAGACTTTCGCTTTAATGTCTCGACTTCCTCCTATAGTGCGCCTGTGAGCGGCAGGCTAATCAGTATAGCATCTTTTAATATTTTTCTTCTCTGTGACTCTGCGCATCGCTGCTTTTTCAGAATTTAGATGTTTTTTTAATATTTGTTGTAATTATTTATTTATTTAAATAATTTTAGATTTTGTCGTGAGGTGATTTAATGCCTCGGGCATGAGGAGACAATGAATGTTGGCAGATGCTGCCAATTTTTGGGTAGTTTTCTCTTTTCTGAGAGAATATTATGTAATTCAAAAAATATATATATTTGATTAACTAAAAAAAATCATTGGTATGTGCTATTTTATGTATTAATTTTTCTTAAGAAAATTTAGCATAAGAAATAATAGTCAAAATAAGAAAATTTTTTCATGAAAAATTCAAAAAGAAAAAATTTTTTGAGATCTTACCCATTTGAATAAATTATTACATATGAGGAAGAATTATGATCTTATTTTTCTCACCATGTAAGAGAATGAGATTATTTGAGATAAAATATTTGATTTATTATAAGAATTATTGACAATAGTTAAACATTTAAAGCCACAATAGAGTTAAATCTAATAGGAGTTTGAAAATTGTGGTGGTGATGTGATGGTCATTCGTCATAGAATAGAGTCTTATTTATAAATTTTGAGGTTGATATTTTAGTAAATTTGATCATAATTCAAAGAAGTTTATTGCACGGTTTATATTTATTCCTTTGATCATAGGCTGTTTATGAAATATTTAAATGTCTTGATGATATCAAAATTGAATGATTTTCAGCTTGTTAAGTAAGTTTCGTCGAGCTGTTTGATGTAATTATAAACATATTATAATTGAAGTTTGTTTGTTCTATCAATTAGTATTTAGAATTTTCTAATTATAATTTAAGTGTTCGATTTGAACTCATTTGAAGTCAAATCGGATCATTTATAGTGTCGATAGATTAGTCTCATTGAGATGTTCACTTCAATAGCAATTTTGTTAAAATTAAAGTTTTGATGATCATGAGTTAATTTTAAAAATATTCAATTTAAAGATTATCTCAGGATTCATGCAGATCATATGAATTTTCTATAGGCCTACCAGGCATAGTACGTGATCATATAAGGAAATTAAATTTTCACTTTTATTTTTCTGTTAATTAACGCATTATTATTATTATTTTTAATTTTGGGTTAGAAGATACAGCATTATTGCACGTCAGTTTAGTACTGAATAGGTCAAACCTCACATTTTGGGTTTTGCAGGCTTCTTCAGGGGTGTCAATTTCGAGTCACGAGTCGGGTTTGGGTCAAACCCGAAATTGACACGACGCTGTTCGGGTTGGGGTCAACCAGACCCGTTTTTGCAAACGAGTCGATTTTCTGGACCCGAACCCGACCCGCTTCGGGTTCGGGTCAACCCGACCCCACTTGTTTCAGCCGCGGCAGCGGGCAGCCAGCAACAGCGGGCAAGCGGGGTGGCACGAGACGCGAGTGCGCGACGCGTTAGGGCAGACGCAGGCTGCGCCGCAGCTGTCGTGCACGACAGCAGGGCAGCGGGGTGACGCGGCAACGGGGCAGCGCCGCAGCGGTTGCAGGGAGCCGACAGAGATCGCGCGACGCGATCTAGTGCTCGACGCGGGTAGCTGCAGAGGTCGCGTGTGGGCCCGCAGCAACGGGGTAGTGCCGCAGCGGCTAGCGTGGTGGCGAGAGTGCGAGACGCGGAGCTCGCTCGACTGCGCGACGCGGGTTAGTGTTATTCCAGGTCAATTCGGGTTGTTCCTGGGTTTCCGGATCAACCTGAACCTAGCCGGATTTTGCAAACGGGTCGTTTTCCAGACCCGAACTCGACCCGCTTCGGGTTCGGGTCAACCCAAACCCGAAATTTTCTGGTCGGGTCCAATATTGACAAGTCTACTTCTTCTTTGATTTGGTTTTTTTTTTTTTTTTTTTTTTTTTTTTTTTTTTTTTTTTTTTTTTTTTTTTTTTTGAGAGTATGTATTATTATTAGTATTTATATATATATAGTTAAATCTGGCAACCAATTACGTTGAAGACCGGTATAATTTTAGGCTTCATTTGGGATAGCATTCTTATTGTTTCTTAAAGCATATTTTTAGTATAAAAATTTTAATTTTGTACAAAACAATTGCTTTAAGAAACAATAAGAAAGCCGCCAAACAAAACCTTAATTATTGTATTGCTACACCTTAAAAATACATCAAAAGTTTATTTATTTAGGAATTAAACAGGAAGAGTGTTTTGAATTTTTATTTCAAACAGTTTGTTACTTTCTTAGAAAAAATGAAATATCAAAGCACAAATACATACATATATTTTTATAATCATAAAAAATATCAAACAATACTAAACCAATTAAAATTTCATTTGGGATCACTTTTTTTCTGCTTTCTAAAGTAGTTTCATAGAATAAAATTTTCTATTTCAAAAATTTTTATATAAAAAATTATTTTAAAAAGTAATAAAAAAGTTGTAACAAACAAAATATAAATCAGATTATATATATATATATATATATATATATATAGCACAAAGTTTTTTTATTTTTATTTTTTATTTTGGGAAATTTTTATTTTTATTTAAATCAACATACTAAAATGACCTGCATAGTTTTTCCAAATCGATAGTAGATAAATTGTGTAGATAAATGTGCTGGACTTTGGCATTCGGAATGTGGAGAACCGTGCAGAGAATTTAAAATTTGTGTAGCCGTTGGATCTGTAGACCAATGCCGAATGCAATGGCTTGGTTAAACCTACAGCTTCCTATGGGACAGTATTTTTATTATTTTTTAAAGTAATTTTCTGGCGAAAAAATTTTTAGTGTAAAAAATTTTTTATTAAAAATTTATTTTAAGAAATAATGAAAAAGTTACCCAAATGAAGAATAGGGGGTTTTTTATTGATTCTTAAAATAATTTTTTAATATAAAATTAATTTTTTTACTAAAAAGCCGATCCAAGAAAAATGACTTTTTTCAGCTTTTCAGAACAAAAAATAAAATTTTGTATTACAAAATTGTTTTAAAAAATAGTAAAAAAATTGGTCCAAATATAACCTAAAACTTTGGCTTTGATTATTTTTCTTATTTTAAATCTGAGAAATCTATTTTTTTTATTAAGTGAATAATTTATTATTTTCCTTGTTGTTAGAAGCAACCCCAGCTGGCAGTGCTTCGAGATGCGGCATCTGAAGGAATAAGAGAGATTAAAGAGTCTTTAAGTTGGTATTTCTTGTGTTTGGAAGACTGTCTAATAAACAGTGAAGTACTATAGTACAGTTTAATTAAACACACAAATGTATATATTTTAACTGTAAATTCAAGTGGCAAGGGTCTTTTCCAAATGATTGAAACTAACGGCTTTTTTTTTTTGAGATATTTAGGTCATTTAAGATAAACTTACACACATAACGTATACACAAAGACTCGAATTCAAGATCTCTTAGTTGGAAGCATAAGTTCTCAACCAACAGACCAAAGTGAGTTGTGAAAAAATAAGCTTTTCAAATATGATTAAGATTGTGTAGAAAAAAAATTTCTTAACTGGTAACAGCTGTGGCTGACGGCTAGGGCGGTGGCCGGCAGCAGCGTCCGACAGGGGTGGCCTACGGTGGCAGCCAACAACAATGGCCTGATGTGGCAGCTAGCAGTGATGGCTGATTGTGAAGGCCGGCGGGGGTGCAATGGCCAGCGATGGTGGCCATTGGCAGCGGCGGTGGTGGCGATGACGGTGCGTTTGCAGTGTATTTGAAAATTGTCCAAATCTGAGTAATTTCAAATACACTACATTGGATAATTAGAATGCTCTCTTTTTACACTCTGCATTTACTTTACTTCAAACCAATAACTACAATTTATAAAACCATTGCATTTAGATTATTTTACACTCTAAATGCAGCAAACTGAACAACTCCTTTGTAAGATATTGATTTAGTTAATCAAATAATTGGATTGATTATTTAATGCAATTGTAAAATCATTAAACTAATTGATTTTACTAATGAATTAGTTATATCTTTATCATATCTATCTCATTGGCATGTCTAGCATGATCCAAATTCATTCATCTCAAAATGATTGTTTAGTAACTTCTTTAACTCTTCTATCTCAACAATATTATATATGGCTATAAGCATATCATTAACATACATAAGCAAATCTATTACAATATTCTATGAGAATCTTTTTGTAGCATATATAAAATGGTGTGGATAGATTAATCCACATTGATAATAGTTCTTTCGATCATATGACGAAGCACGACACCCATGAAGATCAATCTTCTATAATTTCTTCTAGACATCTACATCATCTATGGTTGACTACTAATGCTCAAGTTCCAAAGCTATCAAGTTCTATTATTCTAGGCTCATATATATGTAATAACCTTCAAGAAGATCCTACAGGAGGGAATCAATAAGAGGTGAATTAGACACACAAATAGTTATATTTGCCTCCGGACGGTCCGACGTCATAATTCGCCCTAAACTGACACCTGTTGATTTATTGCATGGTCAAACACTTGCTTGGCTTAGCAGAATTTCCGCATCTTTCCCTTCTGCTCCTTATATTTAATAGCCCAAATCCCATCTTTTTATTCTTAATTAACACTGTTTAAGCTAGTCTAATCATCATATTAACTCCATCATTAAGCAATAAAGCAAGGATGGGTGGATTGATTAGATGCCAAGATGAAGAACCGTTAGAACCTCATCCCTTCCAGGAATCTTCCAGAAGAGGTCTCTCAGATGATTATATTAACACATTCTTTCAGGTTTGTTATTACTGTAATTCTCATTCATAATTTATTAATCTTTATAATCACAGTCTCAGCTCTATTATGCAATTTTTATCTATTTCATACCAAAACAAATCTCATAATTTTATTATTTTTTTGTGTAACTTCTTAGGAGACCGTTTTTTTTTTTTTTTTGCTTTCTAAAACAACTTTTTAGTACAAGAAAACTTTTTTAGAAAGCAGAAAGAAAGCTATTCCAGCCCTCTTTTTTCGCTTATAAGTATGTCATGCTAGAAACCTCTTAGTAGATTTCCTTTTTGCAGGACTTAGTTCGATGATCACTATGAATGCTAAATTATATTATGAATTATTTTCAACATTAAGAAGCACATTCGATGAGCTAATAAGATAAATGATGCTTTAAATAAAAGTTTTTCATTATATTCTCTCTTTTTTTTCATTTCATCAAAACTATAGCATAATATATTATTTAAAATATCAAATTCATTATAAGAAGCTCAAAGAAAAGTAAAAGGAATTTGCTGAAATGAATTATAAAGAGGTAAAGAAATTAAAAAAAAAAATCTCTTGAAAAACTTAAAAGAAAAAGAATTAAGAAAAAAAGTTTTATAAAGAAAAGGAATTATAATTTTTGGGTAAAGGGGGCCCATGCTCACTTGGGCCTCCCCCTAAATATGCTTCTAATCATTTACACTGCTCTTTCTGAATTTGAGATGCCATAAGCCCACTAGCTTTGCTGCACGGCGGTTGAGAGTATTCGTGCCTCCTGCGTGGTCTCGCGTATAGTCGCTTAACTGCGGGAAAAAAAAAATTACCCACTAGCTTTTGCTTAGTTGTACATGAACTTCTCATCATACTATGGGAGATACATAGCTCTAATATCAATTGTAATGTCTTAGGGTCTATGTGGTTGCTTGAAAAAAGAATGCAATGTAAAATAAATGTAGTGTAAAAAAAATGCAAAATAATTTGGAGTTGTTTTTATTATTGTAAAAGGAATGCAGGAGATTATTTTTTTATGTTTAATTTGAAGTAAAATGAATGTAATGTAAATTGCAAAAAAATTGTAGCTAGGGGTGGCCAGTGGTGGACGGCGGCAGCCTAGGGTTGTTGCTGGCGATCGATGACCGACAATGGTGGCCAAGGGCCGGTGGTGGAGGTGGCTGCCAACAGTGGCAATGGCGTTGAGTTTGCGGTGCATTTGAAAATCGTCCAAATCTGAGGAATTCCAAATACACTGGATTTGAACTAGATTGTGAATTCTTTTTACTTCAAAATTTTTTACTCTACATTCATTTTACTTCAAACCAAATACAAATATTTTCAAAACATCTAAATTTAAAATACTTTACATCCCTTTTGCAACAAATCAAACAACACGTTAAACTCATCTTATACTACATTGAAATCATGATTTTATCAATTTTTGTGTTAACTTCTCTTAATATCATCAATCCCCTAAGTGCTCCATTATGAGCACACCTAATAAATATTTATTGTGTTTCATTATATAAGTCTTTATTTATATAGCTCAATACCATTTCCTTGCCTTTTGATATGGGAGTTAGTTTATCATTCACGTTCTTTTTCTTTTGAAGTCTATCATTCTAGAAACCCACCAAGATGAGAGATTATTAGGTGCGGAGTCCGAACGCGTCTGGAGTTCCGGACAAATCACGCCACCCAATGTACTGTGTATTGGGTGATATGACGAATCTGAATTGACATCTGAATACATCAGGACACTGCACTGTGGGCTCCGAAAATTCGGCCCCGGCCTCCGCTCGCTCTTCTTTATTCGGCGAGAGAGTTTTAACGAACTAAGTTCCGAGGTAAATTTTGGAAGGCAGATGGGTTTGTAGATAAGACACTACCCAGAGATTTCGCCCTCATTTTGTGAGGACTTTATGATCTGAGTTCTGGTTTCCTATAGGCGCAAGCCCCTATAGTTAATTACCCCTCCCGATCACGAGAGAGAACTTTCGATTAAGGCTAGTCGTCAATCAGATTCGTATAGAAATACGTGTATCCGGCATATAGTAGCAGCAATAGGATTTGGGATTTGAAAATTGAAGAATTGGATTTTTGGGTTTGTGAATTTGGGAAATTTGGATGTTTGAAAAGATTTAATATTTAACATAGAAATTTCACCATCTTGCACTTAAAGCGGATGGTGGGGGAATGGATGATGGGCCCGATCAAGATCCCATGGTTCCGTCGTCCCGGGCCATCGTGGTCCCTGGTCTACTTAGTCAGAGGAGGTAGTCGACCCAACCTGACAGAAGGATCCCTGTCGGCAGCCATGGGTTGCTTCGTCCAAGGGGACCTTGTAGACCGGGGTTGAATGTTTGTCTAAGGGGACAAATTTGAATCCACCTTAGCTGACAGAGGGCTTTGTGCCCTATCGATCATATCCTATTGATTCATATCTCAAGGATTTAACGCCATTAAGGAGCGTATTGGCTCTGGCCATAACCGCTATCTGTGGTGCCATTTGGCGGCGAAACCACTCGGTTCAGAGGGCCCCGGGTCATAACCGTTTACCTGCAGTGCCATTTGGCGGCGAAACTGCCGGTTAGAGGACTCGTACCACGTCCTTACTGGCAATATATTATTTGAGAATGGATCCTAGTGATATTTTCGACTAGGCATTTGGCTCTTTGTGAGCTAGAGTTTATTTAAATTTGTCCGCCCCGACAAACTGTTGCGTAGGGTGGATGGATTTTGTTTTAAGCATTTGATGGATTTATTTCATTTTAAATATTTTTGGGATTTTTGTGGAGTTTTTTGGGTTTTTGGGATTTTGTGAAGTTTTTTTTGGATTTTTTTGGGATTTTGGGTGGAGCTTGGAAGATATTTGGAATGGACTTTTGGGAGACGATTGAAAATATTTAGGAACCCCTCCGGTTGAGATCTGCATTCAACACGGCCATCATCGGGGTGTTGTGGGGTCATTTCTTTTTATGGATTAAACCTTGTCAACTCTGTCGGGCTGTCGACAGAGGATCGGGTCTTGTAGGCTTCGTGCCTTTATTAGTGAATTCATATTGTTGTAGGCCTTGATGGCCTAATATGAATGTTTTAAAGCAAATATACCGGTCGTCACAACTTTATATTTGCTTATTTGTTCGAACCCTGTCGACTTCTATTGACCCGTATAGAAGGATCAGTTTCGAACCTGAATTCACTTGTCAACCCGCGCAGCATCCCTAGACGTCACGTGTGTACCAATAACACGCTCGCCGGGGCCCATGCGGGTTTTATAATTATTTTTACCCCTTTTAGTGTATCTATGTGTATACAATTTATAGTGCACGTGCAGGGGTATTCTGAAATAGTTGTGGACGCCTTCTGTCTGCTTGTACGAATGTTGCAGATCCGGTGGCGTAGCAGCTTCTGGATAGAATTATTCGCTGCTTCATACAGGTAGACTGTCGTGCACTATTTGTTGATTTCTGTAGGCGGGTCATAGTGCACTAACGAGTCTCCTGCCTTGGGTTGTAAAAGCTTGTAGGAACTCGTATTCTTTATGCATTCTGCTATGATTTTCATCTTTATGATACATCCACTATTGCTGGAGGTAGATGTATTCATCCTTAGACTGAAGTTGACTACAGGATACTGCATTTACTGTAGTTTTTTTTTTATGCATCTACTCATGGGTGGATGTTGTGGCACATACATTTGTTTTCGTAGAGAGATCGTATGTGTTGCAGATCTTTTGGTTGTTATATATGAGTAGGAGTCGTACACCTTACAACTGTTCATTTCTATAGTGCATTGACTTGGTGGGGATTGTCGTATCAGCTATGAGCTCCTAGGAGTATTTGTAGGAGAACCCTTACTTTTGCATTGAAACCCCCTTTCACCAATCTCAGGTGGTTATTGTTGGGTTGCATGTGTTCGTAGAGGACGGATCCTCCATCATTGGTCTCCCGTATCGCCATCTCAATCAACAGGCGTTTGTAGGAACTATCGTAGGATATGTACTTGTGTCCACAGTGGTTTATTGTGCATACGACATACACACTGTTGTTATCCACAAGTATTTATTTGCTGGAGATCAGTTGTATCCGCTACGACTTCCTAGTAGTATTCGTAGGAGAGCCTTCGCTTTGGTATTGAAACCACCTTTCACCAATCTCAGGTGGGTTTGATGATTGTACTTGTTTGTAGGAAGGCGGATTCTCCGTCATTGATTTTCCACATTGACTTCTCAATCAACAGGCGTGGAAGAGATTGTTATAGGAGTTCGTGCATCCAGGTCTTGTGACGGACTTTGAGTCATTATTAACCATACACATGCTCTTGTTTGAACTCCCTTGCACAGGATTCAAGCCTTGTCCCTTTGTATATGTTTGGATCCAAGTACAGTTTCATTCAGACTTGAATTCATCAGATTTATAAGTCCCCACTTGATGTCGTATGGCCCGAGTTCAAATACGAGCTCAAAGTACATGTTCAAATTGATTGTTCATAGTCCTCTGGAGTTCATTGCAGGTTCATTTTTGTGTCCAAATTGATTTGAATTTGAGTTCAATTTTGATTTTATTTCGTTTGAATTTGGTCCTCAGTTCTGGCTTGATTTTATTTGGATTTGAACTTTTAGAAATCATTTATGTTTTGTTCGGGTCCTCTGCACATGTTCAGTCAAGTTCGACGGTCCACAAGTCCTCAGTTCACCGTTCAAAAAAAGTTAACTGCTCTTTCTTGTTTGGTCCAAATATTTCGTTCTTTTGAGTTCAAAAACAGGTCCCAAGTGTAGTAGTATTTCACCCGAAATTTCGGCAGCCTCCCGGCGTCTCCCCCGTTTAGGGGAAAAACTACGAGAAAACTGGGCCTTCCCACCACAGCCAATAAAGGCGTGCATGGTAGGTGCCCTCTTTCGAGGACACCTCGGCCGTGATTTTTCATCCCACCACGGCCAATAAAGGCGTGCATGGGGTCTTTGACGGTACCTGTTACAAGAAGAAGAGCAGTTGCTTTCCCCCGCCCGGGGGTACTTATGAATCATTCCGGCCGCGCAAAGAAAAGGGTACACCAAGCTCACCTGACCTCGCCGTGTGCGTCAAACCGGTTTCCCTCCTACCACGGCCACCAAAGGCGTGCTTAGGTGGTTTGCCGGTCCGACACGCATGTCGAGACAGGATGGCGTGGGTCGCTCGCTTACCTCAACACAGATGTCGTGCCGGCTGCCCCTCCTACCACGCTCAATAAAGGCGTGCATAGGTAGACCGCCGGCCTGACACGTTAGTCGACATAAGAGGGCGAAGGTTGCTCGTTTAGCTCAACACAGGTGTCGTACCGGTTGCCCCTCCTACCACGCTCAATAAAGGCGTGCATAGGTAGACCGCCGGCCCGACACGTTAGTCGAGATAAAAGAGCGGAGGTTGCTCGCTCACCTTATATTAGGTGTCGCGCCAGTTGCCCTTCCCACCACGCTAAGAAAAGCGTGCATGGGTAGACCACTGACTCGCCACGCATGACGAGGTAAGAGAGCGAGAGGGGAGGCGACTGTCCGCCTCGTCGTAAGCGTCGGACCGGGGTTCCATCCCACCACGCGCAATAAAGGCGTGTATAGGCGGTTTTCCGGTCCGTCGTACACGTCGAGGTCGGAAGCCTGAGTTCAGAGGGTTATACCTTCGGGGCCGGCGGACCGGCGGATCGGATCGGCGGCGGAGGCTCGGGGACCGAGGTAAGGGACGGGCACGGCAAGCAAGCAATTTTTGTTATTATCATTAATTATAATTATATTAATTAATTATAATTAATTATAATTATAATCACATTTAATCATAATTATTTATAATCAATTAAAATTAACTATAGTAATTAATTATAATTAATAACATTAATCAATATAAATAATTATAATTAACCTTCGTTAATCATAATTAGTTAATACTAATTAACTTAAATTAATTATAATCAATTAATGATAATTAATAATAATTTAACAAAAATAATTATAATTAATTGATTTGATTATAATTAACATTAATCATAATTAAATTAAATTAATTATAATTAAGGTTAATGAAAACCCTTAATCCCCCCAGCATTCTGGTTCGGCCAGATTTACGGGGTTCGGCCGAATGAAGAACACGAAAGGGAGAAAGTTACTTACACAGCAAGCGGGCTCACGTTGTTGCCTCCGATAAAAAAAATGTCGTAACTTCCAATCCGACCGAAAGAGAAGGTCGCCAAAGAAGCGAAGTCGAGCGATCACGAAGGAGCCAAAGGGGGAGATCGGCTTCGGCAGCTGTAGGTAGGGCGCAACTGAGGAGATAGGGTCGGTCGGCCAGGCAGAGATCGGGAGGTGTTCGGCTATGGCAGGTTAGGGAAAACAACTCTCCCTCTCTCCCTCCCTCTCTCTCTCTCGGCTTCAAGATCGGGCTCGACGGGAGGAGGCGACAGAAGCTTGCTGTGTGCGTGGGAGAGCAGTGGGGAGCCGAAGGAGATCGCGGAAGAAGAGCAGAGGCCGAAGGCCTCGCTGCCTCGAACCCTTTTAACGACTCGCATGAGTCGTGTGAGCGACGTGCGAGATGCGACGCTCGGTATGGCTTCGACGTGCGATGAGCAGCGCTGGATCGTGCGACGTGGGAGCGCAGAGGGTGGGTGAGATTTTGATTTTTTTTTTTTGTCTCAGCTTTTTCGGGTAAACATGCACGTAATAATTTTTCCGTCAAGAGACGCTCCTCATCTTGGCCTTAGCACAACGATCGTTGTTCTCCCTCTTCGGATCATCCTACTTTAATTCGGGATTTCATCATATTTGTCATCAATAATATTATTTCATTTTAATAATTTTCATCTACTGATTTTTAATAGGCTGTATGATTTTACTCATTCTTCCAAAAATATCTTAATATATTCAGAAAAAAAAGACATTTTTATATAACTTTGCAATTAATTGACGACAGAACAATAATTTTAAGTTCCCTTATTTTAATTTTAAAGTCCATGCTGATTCCATCACCATTGAAGTGAACATTAAACCTCTATACATGCAAGAGTCGGCTCCTTAACCGTCACATTAATTTCTTAGATTTGTGAATATTTGAAAACAAGGCATTGTGGGGCCCACAACATGTGGGGCCCACACTCATTTCATGTACTTGAATCATTCATGAGTTTAATCAAAATTCTGTTATTATTACTTCTAAATGATACAAATCTAAAAAATAATGTTTTAGTTCATCTTCAATCGAACTTCATACTTGTGTTTGGCGTCCACGAACTATTCCAATAAAACAGCAAAATGTGCTCCATTCTCATGTTCGTGAACAGCGCGACGCCAATGGCGCTGCACTGTTCTGAAATAGAGAAAGCGGAGGCAGAGCGCGTGGAGTTTGATTGAGACAACATATATACATAATATTCTTTTTTGGTGTTAAGAAATAGAGTTCGGTTGAACATAAATAACTACATTTTGAAGTATTACTATATTTTAGAATTAAAAATGAGTTTTTCGGTTGGAGATGATCTAAGAACTCGTTGATATAAACCTTCATCAACTCTATAACACCAGAATGATGCATTCATGAAACTGATGTGATCAAAATGATCATTAAGACTTACACAAGTGCTCAACTCTGAAACGACAGCAACAGCAATCTCATATGTCTCTCCAAACCAATAGAGGAAGAAGCCAAAACGATTCAGCTAACAATAAAGCTTCAGAATAATATCCCAGAACAGAATCACTGTTCTTTGATTCACAAAAGAGGTTTTTTTTTTTCAAATTCGTTTGGAATTTTCAGAACTATGCATATTGAGTTGAATAATGTGAAGTAACCCCCCGATGCTTAGCTTGGTTGGTGGGCGAGTACGGTTGGGAACCCCGCAACCCATGCTGGATTCCCCTCAAGCGGCAGCGAAACTTAAGTGGGGCCCAATCAAATGCGGGTCAGGAGGTTTCTGGGGTGGGTGCCTCTTCTAGGTCAGCCAAGAATTAGTCACGCTGCCAAGTGCCCTTTCAGGGAGGGGCAGCGGGTGGATACCCCATTCCAAAAAAAATATAAAGTAAAAGAGCTAAGTCTGGCAGTACCACTTAGATGATTAATTATACAAGGATAAGGTGAGGCAGTGGTCCTTAGTTTTGATGTAATAAAGATGCATGCATTTTGTAAGGTGTGGATGGCCATCTTCTTCCTATAAATGAGAACATGACTGGCTTTAATTCCAATCTCCAACAGTATTCTGAAAGCAACTGTTATAGCTTATTGTGCTCTTGGTCCACTTCTCTTTGAATTGAAGAATATTTTACCAATGAAAATGAGTCTTTTACGCTTATTTTGTAATGGAATTAGCAGTTGTATAACTAATGCTTCATTTGTGACGGTTTTCTTACTGTTTCTTAAAACAGTTTTTTTAGTATAAAATTAAATTTTTTGAACTAGAAAACTGCTTTGAGAAGCAATAAGAAAGCTGTCTCAAATGAAGCCTAAAGCATAATATTAAGCTAAAAGATTAGATATTATTTCCATAATTTGATTTAGATAGCTAAACTTGTGATAAAAACTGCAGATAGGAAAACCCTAACGGTAAGAGAGATAAAAAGAATGGGAATAAAAAAGAAGAGCAGCAACTTGTTCACAGGAAGCTGTACAGGAATCTGATGTTGATGGCTAAAGAAGAATCAAAGGGGGAGAACAAAATCTGAAGGCTAACGGGAAGAGTGGGATCAACTTGCATAAATGATTGTAAGATTGGGAGGAGAAGAACAATAAGTCTTTTTCTACACTCACATCAGCAAAAAGAAGAACACATCAAAAAAATGGCTACTTGACTAAAAATTCATGGCGGCTTGTTGAGAATTATTTAGCTGCTTATTTTGTGAAGGATTATCAGTGGGGAAGTTCTAAACTTACTCAAATTATTTATAACAACTTCATTCAATTCCCCTCCTTGAAATATAAACCACAAATTGATGTGGGAACTTTGTTCTTTGGAAATCTCATGATCTCACTTACATGAGTTGGATAACAAGATATAAGGATAGGTAACTTCAAAGTTAGATGTGTCATCAGAATATTTTGTTTCATAAATATCTAGTCAGGTGTATCTTATATGACATGAATAAAGTTATTCATAAATTGATAGTTAAAAATCTTGTAAATATCTTCAGAGATGAAACAGAATAGACTGCTTTAGATTGAAAAATGGTGTAATGAAGTTCACAAACATTAAAAATATGTTAGACCGGTCTAGCCGGTCCGACGGGACCGGCTTATGCGAACAAAAGCGGATATTTTCTCTTCTTGTACGTGCAGAACACACACCCGGGTGTGTGTGAGCTGTTTAGGTAGGATTTTTGAGGGAGTTAGGAGGGAAATTTGAATGTAGGAATTGTTTAGGGATTTTCTTTTGATTTGTATGCATTAAACGGTTTATTTTCCTAGGGTTAGGACATCTTGAATTTGGCTGAAATTTGAGATCTCATAGGTTTTCTTTGGGCTCTAGCGGCGTCTAGAGATTTGGGAGAGATCGATCCTCCTCTTGAATAGAGGATCAATTGTATCTTGTTATTTTCTTTCGTAATTTGTTTTCTTGCAATAAAATTACTGTTTTTCACTAGTTTTCCATTGGAATCGTGGAGATTTCTCACTGTTTTTGCTCTCTTGATAGGATTTTCTTGAGATCTTCAAGTGTTTCCTATACAATATTTGTTTTCACACAAAAAATGGGAGGATGATATGGACCAGCCATTACAATTTATTATTTCAGCTACAAATATGACCTCGCATTTAGAGCTAGAAAATTCCTTCACAACATGTCCATCAGGTCTCAGACCCTAGATTACTACTTATCTTAAAAACTATGAAGTATATTGCTTGAATCAAAGTTCTCTGATGACTCAAGCAATAAGGTGGACTATAAGGAAATTGAGAAGAGAAAAGTTAGTTGGAAAAAATTCTTTTTTCTCACCACAAATATATAACTCATTCATGGTAGTCAACAGATCACCAACAACAAACTTTCCAGCAAGTTTCTAAGATTAAGATGACAAGATCAGCAATAAAAAAACTGTTGGCAGTATGTGAAACAATCATTTTAATTTGAATTTTTTGCATGCTCACATTCACTCATTAAGAACAATAAGATCCAATGAAAAATGAGAATTGATAAAAATTGACTCTAACTAGTTGGAATTAGATATAAAAGAAATAAATTTCCTATAGCAGTTTCATATGAAGATGGTAGTTGATATAGCTTTTACAAGATAATCCAATAAAATTGCTTTAATTGTTCAGGATTATGCCACAGAGAAATGAATGAATAAAGTTTTTTACTATTCCTAAATTTTTTGCATGCTCACATTCACTCATTAAGAACAAATAAGATCCAATGAAAAATGAAATTATTGACTCTAACTAGTTGGAATTAGATATAAAAGAAAATAAATTTCTATACTTCTGGAGTTTTCATTGAAAACATTATTGACAATAGCATTTTTAATATGGCCTCCAAGGTTTTAGAATGTATAGCTTTTAATAACAGTTATGTATGCCCAAAAGGCCTAACCAGAAGAGGATTATGCCACAGAAGTAGAACATCAAAGGAGCAAAGTTTCAAATTGGATTAGTCCTAAACTTCTGGTAGGTCTTCAGTTGATTCAAAAGCTGTGAGGTTTATATCGTATGCTTTTAATGGAATTCACAAAATTCTAAAGGTACAAGCTCAGATAATGATATGAAATGTATGCTGTTAATGGAAACAAAATGGTTATATGATTGCGAAGTAAAACTAAGCCAAAAAAAATGAAAGGTCCACTAATGGCTAGAGTTAATTGGTGGTAACAGACCCTGACTTTATTCCCTTTGTCACCATCTGCACCATGTGGGAGATAAAGACAAATACTAGCTAATGGTATAAGATTCAAACCATTAAAAATGAATTTTCATTTGTTCCTCAATTCATTTTTTTTTTCCCAGCCCCAGGAATATCTAGCTCAAATATAGTTAGTAAAAGTAAAAATAAAATTGAATGAAAGATGAGTTCAATGTGATACCCTTATAAAAGAAGGAATAGAAAGGTGAGGTACAAATGTAAATGAGGAAAAAATGGATAAGTTCAAAGTAAACCTTTTGGCCATACCAAGTGTTTCATAGGAATCTGTTCATTAAATTTGAAGTGCTGTAGCTAAGGTAAATTTTCATCAACTAGAACACCAAAAAGTAAATGTCTTCCTTCTTACCTGTATGACCACTTTGAATGTTTTCAGATGGAGCTCCTACAGCAGGTATGTGGCTGCTATCAACTGCTGAAGCAGTCTGATTCTGATGCATCAGTTGTGATCCATAAGCATACATGTCCATCACCTTTATAGAAGTTAAGTAAAAATATTCATAAAAAGGGCAACAACATCAAGCCTTTTTCCCACTACGGGGGGTCGGCTACATGAATCCTTTTTCGCCATTGTGTCATGTTAAAAGTCAAATTCTCATTTAAATCTAATAAAGAAAGATCATTTCTAATATTTTCTAACCAAATCTTTTTAGATCTACCTCTACTTTTCTTAACATAAGTCAAATCTAATATCTCAACTTTCCTAACCGGGTCATCGGAAGACCTCCATTTAATGTGACCAAACCATCTAAGGCAGCTCTCTCTAATCTTATCTTTCTCTAGAGCTACTCCAACCTTTTCCCGTATATGCTCATTTCATATCCTATCTCTAAGGGTAAAGCCACTCATCCACCTAAGCATCCTCATCTCTGCAACACTTAACTTAGTATTATGCTTCTCTTTTAATGGCCAACATTCGACACCATAAAACATTGCAGGTCTCACCACCATCTTATAGAATATTCATAAAAAGGGCACAGAAGAATAAATGCAATTGACAAACCTGAATTGGCATCTGCATGTGAGGGAAGAAGCCAAGGCAGTGTGAAAATGGCACGGGAAGACGAATGTTTTGCAACTGATTAGGAACGTTGAGTAGATTTATTCCTGTGGAAGGAAAAGACAGTTGCTGGTTTGGCATAGAAATTGATGGTATAGAGTCATTAATTACTGTGGATCCTGGTAACTGAAATGGATTTTGAATTGGTGGAAATGGGGGATGACCCATTCCAATGCCCATGCGTGACATATACTGCTGAAAACCAGGAAACATCATTGGAGCCATGCCACTTCCCATCCACATAATCTGATACCACAGCGAGCAATAAATCAGATTCAGATGAAGGAAATTGGTGATTAAGACTTCGTTTGGGACGGCTTTATTTCTGCTTTCTAAAGCAACTTTCTTGTACAAAATTCTAATTTTTGTACTAGATAGCTGCTTTAAGAAGCAGAAAGAAAGCTGTCCCAAATGAAGCCTAAATATTAATGCATGATGCAGTTGATTTCCATACCTGAACTTGTAACTGAAGTGACTTCAAATATTCAATGGCTTCATCTAGCATTGATGCTTTATCTGACTAAAGAATTATGAAATATTAACATAATTAAAGATCGATACTAAATGATGATGATAAATAAGGACAAGTACAAAAAACTTTCTTGTGATGAATGTATGAGATTTCATTACTTTATTACAATGAGGAATCAGCTCTTGCAAAGCCCTCATCTTCTCATTAATTCTATCCCTTCTTCTCTATATAAAAGATTTATGTTAAGGAACTGAAGTAGAAGCAACAACATATTGGATATTTAAGGACTCCTACCCTCTCAGAGAGGTTATGCACTTCAGCAGCACGACTTCTGCGTGAAGGAGCAGTTCTCTGAGCATGCTTATTTGCTTCAACTAGCTCTTGCTCAAGATCCTAACCATTTGAAGGCATAAAGTTTCAACTACAAAATGCGAAATGAATAAAATACAGCTTCGAGATAAAGAGAAGACAAAACACTGAAGAACCTCATTACGGCATTTAGTTTCTTCTGAATCTCTTCCCTTCCTCTTGTGGCCATGACTTGTTTTGTTTTCCTGTCCTACTCTCCCAAAGCTACAACCAGAACCACCTGATGAGGAATCAACCATTGGATCAAATGTATTTGCTTGCCTACAATTTTGGGCTGATCCCAGCTGAGAATCCTCCTTCATTCCTCCATCATTGCTTGAAGTAAGGCTTGCCTCAACTTGATTTTGATCATGGTTGCTGCCACAAATGCTTGAATCAATTGTCCTCATTGAGGACGATTCTTCGATTCTCACTAAATTTTCACCACCTGATGAAATTCCACCAGAATTCCTGATTTCTGGTTCCATTTCGGCACTTAATAATTTCCTATCGTGGGAGAAATTTAAGACTTCATCATCCTCAAAACTCGAGTGTTTGACAGAAACAAAAGCAAGCGATTTTGGAGGAAACATCATAGTATGTTGAGGATTAAGACTGGATAGCTTAGGAAAACCATCACTATCTTTTATAGAACTAAATGTCACACATTTATTTCCTTTGTTCAACTTATCATTCAGATGAGGCTCAGCAGTCAACATGTCACAGAAGAATTCTGAGAACTCATCATCCAATGGATCCTCTAAAGGACTTTGCAACCATAATGAAGTCTCATCTTCTTGAATCAAGTCGCTTGAACTCTCAACAGAGACCCCCCATTTTAACAAAGTTTCAGGCTTTTGAGCTTGTTTAGATTCAGGAACTGCCACTGAGGGTCTGCAATTGGTTTGGTTATGCAACACCACATGCCCATTTTCCCACAAAAGTTCTACCAAGTCGTTGTCTTGTCTGTGATAAAATCAGAAGAAATAAATTTTGACTAACTTCTTAATGGATGACAAAAGGAACAATAATATAACACTAACCCAATAAATCTCATTTGATTTGATGGATGAAGGAGATCATGAAATAGTCTAGAGTCATCCTCCATTTTCTAATCAGGTACACAGTGTTTCATTCTCTTAACGTAGACTTCTTCTGCATATAAAGAAAAATTAAGTTTAATATATAAATAAACTTAATTTTTCAAATAAAACATACATTCACACACCAGGGTAAGAACAGTAAGGAACAGATTCTATGATGAATTTTAATTTAGAACCAAAAAACCCAAAATTTTATCAAGAAATAAAAAGAATAGAGTCAAATCAATGTAAAAAAAGAGGTGCAAAAACATAATCATATCCAAAAAATAACAATAATCCAACAATTAATAAATGCAGAAGGGAATTCTGGAAGCAAAATAGCTTGTCATTGAGTAAAAATACATCATTCAAGTCCTGCAAAACTGACCAACTACTCAAATGATATAGTTAACAATAGCAATTAACCATAGATTCCTAATTCCAATAAGGAAAAGAACAGGGGAATAACCAATGTCTAAAAACCAAACGGTCAAGTGTTACAGTGCACATAGGCCCAGCTTGCTCATTAGAAATAAAAAAAAAAAAGTTTGGAAAAAGATGGATTAATACACCCCACATAACATTGAAAAGGATCACATCACTCTAGAAAAGATTAAAATTCTTATAAATAATGAAGCTATCTTCAAACACTCAGCGAAAAAAGTTATATATATTTAAAATATAACATAAGAAGATAACCAATAAACCACTTTTAGGAACTAAAAAAGGGGGAAAAAGGCCTCGAGTCCCCAATAGATGGAGATGAAGAAGAGAGAAGGAATTCAGAAAACAAAACCTTTTCGAGAACTCCAAGCTTCGCACTTGCTGCCGTTGCCCAGTTCCCTCCTTCCTGGAGATGAAATGGAGCTGGCCAAGTAAACGAATCAATCCTCTCTCTCTCTCTCTCTCTCTCTCTCTCTCTCTCTCTCTCTCTCTCTCTCTCTCTCTCTCTCTCTCTCTCTCTCTCTCTCTCTCTCTCTCTCTCTCTCTCAAAGGAATCTCTGTGTCACAAACACATGAGCCCGGAATGAGAATGGTGGAATTTTCTTTTGAATTGGTGGTGTTGGTATGCTTTTTTTTTTAACGTTGAGTACTGACATGTAATTATTAAGTATGTAAATTTAAATAAGTGCGTTCAAATTCTAATGTAATGATCAGAGGCTGTTTTGTTTGTTAGTAACTCAACAGTAAATATAAAAGTTCTAAAACTTTCAATATTAAACTGAAATAAAAAATAAATATGGAGTAAAATAATAATATATTAAAATTTTGATATTTAATTTATTTTTAATGTATTTTGAGGTGGCTACTAATTGCCAGATCATTTGTTGTCACTTGTCGACCTGCTTCATCGCTGCCACCGGCCACCCCCAAGACGGCTCACCCCCACATCAATACCATCGTCGACCACCATCGCAACAAATTAGCCATTACTGTTAAAACCAGCCATCATTATCACTACCAGCTCAAAGCCCCAGTCTTATCATTGTTGGGTCATATGTTGAATTAATTTTACTTCAAATCAAATTAACAACTCAAAATATAGAATTAAAATTCATGATATATTATAAAGTATGGGTTTTTTTAAGTTGCAAACAACTCAAATATAATCTCATGTATTTAAAATGTATTCATTTTGATCGGCATTCTTTTTGTCCGTGATATTGGCTTTAATCTCATTACAACTTAGACTTCATTTGAGACGGCTTTCTTATTGCTTCTTAAAGTAGTTTTTTAGCATAATATAATTTAAGGCTTTAAGCTCATGTAAAATTCTCCTAGATTTTTAGTCCCACATCATAAGAGAATTTTAAGTTGTTCTATACATCACTTTATATAGTGTAAAGCACAAACCACAAACAGAAAGTAAAGTTGCATGATGCATCAAGCTATCAATTTTATATTCTTATTAAATTTATTTATATAAGATTAGGATTTTAAAAAGTATATTAAAAATTAATTAAATAAAACTTAATATTAAAAAATTATTTCTTGAATAGGCTAGTTCAACCAAATTGAATCGGTTAGGCAGTTTACCAATTAAACAAACTATTCAAACCAGTTTGTATATGTTCAATGCAAATCCAATTTATTTTTTCACTTCTCTGCATTGGAAACTAAATTGGTTCATGGTTGAACCAGTCAAACCAGCTAATTTGATATGATTTTTAAAACATTGGTCTTGAGTACAAAAGAATAAATAAAATAATAAGAACCTGAATCAGAAGGATCTTGATTAATCTCTCACTCTTGGTCTGTTGTCTTGATTTGAAATCATTTAACCACATATAATGATCTCAATTGTACAACAAGCAGATCATTTAACTAAATCCAAAGTATGATAAATGAGCAATATACATGTTACTAGTCAAATCATTATAATAATATTTATATGATTATTAATCTGTATAAAAATAGTAAAACTCATATACATAAGGTAGTAATAGTAAAGTTTATAAATTATAAAATAGTACAGTTTAGGGGTGTCAAAATCTGACACTTCTTGAAACCCGTCCCAAACAATTTTAGATTTGGGTCAACCCGTTTGTCATACGGGTCGACTTCGAGATTCCGAGTTGTTACTATTTATCTATTGGCATAATAATCATCTCCTTATAACTCCCAATCAATATCATGTAATTCAATAAAGAATAACACCAAACTATAATATTTGAATGAAAGTTCACACTACAGGAAAATAGTCGATTTCCGACGGTCGTGACCGGCGGTTACCGGACCTCCGGAAATACTGGCGGTTTAGCCGCCGGCAAGTACCAGCGGCTAACCGGGGGGTTTGTAACATTAAGCCGCCGGTAATAGCGACGGTCATCAAACCGCCGGGCGTCAATATGACCGGCGGTTTATCGGCGGTGTATCCCGTCGTTGATAAGTGATCACATTACCGACGGTCTGGACCACCGGAAGCCCGCTGGTAATTGCCCTAAAATTAACAGACCCGAGCCTTGCATTTCATTTCTATTTTTTTTTTTTTCTCTCGCTTCGGACGACCTCTGTCGTCGCCTCCGCCTGCGTCTCGCTCGATCGACCTCGCTGTCTTGCCGCCGACGACCTCTCTCCAAACGGCGATGAACTAGCTCCGACCGCCGACCCCCCACACCGGCCGCCTCTCGCTCAATCGAACTCTCTTGTCTTGCCGCCATCGATCTCACACCGGCTGCCCTAATTTTCGTGTGAGTTGAAGAAAAAACTGCAATTTGAAGGTAATCTTTAATGTTTTTCTGTGATTATTTGTTCTCACTACACATTTGCAAGAGTTTGTAATTTATTGTATGATTTAGGTTATAATCTAGACATATGCAAAGAGGTAATGTTGTAATCGTTTGAAAAAGAGAGAGAGAGAGATAGAGAGAGAGAGAGAGCTTGAAAGAGGGAGAGAGATATAAAGAGAGAAAGAGAGCAAGCAAGTGTTGTAGAGATGAGGATGCTAGAAAGAGGGATAGAGATATAGAGGGAAAAGAGAGAGGAGCGAAAAGAGAGAGATAGGGAAAAGAGAGAGGGGGAGAGAAAAAGATAGAGAGAGCGAAAAGAGAGAGGGATAGAGAAAAGAAAGAGAGAGAGGGAGAGATAGCGAGAGCAAGAGAGATAGATAGATAGATAGAGAGCAAGAGAGAGCTAGAAAGAAAGATAGAGATATAGAGAGAGAAATAGAGCAAGCGTTGTAGAGATGAGAATGCTCAGGTAGATGAGTGAGTTCACTCATAGGAATAGAATGCGAAACAAGAATATATTTTAAAAGTTTGGATTTACGTCACTTGCTACGTATCCACTATTGTTATCCACAAGTAATTTCAGTGGTCATCGTAGCTCAAAAGAAATGGTTGTGTTCATCTACAAGTGAATCGACCTCAATCGTAGGGACCGATATCACAACCTTAGCTGTATACCTCTTGAGTGTATTTATCTTCCACTAGATGGTTGTTGGCTATAGAGATGCTACGGTATCCATGCTACAATAGGTCGTAGGTACTGTGCATTATGCTATAGGTATGTTATATTTGCTTGTAGACAATATGCTTATTTGTGTCTTGATGTTGAATATAAAGATGCTAGAATACTCTTGCTACAAGAGTATGCAAGTGCTCGTATCTATTGCATATCAGTTGTTGCATCAACTAATAATTCCCTTTATTAGGGCTTTTGCTCTTCAATATGCAATCTCATTAGTTAGTTGATATGAATACTTGCAAATTTCGTGTTGGATATACATAAATCAAGAATCTTATAGCATATATATTCTTTTCATTTGAAAGTAGACTATTATGTGCTCATTTACACATTAGTCTGCATTGATAACATAGGCGTTTCCACTACATCTCCCTTACTTTGCTTGTAGCATTGTCGTGTTCATTACACATAATAACTTTTTTGATACCACAAGTTTCAAGCTTATACAACATCTTTAATTTTCATCCTCGTATGAAGTTGTAGTCACAAGCTATTATATAACAACTTTGTTGGCTTAATGCCCTTTGCTCTGGAGATCAATTTCATTGAAAATTATACTATGAGTAAATCCATTCATCCACCTAAAGTATAGCACGTTTTCACATGTGTTATAAATAATATTTTCATAACTATGTAGGGAGACATTTGCTTCAACATCCAAATGACTATCCAAAAAGAGAGAAGTTGGATGTATAACAGATTGTTGCCGGATCGAAAAGGATTGACAGTTGAATTTATACAGGGAGTTGAAACTTTCATTCAAGTTGCATCTCAAGTGCCTTCCTTTCAGTTTGATAAAATGTTTAGATATCCATGTTCGAAGCATAAAAATCTAGCATTTCTCAAGCCCGATGATGTGAAGGTTGATTTATATCGTAGGGGATTTCTTCCAAACTACTAGATTTGGACATCACATGGCGAGTACGAGCCACACAGAGATGCTCATGCCGGTTCATCTACACCTTATGAAATATTTGATGAAGATTAAATGAATAGACCCTATGAAGAATTGATTTTTGATGTAGCAGGTCATAATTTAAGGTCTAGTGCAGAAGAGCCAATAAATACAAAAACACAAAAATTCTTTTAATTATTACATTCAGCTCAAAAGCTAATTTGGGATGGTTGCAGTACACATTCAGATATATCCATTGCAGTGAGGATGCTAAGTACTAAAACTGAGTATAATATTCCCCGTGATTATTTCAATGACTTTATTGGTCTTATGAAGGAAACTAATCAAGTGGACAATTTAATTCCCTTAGATTTGTACAGAACGAAGAAATTAGTATCCATGCTGGGTCTCACTGTTACAAAAATTGATTGTTGTATTAATGGATGTATGTTATACTACATTGATGATGCATCAGAACTTTTTTGTCGCACCTGCAATGCTCCTCGGTTTAAGCCAAACTCGGGAAAGCAACTGTAATATCAAAATCTGCTCCAGGATCGTCCGGGCCGATCTGGATCGTCCCGGGACGATCAGTGGTATGTTTGTTCCAGATTTATGTATAGAAGCTCCAGAAATGAATTCCTGTAGGTATCGTCCGGGCCGATAGGGGCATCGTCCTGGGACGATCAGTTCAGTGCAAGAATTTTGTCCTGAGAACCGCCCTGGGAACCGTCCAGGACGATTTGATTTGTTCAGATCGTCCCAGGATGATCTTGCGATCGGACGGGCCGATCTGTGTATTATAAAGCTGAAATCAGTCGTTTTGAAGAGAGAGAAAAATAAAAAAAAAATATAAAAATATCTTTGAGGAGAGAGAAAGTCGAGGACATTTGTGGAAAAGTTGATTTAGGGGCGGCGCGGAGCTGTTTTCATCCGACAAGACTGTTCAGGAAATTGCTGTACGCAAGGTAAGGCACAATCCGCCTTTCTCAATTTTCAGAACTATCGTGTTTGGCGGTATTTTCTGTCCGGATTTGATTTTGGCGATGCATTTTCGTCCATATTTTCCGTCTGGTTCAGCTTTTACCGCGTAACTTTCTGTATTTTGTTGACGTGCCGAGTGTGCACATTTTGGTTATTTTTTGGAGATTTTTGTCCGGGTATTTTGAATTCGGCGGGATTTTATTTCGACTGTATTTTTCTGTGTAGTCAAAAATTGTCTGAGCAGTAGAATTAAAGTCTTGCAATGTTCTTATCTATATTATGTGCAAATTTGGTATTTTGTGATTGTGCAGGAAAGTTATGTAAATTTCGTATACTGCCGTTGTGCTGCCCGATTTTTGTCTGATTTCTAAATTCGTCCAGATTTCTTCTGAATTGATATGCTATTTGTATATGCTATAAAAAGAGATTTATAAGAGGCCTGGATCCTAAAAGATTCAGTCAGTGTCTGGGAAATCTGAAATCTGTTCTGTTCTAGATCCAATGAATTCTGTTCTGGTGCTATAAGTACATCTGTTCTGGTGCCGTGAGCACAAAGGGAGGCATAAGGGGCCAGAATCTGAGAGATTCTGTCAGTGTCTGGGAAGGGAGGCATAAGGGGCCGGAATCCGTAGAGATTCCGTCAGTGTCAGGGCATTTAGCTATGAATTAAATTATCTGATATTTGATTTGATATGATTTTGATTTCCGTATTTGTTCTGTAAGCAAATCTGATTCTTATTTCCATACGATATGAATTGATCTGATATGTATGATATGATTTCTGTACGATTCTGACATGATTCTGTTCTGTTCCGATATGATCTGAATTTCTGATTTCTGTACGATTCTGATTCTGTTGATTTAATATATTCTGATTTGTATTCTGATTTGATCTGATCCGTACGACTCTGATTCTGATTTGATATATATCCGTATAAGTTCTGATTTGATTCTGTTCTGATTCGAGATACGATTATGTTCTGATTTCTGATTGGATTTGGTCTGATGTGTTTGGTTTTGGATTCTGGAAGTTTTGATTGGAGATTTGTCGCTTTGCTGAGCTGTTGAGCTCACTCTTGTTTTCTGGTGGTTTTCAGGTTCTGAAAAGGGAAGGAAGGAAGTCTAGTACTAGATTTCAGAGTCTGATCTGTAGGTATTGTTTTGTACCTTTTGATTTTTGTACAGTCATGACTTTTTTGTTCTGTCTTTCTTTCTGTCTAAAATCCATGTACTGTATTTGTAGATTGTTTTGCGGAAAAGAAAATATAGATGTTTTGTTCCGCTGCATTTGATGATTCATAGTAGCTCTGTGTCTGTGTGTTTGTGTTTTGAGTTGAAATATTTGGAAGATTCAGTTCCGAAAAAAATTCTAAAACCAGATCCTGGTTAGTCTGTTCGTTAAGCTAGTCGCGGCCCGGTGCGAGCGGGATCCGTCCCGGATCGAGTCGGGTCGTGACAATTTTAGTGGTATCAGAGCATTGGTTTTAGAATTTAGTTGGATTGTACAACAGAGCTATAGGAAGTGATCTGTAGTGAGTCAGTCTGGGATAGTTTTGGTTTGTTTGGCTTTTTATTGTGTTATTTTTGTGATAGTTTTCCGGATTTTTCTGGATTTTCTATATGGATCATCCAGACCCAGACATGACTGACGGGCAGAGTGCCAGTCAGGCAGCACCAGTGGGGAGTACAGACCCAGTGGCCGGTGCTGATACACTGTCTCAGTTTGCTACACTTGTTGCTCAAATGATGAGCGAGATTCAGAGCAGAGCTTCTACCGTCAGATCTGATGATATTGATAGACATCTGCATATGTTTTTGAGGTTGAAACCTCCGAGGTTTGAGGGCGCTGTTGAGCCCAGAGCAGCCGAGGAGTGGCTGAGGAGATTGGAGAAGACCTTCGACGGAATGCAGTGTCCGTCAGATAGGAAGGTTTCGTTGGCTGTTTTCCTGTTGGATGGAGAGGCTGAGCACTGGTGGGAAGGCCAGCAGGCAGCCAGATTTTAGGGCAGATTGAACTCTTTGATTACCTGGGAAGAGTTCACTGAGGTGTTTCGAGACTGGTTTGTTCCCCCTTCTGCACGACAGCAGATACAGGAGAGTTTTCTGAGGCTTGTTCAGGGGAGCAAGACAGTGATGCAGTACGAGGCTGAGTTTACTGCCTTAGCTAGGTATGCTCCGTAGTTGGTTAGTACTTCTGCTGAGAGGTGCTACAGATTTCTGAGGGGATTACGAGATACTCTGAGGCAGCCCCTGATACCCTTTCATATTTCTGACTTTTCTGAGCTTGTGGAGAGAGCTCGTCTGATTGAGAATGACTTGATGGCTACTCAGCAGCGGTGGACTGCGAGTAGGAAGAGATTTGGGGGCGAGGCTTAAGGCAGTGGTTCCTCTGGGAAGAGGAGATTTGTGGCTGGTTCTGGATCTAGCGAATCCAGGAGAAGTGGAGGGTCGTCTGGTACTGCTACCAGTACGACGAGTTCTGGATCTGTGAGTGGGGAACTTGTGTGCCAGAGTTGTGGATGACGACACCATGGCCAGTGCTACAGGATGACTGGTCTGTGCTTTCGATGTGGTCAGCCATGACATCGGATTGTAGAATGTCCACAGACTGGATTTGATCGGCGTTCTGAGTTCCGATCAGAGGGCTTTGTCAGACCTGCCGGTTCAGCAGGAAGACCGAGGACTGTTCCTCCACACCCTGAGGGATTTACTGGTAGAGGTGGTAGTTCTAGTTCTGGACCACGGAGACCACTTACTGTTCAGAGGGAGCAGAGCAGTTCTGTTGCTTCAGCTCCAGCTCCAGTTCAGCCACGAGTTTACAGTTTGAGTCAGCAGGAGGCTCGTGATGCTCCAGATGTTATGATAGGTACGATTTACATTTCTGATCAGCCTTGTCGTGTTTTGTTTGACTCTGGAGCTAGTAACTCTTTTCTGTCCGAGCGCTGTTTTGAGCTTTTGCGTTTGGAGTCAGTTTTGTTGCCGGTTTCTCTTTCCGTGATTTTACCGGCTGGAAGTAATTTGATTGCCCGCAAGTTTTGTTTTTATGAGATTGACATTGTTGGCAAGAAGTGGAAAGCAAGTCTGATTTTATTGCCGATTTCTTCTTATGATGTGATTCTGGGCATGGATTGGCTGAGTCTGTATGAGGCTCAGATTGATTGTCTGAAGAAGCAAGTGAGTTTGCTTATGGCTGGAGAGAGAGTTGTATTTCAGGGATTACGAGGTGTTCTCTCTAGTCTGATTTCTATGTTGGAGGTGAGCAGAATGTGAAAGAAAGGATGCCCAGTCTTTTTGGCTTCGATGTGGGATCTGAACCTGGAGGTTGGTTCTGTTTCTGAGATTCCAGTAGTACGGGAGTTTGCTGATGTTTTTCCAGAGGAGTTGGTTGGTTTACCTCCGGATAGAGATGTGGAGTTCTCTATTGATATTTTTCCGGGTACCGCTCCTATATCAAAAGCTCCGTACAGGATGGCACCGAAAGAACTTTCTGAGTTGAAAGTTTAACTTCAGGAGTTGGTAGACAGAGGCTTTGTCCGTCCTAGTGTTTCGTCTTGGGGAGCACCCGTTTTGTTTGTGAAGAAGAAGGACGGGACACTTCGTATGTGTGTGGATTATAGAGATTTGAATAAAGTCACGATCAAGAACAAGTATCTTTTGCCTCGGATTGACGACTTGTTTGATCAGCTTTCTGGATCTTCGGTATTTTCGAAGATTGATTTGAGATCCGGATACTATCAGGTGAAGGTGAAGGAAGCTTATGTGGTGAAGACAACTTTTAGTACTCGGTACGGGCATTATGAGTTCTTGGTTATGCCTTTTGGGGTAACCAACGCACCTGCGATTTTCATGGATCTGATGAACCGAGTGTTCAGGGAGTATTTGGATCAGTTTGTGATCGTCTTCATCGACGATATTCTGGTATATTCTGCTTCTGAGGATGATCATGCCAGACACTTGAGGATTGTATTGGAGACTCTGAGGCGGCATCAGCTGTATGTCAAGTTCTCCAAATGTGAATTCTGACTGAAGAGTATTTCTTTTCTGGGGCATGTGGTGAGCGGAGAAGGCATTTTTGTTGATCCCCAGAAGATTCAGGCGGTTGCTGATTGGCCAAGGCCGACTACGGTATTTGAGGCACGTAGTTTCTTGGGCATGGCCGGATATTACAGGAAATTTGTGAAGGGATTTTCACAGATTTCGACGCCTTTGACGAGACTGACGCAGAAGTCAGTACCTTTTATTTGGACACCGGAGTGTGAAGCTAATTTTCAGAGATTGAAGGATTGTTTGACTTCAGCTCCAGTGTTAGCACTTCCGTCAGGTACGGAAGGTTTTCAGGTGTTTAGTGATGCTTCACTGAAAGGTTTGGGATGTGTGCTGATGCAGCATGGCCGGGTAATTACTTATGTCTCTAGATAGTTTAAACCACATGAAAAGAATTACTCGACACATGATTTGGAGTTAGCTGCTGTTGTGTTTGCTTTGAAGATTTGACGTCATTATCTGTATGGCGTCAGATGTGAGATTTTCACTGATCATAAGAGCCTGAAATACATTTTCACTCAGAAGGATCTGAATTTGAGGCAGAGAAGATGGCTCGAGTTGATCAAGGACTATGATTTGACTATTCAGTATCAGCTTGGGAAGGCTAATGTGGTAGCGGACGCTCTGAGCATGAAATCTTCTGGACTATCAGATTTGCAACTTACTTTTGATGATTTCCTGATTCGTGATATGGAGCGCTTGCAGTTGGAGGTGATTTCCTCCAGTGATTTAGATTTAGCTCAAATGAACATTCAGTCTTCTTTGGAAGCAAAGATTCAAGAAGCCCAGAAGTCAGATTCTGACTATTCGAAGTTGATTGCTCAGATTGGATCTGGTAAGACTCCTGAATTTTGAATTTCTGATTCTGGTGTTATTTTCTATAAGAACAAGTTGTGGGTACCTATGTTTGGAGATTTGAGGCAGGAGATTCTATATGAATCTCACCATTCATGCTACACTATTCATCCAGGCAGTAGTAAGATGTATGCTGATATGAAACTTTTGTTCTGGTGGCCTGGAATGAAGAAGGATGTGGCAGAGTTTATGTCGAGATGCGAGGCCTGTCAGTTGGTGAAGGCAGAGCATCAGCGACCAGGTGGACTGTTGCTGTAGTTGCCTATCCCTGAGTGGAAGTGGGAGGAGGTAACGATGGACTTTGCGATGGGTTTTCCTCGATCTAGACAAGGGCACGATGTTATTTGGGTGGTTGTAGATCGATTGACAAAGTCCGCCCATTTTCTTCCGATCAGACAGACCGATCCGGTGGATCGCTTGGCACAGGTTTATGTGAAGGAAATTATCAGATTGCACGGTGTGCCTAAAGTGATCGTATCTGATCGAGACGGACGATTTACTTTCAGACTTTGGAAGGGTATTCAGCAAGGCTTGGGTACGAAACTGCATTTCAGTACAGCCTTTCATCCTCAGACAGATGGACAGTCTGAAAGAACTATTCAGATGCTGGAAGATCTGTTGAGGCTTTGTGTTTTGGATTTTGACGGAAGCTGGGAAGATCATATCCCTTTGATCGAGTTTGCTTATAACAACAGTTTTCAGTCCAGTATTGGCATGGCACCGTACGAGGCTCTGTATGGCAGGAAGTGCCGTACTCCTTTGACTCTGACTGAGGTCGGAGATAGACAGGAATTGGGTGCCACTTTCTTTAAGGAAAACGGTTAAGAAGATCAGTTTTTGATAAAATAAAGGTTGAAAGCTGCCTAGGATCGACAACATAAGTATTATAATCAAAAGCACAGGTTTGTTGAGTTTCAAGTTGGTGACTTAGTGTATGTCAAAGTCAGCCCGATGAAGGGTGTGAGCAGATTTGGCCAGGTGAGCAAGCTTAGTCCAAGATATGTTGGACCTTTTGAAATTTTTGGAAAGGATTGGAAAATCTGCTTACAGATTGTTGCTTTCTGATTCGATGCCTGACGTGCATAACGTGTTTCACGTATCCACTTTGAGGAAGTGGGTATCCGACTCTGGGAAGAAGCTGTTAGCTGATGAGGTTGAGATTCAGGAGAATCTGGCGTACAAGGAAGAGCCATAGTTGATTTTGGCGTACGACTTCCGAAAGTTAAGAAGTAAACAGATTCCGATGGTTAAAGTTCAGTGGAAGCACCGGACTGCACGGAAAGCGACTTGGGAGAAGGAGCCTGACATGAGACAGTCGTACCCGTACTTGTTTTTGACTGAGTTTGGATTGGATAATGTCGAGGACGACAATTTTTTTTTTTTAAGTTGGGGAGATTGTAATATCAAAATCTGCTCCAGGATCGTCCGGGCCGATCTGGATCGTCCCGGGACGATCAGTAGTATCTTTGTTCCAAATTTCTGTATAGAAGCTCCAGAAATGAATTCCTGTAGGTATCGTCCGGGCCGATAGGGGCATCGTCCCGGGACGATCAGTTCAGTGCAAGAATTTTGTCCTGAGAACCGCCCTGGGAACCGTCCAGGACGATTTGATTTGTTCAGATCGTCCCAGGACGATCTTGCGATCGGCCGGGCCGATCTGTGTATTATAAAGCTGAAATCAGTCGTTTTGAAGAGAGAGAAAAATAAAAAAAATATAAAAATATCTTTGAGGAGAGAGAAAGTCGAGGACATTTGTGGAAAAGTTGATTTTCGGGCGACGCGGAGCTGTTTTCGTCCGACGAGACTGTTCAGGAAATTGTTGTACGCAAGGTAAGGCACAATCCGCCTTTCTCAATTTTTAGAACCGTCGTGTTTGGCGGTATTTTCTGTCTGGATTTGATTTTGGTTAGGCATTTTCGTCCGTATTTTCCGTCTGGTTCAGTTTTTACCGCGTAACTTTTTGTATGTTATTGACGTGCCGAGTGTGCACATTTTGGTTATTTTCTGGAGATTTTTGTCCGGATATTTTGAATTCGGCGGGATTTTATTTCGACTGTATTTTTCTGTCTAGTCAAAAATTGTCTGAGCAGTAGAATTAAAGTCTTGCAATGTTGTTATCTATATTCTGTGCAAATTTGGTATTTTGTGATTGTGCAGGAAAATTGTGTAAATTTTGTATACTGCCGTTGTGCTGCTGCCCGATTTTTGTCTGATTTCTGAATTCGTCCGAATTTCTTCTGAATTGATATGCTATCTGTATATGCTATAAAAAGTGAGTTATAAAGGGCCTGGATCCTAAGAGATTCAGTCAGTGTCTGGGAAATCTGAAATGAGCTCAATCTGAAATCCGAAATCTGTTTTATTCCGGATCCGATGAATTCTGTTCTGGTGCTATAAGCACATCTATTCTGGTGTCGTGAGCACAAAGGGAGGCATAAGGGGCCAAAATCTGAGAGATTCTGTCAGTGTTTGGGAAGGGAGGCATAAGGGGCCGGAATCCGTATAGATTCCGTCAGTGTCAGGGTATTTAGCTATGAATTAAATTATCTGATTTGATATGATTCTGATTTTCGTATATGTTCTGTAAGCAAATCTTATTCTGATTTTTGTACGATATGAATTGATCTGATATGTATGATATGATTTCTGTACGATTCTGACATGATTCTGTTCTGTTTCGATATGATCTGAATTTTTGATTTCTGTACGATTCTGATTCTGTTGATTTAATCTGTTCTGATTTGTATTCTGATTTGATCTAATCCGTGCGACTCTGATTTTGATTCTGATTTGATATATGTCCATATAAGTTATGATTTGATTCTGTTCTGATTCGAGATACGATTCTATTCTGATTTCTGATTGGATTTGGTCTGATGTGTTTGGTTTTGGATTCTGGAAGTTTTGATTGGAGGTTTGTCGCTTTGCTGAACTGTTGAGCTCACTCTTATTTTTTGGTGGTTTTCAGGTTCTGGGAAAGGGAAGGAAGTCCAGGACTAGATTTCAGAGTCTTATCTGTAGGTATTGTTTTATACCTTTTGATTTTTGTACAGTCATGGCTTTTCTGCTCTGTCTTTCTTTCTGTCTAAAAGCCATGTACTGTATTTGTAGATGATTGTTTTGAGGAAAAGAAAATATAGATGTTTTGTTCCGCTGCATTTGATGATTCATAGTAGCTCGTGTCTGTGTGTCTGTGTTTTGAGTTGAAATATTTGGAAGATTCAGTTCCGAAAAAAATTCCAAAACCAGATCCTGGTTAGTCTGTTCGTTAAGCTAGTCGCGGCCCGGTGCGAGCGGGATCCATCCCGGATCGGGTCGGGTCGTGACAGCAACGTCGTCCAAAGAAAGATGTGTCATATTCCCGTTTATTTTATTTACCAATCATTTCAAGACTTCAGCGACTCTATGTATCAAAGAGTTCAGCAGGCCATATGAGATGGCATAAGGAGAAAATAGCAAAAAATGATGTTCTTTCTCATCCATCAGATGCTGAAGCGTGGAAACATTTTGATCGAGTGCATGCTTCATTTGTTGTTGAATCCCGCAACCTAAGATTAGGATTATGTGCTGATAGTTTTACCCCTTATAGTCAAATTGCTACACCGTACTCTTGTTGGTCAGTTATATTAACACCATACAACCTTCCACCAGAGATGTGTATGACTACTCCGTACATATTCTTAACTCTTATAATACCTTGATCACATAATCCGAAAGCAAAAATTGATGTTTATTTACAACCATTAATTGATGACCTCAAGTTATTATGGGAAGAATGAGTGATCACATATGACATATCAACAAAATAAAATTTTCTCCTTCGAGCTGCATTATTATGGATCATTTGTGATTTTCCATCCTATGGTATGTTGTCTGGTTGGAGCACAGCAGGAAAATTAGCATGTTCGTACTGCATGGAGAATAGCAAAGCTTTCAAATTAAAATATAAAGAAAAAAAATACTTGGTTTGTTGGTCATCGTATGTTTCTACCTGCTAATCATCAGTTTCAGAGAAATAAGGAAGCATTTGTTAAAAATAGAATTGAGCTTTGTTTCTACCTGCCTCCTCCACCCAGATTAAGTGGTGATGATGTCTTACAGAGACTTTCTGATATTCCAACAATTATTGATTTTCCAATGCTATCAGAGTCTAAATTTCTGGGTTATGGTGTTGAACATAATTGGATTAAGAAAAGTATTTTCTGAATATTATCCTATTGGATAATTAATTTGATAAGGCATAATCTGGATGTTATGCACATTGAGAAGAATTTTTTGGATAATACTTTTAATACAATTATGGATGTTAAAGATAAGAGTAAATATAATGTCAAAGTAAGGATGAACATTAAAGAGTATTATCGGCAAAAAAATTTGGAGTTAGTAACAACCATCGACGGTAAAATAATGAAGCCCAAAGCTCCATACTCTTTCATGTTAGAGCAAAAAAGATTGATATGTTAGTGTTTTAAAGGTTTAAAAATACCTGATATGGATCAAATATAAGCCGATGTGTTGACATGAAATCGACAAGGTTAGTTGGACTCAAAAGTCATGATTGTCACATAATTATGGAGGTTCTTCTTCTGATCATAGTCTGTATGTTACCCGATTACATATCAAATCCGTTGACTGAGCTTAACATTTTCTTCAAAGATTTATGTTCATCTAAACTAAACGAAAATGCTTTATGGAAGTACGAGAATAACATACCAATCATCCTCTACAAGTTAGAAAAGATATTTTCCCCCTAATTTTTTTGATTTTATGGAACATCTTCCACTCCATCTACCTTACGAAGCTAGAGCTGGTGGACCTGTACAATATCGTTGGATGTATCCTTTCGAAAGGTAGATGATTTTAGATTAATATTAAGTCTTCAATATTTTTGAATAAGTTGAGATAAGATATTTTTATTAACTTGATGATTGTAATTGTTTAATAGATATTTGAACAAGTTGAAGAAATATGTTAAGAATAAAGCACGACCAGAATGATCAATATGTGAAGCATATTTGTCTCAAGAAACAACTCACTTTTGCTCCTACTACTTCGAGCCCCATGTAAGGAGTACAAGAACAAAGATTGGTCGTAATATGAATTTCGATGTAGAAGAACAATCACATGGTGCACTATCAATATTTAGAAGGCAGTGAAAGCCCAGTGGCAAATGTGTTGAAAGATTTCTCAACGATTTAGAAATAAATAAATACAGCGAATTTGTATGTGCTACTGAACTGTGAAGAAGTTGAGCCAATCTTAAAGTAAGTTCTTGCATAATGTTAATAATGAGTAATATTTATTTGAAATACTAAAGTATTATTTGTCACCAGGTATTTCGTAAGCAATTTGTCTTTGACAGATTTGAGGGATATTGAGTAAGCTGTTGCAAATGAATTTTTCTAACTTGGTTCAGATTATATGTGAGTACATCAATTTTAAAAATTTAAATCTTATTTATTATAAAAAATACTAATATTTAAAAATGTTTCTAGGTACAAAACCCGAAAAACAAATGTTTCGGTAAAGGTTTACAGGCACTAGCATGAGGTCCAATGCGAAAAGTAAAAACTTGGCCAATATATATATAGTGAATGGGTTCATATTTCATACCAAGGCGTGAAGTGAAGAAAGAAAAATTGAAAATTGTGGAGTCTGTGTTAGAGGGAACACTCATGAAGAAGATGAGTGTGATTATTATGATATTCTGAATGAGGTTCTTGACTTGGAATACCCAGGCGAAGATGAGAATTTTGTATGCTTGTTCAACTGTCAATGGTATGATCCAGTACAGAATAGAGGCACAATGGTTCATCCTGCGTATAATTTAGTAGATATAAAACATAGTAGAAGATATTGGAAGTTTGATCCATTTGTATTAGCAAGTCAAGCTATTTAAGTTTATTTCAACAAATATCCCAGTGATCGTAGAGACAAACAAGATTTGCTAGCTGTCATAAAAATAAAAGCACGGGGAATAATTAATCAACAATACATTGTAGCAACTGCACATCAAAAGAATGAGATGTCAAGTTGTATGCCTATTGAAATTGAGGAGATGCCAACTACAAACTCTAGTATTAAAATGGAGTTAGAAGATGTGAATAGTTCAACTAGTTCAGGCGAAGATGAGAACGAGAATGAAAGTGAAGATACCCTTGAGAGCAATGAAAATAGTTTTGATGATTCTGAGTATTTTTTGTAATTTAGAATTGTAAAATTTAACTGTTTTGTAATATTTTGAATAGTACTTTTTGAATTCTAAGAAATGAAATTTTTTATTTTCAACTTGTATTTATTAGCTGCTTTCTTAACTGCTTTTTGTAATTCATTAATTGCTTTTTTAACTGCTTTTGTAATTCATTAACTGCTTTATTGACTATTTTTTGTAATTTAGTAACTATTTTATTAATTGCTTATTTTATTTGTACTTTTTTTTATATTACAATGCTTTACTAATTGTTTCTTTTAATATATATGGCTTCAGGCGATGATTCTCCTCGGAAATCATTTGCCTCAAAGTTCCGACAGAAGAAGTTTACTGTTACTCACAGCAGAGCCACACAGCCTGATGAAGGTGAGGGAACTTCAATTCCACCTGCTGTTGTACCTACACCACCACCTAGGGGACAACAGCAGTCCCCGAGTGAGCAGGGTCACGGACCTTCAGATCCACCTGCAGTTGTACCTCAATACTTCCCTAGCCACTTTCCTCCTCCCTCGACGAGTCCTCACTACCCCTCTCCAGATCATACACATGCCTCTCCATTCTATACATATTATCCTCCACCATCATCACAGGCAGTAGGTCCATCCACTGGTCCTCGCCCTCCTTACCCCTACCCTTATTACTATCCCTATTCGGTGCAGCATGAACAGGGTGGACCATCTAGACCACTAGAGGTTGGCGCTAGCGATCATGCAGCTGCAACAGATAAGCGTCAATACATTGAGCCTAAGGGTGATAAATAAGTTCAGTTTATGTTATTAAGTTATTTGTATTTTAATATATTATATGTTATTGATAAAAAAAGTAATATGCAGCTTCAATCCTTCAAGGCCACCTATACATATGATTCGGGATATTATAAACAATAAATATGATGCTCCTTACTTATCTTGGAAGAAGATCCCAAAGCTGGTTAGAGATATATAGTTTTGAGAATTTCAGGTATATTTTTTTTAGTATGATTTCAAATATGTGATTTAATTTGTAATAATCTTTTTGTTATTGCCTAAATATTTACATAAAGAATTTAGGTGGTTGCCTGAGCACAGCACAAGGATTAGAACAAATTTTGAGAGAAGAGGAGCGACCCGTCTCAGGGACATGTTCACGGACATTAGAAAGTCCGGGCAGCATCCTAATTGGATTGGAGAGGGCGTTTGGGCTGATTTGAGTAGTGCATGGCCGACCCCTGAGTTTTTAAAAATGAGAGAGAAGAATAAGCAGAACAGAGCATCTGACTGTGGTGGTTTAGGAAGCTCTCTTCATACTGGTGGATCGATATCTCATACGGAACATAGGCGACGATTGGTAAGAGTTTTAAATTAGTTTATTAAATATATTTATGTTATTATAATTATATCTTAAATTTTCAGAAAGCGTACATTGGTCGGGAGCCAATACCACTGGAGTTGCATACAAGAACTCATCAACATCAAGTTGATCATTAGTGGGTTGATGAAAAGGCTAAGAAGGCTCATGTGAGTAAATAAATAAAACTAATTTGAATATCAATTTACAATATATTTTATGGCTGTATTCTCGCAGGATGATTTTTTACGAGCTCGAGAAAGCCGTCATTCCACTGGCGAGGGATCATCTTCAGGATCAGCCCACACTTCTAAGTATCATACTTGGTCTGATGTTGTTGGTGGAAGACAGAAGGAGATGATATATGGCTTGGGTTCAAAAGGCTATGCGTATGAGGGCAGTTCATCCATCTCAGTATTTTATGATCCAAGTACTGGAGCTGAAGAAACTGTGAGTCAGAGGGTTGCAGCATTGACTAGAGAGATTGAAGAAATGATAAGGGTTCAAAATGAAATGCAAGCAGAGCTGCAATCCTATAGAGTTGAAAATCAGAGGAAGCAAGAGGAAGAGCAGCGACGAACATCTCAAGACAGCGAGGATACAGCTGAGGAGTAGAATTGTGACTTTGTAAATTTATGAACTTGTGACTTATGTTTATTGTAACTTTGTGGATTTGTAAAATTCTGAACTTGTAAACTTATGTTTTATGGTTGAACATATTAATTTTGTTTATACTTAATGTTTTGTTTGGTTGTGCTTATGTATATAATTGTGATAGTTGATTGAATATAGCGGAGTGTTGGCCAAATCTTGTTATATATTATATTATGTGCAGGTTTTAGAATATAAGGTGAACCTCCTTCATATACAGGTGAGGCTGGTCAAATTTTTTTTTACAGGAGCTACAGGTTTCCGGCGGCCACCCGGCGGTTTGGCCGCCGGAAACTACGATACCGGACGGATTTTCAAAAGCCGTCGTAAACTTTGTTAAACCGTCGGTATTATGCCGGCGGTTGCCCGACGTCAACCGACGGTTGTCCGTTGAAAGCCCGACTGTCTAGACCGCCGTTACGACCGGCGATCTGACCGCCGGTGTTTTACCGGCGGTTTACCGACGCTTCCCGGCGGTTAATGTAACTCATGCCGGCCGCCGGTTAGCCATCGTTGAAGGACCGCCGGCACGCCGTCGGTAACCTGACTGGCGGTACATTGGCCGGAACACCGCCGGTACAAAGCCGTGGAATAACCGGCGGTATAGGCCGCCGGAAATCCGTCGACTAATTAAGTCATCTGTAAAAATTAAGGCAAATAGTTTCCTACGCCATTTTTTCCGGCGGTTCTATACCCGCCACAAAGCCGCCGGTATATTCAAATACCGCCTATTTTTTCACCCAAACCGTCGGAAAAAACCGCCGTTTTGGGTGATTTTCCTGTAGTGTCATCGGCCCATCATCTTGTACATGTCCGTTAGTCTCCAGCTAATGTTAGTGAATAACTAGACTTTATATATTTTTCCCACACATATATTATTGTCACAATATAATAATATTAATAATAATTAACTATTACTCAATCGTATACCAATATTCATTTCCAATGCTTTAAACTAAATAAAGCATAATTGAGCTTAATTTAGAAAATATCAAAATATTATAAAGGTAGGCAACAAAAAATCTTACTTATCATAAAATCATATTTTAAAAAGTTAATCAAACTATTAAAGAATATATAGAATAATATTAAAAGGCTTAAATTGAACTAAAGTATTATTTTTAGATGTCAAAATAAATTTTAAATATGTCAAAATCACTATTTTTTTCAAAATCATCTGATAAAAAATCTCAAATAAATACTCAAAATTTCCATTATCCAAAACTCTATAACATATAAAAAGTTACAATGTAAAAGTTTTACTAATATAAAATTACCCTCATTTTTTTCTAACGGAAATACAATTTTGATAAAAAATATCAAATTATTGATATTAGAAATAGTATAATAATTCATTACAATGATACAAGCAAATCTTCCAAAAGGATTGACATAAAAAATTCCCTCTACGACCTTCAATTTTTAGGTTCTATTTTCTATCTAATTCCTCTTTATACTTCTCTGTTAGTCGAAATTATAAGAGAAAAGGGATTTTAATGGCTTTAGTAGCTTAAGATATTGTATAATAAAATAATAAATAATTTAATTTAATCAATTTTTAATTTAAAATTCATATAAATTCTTTTGGGGTTTCAAAATTTATAAAAAATATTTATAAAATAATTCATTTTATTTAGAAAATTCAGATGAAATCGATTTGTAAAATGGACACCTAGCCTAACAGATTCAAAACCTCCACTTGTATCGACAAGTATTAATTTATTAAGGGTTTGCACCAATGCCCAAAATTATGAAAAATTAATATAATTAAATCACTATAATATCTATAATGAAGAAGACGATTTGTGATTTGAACTTAAAATAAATCCTGAAAAAAATTATTTGATTTGGTTAAAATACGGGCTATTACAGCCAGAACCTAGTGGAGTGAGACTGAGCAGGGTTTCCAGTTTTATTTTATATTCTGGACTTTTGAGTTTTATTATTTTGTAGTTAAAAGCTCAGATAAATTAATTGAGAGTTTAAATAAAGAATTCTTTCAAATTAAAATCTTGAGGCATCACACCACATCCCCTAACTATGATCCTAAAACTATTATTGTCAGACTATGGCCATCAACCACTATCACTTGGCTATGGTCCTTCTGATCACTACAGCCCACTGATTATGTTCCTAAGACAATCATTACCTGAAGTCATTGGACCACCACCACCCAACTATAATCCTACAAACTCTATCGTCCACTAACTACAATCCTCCAACCTATAATTTTTTTACTATTATCACTTGACTACTCCAATGCTTATTGGCATCATATCTATCATCACTAATAATACCAACACACGCCGTCACTTAAAGGATCATTTTATGGCATTGACATCAACTTTGACTCTCAACTTCACTAATGCTAGATTCCTGCTAAATAAATGACTCTTCCAACTTCAACAAAATGATATGTTATTTGCATTGTATCTGTTTCAAAGATGGGCATCATTTGTAATCAATGATAAATAATAATATAATCATTTCAACTATGATAGGCCTCATTATGTTTCCCTTTCTTGGGTTTTTCGTATAAAAAATCTAGTTTCTCTTATGGTTCTTGCACTCATATGTTTATTGTGTGTATGCTAGAACCTCGTACAAAACAAGGATATTAAACTCTCATTATCATCGTGAATCTTCTGACACGCTAAAACATTATATTTTCTTTTTTTTTTTTAATTTTCTCTCGTTCGATGCATTCAAATCAAAGATAGCAATCATATTAAAAAAAGGAACAAAATATCCTAATTTGAATTTAATCATGATGATTTTATGGCTATTAAATTTATTTTGAGATAAATATAATATACGCCTATTCAATCAAAATTTATAATATATGTCTATTCAAATAAAATTATTTTTATAGTGATTAAAAATTTAATACATACACAAATACAATATATAACTTCTATTTCAAAGTATCTACAAATTTAATTAACATATGCCTATTGAATTCATTTCTAATTAAAATAATTCTTTTCTCAATGCAAAAGTTCAATGGAAGTTTGGATGGTTTCAAATTAATTCTTTTAATTTGATTTGACATTATTTTACTATAAATTATTTTTTAAATATGTAACATGTAAAATAAAAGTTTAATGAAATCAGAGGAAAAAAATATACTCATGAAAGCTCCTCACTGAATTTCAATTGTGGGGAGTTTAAATGTGTACCATATGTTATTATTAAATTATTTTATAATATAATCATTTTCTTAAAATATGAGACATTCAATGCTTAAAAATAAGAGAAATAGTTAAATATTTAGTACATATGAATGAAATTATAGGACAGTGTTAATATAGAACTTGAAGTAAGGAAATCACTTTGATACTTGATATTTGAGTAACATGACAAATAATGAAGCCTCTTCTCATTCAAACTTGGTAAGATATTATTAATAGAAGTGTATCTAGGTTGGAAAGATTTATGGTAAGGGTGTTAATTTTGGGTCGTAGGTCTAGTTCGGGTCGAACCCGAAACTGACCCGGTACTATTCGGGTCAACCCGAACCAGAACCGTTTTTGAAAATGTGTCAGTTTTTCTGACCCGAACCAGTCCCGATTCGGGTCTGGGTCAACCCGACACGACCCGAATGACCCGTTTCGAAAAAAAAATTGCTAGTTTTTTGGGTCAAAATAGGTCTATCTCATCTTTTTCATGTCAAAAAACGGGTTTATCTCTTCTTTTTCGAGTCAAAAAATGGGTCAATCTCGAGTTGTCGGGTCAAAATCGGGTTTTTTGGGTCAAAGGGTTAACCCGAACCCAATCCGATTTTTGAAACGGGTCGAAATTAGGGGTGTCAAAACTGGGTCACGGGTCGTGTTCGGGTCGAACCCGAATTGACCCATCGACCCGAACCCAACCCGTTTATAGAAACGGATCAGTATTTAGAACCCGAACCCGACCCAAGCTGAGTTCGGGTCAACCCGAATTGACCCATCGACCCGTTTACAAGTGAGAAAATGTAGTATGCAGGCATGCAGCATAGGTAAACCAATCCACCAAGACAGCAGCACATGTAAACCAACCCACCAAGACAGCAAATAATACAATCCAAAATAGTAATTTATTTTCCCAAAAAAAGACAGCAATTTATTAACTTATAAATTATGAATTATAATTACATAATTCTGAAATGAATAAATAAATTACGTAATTACATAACACATTACAAATTACAAATTTACAATCATAAAATCTCTAATATCAAATTACAAATCAAAATTATAATTTACAAATATAAAGTTGACTATTTGAAGAACTTTGAGCTCTAGAGACCAAAAGTCATTTGCATGCCTACTTGCCCTCATGGAGAATTAGAGATTTATGCTAACTGCAAAAAAAATGTAAATGGTAAAAGTGATACAATTATAAATCCATGAATTAATTGAAAGATTGAGTCATTAGCTCAGATTAATCCTCCAAAAAATTCAGCAAATAATGAAATGTGAGTCAACAATACATTTTTTTCGATATTGTCATCCAAGGCGGCATTTTGTATTTTAGAGTTATACGTAGTATCTGTTTGATTAGATGATGACACAAATGCCACCTGGTTGCAATAGCCAATAAAAATTTTCCCCCATAATGACTTCACAATTAGTTTAGAAGGGTACTCATCATCGCTACTCAACTTTCAATGCTTCCAAAAGTCTGAAATTAACCCAGCATTTAAATAGATACAGCAAGTTACAGGATACCAAGATACAGCCAGTAGCCGGAAACCAACACAATTACCAGGCAGTGCAAGTAGGCAACCAAGACAGCAACCCAAGTAAACCCAGCAAGACATCATTCCAGAAAAACCAAGACAACATCCAACACAGCATCCCAAGGCATCACAAGGCAAGCCAATTCAAAATCTCCCGCAAACCGACCCAACAACCAAGACAGCAACCAATGTAAAGTGGTAAACCAATGCACCTTTACAAAGAAACTAATACAGCAGCCCATACAACCAAACCGAGTTTCCCAGGAGACCTACCCACCAAGACAGCAACCCAGGTAAGCAAGACAGCACCCCAGGTAAGTAAGACAACAACCCAGGTAAATCCAGCAAGACATTATTCCAGAAAAATCATTTCAATTTTCGACCCAGCAACCAAGACAGCAACACAGGTAAACCAACCCACCAAGATAGCAAATAATGCAAACCAAGACATCATCCCATGACTACCAAGACAACAACCCAACAAATAATTCAACCCAGCAAGACATCTTAAATGTGCGTAACATCAACTTAAATGTGCATAACATCAACTTAAATTTGCATTACATCAACTTAAATGTTAAAATACTTAGGAATGAAACTAGTAGTTCTTGAAACTGTTAACAAAATATATAGATAGGCATGAAATAAATAATAGGCAAGCTTTCTATCTATGCTCTTCATCCAACAACAAAGCTTTCACCAAGCTCTCCATCATTTCTGTTCAGATCTAAATTAAGGATATCATCAGTAATCGTATCAAGTTCCAAGTCCTTTGCTGCAATTAATTATGTAATGAAAAACAAATTAGCGCAATAACATCTTAAACATAAAATAACTTTAAGATGAACGAATAATCACCATGCTCTCCGTATAACCAATCCTTAGCACAAATTAGTGCTTCGTCAATGATGTGAAACATAATTGCATGGATGAATTGCTTAAAGGAAAATTGCACGCTTAACATTCCAAAGGGAAAGACAAATACGGAACTCTGGCATAGTCACTTTGGTGTTGGGGAAGAAGTGGGCAGCACACAAGGTTTGGGAACCTCCTGGATAGAAATCGGAGACCCTCCAGACAGCAAGACAGCCGTAGGAAATCTGCTAGGATGGCTGGACAGCAACTAAAAATGTTTGGATGGTCACTAGGAAAGCCTGGCCAACAATTTTGGCCCTTGAACAACTTTGGACAGTAGCCTTTGAGGTTAGAAATATGACATCTCAAGCATCTATAGTGAAAGGATTCATCTGACATTCTTCTTTTTATTCGATCTTTTTTTTCTCACTCAGATCAAAACAGACATCCAGAAATGATAATTGTATTAAAAAAAATAAATACATCAAAATACTATAATTCACATTTCGGCATTACATAAACATAATCCAAAAGTAAGGTCCAAAAGAACATGTACAATAGCCGCTCGGGCTACAAAATAAAACATGAACCAAAAACTCAAAATCTTTGAAATCAAAAATAGGATTCGGAGTCCTTACTACGAGGCGAACAAATCTTTCAACAGTAGCATCGGACAAAAAGCGCACCGCGAGCTCCAAAACCAAGCATATTCCTTCTCTTTCTCTCTCCTACTTTTTCTCTCTCCTCCAAAAGATTCCAAAATATCTCAATCCACCACAATCCCATATATATACATACAGATCGTCCCGGATGATTCCAAATCGTCCCGGGACGATTTGCCCTCTAGATAAAATTCGTTCAGACGTGAACAGTTTTTGTCCCTGGACGGCTTGCCCTCTGGACAAAATTCGTCCCGATGAACCAAATTTCGTCCTGGGACAAACCTCTCTGTCCACAGATTCTATACTGATCGTCCCGGACGATCCAACTTTGTCCCGGACGATCCTGGAAGGAAAATCAAGCTTTTACAAGAAATATTTTAAAGAGCACTTGAGGGATTTCTGATTAGAAAACAGGAGCAGATCTGGCAGCACTATGGATGGTCGGAGTTTCCAAGACACCAATTTCTTAGTGGAAAATTGCTGGACAGCAATTTAGAGCAGATCTTAGGAGCTAGGGGGCATAAATTTGAAATTGATTTTAGATTTATGTTGATTGAGGACCTCTCCCAAATTAGAGGGGGGTCATTTAAGAGAGAATTTAAATTCAAATCTTTGAATTTTGAATTTTAAATCTCCTCCTAAATTGGTGGGCTAAATTAGGAAAGATTATATTATGGAATTGAATTCAGATTTTGAAATTTGAAATTAGAGTTTTAGGAGGGAAAGGCATTAATGAGGTATTAAGTGGTGATTAAGTGGTAATTAGAGAGAGAAAGAAAGGAGGATGGGTGCCGACCATATGGGGTAGGAGAGAGAGGGGTTTGGAATTAAGCATGTGGGGACCACAAGGGATTAATTAATTCTATTCAAATCTGAATTTTAATTTCAGAATTGATTGAATTTGAAATAACTCCCAAATTAGAATTAGAATGAAAAGGAAAGTAGTTTGAATTTCAAATAGGTTGTAACTCCTTTAAATGTCTTTCCTAAATAGACAAATCCTAATTAGAAAAGCAAAAATTAAGAACGGAGAATTTGAAATTTAAAAAGGAAGAGGGCCAAGAGGGGACGGCTGGAAGGAGGGTGACCACAGGTGGGGCTTGGAGGATGGGTGGTGGGTGGCGGGATGTTGGGAAGGGGGCGGGTGAAGGAATCAACCGAGAGGAAGGTTGAAGTGGCTGGCGGCTAGAGGGGGCTTTGGGTGGAGAGGCTGGTGGGTGGGGAATTTGGGGAGGTGAAACTGGCGGGTGTATGGAGATGGGGAAGGGGAAAACAAATGCCATGAAAAAAGAGAAATTTTTTTGGAAAATCTACGTAGCTACAAACCTCGAGCAACACCTCCAATAGAACTCACAAAGAGATCTACAAGAGCCACTTCCTCAAGAACTCACAAAGAGATATTGGGAATCTTGGAACTCACAAAGAGATCTTGGGAATCTCGGAACTCACAAAGAGATCCTTCTCCTCCTATGAACTCACTAAGAGATCAAACAAACATAAACTTTTTTCATTCAATAATTCATCATCTCATTACATAAGAAAGGGCCTCTAGATATAGACCTAAAAAAACTAAACAAGACACATATGCCCCTAGGGCTTACATAGGACGATCCTCTTAAGTGAGGGTAAAAAAGACAAATTTATAATAAAAAAAAGAAAAGTTACAAATAAATTATAAGATAACTTGGGATGATGACAACCGTCGATCTTCAGCTCCTCGGATAGGCATTGACGGTTGAATTTCCGCATCAGACAATATCATGTTTCAAAGCACTTCGGTATTGATCTAAAATTCTCCCGCTATTACTGAATGCACTTTCAAATGCTACTGTTGTTGTTGTTGGAATGCAAAGTACATCACGATCCATAGCATAAACACTAGGAAATCTATATTGGTTCCCTTGCCAAAACTTCAAAATATCTAAATTTACACTGCTATCAAGCTTAGGTTCATCTAGGTAAATGTCTAATTCAGATTTCCTCAGTGTAAAGGCATCTTTCTGAAATGAAGCAAAAATCCTATTTTTTTTTTTAAAGACTATTAGAAACAAAACAAAAAAAATGAAAAACAAATGAAGTGGAAACTATACAAAATTGGAAACGAAAACATGCATAAATTTGGACTTAATCTTTGAAGGAAACTCTTGTACCACCTCAGACGTATTTGAACTTTCTCCTACTAAAAGATTCCTTCTTGAACCGTAGTTAGCAATCAATGAAATTAACTTAAGTTTTAGTTTCCTCAATTCGGACATGTAATTGCTACCATATAATCTTTGATAACATCACTCTACAAAAGTCATTTTGCATCTCGGATCTAGAATAACTGCTACTGCCAAAATTTCATTGAATTCATACTAGTATTTTTCAAACTTTACAATCATTCCTGTTGCCATTCTCTTTATGGATTGATGGCCACTTAACATTGCATTTTTCAGTTCTACATAAGCTGTTGAAATACAGTGGAAGTATAAAATTTGTTGTAGGGTATTTAGATCCATAAATGAGACAAGTTATTTCATAGAAAGGTTCCAAAAAATTGTCTAATTTGTTGTTTCTTTTTTCCCATTCAGAAGATATTGGACAATGCTTGAAATTTGAATCTACCAATTCTAAATGTTGAAAACCACGTTTAAAATAAGTTGCACTGTCAAGCATTATGAAGATGGAATTCCATCTTGTTGGGACATCCTGACGCAAACCTCGTCTCCCATCCAAACAATTTTGTGCCGCACATTCAAGAAACTTTTGTTTTCTAGCCTGAGATCCTTTAACATACTTAATGATCTCTCTTATTTTCACAATTGCACTATCAATGTCTTTCAAACCTTCTTGAACCACAAGATTAACGATATGTGATGTGCAACGTATATGAAAAAAATCACCATCGCATAACAAGCCAACCCGCAAATTCAAATGATTTCTTAGATAATCAACTGTAGTATTTATTTGCAGATGCATTATCCAAAGTTATGCTGAATAACTTGGTTTCTATTTTCCATTCTACCAAAAGAGATAGTATCTTTTCAAATAAAGAAATGCCATCATGGGGGGGTGGCATGATTGAAAAATTAATAATTTTCTTTTGTAAAACCCAATCATTATCAATATAATGAGCAGTTAAACAAATAAATCCATTTGTATTTATTGATATCCAAATGTCAAATGTCAAACAAACCTTGCTAGTGACTTTAGAAAACTGCTCCATTAAATTATGCTTCTCCTTAATGAATAATTTTTTGCAATCATTTCTAACAGTGTTTCTTTACAAAACAAAAGTGCTCGAACTCCAACCCACTCCACACATTGAAATGGCAAATCGTGCATGATGATAAAAGCAGTAAACAAGTCACGAAATTCAGCATGATCAAACTTGTTATTAGACATAGACATTGAAGATTCAGTGTTACTTTGTAAGATCAACTGTCCTATATCACGCATACTTCTTTTTTTTATAATTTTTGAGATGGCGTCTAAGATTACCAGTTCCATTTTTGCTATCACATAGGTAAGTACTGCCACATTTCTTACATTTACATTTTTGTTTTCCATCTTTCGTATTAGGTAACATCTCATAATGGCCCCAAACAAATGAGGTCATCCTTTGCTGTTTCTTAGTAATTGTCCCCTCATTACATAGCTCGTTAGACGGCTCTACCACATTTTCACAAGTTCGAACTTCTTCATTTTCATCAATAGATGAATTCTCAGGAATGATGTTGGAATCCTCCATCTAACCAAAACAATAAAATATATTACAAATTTACATTACTAATTCTAACCTCTTTGTTTATTTTTTCTTCTTTAAAAAAAATAGACATAACACTTCGAGACTTTTAACTCAACTAATTCTTCCCCAAATGCCAAAGAACAACTTCTCCAAGAACTAAGAATAACAACATAATTGTCAATTGCCAAATACAAATGCGATAGCATAACATATCCTTTAAATTTAAAAAATCGCTCCAAAACCACATGCTTAACAACAAATGCATTAACTGAACAGAAAAACCAACACAAACTGAACAGAAAAATCAGCACATCGAGCTCGACTTGGCTCGTTTGCACACCTACTGCGATAGATTAAAACCCATCAAGTACTAAACAGAAAACCCAGCACAAACTGAACAAAAAAACCTTCTAAAAATAGATTTAACTGAACAGCACCTCTTCAACTATTCGGCCAAAAACAACCCCAAAATCGAAAGCATGCCAATCCACAAATGCATGCCAAACTTTACCAAATCTTCAAAAAAATTGATATAACATTTGACATAAAAGCAAATCAGCAAGACAACAATAAATCGGACAAACCCTAAACAGCTAAACCCAAAACTTTTCACGAAACTTCGGAATATTTTGATCAATCAGCAAGAAAACAAACCACCCTCTAAGAAGAGGAGAGGATGAATACGCGCGTATGCGAAATGCGGCCCTGTGGAGCCCTAACCCCAATTAATCCATCGCGCAAAAATGAATACAGCGCGGGTCGAAACGGGTTGTCATATGGTTGTCGTGTTAACCCGGACCCGACCTGAAAGCTTAACCGGGTCAATTTACTAAACCCGAACCTGACCCGTTTTGAGATCGGGTCGGGTCAGACACAAAATTTTCGGATCGGGTTCGAGTCGGGTTCTCGTGTCGTGTCAATTATTGACACCCCTAGTCGAAATGCTGAACCCGAACCTGACCCGTTTTGGGTTCGGGTTGACCCTAACCCGAAATTTTCGGGTCGGGTTCGAGTCGGATTTTCTGGTCGTGTTAAATGTTGACACCCCCTAATTTACGGTATGATATAAGTGTATCTAAATTAGACCTAGTATATGAGAGAGGACCTAATTATAATGTATAGGTTGGCAAGATTTATAGTAGAAGATCAAGGTTTTCGTTATAATAATGAATCAATGAGAGATTTCTCAAGTGTTTTACTTAATATAATGGATTAATCACATGATGAGCTAGGTCTAAACTTCTTAAGTGAAAGCTTAAATATGAGTTAGATGATTTGTTATGTGTTGATTTAAAATGCACACATGAATTACATGATGTGGTAAGTTTTTTATGTGAAAGAGTGAAAGTGGGTTAGGTGATTCTAGATAAGTTAGGTAGGTTTGAATTTATATAATATATGCATTATAACGTAAATATATTACTATAAAATGCACTTAAAATATTAGCATTCACGGTTTTAAATGCAGATTAATTAAAAAATATTTAAAAATTATAACTAATATTTGTATATTAAATGATTTTTAATTATTATTTTTATTTCTCATTCTTTTTATTATTTTATTATAATTATTATTTGTATCATAAGCATTTTCTCTTGATATATTCTCCAAAAATTGTTTTGATCAAGCAAGAATCTCAAGGCAAAACCGAACCGAAAACTTTAAAAATTAAATTCGGGAGCATCTGAACTCTGATTTTAGCGAGCTTAACGTCAAACTGAGCGTCTCAGAAATATGAACCCAACGACACCAAATTCAACTCAATCCAAGCCCAAATCAAGCGCCCAAAGTGCTGTTGGAAAGCTCGTACCACAATTTGAGCTATCAAGCGGTCTCCGATTTTAACGAGCTTATAGTCAAATCAAACGGCTTGACGAGACAAATCCAACGAGCCCAAGATCGCCGAATTCCGAAATCACTAAAGCCTTCAAATGTCCAACGACCTATGCACGATCGAAGGATTCAATATCAGCCGTGCATTCGGCCACTCCCTATTTTTCCCCCTGATCTCACACCTATTTACGAGCTATGCCACTCCAAAAAAATTATAAATAGAGCCCTCATTTCTCATTGAGGGGACAAGCAAGAAGAAAAAGAGAAGAAGAGAAGAGAAGGAGAGGAGAGAACAGCTCCTCTTCCCGTCGTCAGAACGACGCCGAAATCCCACCAGACGCCCGGGTGACGCCGGAACTCTGCTCGACTTTGTAACTGAATTTCAATTCAGAAAAAAAACTCATTGTAATCTGATCGTCCTAACTTGTTGGACGAATCAGCCTCTTATATCTCAAACTACACTAGTTGAACTTTTCAACTGGGGCGTGGTCCCATCGTTTTTTCCCTTTTCAGGGTTTTCCACATAAAAAAAATCCTGGTTTTTTTTTATCTTCTATTTCTGTGTGCTAGATATTCGTACAACGCTCAGATTAAAATTTTCTAACTCTACCGCCACATATATTCTAGCCCGCAACATCTCTCTTTCATAATAAAAAAGTGGCTTGTGAACTGGTTCGAACTCATAGAATAAAGTTTGAGCTCGAACTCGATTAATAAATTAAGCTCAATCTCAAATCAAGAGGGACTTAGGGTTCGTTTGGGACGGTTTTTTATTACTTCTTAAAATTGTTTAATTAAAATTTTATTTTAAAAAATAAAAAAAAATTATCCCAAACGAACTCCTAATCTCAGCTCAATTCGTCTAAGTACTTTTTTAGGTTTCAATGCTAATGGAATTGAATCGTGTTGTTAATTTTTAGCTCACCTCAGCGCTTACTTTTTTTTTTTTTTGGATCCTATGTGTACGTGCATTGTTTGGTTGTTAGGAGAAATAAGGAGCTACTTTCAATCTTTATGGGCTATAAATAAATCTCCATTAATGGGCCTTGTTTTTTAAGCCTTCAAATTAGTTTGTATATCCATTGGTTTTCACTGGATTATCTTCTGGGCCTTAAAGATTCCCACTGGATTATGTGAATTTCAGCTTTTGCCCTTGACATGTGGCTTCTTTTCAAATGATTTATATTTTTTTTTTAGGACATTTAGGACAATTAAGTCAAATTTATACACGAAACATACACAAAATTTAAACCTAAGACCTCTTAGTTGATAGCCAAAGCTCCCAACTAACAGAGATCAAGGTGAGCTGCATAAGTGACCTATAATCGCTACTAGAACAAAATCGTAATTACAACTTGGTGTTTTTACATGATTCATACTTTTTCTACAAATTGCACGTTCTGGAATCCTATTAGCTTGTATATGGGCTGTAGTGTTTTGGTTGAATTAGTTATAGATTTTGAAGGTATTTATATATCTAACCTCTAAAACTATCCATTTATTAAACTATTGCTTCATTATTTTTTTCCAGCCACAAAATTTCTTTTTCGGAAACCCACGACGATGAAGAAAGAGGAGAGGAAGCTATGGCAAGATCTTGTTGAGGGGAGGCATCGGCTAAATTAGTGTGTAAACATTGAGGAAACCCTTAGTAACATAGAATAAGTGAGGAAATTACGATGATGCCTTGATATGAGAAGTAAATATCACGAGCTAATGAATCGAGTTAGGACATATCTAATGAGCTCTTTCTTATCGAGCTGACTCATAAATCAACTTGACTCAATCACATGCTTAGGGTGTGCCTCTTACCAAGATAATGAACTCAGCTGCAATTGGATGATTAACTTACTGTTAAATCTTTATTATGTTCATATCTTCGTGGAGAAAAAAATGTTATTTATTAAAAAATGATATATTTATTTAAGCAATTTTTGCTAATTTTAGAGTTCATAGTTTTCACCTTAACATGCTTTTGTTGAGTTTTTTTCTTATTATTTATTTATTTGTTACATCCCATTTTGTTCATCAGCCATGACCTTATATACAATATTGACTATGAAATGAAGAGAAATTAATTCAAAAGAGGAGATGAAAGAGAAGCTCTTTTAATTTTTTATTGTAGAGACAAATAATTGTCTTTGGGATTGGCAATTAACTATTTCTTAATTTATTTATCATAAGAAAGATAAGTGTTATATTCATAATTAGATTTTCTTAATTTTTAAAATATTTTCTTAATTTTTTTTAGTGGGGACACAAATTAGATTTTTAAAATATTTTCTTAATTTTTTTTCTTTCATGATTGAGATCATAATTATTTTCACATAAAAATATGTGTTATAAGAGGATAAATAAAAGAATAAATATGATTAACTAATTTTTTTAATAAAAAATTAATAACAACATAAAATAAAAAACAATTATATTATTTTTCTTTTATTGGTGGGGGGCTTGTGGGGGTGGGGGAAGAGGCCTCCCCTTAGCTCCGCCCTCTTCTAAGAAGCATCGCAAATACAGCTCCTTAGAGCTAATCAGCTAACACACAAAAAAGATTGAAAAGACTATTAAATCCCAAAAATATTCATTCATTTGTCTTCTTCTACATATAGCAACTATTTATAACAATATATTAGAAAGGTCTAGAACTCTCCAGAAATAGGTACTAAATTAGATAAACTATTCCTAAGCCTCATGGCGGAACCAAGTACCGCCTAGGAGGTGCAAATGCCCCCCGAAAAAAAAAAGTCTTATAGTTAGGTTAATTATCTAATTGTGCCCCCTAAATATCATTTATTGCCCCTCCTTTGCCCTAGCTCGCCTGTATTCAGGCTTGAAGCAGCAGCACATATCCAGAATTGAGTGTGATTAGACATGTGATTAACATTTCTTCCATATTCCACCAATTAAACATTTAAAAAACGTTTATGTCCTCTTGCATAATTATTAAAGAAGCTTTATATTTTATTTTTTTTAATATTATACTTTGAATAAGTGTGATTAGACATGTGATTACTCATATTATTTATCAAAAAAATTGATTAAATACTAAGAGATATTTAAAATCATTCTAATTTTAAAAATGATATATATATATATATATATATATATATATATATATATATATATATATATATATATATATATATATATATATATATATATATATATATATAGCTAAAATTTTGATTTAAAATAGAAAGATTATTTGAGGTGTATAAAAATAAGAAACTTATAGACAATACAATCAAATGTGTGCCAAATGGGGAAATTGTAAAATTTTTCCCAGTGCTTATTTTATTAGAAAAAAATATATCTGAACATTTATTTCAGATAAAATTGTGACTTTTGTCTTTGAGATTATTAAAGTTTGTCCAGTGAAAAAAATAATTTGATCATATTTGAATTTTTTTTTTTTTTTGGAGCTTAAATATTGTTCTTTCATAATTTGAACTTTTAGATTATTTAAACATTCATATCTCTCTAAATATGATTTAATAATTTTAGAAAATTTATAGGTGTTAACCTATTCTAAATTATTCTTTTGGATTTAAATCAAAATTTTAAGTCAAAATATGTTTTAGGTTTAAAATGTGAAAAATATAATTAAACTTTATAATACATTAATCTAAGGAGGATTTACATACATTCCACTTTATTTCATGTTATTTACATATCTAACACCGAAAAATTTAATATTATAAGCTTATCAACTATGGAACAAATATGAGTACATGAAATGAAATATTAAAATTATAAGATGATAAGAATGAAATTATGAGTGATATATATGATATTAAAATTTATATGAGTGATAAAAATATAATATTAAAATATATATAAATAACATAAAATAAAATTATATGTAAATCCCCGTTCTAATTAAAATTTAAATTAGGACATAGTCAAACATTTTTTTTTTTCAAAATTGGTGTATTTTCAGCACGTTACCAAACACGCGTTCTGCTTTGGGTGGGCGAGTTGTTGGGAGAGGACTTTATAATCGTACGTATTGACCGAACTCGAAGACGAAGCAGAGGACGTGCTGCCGTGCTTCAGCTTCCTCCATTTTTGACGACCAGCAAGGGAAGTTCGAAAGGAGCAGCCGAGCCAGCATCTGAGATTTGATCGTTATTCTCTCGGTACGTTGATAATCGCCACCGATCCTCTCGTCTTATGTCACGAATCTCCGTTTTCTTTATGCTTTCAAGTTTGCGATCTAAGCTATGTCTGACTGGGATATGTTACGGATTCTTTCTATCTTTCTGCTTGGATTCTTGCTGTTTACCGACGGTAGAAGGGGAAGAAGAGGGGGTTGCTTTCTTATTGGGTTGGGCGTCTTGGGATTGTATGACTCCACGGTACATCGCTACGAGTAGACTATGTGGCATGATAAGAATGGCGAACTGCTCCGCGAAAGGCACTCCAAAGAGCTTTCTTTTGCATTCCTCTTCCACAAGTCTCTCTTCTCGTCTTTCTTCTTGAATCCCCGACTCCGAAATTCCTGAAACCTCCACGAAGATGAAGCTAGGAAGTCGCTAGTAGGGATCGACGGGATTAGCGGCGTGTGAAGGAGGGAAATTCGTGAGACTTGCGGATTATCTTAAATCCGCCCAATTATATTGTGTACTAAATCCTGGATTTAAGGTAAAACGGAGGAGAAACTTATTGTTGAGCTTTACCACAATCTCTTCGACTTAGCCTGCTTCGCGTGAGAATTAGAGTTTTGAACGAGTCGCTAAATAACTTCTTCGCCTCCTTCGACGAGGTTCCTTCCTGTCGGATCCGATGTTACACCTCCTCGCCGTTCTTCTGTTGGATCGGAAGTAACGACGACGACGGGACCTTGCTTGTTGCGAAGGTAGTCATCTTTCTTCCTTTAGCGTGCTTCTTCGGCCAAATCCCGTAAATCCGCTGAATTCTTGGATTTAGTAAATCCGGGATTTACGGAAAAAAGAGGGAAACGAAGGATTTAACTGGCTTCTAAGATTTAACAGTTCCCTAAATCCTGTTTGGCAAGATCTAGCATAAATGCTGTATCCAAACAGCCCCTAAAGCTGTCATTTTTTCTGTTTGGCAGGATTTAGGTTAAAACTTGCTACCAAACAGCCTCTAAGTTGTATGGTTATTCTCTCTCTAAGAACATAAATGAAATTGATAAATTTATACTAGGCATTCAGTTATGAATCCATAATGTAGTTTGCTTTTGCTTCATCTTTAATAGGCTTGATTGAATTGTATATTGTTATATTTCACATATTTTTTACAGTTTTTTCCCTTTTTTTTTAATGATGTGTGGCTTTCATGTACCCGCTTGTTGTGTTGGATCTGAATGTCCTTAATTGGTCCTTCAGGCTAGAATTACACCAAGATTACTTTTGCAGCATGGAAGCTTCGAACTTAGCACTTCAACAATTGAAGATTTCGGGTGTTCATCAACAAAGAATTAGAAAGTATTCATTATTGTAAGTTCTACATTTGCGTTATCAGCATTCCAGTTGTTAATTTTTTATTTTAATTATGATTTTCAGAGTATTTATAAACCTTTCCTTAAATTTATGCTTTAAATTATTACAGTTAATGTTTGGTATGATATGATGTCCAAGCTAATCCATGATTCAACTACTGTAACTTTCAAATGTTTTTATGTGATGTACTTGAATGATTCTTTGCCGTTCCCTTCATTTAAGTAATTAGGTTTGTTGTTGACCAGATGAGAATCATTACCTTTTTTTCTCTTTTCAGGCCTGGGGAAACGAGATGCTTCCTTTGGCAATATGACACCAACACTGTTTTTTATCCAGATAAAAAATCAAGAAGGGTTAATAAATCATCTGATATAGCTTCTCTTTCATGTCATGCTTCAACTAATAAGGAGAATGCGGTAAAGCTCAACAATAAGTTGTCAATTATGAAGAGAAAATGTACAGAAAATACATATGGTTCAACAGAAGTATGCTCATTTAGTGAAAGTATCCAAAATATTTCTTCAAATACTGTACATGAAAAAGTTGGAGTGTTGCTGCTGAATCTTGGAGGTCCAGAGACTCTTGACGATGTTCAACCATTTCTATTCAATCTGTTTGCTGATCCTGTATGTAGCATGCAAACCTTTTATTTTACTTTGTGTTGATGCATAATTTTGAGATTGGAGTCTAATTGGGTCGTTGATCAAAAGCTATTGCTAATTTTACTCTTCTGTTAATGTGATTTTCATTCTCATTAGTATGGCAAATCTTTGACTTAATGAGTATTTTTTTTTGTCTTTTTTGCCGGCTAACACTCATGTTCGATGCCAAACTTGGATTACCTCCATATTTTATGAGGGGACAATTGGCTGTCACACCAAACTAACAATTACCTTCCCCTAAAACTTCCCAAGACTACCAAGAATACAAAAAATAATAATAATAATAATAATAAAACCAAGAAAACTTCAAGATCCATAGAGATATTCTAATATAGAATACAAATTACTTTAGCAAAATTAAATGACAAAAAAACCCCTCTTATAAGAATAACCGATTCATATTTAACATTAATTTATTGATGGCAATTCCTGATTTGTCCCAAAGGATCGATCTTTGCAAACGCGGTCATTGCGCTTATTCCTGCAATTACCTGCTCCCCTCTGATCTCTATCCTAATACCCAAAGCACTGATTGAGAACTAGGCTGGAATTTCTGTTAGCCAAGGAAACTATACAAGAGGAAAAGAAGCCAATATATTAACTGATCAAGAAACAAAGTAAATGATAATATAGAACCTGATAAGATTTGTATCTAGGATCCAACAACTCCTAGCCCCCCAAAAAAATTTTGGCATCTATAAAAGAAAAAAAAAACTTGCCTTCAAGTATGTATTGGCCGAACTATCTAGTCGTCACCCTTCTAATAAAAAAAAAAAAAAACAGTTCAAATGCTCACATGAAAGCAATACGATAATAAAAGACATTGGAAGAACAAATAACCTGATAGAGGTGATTCTTTGCTCAATGTGTTAATGCATCTATTATGAATCCAAGAAATATGAGAGTAGCGTCTATCATCTTTTACACTTAGTGAGTTGAATGATCAAGAACTCAAAAGAGAGGATATAGGCACGGACTACTATCAAATTAAATGGAAATTGTAAATTGGATACTGTTAGACAGATCCAATGGATCGGTCCGCAATTTGAGATGGAACTCTTCCTCCTCTAGGAAGATCCGCACGCTCCGCCAGCTCCATGGGGGCCGAATAGGAAGGATTTTTGGGGGAATTATGAGCGAAATTGAATGTAGGGACTGTTTAGGGATTTCCTTTTGATTTGTATGCATTAAATAGTTTGTTTTCTTAGGATTATGGCATCTTGAATTGGGCTGAAATTTGATATCTCTTAGATTTAGATTTTCTTTTGGGTTCTAGCGGCATCTAGAGATTTGAGAGAGATTGATCCTCCTCTCGAATAGAGGGTCAACTATATTTTTCTATATTTTTCGGTTCCCTTTCATCAAATAATACAAATTATCTACTATTTTTCGTGATTTTGTGCGGATTTTTGTGGAGAATTCTCGTTGTTTTCCGAAGATTGACAGGAAAACTTGAGATCTACAAGTGTTTCCTATCAGATACCCTCTTGATGATGAATTTCCTAGATCGGTTATTGTTTTTGCCCCTTGTGCAACTCTCAAGAGACCTATGTTGATCAATGATGGCACGTGGGATTCTTCCACCAACTAGATGTTGCAACAAACCCCCTAGATAGCCCACAAAAGATGACATTTGAGTTCTAAGATCAATTGTGGTGAAGTTCTAACTCCCTCTCCCTCCCCATGACAAGGAAATTCTTCCTAAAACTCAAGGTAATCTGGTATAAAAAAGATTACGCTACCTCTTGCATCTTGCAAAAACCATTATACATGTTTGAGATGTGATGCAACAAGATGATTAGCCATTTGCATATATGCCAATAATTTTAAAACATATTAAAATATGTTTTCTACATGTAATAAGGATATTTTATTCCTTACATATTAGTCTTAATATATTTTAGGAAAATTTTATAAAGTCAAGTGTCTATAAAAGAGGCTCTATAGCTAATTTGAAATTACCCATGACATCTCTTATGGGGATTCTTTCCTATTTAGGTTTAGATTTGTTGTTGTGTTTATAATCCTTGCCACCTTCCTCTTAAGCTATTCATTCTTCTAGCTTCTTCAACTCATTTTCTTTCCACCTCTCTAATTCTTCTCCTACAATGGATTCTTTTAGCTCTCGATGTTTCTTTTTGTTGTCAATTTAGTAGAAGAGCTTAAGTTTGATCCAATGGCAGGCAACTCAAAATTCATGAGTTGGCCCAATTACTGCAAGTGGCTCTCTCGTTCACTCTTTGCCTTGGTCACTCGCTTGTATGAAACACATTGTGTCAGCTTCATTGTGTTTGTTCCCTAGCTTCACGCCTCTTGGGCCTTACATAATCTTGCATCTCACCATCACACATCATATATACTCATTGTGGTCCGTCTCATTACTTGCCCTCAAATATTGTCATTGATGATGATGTTCTTTCCCCTTCATGTCTTCTTTTATTGGATGGATTTCCCATTCATCTCCTCTTATGGGAATGAACTTCCCATTCTTCTATATTTTTCTTCACAGATTTGTTTAGCGCCGCAATACAATTGAAGATCTCCAACTCTCTCATTAGTAATATTTCAATCCTCTGGTGTAGATTTCATTGCAACTTATGGGAATTTATGTACTTTCATTGGATGTATGTCCATAATTTCAAAACATATTTTAAACATGCTTCTTATATGTGATAAATACATTTTATTTCTTTATATATTAGTTTTAATATCTTTTGGACAACTATTATGAGTTTCAAGTCTATATAAGGGACTATAGTCTTATAGTAGCAATTTTTAGATGATGAATTGAGATTTGGAATAGCTTGTGGCATCCTATATGGGGATTCTCTCTTAGGATTTTTATTTGTTGGTTCATCTCTACCCCTTACCACCCTCCTATTGAGGTGTTCATTCGTCTAACTTTTATAATACCTTTCCTCTACCTCTTTAATTATTCTCTCAGTTGATTCTTTTAACTCTTAATGCTTCTCTTTGTTATCAATACATGTTGATTGAATGTAGTTTTTTTTCAAATAGATCATTTTATTGTTGAAATTAGTTGCATTTGTGCTCTCTGAAGAGCTTGGTAATGGAAATTGTAGCAAGCATGTAACTAGGGAACCCAAATCAGGTAGACCATGTTGGTGTTACTCTTTTTATTATAAATAGCATCAATTTACTTGCATTATTTTTTCCCCGGGAAGCTATTTTATGCATAATAAGTTTCCATAGCTTAATATCTTTTTGAAGCAGCCATCAACATCAACAATGATTAAGAGAAATATATTCTTTGAAGTGTATCACAGAAAAATGTACATTTTAAACCTCAAATTTGAATTCATTTAGTGTGGATAACATTGAATAACATCATCATCATTATTTGTTTGTCCCAACTAATTGGGATTGGTATTAATGGCGAATCTACAATGGGGGCACTAAGGGCCCATTCCCCCATTGGCCTGGCCTTAAACTACATATTTCAAGATTGATTTTTTTTTATTTGATAAACTATGACACGTAGCCACAACCCAGTCAGTTTGCGATCAACTGCTGTGCTCTCCCATGCGAGCTATGCTCACGCTTCTCTTGCTGGCAAGTGCTTCATTGTTAAACAACCGACAGTCAGCAATGCCAGTGTTGCTCTATGTAGGTATCTTGCACAAATGTAATTTATTTAGAAGTTAAATTTGAAATTCATGTACTATTTGGCACATCTTCAAAAATTTATAATGATTTTTTGAAGTACGACTGTACAAAGCCATTTTGTATTTAATGGCTATATAGTTATTAGGCTTTTTGTCCATGCATAAAAGCATATTATATGAAAGGGGTGGTGAGTTTGAGGAAACCTATTTAAAATCTCTAAAATCAAATTTAATTTTGAATTAAATTAAATAATAAAATAAAAAAGTCACTTATATTTATTCTTTTTTATAAATTTGTAAATAATACTATACATAGAACTTTTTTTTGTAAATTTCTAAATGGGATTCTCATTTTATATGTATATATATATGGTGTAGTTACTGGTAAATTTTATTAATTAAACAAATTTTCTTCCCTGCAATTAATAGACCTTTTTTTTCATCTTTATGTTATGCTTTCCAATCTTCTTTAAACATTCCAAGGTTCTCCTTTCAGAGAAAATCAATTTATGAGGATTTATTCCTCTCTTTAGCTTTTAGTGCATCTCAATTTTGTAGTTTGAATGAATTGATTGTTATTTATGACTGCACATTTGTGGATTCAATTACTATGTTTTTTTTTTTTTTAATTTGCTGAGCCAATCCTTAAACCATTACTTGAGGTCGAATTTAAGACCACTCAACCATGTGGTTGGTGGTGAATTACTACTATGTTGGTGCCTTGTCGTGAAATAAAAAAAGAAAGGAAATAGTGCATCTCAATATCAGTAATTGATTGTAACGTCAGCTTTGTGAAAAATAATCTTTGATGTTACAGAATCACCTGGCAACATCGTCTTTAGTCAGTTGCTATGTATTTCTGTCTTTTTAAAGATTTTTCTGGCTTTTTCATAGTTGATTGATATTGCTTTGATATTTTTACTTTTTGTGCTTTCCTATTCAAATTCACCATGAAAAAAATGGCATCTCCTTCGTTCCTTCTTATATTTTTATGGTCAAGGAATATAAAAAACTATGCAGTCATTTGTTTTATGTCAGAAGGAAATCATGCTTTAGTTTTTTGCATTTATTTTTTGTTGGCATAGAATGCTTTATTGACTGGAGCATGAAAAAGAGACATTTCTCTTTGTCACTGCGTAGTTTTATGGCATAAAGCCTATTGTTGTTGGTCCCAATGTGCTTTTTAAATGATAGTTCTGTGCTTGTTAGTGTCATGAAAAATTTTAAGCATACCAGCTTTTATGGTGATATGCCATGACCTCAAGGAGTTAAATCTACTGTTATAACTTATAAATGCCCTCCAAGTGATTTTTTTTATTGGAACAAACAATCGCATTTAATAAGTTTAGAAGTGTTATTATTGTTACTTTCTTTGTTGTTTTTAAAACTTTTTTTTTTATTATATGATATATGAAAATATGAGTCATTGCACTGTCTTTTATGAATAAGATAAATTAAATGACAACAATGAGTTACTGAATATGATATAAATCCTAGGAACTAGATGTAAAGACGGACTGCTTGTGTGGAAGGCAATCTAGTTTTTTGTAGTTTGCTAATGTGATGGATTTTCCATCTTTTGTGTTTCTTTCGAAGTAGATGTCACTAATATACTGCCATATTCTTAAACTGGGATAATATTCTCACAAGCTGAAAAACATTTACATGTTAGCAATGTCGGTATTGGATATTTCACCTAATATAAGATAGTGACTATCACTTTTATATTTGTTTAATCATTGATATTTTTTTAACAAAATCCTTGAGGTGTAATGTTTACTTTAGTTGGTGCCTAAAGTTTTATCAAGGGTTGAAATTTTTTGTTTGCCACAGGATATAATCAGGCTTCCCAGACTTTTCCGTTTTCTTCAAAAGCCCTTGGCCAAGCTAATCTCAACTTTTAGAGCTCCAAAGAGTAAAGAAGCTTATGCTTCTATTGGTGGTGGGTCGCCTCTGAGAAAGATTACAGATGAGCAGGTACGAAAGTCTTTATATGGTTAAGTTTTGGAATGGAAAGGCTCATATTTTTCTACCTAAACATTTCTTATAACTACTTTTTAAGACGCTTCTGGTGATCTTTATTTTGTTATTTTAACCTATGGGATCTCTTCTTTATGTTGTAATCTCCAAGATGGTACAAAAGATTCCTACTTGGTTGTGATAGTGCTTCATTCTATTCAACCTCTATACGTTCATTGTTCATCTTGTATCTATGTTTCAGCGAAAACCTATCACCTATCCTTTTGATATGTTCATAAAGATTACTCTGACAAGCTGCATTGATGCTAACTCTAAATGACTGTTCTGTTAGGCACAAGCACTAAAAAATGCCTTGGAAGACAAAGGTTTGCATGCAAATGTGTTTGTTGCAATGCGATATTGGCATCCATTTACAGAAGAAGCTATTCATCAGGTTATTCATTTTTCTTTATTTGCTTCTAAATAGTTGTAATTATTTATTTAATGCCAGTTTACATTGAGTTATGTGTTTTTCCATCAAAGTGGTAACTTCAAATTATTTTGCTGAAAAATATGTTGATGTTATTTCTTAGAGACAACTTTGGTGTTATAAACTTTGGAAAACAGTTATGGTTTCTAGCTATAAATTGTTAGCATGATGGTGTAGGATATCTGGAAAATCGTAGTTATTGCTGCCTTAGTTGAAGGAAAACAATTTTGGGAATCATTTTAAGAATGTCATGGGTATGATAAAAACTGTTCCATGGCAAAATGGTTGATAGTGTTTCTATAAAACATCAAATGACTTTCATTTTCATACCACAAATTGAAAACATCCTGACTATATTATATTTAGTTAACCATAAACTGTTTTGCATTTCATTTTCTATGAATAACTTTCAATTTGAAATTGACAGATAAAGCGGGATGACATTACAAAGCTTGTTATTCTACCATTATATCCTCAGTTCTCCATATCAACAAGCGGGTCAAGCATCCGTGTACTTAAAAGTATCTTCAGGTGAAAATCTATCTCCTCTACTAAATCCATTCCCTTATTCACCAAATCTTTAAAATGATAATATTTGGTGAATGTTTACTGAATCACTTGACAGGGAAGATGGTTATTTTACGAGAGTGGCTATCTCTGTAATAGAATCATGGTATCAACGTGAGGGTTATATAAGATCGATGGCAGATTTGATAGAGAAGGAATTATCAAAATTTTCTAAACCTGAAGAGGTAATTCTTTCAATTCATTCATTTGCTTGTCTTGGCATTGAGGTAGAAGAGATTCCCTCTTTAAGTGAAGGGCTTGCTTTAATTTCTTGTTCCTCTAAAAAATATGAGGAATACAATTAATTTATGAAAGTTATGGTTTTAAATGAGGCAAGGAAAACAATTGGAATGTTCCTATTTTTTCCCGTAGGAGCAAATGGAAGTCTCCCAATCTAATTTATCTCCTGATATAGTTTCATTGTAATCTATATTTATTTTCCATTATTCATCATCATTATCATTAGCCAAATCAATTTGGTTTTGGCTTTATGAACCCTTGTTCTCCATTTATTCCTATTGAGTATCATTTTGAAGTGTTAAATCCTATTTTTTTGTGAACCTCTTTACATAACTTTTATGTGTTACTTCTGTTCTATCATTATTTCCGTTCTAATCCTTCTGCATTTATCTACTTATGTTATTAATTCATCTTCTACCCTCCATTGATATATTTAAAATACTTAAGTCTATTATTATTACATTAGCTTCTAAAGGTGCTACTCATGATCTCTTTCATGCAATCATTATTCAACATATCATTCATAATTTTGCCTCATATCTATCTTAATATTCTCATCTATGTATTTATCATTAAACTAATTATTTTAGTTTTATTCTCTTCTTTTATTATATTGTAATTTGTATTGTAGACATGTTTGTGGCCTATCAGGCTTAGAAACAGAATGCTCTCTATTTGTCATTTAGATATTAAAAAAGTTGATGTGTTTATAAGCTAGTATAATTATTGCTTCCATGCTATGGAACTCTAGATATCTTCTCTGCTTGAATTTGTACTCAATAGAAATTATATATGGTCTTTGGAATTACAATAACTTCTTCTGACAGACTGTACCTGATATATTTGTTGTAAACATACATAATTTATAATGCTAATAGATTTCATGATCCTTTGAAATAATATAATTAATAGGAGAGGATAAAAAATTCCCTTGGTAAAAAAAATGTTAATGATAATAATTTTAGATTAAAGCTATCAAACAAAACTAAGATCGCCTTTGAAATATCAAGAAAACATTTTATAAATTATTTTTAGTTGGTTTGTTTTGATTGTTGAAATTGATTTGGAACGTGACACATCATGTAATTCACGCGTCATTGATTCAATGTATAGCTCTTTTATCCATGTTGGCATCACTTAACCATTCCTTACGAATAGTATATGTGTGCACGCACTATTCTACTTTTTTTTTTTCTTGATAAAATCTAAAATGAGTATAAGATTAAGAGCTTGCTCAGAAGAATTAGCTAAAATAAGAATGCATGATGCCTGATGGTCATACCAATGTAAGGTTAAAGAGATTTATGTTGTCTATCCCTAGAAGTAGAGATGTAACTTCTATGATTTGAACCTCTAAGTTCCATGTTAAAATAGAGGCGGCCTAACCATTGCTTCAGGCTTTACTCGCTTATGAATAATAACTATCAAATTGTATTATGAAAAGTTCTAGACTTTCTGGAGATTGTTAAAGCATGTGCTGCAAGCTTTGACCCAAAAGCATACCATTAGATTTGTACTTGTTGCTTATTGTTGCTTGAGTGAAGCCATGGCTCTCATCTACAAATATCCTTGCATTCTCTTAAAATCTGGTCATAATCATTATTATCTGAAGAGCACTTGATTGGAAGATCTGATCATGTCTGCCATCTAGACTTTGAACTTTTCTTGATTGCGTGAAATTGCTAGTGATTCTTCTTAAGCTAGATCAAAAGTTTGAACTGCTTACTTTTTAGGCTTATAGTTTGTTGATTGTGATTATTATCAATAGTAGCATCATAGGCATAGCCCTTGGACTCTTTGCTCATTATAAGACAAATTATTTTTTTATAATGTTATATGAAAGAATTAGTGCCGAAGGGTTAGAAATGAAAAACGATAGATCTAAGACTATATGTATGATTTACATAAATAAAAGTTCAAATGATTTGTGAAGAATTTATTTAATATCTGAAACAACATTCAATGAATGGAAAATGAGTATTCATTATACTGGTCCTAATTACTTGGCATTAAGGCTAATGATGATGATGCAAATGGTGGTTGTTTGTATACATAAGCTTCATATGAAATACATTAGTTGAGCATCATTGTTAATGAACAGGAGATTCCATGGTGGTTTTTTTTTTTAATCGTAATCTATGGTTTTTGTTGAAGACAAAATAGAAACGTTTGTATTTTGTGAGACTTCTCTATTCATACTCATTCGAAGAAAAGTTCCTCCTATGATAGTTTTTATAACATAATTACTATTTTTTAACTCCATATACTTGATTTACCAACTATCATCTCATTGAGGCTATATGTCTTAGTGCCTCATGCTCTCAGGTAAGGCAAGGCTGCATCTTAGGTCATTGTGCTTTCCTGAATTATTTATTTATAAAGGTGAGCGCCTTGGAAAGTTTTAGTTCCTTTGCCCTATGACAAATATTCTAGTAACTTTTATCTGGGCCAATTTATTAGAATTATTATTTTTAATCTGGCTTCATTTTTGATAGATCATCTGCAATTTATGTTATATATAATATTAAGCTTTCATGATGCAAGGTTGCATTAGTGAACTTAAGATCTATTAAATAAATAAAAAAACAAATTGTGAACATATAATGAAAGTCCAACATTGGTTTTGCATTTTTTTCAGATAAATTGTCTATATTAAAATTGAAGTATGAATAAAATCTGACATCAAGATTTTACTAGCAAACTTTTTTTTATTATTATTAAAAAAAAAAAAAAAAACAAGTTTCTAGTGTATCTGTTCCCGAGCGATTTTTTTACCTTACCACCTTAATGTACTTTTCTTGTTTGATGTTGTGTTATTCTACTTCAAATTTGAAATGGAATTTTTTGTTTTTAATAAAATTCATCACTTCAATGCACAACGATAGGTCATGATATTCTTCAGTGCACATGGAGTTCCACTTAGCTATGTTGAGGACGCTGGAGATCCTTACAGAGATCAAATGGAGGATTGTATTAGTTTGATAATGGATGAGTTGAAGTCAAGGAGAGTCATGAATAACCACACTCTGGCCTATCAGGTACATTGGTAAAGTTAGACACCTTACCATTTAAATATTTCTTTCTTTTCACAAGCTTTCTATTTGAAACCGTAGGAGCTCTAACTTGACTCTTAATTGCTGACTAATTTTACTTCAAAACCATCCATAATTTGCTTGAGCTTGCTTAATATTTCACATATTTATCAGAGCCGAGTTGGACCCGTTCAGTGGCTGAAACCTTACACTGATGAAGTCATAGTCGAGCTTGGTCAGAAAGGTGTTCAGAGTCTTCTCACTGTTCCAATAAGGTAGATTTTTGCAATTTAATTTACTGTGAGTTTTGTATCAAGAAACCACTTTGAACTACCTAACAAGATTCCTGAATTTTTGTTGATGCGTTTTATCTAATAAGTAGAAAAGCTGATTTTTTAAGAAGTTCAAAATTTCTTTTTCCCCCCTTCTAGGAAATTAATTGCAATTTTCTTTCTCAATTTTCAATAGCAAATCTGACCTCAATTATCCTGCAAGGAAACCGTAACAATGGAATTCATGAAGGAACCACCTTGCATAGCATTTAAATTTTAGAGATCAAATAAGAATCCAATTTCTGAAAGCGGATTCTCATACATATTCGTGTAGAAAGAGGAATAGATACACTTCATTTAGCTCTACATTCATTATTTATTCTGAAATACTTCATATTAAAATTATCTTAATATTCTTTCTAATAAATAGACTTATCATAATTTATCTTTAGAATTATGATAGGTACAAATATGAAATCGAGGTACCCATTCTATGATAGATTTGAAATTTCCCTCTATTTTTGTTCCTTTAGAAGAATATGAAATCGAGGTACTCATTCTATGATAGATTTGAACTTTCCCTCTATTTTTGTTCCTTCAGAAGAATATAAATGTTTACCATTTTTTATTTTTTTTATTTTGAAATGTATGTAACCAAAGTAAAGAGGGTCTTTCCTATAAATATGGATCTAATATTACTCTCTTCAATTCAGCTTTGTTAGTGAACACATTGAAACTTTGGAAGAAATTGACATGGAATACAAGCACTTGGCTTTAGAATCTGGCATCAAAAACTGGGGTAGAGTGCCTGCTTTGGGCTGCACTTCTTCCTTCATTTCAGATTTAGCTGATGCTGTCATTGAGGCCATTCCTTCTGCTACTGCTATATCAGCTGAAAGGAGCCATATCAACCTTGCTGAGAAAGATCCCCTGAACTATATTCTTAGCTTATTTTTGGGATCATTTTTAGCCTTTTTCTTACTGTTGTCACCTAGAGCGTTCTCTTTGTTCAAGAACAATCTCCTTTAGCAATATTCTGCTGGGATCCTTCAAGATTTTTACACAATACCATTTTCAGATGGACAAGATCGTATTCTTTATAAAGAAATTTATAGTAGTTGCCAACATAGTAAGTGGCAAACAAAAGCACCAGACTATAGGGATAGATATAGATATCAGCAACAACAATGCAGGCTTTCTTATAAAATAGAAGTTCAAGGTTCTTGTAATTGTCATTATGATTTAGAATGAAAATATGATATTTTGTTTGGCTTTTTGTTTTTTGGCTGTTCCTACCCCATTTTTTCTTTGTTCTTCTCTGATTTGTCTGATTGCTTGGCCCAGAATCAATCTACTAAACACTGAAATAATTGCCTGTTGTGCTATTTGCTCTAATATGACGACTACCTGAGCATTTGTGTGATCACACTCTGTATTTTAGGAGAAATTATTCGGTGCGATCACCAAATGGTATTTAGAGGCAAATAAGAATGCATCACGTATTTTTTTTTTTTTTTTTGTATCGCTACTTTGTACCTTTTGTGTATTGTGTTTTGATTTGCCTCTGGACCGTTTGATGACCGCACAGAATAATTTCTTGTACTTTAGGCCTTTAGGGTTTATTTGAGGTATCTTTTTAGATTATAACTACACTTGTAACTGTTATTATTATTTTATTATTTTTAGAAATTTTAATAAGGGAATTATTTTTTATAATCAAATGCATTAATATGTAACCATAAGAATGTTGCTGATCTACTTTTTTTAATAAAATTATTTTTTAATAATTTTTTAAAATATATTTTTATAATTTTATAATCATATTTACAAAAAATAGAGTCATCCTAAATAGATTCATTGTTGTTTCGAGCACAACTTAAATCAAAAGTTGGATTTGAGTTGTAGAATTGTGAAACTCGTTACAAATGTGAATTTTAATCATCAATAGACATTTTGTTGATAAGATTAGAGAGAGTCTCCTTAGCTGGAGAGTAGAGGTATTAGATTTGACTTACGTTAAGAAAGGTAGGGGTAGACTTAAAAAGACTTGGTTAGAAAATATTAGGAATGACCTTTCTTTATTAGATTTAAACGAGAATTTGACTTTTAATAGGACACAATGGAGAAAAAAGATTCATGTAGCCGACCCCATGTAGTGGGATAAAGGCTTGTTGTTGTTGAATAGACATTTCGTTGAACTGAATGGAAGAAGAATTCAACTGCAGCAAGCTAAAAAAAAAAAAAACTGCAGCAAGTTATGTTCCAGCATGAATATTAGTGATATAAAAACTGAATAAGAATTGTTCAATTAGCCAATTAGCCAGCTTAAATTCTAAGTGCAACTGCCTGATTTACTTTTGCATAATAAAGGTCAAACATTCAAACTTCTGCTTCAAATAACAATTCTATAAATTATTTAAAATAAAACTGAAACATTAAAATAAAATTATTTGGCCATTTGTTTTCCCATAAGAATCATGGAAATCAAATGACTTCTCGGCATTCAAGCTGTGCTTGCAAGACAGAATTTAGTTTTATACATTGAGCCTAAAGTTTGCCTATACTAAGAATTTATAAAATTTTGAAAGCTAACATAGTGACTTAGGCTTCGTTTGGGACAGCTTTCTTACCGCTTTTTGAAATAGCTTTTTTTTTTTTTTTTACTATAAAGCCACTATAAAAAGCAGTAAGAAAATCATTCCAAACGAAGCCTTAAACTAAGAATTTATAAGTTAGCAAATATATTATCATAAACAAAGTAAAACAAAGCAGATGATAATTCTTTCAGCATTTTCAATTGCAATCGAAAAAATGCGATGCCAAAAAGAATGGAAACAAAAATCAGAACATACAGAGACTACATCAATTAGAAACAAACAAAAGCATCCATATAGTTGGAATTATGTATTTTATAAAAATGATCTGAAAACTATCAATACAAGTATTAAATTTTTTGGGCAAAGAATTTATTGAGCTCGCATCAAAATGAACAGAAAATTCTGAAAAATCATGATATCAGGATTGTTAAATTACAAAAAAAAAAAAAAAAAAAACTTGGTATTCAAATTGGATGTGATTAATCAATATAAACATCAAAACCTTCAACAAATGGATAGAAGACAACAAAAACCTACATTGTAAAAAAACTAAGCTACTATTACAAAAAATTTGTAGAGCACAAGGCATGTTGAATTATGCTCCTGCCTGCTTGGAATATGACCTCACAACATAAGATTACTTCAACTTGGAATCAAACTTACTTCACCAAAAATATTCGCAATCAAAACAAAACTTCTAGAAATGGAACCAACCAAGACAAAACTGATTATAAGGTATTGGGGTGCTGCGTCTTCCATGAGCAGCAAATATAGATCATATAACTATTCTCCTATACCTGGAAAAGATCAGATTTATCACCCTTTTATGGTTGACCTCCTCTCCAGTAATGATTCCAAGAATGTCGAGCAAAGTTTTGTTAATGGTGGAAGATTATGTGATGATCCAGTAAATATAGTTTCCCAAGGCCTTTCTGATGGCATAAATGGAACTTCTGAAATACTGTCTCCCTTCATGTCAAATTCTGGGAGCTCACCATATATAGATGTATATCCAATGTATTCTGAAGATAGGGATGTCAGATGAAACTAATTAGAATTTATGAAAAGAAATCACAAATGTTTTCTAGAGACGACGCTGAAAAAGAATATACGAGATCGGGTCTGCGGCCAAGTGGTCGATGGAAGAAATTCCTCCCATCTCATCCGGGCTCGAATCCCCTAACCGTCCCGAAAAAAATGCAAAAATCAAAAAAAGGGATGTGTGGTAAACATGATTTTACCTGATTCTTTGTCAGGAACTTGCCTGGTAAGAGCATTCCTTGCAATCTGAACCTCTGGGTCCTGTGGATTAAAGATAACGTACTCATGATCACCATTGATGTAAGCTAGTAATGAGTGGCTTCCTTCCCCTGGATATTTTGTATCACGAAGTAATAAATCAGGAGCTAGAAAAGCAAGCCCACCTCCCTTCGCCTGAATGGAAGGAAAAAAAATTACAATAAAATAATGGTTTAATATTCACATTTTCAATGAATTACGATAGTATGAATCCTTCATCATAAAAAGTAAAATTATGAACAAAATAAAACTTTAGCTAAGTCTAGTTCAATATTTAACTGAGGGCTATAAAAGATTGGCGTGTAGACACATAGTATGGAAGAGCAAAAACAAGTAATAATAAAGTTTCTTTACGTTTAACTACATAAAAAATTATTATATCTCATTTGATTCCATGTAAATTAAAAATTGATGCAAGCCACGGCATATCCAAATATAAGAGTATTTACAAAGGCTCCATGCATTCAATGCAGCGTCCAAATATTCTCATAAATTAAAACTGGATGCAAACCTTGTTGTTGACCCCAATACTAGTGTCGGGTCGAGTCGACCCCGCAAGGTGGGTTTCAAAAGCAAAAGAGCTCGAAATCGCGCAAAAACTCACCCGACGTGTGTCGACCCAAAACCAAAAATCGCCGAAACAACCTCCGTTTGCGAAACGGACAGCGTCGATGCGTCCGGAGCAACGGAGACAACTAAGATCGGCACCCATATTTGTGGAAGTTGCCGGTCGGCGAAAAATTAAATTTTGGGCGCGCGAATCCAGACGACGACTTGTGCGAGCGACAACGCGACAACCAACTCGATGCAAGATTAAAAAATTTATTTTTTTTGTGCAATCTAATTAAAAAAATTTTGAAAAAAAGAGGGAGAAAGAGCTTTTTTAAATAAAAAATGATTTTTTTTTTAATAAAAAATCATAAAAATACCTAAACTACCCCCTACTTAACCCTCATAACTCTCCTAACCGATCCCTCTCCCCACTCACGCCATTTCTCACGCAAGGAAGCCGCCCCTCTCACGCCTCTCTCACGACTCCAAGGCCGGCCTCCTCCCTCCTCCCTCCAAGCAAGGTAAACCTCTCCTTCTTCCTCCATTCTTCTTCTTCTTTCCCTCTTCTTCCCCTTCCCAATTTTTCATCAACCCTCATCTTCCCTCCAAGTTTCCCACCATTTTCTCCCTCTACTCCCTTCTCCTTCCTTTCCTTCATCTTCCTCCTCCAACCCTCTTTCTCAAAACCTACAAAAACTCTAAACCCTAATCTTTTTTTTTCCTCACTTCCACTCATCAAACCACCTAAATCCCTTCACAAAAAATGTTCCTACACACCTCCTACACCCAACAAAAAAAATTTTCATCCTTCATTTTCTCTCTCTAACCTAGAGAGAGAAAATTTTCTCTAACCTAGAGAGAGAAAATAATTTTCTCTCTCTAGAATGAGAGTGAAATTCCTTCATGTACGGCTCTATTTACATCTAAGTGTCTCCACTTCCCACCATACCTCCAAATACCTTGCCTAGAGAGAAATAAATTTCCCTCCTCTCTTTCTCTCTCCAAAAATGAGAGAGAGAGAGAGAGATTTTTCTCTCTCTAACCCTACTCCCCTAATCTCCTACACACTCTAAGCCCACTCCACAAGAAAAACCCATAAAATCCTTTCTCTCTCTTTCCCTCTCTAGAAAGAGAGCTCTCTTCCTTTTCTTTCTCTCTCTAGCTTCTTTTTCAAATAAAAATATGATTAATTAAATTGCACAAGTAAAATTTTTTTTTAATTATGCATCGCAGGTTCCTACGTTGCCTTCATCCGCCGTCGCCGCCTCGATTACTGCACACACAAGATAAAAATTAGTATTTACATTTCTGTGCATGAAATAAGTACTCGTGATCGCTTTTCTTAGCGGGCGAGAAAACTTATGTATCCGTGACGCACTGAGCGAGCGGGGAAATTCGTATACATGAAAATATAAGTACCTGTGACTGATTTTCTTAGCAAGCGGAGAAATTTGTTATTTGCAAAAAAAAAAAAAATAATTAAGTACCCGTCACTGCTTTTAGGCGGGGAAAATGTCATACTTTAATCCTGTGCTCAAAGACCACATGACCGCTTTTGTTAGCGAGCGGGGATTGGAACTGCGGTCGCGGTGTCACCCGACACCTACCGTGACTGCCTTTCTTGGCAGGCGGGAAGGTATTACACACTCTGATGCAGCCCCCTACGCGAGGATGACGCCGGAGTGCTGCCGAATTTCTATTTGAAAATATTGAGGACTTAAACAAAAAGTAAACTTGAATTTTGAGCTTGAACAAAACACCCAAGTAGACTCAAGTGAATTCGAACTTGAGGGATCACAAAGAAAGAGAGGAAGAAGGAGAGGTTTACTTGGGTGTTTTGTTCAAGCTCAAAATTCAAGTTTACTTTTTGTTTAAGTCCTCAATATTTTCAAATAGAAATTCGGCAGCACTCCAACGTCGTCCCCGCGTAGGGGGCTGCATCAGAGTGTGTAAGGCCTTCCCGCCTGCCAAGAAAGGCAGTCACGGTAGGTGTCGGGTGACACCGCGACCGCAGTTCCAATCCCCGCTCGCTAACAAAAGCGGTCATGTGGTCTTTGAGCACAGGATTAAAGTATGACATTTTCCCCGCCTAAAAGCAGTGACGGGTACTTAATTATTTTTTTTTTTTTTGCAAATAACAAATTTCTCCGCTTGCTAAGAAAATCAGTCACAGGTACTTATATTTTCATGTATACGAATTTCCCCGCTCGCTCAGTGCGTCACGGATACATAAGTTTTCTCGCCCGCTAAGAAAAGCGATCACGAGTACTTATTTCATGCACAGAAATGTAAATACTAATTTTTATCTTGTGTGTGCAGTAATCGAGGCGGCGACGGCGGATGAAGGCAACGTAGGAACCTGCGATGCATAATTAAAAAAAAATTTACTTGTGCAATTTAATTAATCATATTTTTATTTGAAAAAGAAGCTAGAGAGAGAAAGAAAAGGAAGAGAGCTCTCTTTCTAGAGAGGGAAAGATAGAGAAAGAAAGGATTTTATGGGTTTTTCTTGTGGAGTGGGCTTAGAGTGTGTAGGAGATTATGGGAGTGGGGTTAGAGAGAGAAAAATCTCTCTCTCTCTCTCTCTCTCTCTCTCTCTCTTTTGGAGAGAGAAAGAGATGAGGGAAATTTGTTTCTCTCTCTAGGCAACGTATTTGGAGGTATGGTGGGAAGGGGAGACGCTTAGGATGGAAATAGAGCCGTACATGAAGGAATTTCACTCTCATTCTAGAGAGAGAAAATTTTCTCTCTCTAGGTTAGAGAGAGAAAATGAAGGATGAAAATTTTTTTGTTGGAAGGGTGTAGGAGGTGTGTAGGAACATTTTTTGTGAAGGGATTTAGGTGGTTTGGTGAGTGGAAGTGAGGAAAAAAAAGATTAGGGTTTAGGGTTTTTATAGGTTTTGAGAAAGAGGGTTGGAGGAGGAAGAAGAAGATGAAGGAAAGGAAGGAGAAGGGAGTAGAGGGAGAAAATAGAAGAAAATGGTGGGAAACTTGGAGGGAAGATGAGGGTTGATGAAAAATAGTGAAGGGGAAGAAGAGGGAAGGAAGAAGGAGAAGAAGAAGAAGAATGGAGAATGGAGGAAGAAGAAGAAGAAGAAGAAGAAGAAAGAGAGGAAGAAGGAGAGGTTTACCTTGCTTGGAGGGAGGAGGGAGGAGGCCGGCCTTGGAGTCGTGAGAGAGGCGTGAGAGAGGAGTGAGAGGGGCGGCTTCCTTGCGTGAGGAATGGCGTGAGTGGGGAGAGGGATCGGTTAGGAGAGTTATGAGGGTTAAGTGGGGGGTAGTTTAGGTATTTTATGATTTTTTTATTAAAAGAAAATTCATTTTTTATTTAAAAAAGCTCTTTCTCCCTTTTTTTCAAAATTTTTTAATTAGATTGCACAAAAATAAAAAATAAATTTTTTAATCTTGCATCGAGTTGGTCGTCGCGTCGTCGCTCGCACAAGTCGTCGTCTCAATTCGCGCGCCCAAAATTTAATTTTTCGCAGACCGGCGACCGCCACCAATATGGGTGCCGATCTTAGCTGTCTCTGTTGCTCCGGACGCATCGGCGCTGTCCGTTTCACAAACGGAGGTCGTTTCGGCGATTTTTGGTTTTGGGTCGACACACGTCGGGTGAGTTTTTGCGCGATTTCGAGCTCTTTCGCTTTTGAAACCCACCTTGCGCGGTCGACTCGACCCCACACTAGTATTGGGGTCAACACTTGTCATATAAAACATGATATAATAGAATCAAAGTATCCAGAAGTTTTATGGCATCAAGAATATCAGCGCATGATATTTGCTAAATTTTGAGTAATAACTGTTTTCAGAAGCACAACGAGTTTTAAGAGCTGAAGAGTTGTACCTTTCTGACCCGCCAAGTTGCTAAAGGGGTAGGATTTTCCACTTCAAATAACAAAATTATCCCATCTTGGTTTCTTTTAATAGCTTTGCCATGTGTATTGTCGATGACAAGGATAGCAAACTGAGATCCATCTTTTGCAGTGCTGATGGCTGAAACAACATGAAACAGTGAAAATAAGAGGCATTGAAGAAACTAAAATATCATCAGAGACCAACCAAACCAATACGTAGTCAGAAATTTTGACTGTAAAAGTTTTTTTGGCATTTGCTTGCTTTGATAATTGAATAAGTTTTCAACATTATTTAAAAAGCTCAATTTACAACTGAGCAAGTTCAATTATAGCAAAATTGCTCAGAACTCATTTAATTACTTGAAGTTCATAAGATGTTAAGAACAATAATGAATTTATTAGACTTTGTAATTTGGATGATGCAATTACAAATTAATATTAGTTTTAAACTCTACAAATACCTTCAAAATCCCTCAAAAGTGATGAGCACATTCTTTCAAACATAAAGTGAGTAAAAGTAAAATATCAGTGTTGTATAAAGCATTTATTTAATCTGCAAACATCCAAATGAGCCCTAAGTTTCCTTCTTTAACATTCCTGTCTATTGTTGAAAAAATAGATCAATAAGGGCTTAATAACATTTTAACTGGTAGGTTGTTTAGAAAATTAAATTTTTAATTTGTCAATGAATATTTTACAATTTCTGTACAAATAAGTATTCCTTCTTAATAAAACTTGGCGTGAGTAAAACGCTAGCTTATATCAGAAAATAATTTGTTAGCTTGAATTAGATCCATCTTTGCTCTTTCATTAAATTTCAGTTTCAAAGATGTTTATCAAGATTACTATCTCAAGTTTATGAATAAATATGAGCAGGTATTATTATTACTTTTTTTTACTAAATATAACTTATCAAATTCTCAACTCTAACTTAGTATTATGTGTTGGATCTTCGACCAAGTGATAAACATGCATGCTTATATTAAGCAAGGACTCGACTTACCTTCTGTTGAAATTTGGTAAGACCACTGCATAGACAGCTTTAACAAATTCCAAACAGCTAACTGTGGCTTTGAATCCCGAGATATTGAAACTAAATATTCAGATTGCGCAATAAATGATAGATTACAAATCGGCTGCAAATAAAAAATAGAAAGTTTAAAACGATCATCCAACGAGTACATAAATAAAGGTCATCAATGACTTAAAAAGCATAGTCCTTCAGCCATATAAATTAAAATAATAAAACATTACCGCAAATGTATTTCCAATTACAGCTATAAGAACATTCTTCTCAGGATCCCATAATGTAAACAGATTCGCAGCTGCAACGGCTAGTACAGAACCATCAGCAGAAAATGTGGCTGCAGTCATGGGCAAATTCCTACAAATTCAGATCTCCATCAGTTGGCCAAAGAATGGCAGAATGAATTAAGCGAACAAAAAACATATATGCCATTACACAGGATAAGCATAGTTAAATGTACCCACACAAGAAGAATAGAAAGGCCAATAAGCATTTAAGAGACCATATTTTGTCATATACATCTTTTCCATGAAAAGGATCAAAAACAATCCCATGACTCTTTACGAAGAATCAAAATGGTCCACAACTATATTAGAATATCATTTTAGTCTTTCAAATCTTTAAAAATGAATCAAAATAGCCTCATAGGGGACTATTTTGGTTCATCTTTAAAGAGTTAAGGGACCAAAATGATCATTTAATATAGTTAGGAACCATTTTAATCCTTCATAATAAGCAAGGGACCATTTTGATCATTTTCTCTATCATTTAATAAAGCTGTACTTTCTAACATCATTTTCAATATTTGTCTCTAACTTTTGGTTCCATGAATTCGTGAGTAATGTCCGAATAGATTGAATTCTAAAAAATGCACTTCTGCAGACAATTGAGTCAACATTTCAAAATGAAAACAAAACGTCTACACAACATTGTTTTAATTTTTAAAAGTGACATTGAACAAGTACAGTCTTTACCTACTAAGATGACTACTTAGCATGACAAGATTGATTTAAGTCTGCTGGAGAGGCACATATATCTAACGAAGATCAAAATAACTTCACTTTTTTTTTTGTTGAAGGTTAACACAATTTTCTAAACAAGGTGTAGTTTAAATGTTTTAATTCGGGTATAGTTTAGTTGATTCGTTTTAATTAGTAAGCCCCAAGAAACTTGAAGAAAAGCAAAAGTAAATTTTAGTAAGGCTACTAAAGATCTTAAATAGTATAAAAGATGGCTGGCTTTATTATAAATATTTTTCTTCAAGTTTAATATGTCCAATTTTCATATTAATTGTTAAGAAAAATGCTGTAACTTGCATCATATAGCAAATTCCTCGAGAACATGGCAATAGAATGATTCAATAATCTAACAATTTACAACAACAAACTTAAAGCAATTTTTTCTAGAATAAAGAAATTCAAAATAGCAGATAAATCAAAGTAAATAAATAATTATTCATTTGATAAAAAAAATAAATCAAATGTTTGAAAGGTAAAGCAAATATCTATGAATCACATTAATCCTTGCCTTGACAGACAGTTTTTCATTTGAGATGTAATGACCCAAAAAATTATAAAAATATCTTGAAATCCGCTAGCACAGAATTGTAATCTACAAAATGAAATCATTAGAAAGAATATTACTTGTAAGAACCAACAGATTGGCATTTCCATCCCGATTTCTGATGCATTTGGCCTTCTTGAGGCACATTGGAAGGATTAACCCACACCTGCATCATAAGAATAAGTGCAATTATAAATTCAAACAAACAACGGCGTACCAAAACTTCAGGAATTGCTAATGAAAGAAGCTACCTTGAAATCCCCACCCAAGGAAGAACTCACAGCCATAGAATGTCCCGGGCCTCCCGGCCGAAATGCAATAGCAGAAATTTGTGCATCACTGTAACCAAAAGAGAGAAATTCCGGCAGGCAAAACAAAAGACAGGTATAATAATCATCAACAAAATGAATTTGGGTTGAAAGAATGGAAGCTAACTGTAAGATTGTCTTTAGGGGAATAAATGAGCAATTGAGATTTTATTTGGCTCATTAACCAAACAAACTAATTTATCTATTACTCATGTTTGACTTGCTTATCAAGTGGAATGAGTTGTTCTAGAACTTCAAGTCCATATGAAATTATTACATAAAACAAAGAATATAAACAAACTTAAATGCATACATCGAGAGACAAATGTACACATACGCATATTGTATAGATGCACATATTTATTATCAAATATAAGTTATTATTGATCGAAGCATGAGAAATCAGGCATTTTCTTGTTTGACTCATTAAGAAAGCAATTTAGAGCTAATAATCAACCCAGCTATTCCCAAAAATCAAACCAAATTAGCATCCCTACTTGTCATTCACCAAAAAAAACTTAAAATAAGATACCATACTTTAATTGCAACAATTGAAAGGGAAACCATTTTCACACCTTCAAACCTTTTTGTATTTGTACAGCCGCACATATTTACCCTCCATTCTAGAACAAGAGGAAGTTTCAAAATCTACATAGGTTTAATTGAACCATTCACAAACTAAGAATGCAACTCAAACCATTGTCCGGATCTGGATCCAACCAGAAACAAAACCCTAATTTTTTACTAAATTGCACCCAGGTTAGGCATTAAGATGGATTGGGTTGGTTAGAACAAGAGGAAAAGTAAAATGTAAAAAGTAGGTTGGATGGAAGACAGCACAACTTAAATCTTCATCTACTTCAACCAAATCTTATTCTATGCTCGTGCAAAAAAAATTATTATTATTATGTTATTGAGATGCGAGTGTCGCCAATAGAGTATTAGTGCATTACAAACAAAACCAAGGAATTTTACTGTTCTTAGGCATCTTAATTCAAACAATACACTTAACTATTTTTCATATTTCACCGATTGAACGTTTCTGCACATAAGCATTTTGACTCCACATAAATTAAACAAACTGAAGATTACCACAAACGCTGCTATTTCATCGACTAAACTCCTTCCTGACCCTGCTTTTAAATATACTAACCTAATAAACAAATTGTATCCAGAAATGCAGCATGCAGCTCATACATATCAGCTAAAATTCCACAAACAAACGGGTGATATTAAAAACCACAGACCACCAATATATTGATTTAACAATTCACTACTGAAAAGATAAAATCATAAAAGCATACTCCCAAAATGAACCCACATCTCAAATGGAGACATCAGTTTTCATATCCGTAGCAACTAACATGGCCAAACTCAAATTTAGTAGTTAACGCTACAGAAAAGAAATGATGAATCAGTAAACTTTCATAAATTAAAACAATTAATGCAAGAAAAATGGTGGATGCAAAGATGTCCGCATAAGGCTTCATTCAATTTGAATAGTTCATACAAAATATGAAACATAACAGCATATGCTATATGCACCATTTATTAACGAAAATCAAACTTGCTTGATTGACGATAGAACAATTGTTAAATCAAATAAACTTTGGTATCTAGGTAGTTTCATTACGAGATAAGATTGATTATTGATAATAATGATTTGTGAGCTAAAAAAGTAAAAATATATTTTAAAAGAAGGAAAATGAAAGTTTTTGTTCAAATTTATAGAATTATAATCCCAACTTTCCATCAAGGATCAACATTGTCACGACCCGGCCCGGTTAGCTCGTATAGACGAGGCAGCAACGGAATCGGACGTTCAAAACATTCCAAAACATTTAAATCTTCTTAAAACATATATTTAAGAATCTGAAAGACTTCAACAGGAATTAAAAACGCATATATTGAAATGTTTTGGAATGTTCTGAACGTCTGATTCCGTTCCCGCCTCGTCTACACGAGCTAACTGGGCCAGGTCATGACAAACATTGAGCCCATATCTTTTTTTTTTCTTAGTTAAGGAGATGCTTACAAAAGAATATTCATAATAAACTACCTTAATGTATGTTTTTATAGTTGATATAATTCTAATTAGTAAGAAATCAATCAAATTAAGTGGCATTTAAAACAGTGTGAAATATTTTTAAAAGATAGGGGCCTTAGAATTAGTAAAATAATGACTTAGTATATGATATAAAATATTATCGAAAATGACGATAACAATTATTATTTACCTATCAACAAGTTGTATGGATCTAATGTTTAAGTTGAGTGTGATAGAAATGAGAATATTGATATGTAAGTGGGACATAATATATATATATAAAGAGACACAAGCTCTATCTCCCTCTAATTCACATAAAAACATAAGCATGCACACTGCACCAACAATTGCATATGCAACACATCAATACCAATTAAAAGCAAGGGTGTTAAGGTTCTAGGTTGTATGTAACCTGTGAGGCTCATAAATCACAGTAGACAAGGTGTATTCTCCAATGTGGGAACCACTCCAAAACTTCAGAGTCACAAAGCCTCCTAACCCCTCCTCAGGAAGCTTAACATCAACAGTGCTCATCATAGAACCATCAGGAGAGAGAGCGATGAGAGCAACAAACACCTATGGAAATTAAAAGTAAACACATGGTTAATTAAGTATAAGCCAGAGAAGCTAAAAAATAGAAGCTGCAGACTTGTCCAATCACTATCAGAAAAAGAAAATGCCACATCATTCTTACAAAGAAAGCAGCCCAAGCCAATAACCTAAAGTCCTAAAGCACTAAATCATGCACATGTCATACTTTGCTAATATTAACTTTATCCAACATCATAAGCAAAGCCACTAAAGAAAATTCTACGAGACAACAAGAATAAATCTTGAGCACAGAATTTAACAAGCTTATTAATAATGTTTCGAGCTTGAAGCCAATGTAGATTTCTAAATCTAGCCAACTGAAAGAATTAGCAAATTTTACCATTTTCTAAAATATGTTTTCTAACAACCAGCAATTAAATGGGGCCTTATTTTCATTCTGAAATTGTAAAAGATAGTTCCTTCAAACCTCATAAAGAATTGGGAGAAGTTCTGAATCATCATCAAAGAAGATAGCATGGACAAAATCTTTACTTACATTTAATCTTTTATGCGAATAAAAGAAAGACATGATAATGCTATGGATATAGTAAAGTTGATTTCTTACATCCATCTGCACTGCTTCTAATAACATGATAAAGCATTCAAAAGTACAAATAATCACACATTATTCCTGTAAGATAAAAAGCTTTAAATTAGGCATGATCTTCCCTAAATTACTTCATGTCACTGTGGATGTCAAATTGGACATATCCACTCCAACATATCAATTAGGGTTCATCGGGTCACACATTATTGATATATTAGGTTGATGTACAAAGAAAGCTTATTTAATGCGTTAATAGTTTAGGGAATTGTCTGCCATATGCTCGCTGTACTTTTCAGGGATGGTGGTCCAGTCAAGTTTGTATAATCTGTCATTGAAAAAATCTCACAAAAATAACCACCTCTTTACTTATGGAACTTTCTTAGTGTCTGCAAAATGGAGCATAGGACGAGAAAAGGAGGATGATACTTTTCAAATAGAGAAATACAAGAGGGTATCTAATGATAATTAGACCAATAAAAGAATACGTGAAATATTAGAGTGGAAGTTCCAAATCAATTACCGTGACATCATCAACAGGTTGGAAGTTCCTTTCACATACTTGCACCTGGAAATGAGGAACTATGAGTCCATCATTACTATAAGCCAATGGTCAACTGTGTCAAACTTAAGGTAAAGTAAAAGCAGTTCTGCAAGTAGCACACCTGTGAAATTTCCCGGTTTTCAAACAAGTTAAAGAACTGTATGCAAAAATCTTCAGCACGCAATGCGACTAATCCAGCATCATTATAAAAGGCAAATTCATTGTTTGAGCACTCACACGAATCTGGAAATGAGAAAGGCAACTGAACACATATAGTGAGAACAAACACAAAACAGAAAGCAAATCAGTGGTAATGGTAGTAAATGAGTAAAATGGTTTCCTTTCCACAATCAATAAACCTTTATATATATATATATATATATATAATTACATAGTATAACAAGCATGAAGAATGAATATAGAGACGCACAAACCTTAATTCCTGAAATAGACTTGATGATCTCCATTGTGGGCATCTTTAACAGATGGATTTGATTATCTGCACAAGAAAGCTGAAGATGGTGATGTCAGTAAAACCCAAAGAAGCAGAAATGAATACAGCACAAATTGATCAGCAGAAATTCATGATAACCAGGAGCTACAAATCGAGTTTAAAGGAATCCTTCTAAAGTGATGAACTGAAGGTCTTGGCATACATCAATTTAAATTTCTGTCAATGAACTATTTTGAAAGCGATGTATGTCACAATTTATTTCAATCTATATTTTCTGTTAAGTCATACATGCAACTTTTCATTAGGAATGATACAACATGTTTCATTATTTTAGCTTGTGCTCGGCTAGAGTTTAATAAGTCAGCAAACCACAATGCAAACCATAAAGTAGACTAAAGCATTAAGTGACCCAAGCATGAGCCAATCCCAACTCAACTCACATGCCTAAGGAAATAATTTGTTAAGGTCCATAAAAATTTTAAGATATATTTGCAAGTACAAAAATATTTATCATTAAAAAGTAAGTTTTCAAAGAAAATTCAAATATAAACCAAGCTCTAGACCCATCTCCCAGCACTACTACTCTTACACCTCTTATCCCAAAATTCCATCTTCCTCATACTCTCCACAGCATTCACTTCTCCCATAATCTTCTTCTACAGCTTCTATAGATCAACTGTCTTAGTATCCACGCTCCTGATCAAACTATCTCCACCACAACTGATAGCGCATACCATTTTGACATGGACCTCACATACTCCAACTCACCCAACCCTCCCTTCCAATCCCACATCTTCATAGTCACCCTCATTGCCACATCCTGTCCTTTTAATCCTAACAAGCATCCTCCATTCCGGTATCAGTACTATGATGAGCATTCATAAATTTGATATCACATCACAACTGCAACAGGACCATCCTCCCATGGCCTTCATTTTCTCCAGCAACCATCACCAACCATTTTTGTTACCTCTTTTCCAGTAGGCTCACGAGCTAAATATCAAGGCTCCCCACTTCAAATTAGAGAAATGGTGGAACAGGACAAAAGCTTGAGCACAAATTTAAATGCACCGCAATTGAGATCAGGTTTTGGCTTAGTCACATCTCTAGCCCTACCAAAATCAAAGCACCACTATACCTTCAAAAGACAACCTACTCGTTGTATATGTATAAGATCTGCCTATGGAGATGTGTAAATTACTTTATTCCATAGCCATTTGTGTTATCAAAGCAAGGATAGTTGATTAAAATTTAAAAAATAATTATGGTTGATGGTTAAAAGCTACAAACAAGAGCATGTATCCTACACTAAGATTTACAAGAGCATGCATCAAACACTAAGAATTAACTTCATTATCATTTATCATTTATCTCCCAGAGGTTTAGCTAACTATTATATGGCTCCCTAAGAATTGGTAAAATAACAAATCCTCCTTGAGGTTCCTTATCATGTACCTCCTTCAGATTTAACTAACTATTATATATCTTCCTAAGGTTATCTCCCTGATAATTGCTAAAATATCAAATCCCAGCACTACATTAACTTTCCATCTAACATCCATTAAAAGAAAGGGTAGGTTAGTCACTTAAAATTAGAAAAATCTAATAGCCAAACACCATTATGATTCACCCGGGATCCTCAGCAACAAGAAGTTCAGTCGCTACAGCTCTTTCTTAATGATCATTCATTAAATGTTTAGTGGAAGAATCAATCAAATATAATTAAAAGTATTCCAAAAACGATGCATAAAATTGTATTATATACAACACTCATTGATTTATTTACACTAGATACTATATATTTTTATATTATTGTACAACTATTTAATTTCAGATTTATTTTGAAGCATTGCCATATTATAGCAGCAACAAATATTACCAAAACAAATTACTCATATATCAAAACTATCATGTACTATAATAGAATTTTAACAACAACTGCAGGTTAGTTTACAATACTATTTTGATAACAAAAAAAACTTCAAGAATTTCTTCAAAACCTCTAAGTTAATTAATTTTACAAATTATATGTAAACTTCCTTATGTTAGCAAAATTTTGCAAAATTATATCTAAAATAAAATTTTCAAGATAAACAAAATATTTTCAAATATATTCTTAAATGACCCCTTCGTTGATTGAGATCAGCATTTTAGGAATGAAACCTTTATATGACTACATAGGATCAGCTACATGAATCATTTTTCCACATTGTGTCCTGTTAAGAGTCAAGTTCTCATTTAAATCTAATATGAAAAGATCATTTTGTGATATTAGCTAACCAAGTCTTTTTAGGTCTACCTCTACCCTTCTAAACATAGGTTAGATCTAATACATCTAGCAGGGTCATCAAAAGGCAAACCTTTTATGTGGCCAAACAATCTAAGGCAACTCTCTCAAATACTATCTACCACTGGAGCTCCTCCAACTTTTTCACGTATAAACTAGTTTCGCATTATCTCTAAGTGTAAAGACCACATCCACCTGAGTATCCCCGTCTCTACAATAATTAACTTAATTTAATACTTTTCTTTTAATGACTAACATTCTGCGCCATAAGGCATTGCAGGTCTCACCACCATCTTATAAATTTTTTTCTTAAGTTTGAGGGGCACTTTTCTATCACAGAAAAGGCCTGATGCCAACCTCCACTTCAACCATTCAACTTGAATTCTACTAATAATATCCTCGTCTATTTCACCATCGTTTTGAACAATAGACCCGAATTATATAAAATGCACTATTTTTAATGACTTGATCACCCAATATTACAATCCCACCACTAGACATATTACTACTAACATTACACTTAATGTATTCAATTTTAAATCTACTCAAACGCAAACCTTTAGACTCCAAGGTTGTGGGCTCCGAAAATTCGGTTTGGGCAGTTGTTTTTTTCAATTTTTGTGTCCATTAGTTGTTGCATTAATGCCTTGTTTTCCCCCTAGTTGTTTTCCCTTCGGTCCATGTTTGCTGTACCTTTGGTTTGGACAATTGTCCCTTCGATTTTTGTGCACATTAGCTGCTGTATTAATGCCTAGTTTTCCCCCTAATTGTTGCCCCTTCGGTCCTCTTTGTTGTCCCTTCGATTTAGGCAGCTGTCCCTTCGGTTTTTGTGCCCATTAGTTGTTATATTAATGCCTCATTTTCCCCTAGCTGCTGTCCCTTCGGTCCCTCTTTGCTGTCCTTTTCAAGAGAATTCTAGTGGTTGTTTGGGTGGTGCTTTAATTACTTGCAATAAATATTTTCTCTCTTTTTCCCCTATATATAATGGCTGTTTTCCTGCAGATGCAGGCAGTTTCTGTGAAGAATTTGCATGCAAACCTGCGAGTTTTTCTAGCTTGCGAGCTAGCCCCCTTTCCCCTTCCCCTCTATAACTTCATCTCGGTCTTCTACCTCTTCTTATCTATCCACGGTTCCCGCCCCTTCTGTATCTTTCTTCTCTTGTGAGCTTGGTGGTGTCTGCTGCCACATTTTGGTTGGTATTTGCCGGATCGTTCCAATGGTGGATTCCGGGTTAGAACTATCCTTTGAGCACCTATCCTTTATATTTCAAGCATTGCATGAGAGGTGACCGCTTGCTGGTTGTTCTGAGGGTAGCCTTGTTGTAATTTCTTTATGTTTAAGGATTTTGTAAGCCGCTTTCTAGAGCTTGTTCCTACTTTTAGTTTTATATATGGATGTTTATGCTTTATGAAAGGAAGAAGTTCTCTAATTGCTTTCCTAAGTGTTCTCCATAAAAATATTCAGAAACTTAGGTTGCATCAATTTTGTATCAGAGACCTTGGTTATCGTTCTAGTCTTCATTTCTTCTTTATAAAAATATGGAAAATCAACAAGCTGAATGGCAACGTATGTTTTATGCAACAACTGATTAACCTACAACAACAAATGGAAGCAAAGACTAATACCCTAGCTGCACTAAGTCCAAAAGGTAAACCTATTTTGAAACAAAATGCGGGATCTAATAAGGTGAAATCTAAATTCCAACAATCAGATTCTAGCTATCTGCAAAACTCACTTTGGAGAATGACTATTGATGAAGTTGGTAAATTGTCATGTTTTCCTCCTGCGAAGCAACATCCTAAAAAAGTAAGAAGAAATGCAGCCAAACTATACTCTTCAGATGCTTAGTTTACCATTTATCCAGTCAAAAATATTGTGGATAAATTTGAGACTCAAACAGTAAACAAAGTTGAAATCCTATAAAAATAATGGAGAAGCTGTTATTTTTAAAAGCAATCTTAGGGATGTCAATTTCAAGTCATGGGTCGGGTTCGGGTAGAACCCGAAACTAACTCGGCACTATTCGGATTTGAGTCAACCCGACTCGTCGGGTCAATTTTTTGGACCCAAACCCAACCCACTATGGGTTCAGGCCAACCCGACCCATTTAGGGTTTAGGCATAGCGCGTCAGCTGCAGCGGTACCGACGGCCGACAGGGCAGCGTCAACGATGTCGGTGACGCGACAGCCGGCTATATGCGGAGCGGACATGACGCGAAGCGACGCGGGCCAGGCGGGCAAGCGAACCGCGGGGCAGGCGAGGCAGCTGGTGCGGGGTAGCGGGGCAGCTGGATTTTCGGGTCATTTCTGGGTTCTTGGGTCAACCCGAACCCTACCCGATTATGCAAACGGGTCAATTTTCGGGTTCGGGTCAACCCAAACCCGAAATTTTCGAGTTGGGTTCGGGTCGATTTTCTGGTCTGTCCAATATTGACACCACTAAGAAATCTGATGAGGTGATGTTGCAGTATGTTGATCAACCTGTTAGCTACAAAATGTTGTTAAATGCAGTAAACATGGAAGAAGAGAAAGTGAGGCAGCCAGAAGAACTGCAATTGGGGACAACGACCATAGAGGAAGCTGTTGATACAAACTTCATAGCTCATCAAAATGTTGAAGGAAAAATGCAGCTTATAGAGGATGAACAACTAGAATTGATAAATCTAGCTGCATCAAGTAATGGTTTCTCATCCATTATTTTTCATGACAATGATACTTTGATTAGCAGTATTCTATCAAAAGATGTTGAGCTTTTTGAAAGAGTTGGTTCAATCACATATCATGCAAAATCTTATTTTGAGAAAAATCCTTCCATTGTTGAGAAGATATTAACTGGCACTACTAAAAGCATACAGTTGTGTGGGACTTTGCCCTTACTGTTCCTAATGATGTTGTGGATATATGTACAACCAAAACAAAACATAGAGTACACCAACAACTCTTGGTTAGATGGAATGGATGCCCCCCTGACTGACTGTTGAAGATGAGAAGTTGCAGCGTTGTCATCCTGATACCTACCAGCATATAACTGAGGCATTTTTATCAGGAGATGATATTCTTCCGCTGGAGAGAATTGATGCAATCAAGGATTTTCATTTTATGTTTTTTCATTTTTCCATGTTTTGAACTCATGTCATTTGGACTCTTCTTTTACCCTATGATGGAAGGCAGCTGATGATCATACTAGGTTGGTGCACTTAGGAATGTCTCTCCAAATCCTTCACTTTGTTTCTTTGATTTTTCCCTTGGTGGGCTGCTGGTTTTTCCCCTCGTGGACCTTGTTTTCCTCAATTTTCCCCTTTGTAGTTGTCCCCTTAATTTGGGCAGCTATCATGTCAGTTTTTGTGCCCATTAGCTTTTGTATTAATGCCTCGTTTTCCCCCTAGCTGCTATCTCTTCGGCCCCTGTTTGTTATCCCTTTGATTTTTGTTTCGATTAGTTGCTGTATTAATGCCTCATTTTCCCCCTAGATGTTATCACTTTGATTTTGGCAGCTGTCCCTTCGATTTTTGTGTCCATTAGTTGTTATATTAATGCCTCGTTTTCCCCCTAGTTGTTGTCCCTTCGGTCCCTGTTTGCTGCAGTTTTCAAGGGAATTCTAGCGGTTGTTTGAGTGGTGCTTTAATTACCTTGCATTAAATATTTTTTCCCATTTTCTCCCCTATATATAGTTGATGTTTTACTGCATTTGGAGGCAATTTTTGTGAAGAATTTGCATGCAAACCTGTGGGTTTTTTAGCTTGCGAGCTAGCCTCATTTCCCCTTCCCCTCTATTATTTCATCTCAGTCTTCTACCTCTTCTTCTCTATCTATGGTTCCCGCCCCATCTATATCCTTCTTCTCTTGTGAGCTTGGTTGTATCTGCTGCCACATTTTGATTGATATTTGTCGAATCGTTCCAGTGGTGGATTCCGGGTTAGATCAATCCTTTGAGCATCTATCTTTTATATTTCGAGCATTGCATGTGAGGTGACCGCTTGTTAGTTATTCTGAGGGTAGCCTTGTTATCAATTCTTTATGTTTACGAATTTTGTAAGCCGCTTTCTAGAGATTGTTCCTAGTTTTAGTTTTATATGTGGATGTTTATGCTTTATTGAAAGGAAGTTCTCTAATTTCTTTCCTAAGTGTTCTCTATAAAATATTTAGAAACTTAGGTTGCATCACTGCGCAAGCACCTATAGTTAATTGTCCCTCTCGATAACTAGAGAGAACTTTCAATTAAGGCTAGTAGTCCAATAGATACGTAGAGATGCGTAGTATCTGGTGTATTAGCATCATGATTTGGAATTGAAAATTTTGATTTTTAAAATTGAAAATTCACCATCTTGATCTTAAAGCAAATGGTGGGGAACTGATGATGAGCCCGATCAAGATCTCATGGTTCCGTCGTCCTGGGTCATAATGGTCCCTAGTCTACTTAGTCATAGGACGCAGTCGACCTAACCTAACAAAATGATACTTGTCGACAGCCATGAGTTGCTTCGTCCATTAGTAACTTGTAGACCTATGGTGAATATTTTTCTAAGGGGACAAATATGAATCCACCTTAGCTAACAAAGGGCTTTGTGCCCTATCGATTATATCTTATTGATTCATATCTCAAGGATTTGATGTCATTAATGAGCATGTGGGCTATGACCGTAATTGTAATGCAATGGAGTCATTGGACCAAGCCACTAGCTCAGAGGTCGCGGTCATAATCATTAATCATGCGAAACCATTTGGCCAAGCCACGGGTCCTTTGTGGAACCATCTGGCCAAACCACCAATTAGAAGACCAATGTCATGTCCTTAATGGCAAGAAACATATTAAGAATAAATCCTAGTTATATCTCAACGAGACATCTGTTCTTTGTGAGCTGAAGTGATTTTTAGATTTGTCCACACCAGCAAATTATTGCATGAGGATGGTTTTCACTTTAAATGGTTGATGATTTATTTCAATTTTAAATATTCCATATTTTTGTGATTTTTGATATTTTAGGTTTTCATAAGCATTTGGGAGGCATTTGCTTGAATGTTTGGGGTCCGGTTGATATTTTCTATCAACACGACCATTATTGAGATATTTATGTGCAATTTTCATTTTATTGGTTGAACCTTGTCGACCCTGTCTACTTGTCAACAAAGGCTCAGGTTCATTATTGGTTCTATACTTTATTAGTGAATTTTCCTGGTTATAGGCCTTAAAGGACTAATATAAATGTATAAAACTAATATTTCGGTCGACACCGCGATTGTATATTTGTTCGACAGTTCAAGCCGCGTTCACTCCTATCTATCCACATAGACGGATCAAGCTTGAACTTACGTTCACTTCTTGACTCGCGCAACATCTTCAAACGTCATGTATGCACATACATTACGCTCGTCGGGGCCCATGCATGTACTTAGGGGCATTTTTGTAATTATTTGTTGAACGTTGTTGGCTGTATATAATTGATGATGAAGGATCAGGTTCTTAGTAGGTCTTGTGCCTTTGTTAATGAAATTGCTTTGTAATAGGCTTTAAAGGTCTAAATATGAACATATAAAACAAATAACTCGGTCAACATCGTAACCATATTTTTTTTAATAGTTCGATTCGTGTCGACTTCTATCTACTCACATAGAATGATTGGGCTCAAACTTAAATTTATCATTTTGAGCCGCGAAGCATCCTCAAACATCACGTGTATACTCATAACATGCTCATCAGGGCCCATGCGAGTATATATTCTTACATATACTTACATGTATATTTTCATATTTGTATGTATACATGTTGTAGTGCATGTGTGGCATTTTGAAATATTTGGTGTTGATCAGCTGTGCAAATGATCATCTTTGGGTGTGCACAGCACTCTAATGTTATGATCGCAATGGGGCAATCTATTTTGCAATCTAATGTCGTTTGACACGAGCGTTGCTTAAATCGTCGTTTTTCACTTATTTTTATGTGTTTTGATGTGTAGAGGTCAACAAAGGTTGATATCCATAATTCAAGTATTCCTTCAACTCCCTCACTAATCTTATCAACAAGAAAAATATTATTAAATCTCAACCTCTCGTTTCAAAGATGATCCCACAGCTATGAACAGTAATTCATGGAAAGACCGCCTGGATCACATTAAATTCCTTCCATAACTAGGCAGTTGATTTAGGAAGGATTGTATTACTAACTATTCTATAATTATTTAGAGTTATTTATTTATTTATAAATGCACATTGTATAGATCTATAAATAGGGAGTATGTTGCATGATAAAATTCAAACTTTTCCCTCTCAAACTTCTTGATTTCAACTTGGTATCAGAGATACAAAGGAAGTAAAGCGGGATAAAGACCTCCCAGACAGAGCAGCCGACAGAGCCCAAAGCCTAGAAGATGGGCGCCGCAAACGGATTTTAAAGAGAAAGCTTTGCCGACAAATATCAGACGGAGCCTTTTGCCAAAAACGGACGCCGCAAACGAAGCACCGAAGACAACATTGTGCCAACAGAAGCTGGAGCGGTGCTTTACCAGACGCCGCTGACAGTCGCTTTTTTGTCGTAAATAGACGCCGCCAACAGACGTACAGAAGACCTGTCGTCCGAAATACTTGCATGCGGGACGCCTGCTCCCGCCTGGAAGAACTAACCATGGGATTTCACCCACCCAGCTCTTATGAGTTAAACCTCCGTGCGTGCCCCAGCTATCCAATTCGAGTACTTGGCTCGGTTCGGTTCATCCTATAAGTAAACCGAGAAATTTTTCTCTCTTTTCATCGACCTTTATTATCGATCAAAAAAAAAAAGGAAGACTTCATTGCTACCCAAAAATCATACATATAATCTTCATTACTATCATCAGATCAGAAATCAATTCCTCCCAAAGCATTGACCAAATGGAGGAGTTTATGATGCACCAAGGACGGGCTGACCTCCAAAGCATGATACCTTCATATCGTCTGAATGGAAAGAACTACCTAAAGTGGTCTCAATTTGTGAAGACCTACTTAAAGGGGAAAGGAAAAATACACCACCTCGGAGGAGGACCAAAAGAAGGAGATCCTAATTTTTTGGGCATGGGATGAAGCAACCTCAATGATTATGTCATGGTTGTGAAATTCCATGACTCCAAAAATTAGCGATGCATTGATGTTCCTCTCCACTACAAAGGAGATATGGGATGCCGCCAGACAAATTTTCTCAAAAGCTCGAGATGCTGCTCAAATCTTTGAAATCAAAAACAAAGTAGGGAGCACAAAACAAGGAAGCAAGACCGTGACGGAGTATGCCACCCTTCTACAAAACCTTTGGCAAGAACTTGATCACTACAAATGCATAGAAACCAGATGTCCAGAAGATTTGTCCAATCCTTTGGTAAGGATGTCTGCAAGTTGATCTTTCAACGATACATGATCAACTTGCAGACATCCTTACCAAAGGATTAGACAGCTCTGCCTTTATCAGAATGATCGTCAAGATGGGAATGACAAATCTATATTCCTCAGCTTGAAAGGGAGTGTTAAATCTCGGCCTCTCGTTTCAAAGATGATCCAACGGCTATGAACAGTAATCCGTGGGAAGACTGCCTGGATCACATTAAATTCCTTCCATAGCTAGGCAGCTGATTTAGGAAGGATTGTATTACTCATTACTCTTTAATTATTTATAGTTATTTGTTTCTTTATCAATGCACATAGTATAGATCTATAAATAGAGAGTATGTTGCATAATAAAATTCAAGCTTTTCCCTCTCAAACTTCCTAATTTCAATAAATATCATCAGCAAAAAGCACACACTAGGATGCATCATTTTGCAAATGTCTAGTTAGAACATCCATGACCAAGGAAAAAAAGATATGGGCATCAAGTTGATCCTTGATGTAATCCAACTGAAATAGGAAAATACTTTGTCAAACCATCTTGTGTTTGAACCAACGTAATGGCTCGTGTATACATATCTTTAATGATTTGGATATAAGCATTACAATCTTCTTTCATTTCTAGAACTCTCTAGAGCACTTCTCTTGGAACTTTGTCATATGCTTTCGCTATTAATTTTTTTTAGCAATTACTTTATCATATAAATAAGTTTTAGCAATTACCTTTTTAAATGTTAAATGAATAACCTACCCTCTGCTTTAACTTAAAGTTGGATGGAGAAATTAACGCAAGGAAACAATTGATAATCTGCCAGAAAACAAAGGGCAATATAATAGAAACTATCAGTAATCACAGGGAATATAAATGATAATTAACCTTAAGAATACAACATAATTCATAGGAAGAGTAACAAATCACATTTAAACAAACAGCAACGTTGTAACTTGATACAGTTACATTTGAAGATGCCAGATGGGCAGATCTGAAGGATCAAGTTAATGTAAGAAAACATAGAAAGACTGCCAGAAGTTTGGTAAGTTGGAAGAAAGTTTCCAATTCATAATCTATCAATACAATAGAAGCTAGGTGCCCCTGAAAAAAGACTATTAATTATTACCCTCTCAACATCAACCTAAAACAAAGTAACAACCATAATCAATAAGAAGTGAAATTGATTGCCACCCTTTATAGCAGATCTGTATCCATACAAAATGCTAAGCGGATAATTCAGATCCTGAACACAAAATAAGAAAATGGACCATATCTGCCCATAACCATGACTGAAAATAGCATGAAATGAATATGATGCATGTAATTATAAAGCAAAATCAGGTAATTAAAAATATAGAAAAATTTCTTACACAAGAAAGATTTGGATCTGGTGAATCTATGAAATATATGAGTGGAGATCCTAGACGAGGCTTAAACTTTTTCTTTCCCGTGTCAAGCTGCCAAACTACTATGACTCCTTCCTTCCCGCCTGAACAATTAGATTCAGTTTATTAATATGACAGAACACAATCATAACAAACCCACTGCATCGACAAGAGATTAATGCTAATTAAGGAAATAAATCAATCTAAGCAATAGAAGTCTAATGGTATAGAATATTACGCTAATAAAAAATAGCCCTCTTAAAGAAGAAACCAACGCTCAATGAAATTCATTTAGTTTTTTTTTTTTTTCTTTCATCATGAGTTAGAAAAGTTTGTTATCTTCAAAATCAATCAAGTAATGATTAAATGCCACCAACCAATAACATTTAATTCACAACATCTAGGCCGCTTGCTTACAAAGAGGCTTAACCATCGAATTTGAATCATTAAAATGAAATTACCATACCTGAGTACAAATAAGCACCATCAGAGGAGAAGAAAAGAAACTTGACTTCATTGGCATGCCAATGCCATGTTGTACAGGAGTCAGCATCATCATTACCTCTTACACAAGGCCTCTCTTCCTCGTCTCTAACTGGCAGTTTGTTTGAGAAATTTTTCTTCCCAAATCCCCTCCATATTAGTATTCTTCCAGTTATATCACCACCCGCTACAACTCTCTCTGTTGGATGGAACGCAAGAGTGCTCAATTTTTTTGTGTGATGCAATGTGATCTTTTTCACTTCATCACTTCTAAATCGCTTGTCAGGAATTTGCCAAATATGTAGTTTACGCTTGTTTGGAATGCCAATAAACTCTCCTGATTTACTCGCATGTATTAGATGTGACTTTCGAGTCTAATTAGGGGGGGGAAGACAAGGTGTCAGCATTGATACAATAAAGCATATTTTTATACTTGATATTAAAAGAAACAGATGAACCGCTTCATAGAACGAGACATGAGAAGGTAAATGGTATGTCTTTCAAATAAGAATTTTAAAACAATTTCAAAATCATGTACAAACAAATCTTTAGCAATGATCTAGTAATCAAGCTGGTTTATGAGAAAAAAACGTAGATGCAAGACCCCACCTTAAAAAAGACAGACAAACATAGGCTCTTGAAGTAGAGATCCTTAGTTGCGTTCCTGATGAGGAAAATATAGATGATTCGCGGGATGACAATTTGATATAATCAAATTGTTCCCGATGAGGATGCCAAAATTTATTTAGATCAAGGGACCAAAACTTCTTCAAGTCGCAAGACTCTATAGTTCATTTCCCCTCTCCGCCGGGAGAACACTCTCAATTAAGAAAGAAACTGCTTCCAGCTTTCAAAAATTCACTCTACAATGACAGTATTAGCAAATACTAACACGTACTACTACACTTTCCATGGGATGTAAGGATGGATGGTATATCTTGTCAAAATCTTATGATTCCATTGTCCAATTTTTATGGGTCAACCCTAAGTCTAAAGAGCCAGGATGCCATAATTGCAACAATGTAGCTTAAGTCAGCAAGCTTTGTGTTTTAGCAGGCAATAAATCAAAGAGCTAGCAATGCTATCACTCAGGAAAGGCCAACCCCTTTCCTAAAGCCTCCCCAAATGTGTAAATGATAAGACTCAAGAGCAATTTTACCTGAGATTATGTGTTCTTTAAGTCTTTAACCAAATTTTCTCCAACATTTTGAGAAAGGTTTATTTAGATCTAGGAACAAGGTTTCCTATGAGTGTAAGACCTCATAGTTAATTACCAAACACGAGAGAGCACTGAAGATTAAGGAGGTTATTTAGGATCAATTTTTGGGGTCAAATTCAACATTTATGTTTGAATTTAATTCATGGGGAATAGTGTAGACCCCATTAAAATCTCATATTCGACATCTTAAGCATATCCAATCTACCAACTTCAGAGGGCTTTAAACCAATAATATCTAAAGAGTCTAATTAACAACAATAGGTTTCTTCCTATCAAGTACCTCAAGCAAAACAAAGTGGATGCATATGTCAAAGCTGCGACGTATTTTCAAATTTGGCATCAACTTGTTGACTAGTAGAGGCATTATTGTACAATGTTTTCACTTAATAATTCAAAGGCACAAAACTAGCTTCCTGCAATTCAGAGAAACAAAATATGACCAGCAAGAGCTCAGAGACATGGCATAACTATTAATTGTTCAGGAGTTTTAAGTTGAATCGAAAAAGCGTATTGATGGATATGATGTTTGATTAGTAGGCTTAGTTTTTAATTGATGGCAGGTTGATAGTTTTTAATTGATGGCAGGTTGACTTTCTCCTCTAATATTTTTTTTTTATTTCCTTTGTTTAATTCATTTGAATATTTTTTTTCCTGAAAAATCTTAAGAAAAAATTGAAAGATGTCAATTTTTTTTGCTTCCAACAGGAAATTTTCAACATAGACTAAATGCACTATGCATCCAATATCATTTTAACCAAATAGCATATACAGTTTTCGGAGAGCCTTTCCGGACTACCATAACTAGGTTAAGAAAAGCTAAAAATTATAGTACTAGTAATCTAAGAATCAAAGAGTGAAGGATGAGAACTGAAGCCATTTCCACAAGTTAAAATTGGTCATGTGATCATACCTCACACAACAATCCTCCAACCCGGCGAGAGTCAGTTAAGTTATACAATTGAACTTGTCCACGCAAGGCTTTCTTCTTATCAGCTGGTTTGCTTGTATCTTCAATTGATACAAAAGCATAGAGCTTTGATTCCTCCTCAATGCTCTCGTCTAGATGGCATGCTATGCTTGGGATCACCTGCATGAGTATATTATGAAAAATGAAAATAGGCATTAAAAGAGTACAAGAATGAACAGCAATAAAAATGTATACAATTAACCTCAATGTTCATTTACCACATGGATAAATTGAGCATTATGAACATTTAAATAGGTTAAACGCATAGAATGACTACTAGAGAATAAAATTAGAATGACCTATTGGTGAATCAGAATAAAAAAAAATTATTATGAAGTCACAAAAGTGTCTCCATCTTTAAGATTGAACAAAAGGGTGCTATGTAATGTCTTTTGTGCTCATATTTCAAGATAGGGAAAATTGCCTATGTTCTAAAGAATTATTTGTCCATTCAATTTCTCTAGATGGTGGTTCAAATTTAATGTGTTTGCAAGTTCATTAAACATATGCAAATAATTAGAAATTAGAAATATATGTACTTTAATCACATAATCATGTAAATTATACAAATGCAACTAGCATTTTTCAAAGATTATTCCTCTCATAATAAATTGTATCATTTATTTGCTTCTATCTAGCACGCTAGCAACCCCTCTTTCCTATACAACTAGCATTATTCCTTGTATCTTCTTGCCAAGGATTGCTCATCTTGCTACCTACACCCACGATCAAAGTTGTATATTAGATCCTTATCCTAGATCGTATCATAAAGCACCTAACTCCTTAATTCTTCCTTGCAAACTCTTATACAAAAATTAAATAGTTCTAGCCAAGGATTAACTTGAATATATAAATAGCACAACACGCTTTATGTTAATTAAAATTATGAGAAATAAGCCATACTAATGATCAATTCAATGTAATAAACATTACCAATTTTTATCTACTAAAAAAAATCAAATTAAATCTGGTAATTCCACCAACACTGATATATACTGGAAGCTGGTAGAATGTGCTTTAAAAAAGCCTGATCTTAAACAACTTTGCAGTACCATTAAGCAGACAAGTATATTTCCATGCCCATTTTTATCCTATCAACTCATAGAATCCTAACTTCAGATTTTTTTGCAGTTGGCAAGATTACTGCTTTAGCATCAAACCGAATGATGACACCCAATATTCCAACAGTAGCCGAAGAAGCCTCAAAGTTCATACACTGATTTTCTACATTTTACCAAACAACTGCTAGATATTTTGCACTTCGTAAAACCAAAGCCACAGCTTAATCCAAAATGATCAAACTAACTGTGAAATACCCACTACAGAAAAAAAATCATAAATATAAAAGTTATATGTCATAATCAACCGAAGAATTACTGTATTTAAAACTCTCCAGCCAAAAAATAAATAAATAAAATTTAGACAAGATGGAAAATTGAGGATTCCTACTACCATGGAGATGATTGGGTGTTGAGCCTTGATCGTCTTTATCAACTCTGCCGCTGAGAAATCCCAATAACAAATGGTCCCGTCCAAAGAAGAAGTCCAGCAGTACGACATGACCTTGCTCACGGGGCCCGAAACTGGAACCACGATGACTGAAGTGACCCGATCTGTGTGGCCCTCCAATTCCGTTATCTAAGAACATCACATTACTGTTTTTGAATACTCTTTCGATTCTAAATACCCAAATCCAGAAAATGAGAAAATTTGAGAGAATGGAAGTACCAGCATGCCCGTGGATGTGCTGAATATGGAGACGATATTGCCCGTGCACACCAGGAGTTTCTTCCCGTCATTTGAGAAAGCTGGCGCGGATGAAACCAAGCTCTGCCCGCCAGTGATCATGCTTCCGATTTGGAGGTAGATGGGAAGAAACTCTTCTCTTTTATCTTCTTCTACACATAGGCAGCGAAAACGTGACGGGAGACTCGGGACGGAAGAAGAGGAGCCCGTGCCTTACGTTGATTTAGGGTAAGAGAGCGATGCTAAGGAGCAGCGGGTACTTGGATGTCAAAGGAAACCAGTCGCCCAAATCTCCGAGCAGAGCCACGCTCCGAATTTCTACTCGCTCGTCCGCCGCCTAGGGTTGGCGCTGGAAATGCCAAAAAAATTTACTTATATGTCAAACATCACCGCTATTGTTTTTTTTTACACCTAAAAAATATGTTTGTTGAAATTTTATTCCAGTGAAATTATCGCTCTAATTTTTTTTAGTTTATAAAATTTACGAAGAATTTTTGTTTTAATAATATATATATAAATTTTGAATAATAATTGAATATAATATAAATTAAATTTTAAATATTTTTAAATAAATCTAAATATTAATTTATTCGAATAAAACACAATTTTGATTTAAGAGAATATATGAATACAATTCGAATAAAATTGGAGTAACATTCTAACTTATTCAAATAAAATTAGAATATGATTTGAAAATAGATCAAATATGATTGAAAGAATGTTCATATATTGGTCGAATCATATTTGTACATCATTTGAATAAATTTTAATTATGAATTACATAATACTCGAGCAAGATTCAAACATCATTATAACAATTTTCAAGCAAAGTTTGAATATGATTCAATTAAACTATAGAACAACATAATTTAAGATTAATATAGCTTTAGACAATCATAACGGCTATAACATATTAATAAATAAAGTTGATACAACATATTATAATGATAATAGTTATAACTCGATATGTTGTTGTTTGATCCATTATAGAGCAATAACAACAATAAAAACACAACACATCTTAATTTGGGTTTTATCATGGTGCATTTAAAATAAAAATAACACAATATGTCACTGGGGTGTCAAAACAGGTTGATCGGTCGAATTCGGATATAACCCAAAATTGTCACAACCCAAATCTACTCAACCTAAACTTGACTAATTTAATGAATAAACATGTCAAAAACTCTAACTCAAACTCAACCTGCTACTGACACGAATGACTCGAACTTGACCCATTAACATGTTTTGGTTAAAAAAATTAATAGCTAAGAAAAGTATAACTTATTAACTATAAATTTAGGATATTTAATCAAAAACAAGAAGATTTTACTCCCAAACAGAAAAATTTAAGAAAAAAAGATTTTAAACGAGTCATTTCGAGTAAAAAATATGTTGGCGGGTCAACCCAAACCAACCCATTTAATAAATGGGCAAAAAAACCTAACTCACTTATTAAAAGAGTCAACCGGAACCCGAATTTTTTGTATCAAGTTGACAGATCGGATCATATTTTGATACTCCTAGATGTTATCAGGTTGATACAAACAATTAATTGAACATCATCAATTTCACAATTCAATCTTTTTTGGTTATCTACCTATTGACCTATTGATCTACATACATATAAAATAAATCTATACATAGTCAATTTATGTACAATGATAAACAATAAGGAGTAGCTTCCAAAAAATCTTTTGCTTAAAATCAAATAGATAGTGTGTTCAATCACATATACTCTACATTCTTTGATGCAAAAAAAGGCATAAGCACTTATCAGTTACATGCTTAGCCACTACATAATTTTATATTAAAAATTCAAATGTATTATCTTGCAACAGACCTAGAAGCCTCATTTGAGCTGGTCCTCCACCACTTCCAAGAAGATTTGAATGAGACAAGTATAAATTTAATCGAGAAAATGATCAAAATAGTCCCCAACTATTTTGAATGGTTAATTTGATCTCTTAGCTCTTTAAACTGGGATTTTTTTATTCTAACACTCAATGTTGAAGCTAATGATGTTAAATGTTGTTAGTTTTTAATTAAATTTTTATTAAATATAATTTTCAAGTAATTATAATTTTACATTTTAGATCAACATATATATGGTATGTATTGATTTAGAAAAATCAAATACAAATAGATATTATTTTCAACTTAATTAGGTATATTTTTACTAATTATATTTTATAAAATATGTCTAAATTTTATTAAATATTTAGTTAATAACAAATTAATAATAATTTTAGTTTTATTTCAAAAATTTTAGTTTTATTTTAGTTCCATTTTAAAGACTTGAGAGATCAAATTAGTCCTTCAAAAAAGTTGGGTACTATTTTGATCCCTCACAAAGAGTTAGATAGATCATTTTGATCTTTTTCTCAAATTTAATTTATAATCGCAGTTTATTTGTGGAAAAGACAACAACAATTACATCAAATTTAATTTATAATCACAGTTTATTTTGCGGCAAATAAATAGCTTTGATAGATATCTTGATGGCAGCACAACTTGTCCCTCTAAACTCCCTTTCTCTGACGCCGAGCATCCCACCTCAAATCCTTAGTTTGCACTTTGGTTGCTCATTGATCAAAACCTTGTTGTTGCCCTCTACTAAACCATTTCACCATCTATTTTTCATATGTTCTTAATCTCGACTCCTGTCATTCCATTTGTGCTACACTTGATTATTTGAATGTCGTCTATAGTCTACCAATCAATCCCACGTTATTTGGCTTAAAAATGAGCTCACTCCCTTAGCATGAAAAATCAGTCCATGACTAATTGCCTTTCTTCTATCCAAAAAAAAAATAATAATAATAATAATAAGATCCCAATCGCATGTCAAATTATCATTTAAATCTAATAAAAAAGATACTCACTAACCAAGTTTTTTTAGGTCCGATCGAATGCTTCTACTCGTATAATCGGATCATCGAACGACCAACATTTTAAATGACCAAATCATCTAAGGTGACTCTCTCTAACCTTATCTCATTGGGGTGTTAAAACGGGTGGATGGGTTGGGTTTAGATCCAACCCGAATCCAATCAAAATAAATCACTACTCATTTAATAAACTAGTAAAAAAATCAACCCGAACTGCTAGCAATCTGAATGACCCAAACTTGATCATTTAACCCATTCTGATTAAAAAAATAACTAATTAATTATGAAATTTATGATATTTAATAAATAATAATAAGATTATTCTTTTTTTTTAAGTAAAACATATGAGCCATAGATTGAAACCAAGACTAGATCAAACAAAAGAAGCTAAAAAGAGAAACACAAAGCAGAGGTAAACAAGGCTCAATCACACAACATAGGAAAAGACAACTTGAAACAAGTCAAACCAACACCAAACAAAATCAAATCAGCTCTAACATCCAAAAATACTACATCAGCATCAACGCCAACACCAAAACAGGTCCCAAAAGCACGAATAAATGTCCACTAAAACCAAATCAAGACCAAAAAGAGCATCACTTCTTTTTAGAATTACGAGCTCTAGATTTGTCACTTCTTTTAATTAAATTCGGTATTGAAGCCAAATCATCCTCATAAGATTCTTCACCATCAGCTGAGGAATTATCGGCATGTAACCAGTCACCACGCATCACCTCACTATCCCTCGAAATGTGAGTATGCAAATCATCCTTGGAAACAAGGGTTAACGGCACATTCAAAAGTGACTCTTCAAAACTTTTAGATAAGGGACCATCACCATCAGAAATAGCACAAAAAACAGCTGTAGTCTCCAAAATAGCACCAGTTTCACCGCCATCATCAACCTCAAATCAACTCACACCCCTACCATCAATCTTCTTCACCAAACCCACAACATTAGGCAAGGTACCCTCACCATCTATACAAACCGAAGGAGCATCACCAGCCACACACACATCCCCTAGCTTGTCAGCAGTCAAAACTCCATCAGGTGAAACTAGTAAGCAAGGGGTGATGCAGGAAGGTGCAACCGACTCAAGCACAACAACTGGTGCAACTAATGCATCCACATGATTAACATCAACAACCAAGGGGTTTTGCGGCATGTCAACAACTGCAACAACATCCGAGTTATTGAACTCGACAGCACTAGGCATTATCAGAGGAGAACAAACAGCAGCTGCAGACAACCCCAACTCCACATGTGCTAAAGATTGGTCACAAATACCAAAACCACCATATCAATCTCAGCAACAGGATGAGCCACAAGTTCCAAAACCGAACCAATCACATATGCGGGGACAACAGTAGGATGAGGATGCAACACACTATATTCATCTTTTGAATGACCCAAAGCTTTACAATGACCACAATATAAGGGGAAAAATTTCATTTCCACATTTTGGGCATAACCCAAAGTTTCAGAACCAAGCCAAACTTTATCCAAATACCGCTTAGTAATATCTAGCTCAACAAGTACACGAGCAAATGACGGGCTAGCTCCATTGGCAGTAGCGTTATCAGTCTTTAAGGGTCGACCAAAAATGGACCCCAACCTTGAAGAATACGGGAAGAGAACAGGTGAGGGCGAAGGTTAGGGAAAGAAATCTAAATCGGGATGATAGGAGATTCCACACAAACGTCAAAATGCGGAGTCCATTTAACCAACTTCATGTAACAGTTGTTAACAAAATAGGAACGGTGAGCGAAAACTCGACAGTAATCCAAATCATTCATAAGTTTGATCAAAATATTATTTTTGTTGAGAATAATGACAGAGAACTCGCCATTCAGCTTAAGATTGAAGAAAAAATTACGAATAGATTCCAGTGACGGACGACTGCCGGGAAATTTCCCGACCAAGACAAACTCAAAAGGCATAGCTAGGGCATCCAATTCTTCATTATAAATCAATAAAGCAGGAAGACCGTGGCAAGAAGAAACCTTCAAAGGCGAAATACTTGACACAGAGGAGGTCCCGGACAGTACCTCCCAAAAAGAACGAGACGGCGAAATCCCATCTAGAAAACCGGGTCATGCAAACGACTAGCAACCATAATAAGGGTGAAGAAGAAATCAAACCAAAGGAAAGCTGGAGGAAATGCCGCTGATGAAGTAGCATCGGCGGGAGCGTACAGGCTTTAGATCACGCTGTATTACCTCTACAGTACTAGGCACTATCAGAGGAGAACAAACAACATCTGTGCAAGAGAGGGCCGACCGCACTGATCTTCGGCACCTGTGTGTGAGAGAGAGGCGGAAGAAGAGTGAGGGCTACGCTTGATAACCTTGTGGGTCTTTATTCTCCGAACACGCTGAGGCAATGAGAAGAGCGCCGACATCGTCCCCGTCGCCGTCGCCGGCCTGCCGGTGGGAGAAGCCGCTGGTCGAGGATGGGCTCAGGACTCCACGCCGGGTTCCTCCAAGAGCTCGCGAACGGAGGCGTTGGAGAGGGCTCCGATCTCCAGCGAGTTGATTTTCACTTACATTAATGATAATAAGATTATTCTTACTTGCACAAAAAATATATATATTAAACGGGTCATTTCAAGTCAAAAATGAGATCAATGAACTTGGCCCGATCATTAAATGAGTCAACCCAAATCCAAAATTTTTGAAATTTTCAGATTAAATTGGCGGGTCATGTCAATCATTTACTTCCCTACACTGAGTTAATCTAGCCTCTGCGCATATATGTCATTTATATTTATCTTTTAATGGCCAACAACATATATAAAATTTTGGTTACATGTCTTATTAAAATTATGATTAAAAGTACTGTTTCTAGCTATATTTTGTTATATTATAATCAAACTCTTTTAAAAAAACATGATTATTGATGATGGGATTAAAACTTTTAACCATATTTTGTTTTAAATGGCTGAATAATTATCTTTAAAAAAAAAAAAAACTTTATCAACAACATCAATAATCACAAACTTTAAAAAAATGCTTAAAACATATTTTTACTCTCATTTATAAAAAAAAATAATAATATGATTTGATATTTAGCATATTATATTATAATTTTAAATTATTATAACAGTCAAGTTTCTATCAAATATCTCTTGAGATCATCTGCATTTCCATAGCATCAATCAAAATATATTTGTATTATTACGAAAAAAAATGCTTTATTATAAAGCAATAATCGAGAATCTAAAATTTGAACAAATTATTTTGAGGTATGATAAAAAAAAAAAGTTCACAGCCTGCTTTACCGACAGCTACAATCTTAATATCTATGCTTATTATAAATATTTATAATTTTACTTCATTAAACCATCCTTACAAAATGCAACAAATTGAATTCGAGCCCCTATTAATAAGCAGTTAAGCACAAGTTTTTAGAGAGCTGGATGATTTAATAAAGAGAACAATTAGTTCAAATAAAGAATTACCTCAAATTCTACACTACAAATCACACAGGTTATGCAGCAAAGAAATCAGATTTATTTATTTAGTTGTTTTATTGTTCAGTAAAAGAGGCAGTAAATCTGCTTCTCCATGAAACAAATGAAATGGAAGTATAAATACAGAAAACAGTTTACTGAGACTCCCCGACCTTTATGGCTCTGCAGGAAACTCTAATCATAAGAATCCGAATATTTTGCATCTGACTCAGCTTTGAACTGGGGTGCTATGAAAGATTATCCACAGTTAGCACTCCACTTTTTGCAGCAATGATTACAGTGCAACTACATGAAAGCAAAAAGGAATAACATTACCCATACTTAATAATCAAAAACAGGTATAGGGAGATTAAAGGAATTAATAATAATTTTAGAACAACAACAACAACAAGAACATCAAGTCTTTATCCCACTATGTGGGGTCGGGTACATGAATCATTTTTCTCCATCGTGTACTGTTAATAGTTACATTCTCATTTAAATCTAACAAAGAAAAGTCGTTTCTAATATTTTCTAACCAAGTCTTTTTAAGTCTATCTCTACCTTTCTTAACATAAATCAAGTCTAATACATCTACTTTCCTAAATGGGTCATCGGAAGGCCGCCGTTTTATGTGACGAATCCATCCAAGGCAACTCTCTCTAATCTTGTCTTCCACTGGAGCTACTCCAACTTTTTCACGTATATGCTCATTTCGTATTCTGTCTCTAACACTAAAGTCACTCATCCACCTGAGCATCCTCATCTCTGCAACACTTAACTTGAATCATGCTTCTCTTTTAATGGTCAGCATTATGCACCATAAAGTATTGCATGTCTCACCACCATTTTATAGAATTTTCCTTAAGTTTAAGGGGGATTTTTCTATCACACGAAAAGCCCGATGCATTCCTCCATTTCAACCATCCAACTTAAAACTTGTACTCCTATTAATGACTTGATCGCCCAAAGTCACAATTCCCTCCACTAGATATATTATTTCTAAAATTACACTCCATATATTCAATTTTCGATCTACTCAAACGCAAGCCTTTAGACTCTAAAGTTGACCTCCATAATTCAAGTTTACCTTCAACTCCCCATCTAGTCTTATCAACAAAAAGAATATCATCAGCTAAAAAAATACACAAGGTTACAACCTCCTACAAATGTCTTGTGAGAAAATTCATGACTAAAAAAAAATATGGGCTTAAGGATGATCCTTGATGTAATCCAACTAAAATAGGAAAATTCTTAGTCAAATCACCTTGTGTTTGAACACAAGAAACAACTCTTGCATACATATCCTTAATGACTTGAACATAAGCATTGCTAATCCATTTCTTTTCTAGAATTCACCATAGCACTTCTCTTAAAACTTTATCATATGCTTTATCTAAATCAATAAATATTATATGTAGATCCTCTTTATTCTCTCTAGACTTCTTCATCAAACCTCTCAATAAATGTATAGCTTCCATAGTAAACCTACCCGGCAGGAATCCAAATTTATTTTGAGAAACATTAGTAACATGCCGCAACCTATGCTCCATAACTCTCTCCCATAGTTTTAAAGTATGACACGTTAACTTAATTCTTCTATAATTCCCACAATCTTGTGCATCACCTTTATTCTTAAAAATAACAATCAACACACTCATTCTCCACTTATCTGACATCTTTTCAGTCTTCAAAATAATATTAAAACGTTTAGTAAGTCGAGAAATTCCTTCATCTCCTAAGAATTTTCACACCTCTATTGAATATCATCAAATTCAACAGCTTTTTCACACATCATTTTTTAAAGTTTCTCTAACTTTGATTTTACTAATACGTCGATAAAAACAAAAAAATTATTTTTATTTAGAGTACTAAGGTCACTAAAATCAATCGCATTCTCAAAATCTTCATTAAAAAGTTTAGTAAAATATCTCATTCACCTTTGTTAAATATCCTCTTATAATAAAAGCACTTTTTAATCTTCATCCTTAATACATTTCACCGGTACTAAAGCCCTCTCCTATTTTTTTTGTTGACTAACTTATACATATATCTTTTGCCCTCATTAATATCTAATCGATTATATAAATCATTAAAAAGCTAAAATCTTTGCAACGCATATTGCTTTCTTAGACTCTTTACGAGTTTCTTTTTGTCTTTCCCAATTTTTAAAATTTTTACATCTAAACCAATTATTATAACAAATCTTTATTTTTTATCTTTTCTTACTCATTTTGATTCAAGTACCAATTATTTTTACTATTATGAGTTTTTCCTTTAATACTCCAAACACATTTTTGCAATATTTTTAATATCACTAGCTACTTTTTCTACATAAAATTAGCTTCCTCATACATAGAAAAAATCTTAAGATCTAGAATCTTACTCTCAAAAATATTTTATAAATGCCTCAATCTAATCCTAGAAGAATGTTTAACTTAATTTTTAACTTTTTGCCCCTTCTTCTTAAAGTCTAAAACTAATAAGTGATGTTGGGTACATAAACTTTCACTCAGAATAACCTTATAATCTTTGAAATCTAAACGATCTATTTTTTTGATAAGAAAATAATCAACATGAGCTTTACAATATTTAATCTTATAAGTGATGAGATGCTCATATATTTTCTTAAATAAGGTCTTAGCAATTACAAAATCATAAGCTAAAGAAAAATCTAATATGGTCATACCATCTTCATTAGTCGCTCCAAACTCATAGCCACCATGAATACTTTTAAACTCATCTGCCTCTCTTCTAACATGTCAATTTAAATCTCCTCCAATAAAAACTCTTTCTTTAAGAGGTATATTTTGTATTAAATCTTCTAAGTAATTTCAAAATTTTAATTTTGAATATATTTCAAAACCTATTTGAAGAGCATAAACACTTATAATATTAATAATCCTAGCATCAATAATAATCTTTAAAACTATAATTCAATCTCCAATTATATTAATTTTTACAACATTATCCTCTAAATTCTTATTTATAATCACACATACATCATTTCTAGTATTATTCTTACCATAATATCATAGTTTAAATCCTAATTAACTATCAATCTCCTTAACCTTCTTTCTAGCCAATTTAGTTTCCTGGATGCATAAAATATTTATATTCCTATGAATCATAATAGCTATTAATTCCCTTAATTTGTCTGTAAGAAAACCTATAATCCAAGTTCATATCTTAATTTTAATTTCATGGACTAGCTTCTTTGCCAACATTCATTTATGATGTGGGAACTCTTGCCTAATTAATTATGCAACCAAGGGCCAATGCAACAACCCTTGCACACTTGTCGATGTATTCAGGCCATACAGCGCATTGCTTTTAGGAAACGCCCTAGCATTAACACAATGTATTAAAGGATTCATGTCATGATTATTCAACAAGTTTTATGCTGACTGTCGACTACCTAACACAACCCTCAGTTCTTCTCATTCAGGACTTGAGACCTGACAACAATAGTGTTATTGAATTAATAATAATTCTAGAAGTGAATAAATTCATTTTGAACCCAAAATTTTAAACCTATTTGAGGATAACGAACCATTTAGCATTTTTTGCATTAATATATATTTCAATCATCTTGTGCGAAACTAAGCAACTCTCACATACCTTAACAAGAGTAATCGCTACAGTGGCATTGCTAGGAAGTAATGGTGACATTGATTCATTTGAAATAAAATAAAAAAGGGTGTAAGGTTATATTTTGTTACGCATGAGATAATTAAACACCAGAGAACATGTTATTTATATGCAGATTTACACTTTCAGCATTTTCAACAATTAACATAAAATAGATTATTGGTTTGTCGCAAAGCGAACTCTGTTGATGAATAACCAACTCAAAAAAATTTCTCCACAGCTTACTGAATTCATTTATTATTATTATTATTATTATTTACAGCTTACTGAATTCATAATACTACTAAAAAGGCATTGGAAAGAGTAAAGAGGACTAACGGAATGCCGGCTATCACTCCATGGTCCACTACACCGTCAATTTGATCCAGGTACTCACCTACCTTAGCTGTAAATCAAAATATCAGCAATAGCAAAAGTGCAATACAGGAATAATTGAAGAGAGGACAACAACAAATGATGAAAGACATGAATAAAATAAAGAGGTTTAAATTTGAAATTAGTCCTCCGACTGTTCGTATATGGCCACAATTATAATATAAGTGACTATTTATGATCATTTTGTACAATTGAGGGACTAAATTTGGACAACATGATACTATAAGACTAAGGCTTCGTTTGGGACGGCTTTCTTCCTGCTTCTTAAAACGACTTTCTAGTTAAAAAGTTAAAATTTTTATATTAGAAAGCCGCTTTAAGAAGCAGTAAGAAAGCCGTCCCAAACGAAGCCTAAATTGGCCAAACACGAATAATCTGGAAATTATTTTGAGATTTTTCTAATAAGATAAATATCTTAAATGTGACATGGAATACAATCAGCTTATGATTCTATGATTAATTGAGAAGCTTCCTCTATAAGCCAAAAATTTATTGATAACAAAAAAATTCTAGAAAACTATAAATATAAAACATTCTATCATACTTATTTTAATAGAAAAGGACAAAGCCAAGAATCTTCTATATGTAAAAAAATTAAAGAATATTAGTTTATAAAACGTTATTTTCATAATTCTACTCAAGCGAGCGCGAATTTTATTTTCTGATAATGCAAAAATCAAACTTTAGAAATATATAATTTGTAGAACTAATATGACAATAAAAATCAAGTCCCACAATACTGGAGTTTTTGTCAAGTGAGGAAAGATGGAAGAAAAAGAAAAGCTCAGACACATTGAGATTTCATTACAATTAGCATCTCCCGGTACCTAAATCAAGTATTGGAGATGTAAAAATAACATCAAGGATATGATGTCCTTCTTTAGTCACCATTGGAAAGTCACCTCCAAGTGGATCTGCTTTCCCATGTGTTGGTCTTCTCCAAACCTTAAATATCGAGGAACCAAATTTACATGAACATGAAAGTGGAAAAAACAAATTTTTGCTCCGTAGTAATCTAAAATCATCACAGGAACAAACCTCTGCATCTCCTAGAAACAAGTCATCTATTTCTTCAGCAGTTAACATCCAGTAACCCTCAAAAGGTTGTGCAAACTTGCAACGTAAATAAGATGATTTTATATTTTCTCCTGGCCCAGCAATGGTGAGTTGAACAACTTACAGGTTTAACCAAGACCGGAATGGATCCATCAAGACCTCTTGCATATTGCTTTTCAGCAATAATGAAGGCAAGTTTACTCGCTGATTTCATTACGGACTGCAGAAATGCATTAAGGCCAGAGATATCAAAACAAACCGAGGAAACCAATCAATTTGGTTCAGAGAGGTTTGAGCTACATTTGAGGATTAAGATTATAGAAATTGACTTTTTTGGGAGGTAAGTATATGAGAGATCTTGTATATATTTTGAGATATTTAAGCTATTATTTCTTACATGTGCGATTAGGAGAGTTTTCATACTTATATATCCTCTTATTTTCAAGTTCCACTCTTCGGTGATTTCAGAAGTTGCACTCAAGCTTCACCATAGAGATAATTCCTGATTTTCTTCTCATTTGTATCATTCATGCTTCAAACTTGATTTGCAAGAACAACAAGAAGATTTGTTTTTCTTCCTCCATTTTTATTAAAGTAGTAGCCTTTACTCATCTCCCAATAAACAAAGAAATACTCCATGTACATTCTTAAAGCTTAGTAAAAAAATTTAATCTGTGTGGCTATAAGCATTGATGGATCTAATCAAACTAAATAAATCTTGGTGTCATTTTTATTTGTTTGACCTTTTTTTCTTCTATAATTAAAGTTAGGTGCACACTCTTTACCTAATAAAAATTTAAATCAAAATGAAGATTTGGTCACATATGATGCATGCAAGCCAACTAATTAAATATTTTTAGTTGAACTTACCAAACTCATTCTATCATCATCATGAGGTTTTTGTAAACTGAATCACCTAAAATTAAAGTAAAAATCAAACCTACCAAAGGCCAAAATGAAATTGGCCCATTTAAATTTTTGGCCCTCCTAAGGCCAAAAATAGAACCACCCAAGCCATCAAAATGCAATGTCAAGAAAAGAATCTCTCAACCATTGTAAGAATTTGAAAAGTTGCTACCTTCTCTTCAATTATGGACTCATCAATCTCAAGTTGTCTTCGGCCTATGATGGCTGTCAGCGTGCCTTTTTCAATAGCATCAGCATCATCAAAAGCAAAATCAATCTGCAAAAGTGTAAATATCATACAGACATCACTAATAAGTTTTAATAATTGTTAAAAAAATAAAAAAAATTATAAAAAAATAATAAAAACAAAGTCTTAGTAGTTGTTAGAAACACCTAATCGTTTAATACTCACAAAAACCAACACAAAAATGCAACCAACTTATTGTACAATAAGGATTTGTGCACACTTGAAGGCTATCCTGATAATAGTTTAGATAGATGCCAGCTTTTGTTGCCTCACTTGAACTGAAATTTGACCTGTAGCATTTTACGAGACACATTATGCACAACGTTTAAGTAAATATATAACGAAAACATGAAAGAAATCAGTATAAAGCAAACAACATATTGATGTGAAATAAGTTTAACTTACTCTTTTCCTTAGCTTTTAAGCTTTTGATAATCCCTCAAGGAAGCATTATGCAATATGTTAAAATTTTAAATTATTCTACAGCCACCCATGCTTGCCAACAATAAGCAGACAATCTAACTTCAATATTACAATCTCCCCCCTAAACATTAATCAAAATGAATCTTCCTATCACTTGATGCAAGACACTCAAGGTTATAATTTTCTTATGCAATTATAATGATATGTAGTAAGCTTTCATGCAAAGAAAAATTGAGTATTCATAGATTACAAGTTATCAATTAATCCCACAACTCACTTCCTTTAAATGAAAATAAGCAAAGATAGAGTTGAAGCCCAATTGATAATGACCTGGCCATAAATATTCAACAATTTCATAAGAATTTAGAAATAAATAAAATCAACCAAAAAAATTTTTTTTTCACAAAATCATATTTCTGAAATATCATTTTTTATCAGAATCAAGACCTCTACACAAATTATGTAGAAAAAAATTATAATACGCAAACTAACAAAATAAAGAAAATTGGGCCACATTTAGATTTACGAGATGACTTCCAATGAAATCTGCTAAGTCGCATTTGTATGCGCTAGAAGGAATTATATATCCAACTTGCACTCACAAAATTGAAAATTTGAAGAAAAAAAATTGTCAAGCCAAAAGTTGTAAATTAAATGCCTTAGACCGCTATTTATTAACTCTTTCTAATACAAGTTAATTATTTGCATGTCATCAAAATAAAATACAACCGATGTCAAGATTGAAATTATGTCAACCAAAAAAAAAACTAACCTAAAGCTAGGAAATAAAATACAACATTTTTTAGTTGTCATTATTTGCATGTCATCAAAATAGAAATAATAAAAAATGACACAAAAATGATAAGAAGATACATAAAATAAACATAATATTAATGCTAGATGTGATAATTCTCGAGAATAAAAGTGAAGATTTCCATCAAATCTATCCAGAAATTCAACTCTGACAATTTAGACATTTAATATCATCAAGCAAATTTAGATGTAAACTCTAGGCCTCTTATGGAGTAATCCATGAATCATTGCAATCAAGTATGTCTCACTAATTAAAAAGACATCTCCAAAATCCACCATCAACAGTTTAACACAATCTTATCATCAAAAATAACTTCAACAATAAACTGTATAGAAATATATAACAGAGAATTAGATGTGGGTTCAGAAGAAAGAGGTGAAGAGAGAGTAGAATATAAGAACTAAGTAGTATTCACAATTAATAAGGCCAAACTAAACACTTTGAAAGTTCAATTTATACCAAAATTTGAAGGGTTTCTAACTTGTAAGCATTAGTTCCAATTTAAATGCATTATGACCTAATCACCTATTATAACTGAATCGGCAATCAGCAAACTCAAACCGAAGCAGTTCTTCACGTCCCCGTCGATCCCATTTCACCCATATTCCCTCAATTTCACATGAAGGCCTAAGTCCTCCCACTCACAAATCACACAACATCCATCAGCCTGCAATCTTCGCACGCGACAACCTGTACTCTCTCTTTTGCCCCTAGCTCACTCGATTTAAAGAGTTTGGGACTACGGCATTGCTCTACCCTTCCTTTGTAACTATCGAACCATTTTGGTAAAGCAGTCAACCCTCTCTTGCTAACTTCCTCTTCGACTAAGAGCCATCAACATCAAACTCATCCTGCCTCCTCTCCTTCCTTCAATCATAAGACAAGTAAAACCTCCCTTCTACTTTTTTTTTTTTTTCATTTCTCCCTTGTCTTCCTTTTTCTCCCTTGCCTTCTCCTTCTCATTATTATTATGGAACCATCCTCTCCTTATAGTCTACACTTATGACATTAAGATGAGATTTGTTATTTTTAATTTATTGTAGGTTAATCCTTCTTGCTTTTGCCGTCCATGTCAACATTTTGGTACTGAATATTTTATTTTGTTGCAAGTAATTTCTTTTGTATTTTTAGAAAATAATAGAATAGGAGAATTAAGACTTAGTTCAATAGGTTAGGTTTATCTTTGCAGGGACTAATTTTGGACGAATGGTTGGGTAAACTAGGATTGTTTAGGTTAAATTATATTATTGTTACTTAATTAGCAATGGTGGTGGATGGCCTTTTGGTGGAATGTGGCTAAAAAAGATTATGAATCTTTAATTTGATATTTAAAGAAGTGTTTTGAAGTTTATAGTTGAATAGTGAGAGGTTTAAAGGAGTGTACTAGCAAGAAGACTAAGACAGGTCTAATTTAGGTTAATTTGAGCTAATTTCAAAGATCTCTTTATGGAGTGAATTTTATATAAAATAGATGGTTGGAAATATGGAGAGTTATCTTAGGATGTGAATTTATAATCTATAGATGATGGTAGAGTTTGATGGAGTAAGGCTAAGTTATATGAAACAAGACTAGGTCCTACTGTTCTCTAGTTTGTCCAAGAGCTATATTGAAGTATGTGGAAAAGTTTTAAGATTTTAGTTATTATTTTATTGGTCTTGGGATTCTTATGAAATGGAGGAAAATGTATGAAGAGATTAGAGCAGGTGCTAGGCATGAATAATAAATAATTTAAAAGAAATAAGATAATTAAATATTCTCACAAAAAAATGTACACATTTAAAACCACCAAACACCAAGCAAATGGAGAACACTTCTTAGCCAAAATATTTATTTACAAAACTAAAAATTATAATACATATTAGTCCATATTTATAGGCATTACAAGACTCATGGGAAATCACTTTTTGAGAGAAAAATTAAGGTGAAAAAGAGGATAAAGATAAGATTGGTGATTGTTAAAGAGGAGTTTAAAAAAAACTTATTTTTAATGCTCCATCCATACCAAATTATGTCATGCTTGCCATACAAATCCATAGGTTGAAAATATAAAAATAATAGAATATCAATTACATTCAAAATATTTAAATTATGGAAACTTGATTAGGCTATTATAATTGGGTATTTTCTTTAATTTTTTTCTTAGCTTTTAGTCTTAGCTCTTGTAATAAAGCTTATAACTTGATTATCTTGATCCACAAGATTTGTTACATTATTTAGTTCCCAATAATGTAATTTGCATATGATAATTGATTGAAATTTGTATTATGTGGGGTTTTATTATTAATTTTTTTCATCTAGTGTGACATAACATTGTCGTTGTCAGGTCCCAAGTTCTAAATGAAAAAAGTGGAGGATTGCGTTATGTAATCAACAGCCAGCATAAAACTTATTGAACAATAATTATATGAATTATTTAATACAATTTGTAAATATTAAGACATTCCTTAGAAGAGACGCATTATATGGCCCGAATACAACGAGAAGTGTACATAGACAGCTACACCAACACCCGAGTTTATTGTTAAATAAGCAAGAGTCACTATATCATGACATATGTGAGCAAAAAAGCTAGTTCGTGAAACTAGGATTTGAAAAGAATCTTGGAATATAGGTTCTCAAATAGGCGAATTAATAAAATTAATAAATATTATGATTCATAGGAAGATAAATATTATTTGAATTCAGGAAATGAAATAGGTTGTAGAGAATGCTAAAGAGATTGATAGTTTATGATTTAAACTATAGTATTCGGGTAGGAGACGTACTAGAAATGATGTTGGTGTGATTATATATAAAAGTTTGAAGGATAATATTGTAGAAATTAATAGAATTAGTGATAGAGTTACCGCTAAAGATTATCGTTAATATCAATATTATTAACATTATAAGTGTTTATGCTCCTCATGTACGTTTGGATATGTGCTCAAAATTAAAGTTTTGAAATAACTTATAAGAATTAATACAAAAGATATTTCTTAAAGAAACAAATTTTATTATAGGAGATTTAAATGGATATGTTGGTACAGTGGTAGAAGATTTTAAAAGCATTCATGGTATATATGAGTTTGGAGCAACTAATAAAATTGGTATGATCATATTAAATTTTGCTCTAGCTTAAAATTTTGTAATCTTATCTAAGAAAAGATATGAAAATATCATCAGTTATAAGAATCCATATAATAAAACTAAGATTTATTATTATCTTATAAAAAAAATAAATTGTTTAGATAAAAATTATAAAATTATTTTAAGTGAAAGTTTATGCACATAGCATCACTTATTAGTTTTGATTTTAAGATGCATGGGCGAAATATGAAAAATAAAATAAAATGTTGACATAGGATAAGATGGGGGTATTTAAATATCACTAATAAAAATATTTTTGAGAGTCATATTCAATATCTTAAAATTTTGATTATATATGAGAAAGCTAATGTTATGTAGAAAAAGTAACTAGTGATATTAAGAATATAGTAAAAGATGTGATTGGAGACTTGGAGTGTCAAAAGTAAAAATCTCTTGTAGTAAAAATAGTTGATAGTGGAATCAAACTATGAAAGATAAGATAAACAATAAGAAGTTTTGTTATAAAAATTGATTTAGATGTAAAAGTTGATAAATTATGAAAGATATAAAGAGACCCATAATGAATCTAAGAAAGCAATATGTAATGTAAAGTATTTAATTTTTAATGATTTATATAATATATTAGATACTAAGGAGGGTGTGAATGATGTATGTACAAGTTAGCCAAACAAAGAGATAAGAGAAGTAATGATTTAATTCAAGTGAAGTGCATTAAGGATTAAAAGATCAAAAAGTCTTTTTATTAGAGGAAGATATTCAACAAAGGTGGTTGAGATACTTCGATAAACTTTTCAATAAAAATTGCGAGAATATGATTGATTTTAGTGATCTTAACACCCTAAATGAAAATTGAGATTTTTATTTTTAACGTCGTATCCATAAAATTGAAGTTGGAGAGGCTTTAAGGAAAATAAAGTATAAAAAAATTGTTGGACCTAATGATATTCTAATAAAAGTTTGGAACTACTTACGAGATTAAGGAATTTCTTTACTTAAAAAATAATAATATTGTTTTGAAGACTAAAAAGATGTCATATGAGTGGAGTGTGTTCATTTATATTTTTAATAATAAAGGTGATGCACAAGAGTTTGAGAATTATAGAGGAATTAAGTTAATGTGTCATACATTAAAATTGGGAGAGAATTATTGAGCATAGGTTATGATGCGTAACTAATGTTTCTCCAAATCAATTTGGATTCATGCCGGGTATGTCTACTATGAAAGCTATACATTTATTAAGAGGTTGATGGAGAAGTATAGAGAGAATAAAGACTATCTACATATGATATTTATTGATTTAGAGAAAACATATGAAAAAGTTTTAAGGAAAGTGCGCTCGAGAGTTCTAGAAAACAAAAGAGTTAATAATGCTTATATTCAACTTATTAAGAATATGTATGCAGGAGTTATTACTTGTGTTCAAATGCAAGATGATTGACCAAGTATTTTCCTATTTCAGTTGGATTAGATCAAGGGTCAATTTTAAGCCCATGTCTTTTTTGCTTTAGTAATGGGTGCTTTTACTAGACATTTATAAGAGGATGCACCCTGGTGTATGCTTTTTGTTGATGATATTTTTCTTATTGATAAGACTTGAAAGGAAGTTAATGGAAAACTTGTTTTACGGAGCCCAACATTAGAGTCTAAAGGTTTTTGTTTGAGTAGATCTAAAATTGAATACATATAGTGCAATTTTAGTAGTAATAGATCTAGTGAAAGATTGTGACTTTCGATGATCAAGTCATTAATAAGAGTACATATTTCAGATATCTTAGATTTATCGTTCAAAGTAATGGTGAAATAGATAGGCATATTATTAGTATAATTCAAATTAAATGGTTGAATTAGAGGGATGCATTGGGTCTGTTGTTTGATAGAAAAATATCACTCAAACTTAAGAGAAAATTCTATAAAATGGTGGTGAGACCTGCAATTCTTTTTGATGCAAAATGTTGGTCATTAAAAGAAAGCATAAGTTAAGTGTTTCAGAGATGAGGATGTTATGGTGGATGAGTGGCTTCACTCTTAGAGACAAAATATAAAAATGAGTTTGTACATGAAAAGGTTCGAGTAGCTCCAGTGGTAGATGAGATTAGAGAGATCGAGCAGCCTAAGATGGTTTGGATGGATAAAACGTCGGCCTTCTGATAACCCTCTTAGGAGAGTAGATGTATTTGATTTGGCCTATGTTAAGAAAAGTGGAGATAAACCTAAAAAGTCTTAGCTAAAAAATATTAAAAATGACATTTTTATTAAATTTAAATGATAATTTGACTCTTAGTAGGATACAATGGAGTAAAATGATTTATGCAGTCGACCTCACAAAGTGGAATAAAGGCTTGATGTTCTTGTTGCATCTGGTTTGATGTAATTGGATCCCTATTTGGAGTTTCATAACATTCACTTTGAGATAAGTAAATGTTATTTATTAAAGGATAAACATCCCATTCTTTTTTAAGGGTGTTAACTTTGATGCTTGAATTAGATTTTTAAATATTTATAGGTTGTCAACCCTTCATTTAAAACTCAATTGTTGTTATGGGTGTGAGTGAGCTGAGTTGACTTGAACTTTACTCGCTAGCGAGTTTATAGTTCGAGTTTATCGAGCCATGGGTTCGAGTTCAAGCTTAAATTTGAGCTCATATATTATATGAGCTCAAGCTCAGATCAGATCACCTCGTCAGTTTGTTGGGTCAGTTCTATTATTATCAATTGGAAAATTAACATTTATGTTAGTATGATTATTTATCTATTGTCAAAATTCAATATAGGAATTTGAGCTAAAAAATGAGCCAAGAGCTAAGCTTGAGTTTGAGGATTCGAATCTAGCTCGAGCCTCATATTTTTTATTTAAGCCAAACTGGAACTCGAGCTTGAGTTTGAGCTAAGTATAAAACAAATGAGCATGGCTCGATTAAGCAAGAACTCAAATCGACTCGACTCATTTACACTCTTAATTATTGTTGTATATATTGTAAGTAGATATTATTTAATATTCATAATAAATTTATCACGTGGAAGAGAAAAGTTAACAATTCAAGTATAACTTTATTAGATGAGTATGGAAAGGTGAAGGGAAAGACTGAGAAAGGAAACTACAACAACCTATGATAAAATGAAAGAATAATATTTTCCTTTGTCATTTTTGTATCACTTGTTTGATGAATTTAATTCATTAAAGCAAGGGATGAAAACTATTATTCAATACATAAATAAATTTGAAGAAATGTTGCAATTTGATATCATTGAAGATCTCAAACCACACTCTAGGCTTAGTTTGAAGCCTAATATCAAGAGAGAGATGGCACCCATTGCATTCTATCACTTGAAACATGCATTGGACATATATTGAATTAGAGCAAATGTTAACCTTTTTTGTATCCAATATGGTTATTCCATATTCAAGGAGTGCATCATGTCACCAAAGTAATTAAATTTAATATATTGCACCAACTACATCTAATGGCATTAACACCGAAGTCAATAAATATATGAAAAGAAAATCAATTGCACCTACATCTAGGTCTAATGTTTTTCTAAAAGTATGTTTTTAAGTACCATCATACTAGCATTTTGCTAATGAGAATCCTAATTTGAACTAGCATATCAATATGGAGGAAAATGAAAATGAAATCAAATATTTGATGATGTTCATTAGTTGATAAAGAGATTAGTGATTCTAAAGATACTTTAATTAATAATTCTTGAATTTATTGTGTTGCATCATAGCCACTTCGAAGTTTGAGTTCGATTAGAAGTGAATTGCCATTTTGCAAAACTATTACAAACTCAAAAGAAGCTTTGTAAGCTCATTTATGATAGTAAGAATTATGCAAATGTTGTGTTTAAATTTATCACATAACAAATTATGCTAAATGCCAAAGACCATAACATCATCACCCAAGTTTAATGTTGATCATAATATAACTAGCATATCATTGATCTGCCTAAATCTCTAAAAGGGTTTAGAAAATTATTTGATCTTGTACTTCCCACTTTTTTTTTCTTTCACTTGGGGTAGGGGTGATTTAGGGAATTTAGAATTTCTCATCAGCGAATTAAAGGCATGTAGCTTTGTCTTATTGGTAGTAATTTCCTAAAGTTCTAGAGAAAATTCATTACTCTCATTTACTCATGATTCGCTGGTTCTTTTCTCTCATCCTTGACATCTATAACTTCTCCTTAAAGTTTGAAACACGCTAATGTATAAATTCACTCCTAACCTTTCTATCACCAGGCTTTGTAGTTCAATCTCTATAGTGAAATCTAATGTAATATAAGAATTAAAGCTAATTCTAAATCAAATTCTCTTACCGTCCATTTTAAGGAGTACCTATATTTTTCTCCTTTCACTAATTGGAATTTAGTTTATAATGAGCTAGGATGCCCTAATATAAATACTAGTATAGTGACACGATACGACATAAACACAAGATAAACTTATTATTAAAAATATAAGACGCAAATATATATTGGACACGACACTATAGAATTATACCTTTAAATTAAAAAAAATAGAGATCATATAAATTAACTAAATATGAAATGAATTCATGTGATAATATTTTTTTCAATTGCTCATACAATAAGAAATCTACTTAATTTATTTAATATCATAAACTTTGAAGAAGTAATGGTCAAATGATATTATATATTATTAACATGAAGTTGAGAAAATTAATTCTTTTATAAGAAAATTTTAAAATAAAAATACATCATAAAAAATAATAGGAAAATAGAATTGAATAAGAAAAATAGAAATAATGTTAAATAGTTATTAAGCTATTTAAGAATATATTTTAAAATAAATGAGAATAGATGGCCCAACTTAAGTTATTTATTTAGTATACTTTTAAAGTTAAAATTTATTAGTCATGACACATGTGTCCGTTAATTTTTTTATTTTTTTATTAACTGGACATATAAATGGCATATTCGATATTATCGGACACCTCTTTGACAAATCTGTGTCTTGCACATGTCAGACACAACATGCATAATTCATTATTATGAAGTATCAGTATATCATAGCCAATTAGTTATTCATGGTGGCTTGACCCATAAAATTTTCTAGCATTCCAAACTACAGTTGTCTTAGCCAAATCTCAAGATTTTGGATGCAACAGAAACATCAGAGCTAACTCATTCTTCTCAATTTTTTTCTTTTTACTCCAGCAATTCTCTAGTCAGTTTTCACTCCTTTTCCATCTTAGCATGCGTTAAAGTCCAAATAGAGCTTATTACTACATAACATGCAACAGTGATGCATTAACGACAATTAATTGGAACTAAGGGCTCATTTGACTATTTCTAGATAGAAAGCCTGTCATAAAGAATGATGATTTTGTTTACACTTATTGTGTGCTTGAAAAGAAATAATTATATTGGGGAGAGTCTTGAGAGGATTTGTGAAGTTTAAATTACAATTAATGTCCAACAACATCCAACCAAATGATGGATCTAACAATTTTATCTTTTTTTTTTTTCATGTGGTAGAAAAAATCGAGCAACCAAATGAGATTTCTCTGTAACTCAGAGCTGGATTTCAATAACTTCGTATCTTAACTCTTGCATTTTTACAGCAAATATCAATATCAGTTCCACTTTCACCATAAAAAACAAAAAAGATAGAAAATTTTCTTGAACAAGAGAATTAACTCACGTGGGCACTCCAACGACATCCTTTAGAACTCCCTCTCGAAGCCGCTGGCCCAAATACTCTATCGCGAGGCGGGAAGCGCGACCGGAGCCTAATCCAACAACCATTCCACTTCTAATATAATCATCTACCTATCAATCAATTCCACTTATATTAACCTGATAAGAATCCAAGATGCCTTGAGAAAGAATAGAAGCAGGAAAGTCTGAAACAAGTTTGAAATTTCCCTTTCAGTTTCTGTTTTTGTTTCGGACCCATCATTAGAATTTCAATTTCGGTGATTTTTTTTAGTTTCATTGATTTCAGATTCAATTTTGATTTTGTTTTCGATGGCTTTTATCGTTCGATATGGCTAAAAATATACATGTAAATATTAAACGAGGAAGATTATCTTTTTGAGACTAGAGCTACAACATCTGAATTTCGGTATTGTCTCAATAATGTTTGAATGGAATTTTGAGGACTGCATGAGAATTCTAGCAAGAGAATCATTAAAAATTTACAAGCTTCAGGTGAGATTTCTGATTGGCACCAGAAATTTTACTGAAACTGTTGAATTTCGGTCAGAACTCCTGAAATCGGCCAAAGACTGAAATGTTATCTGATTACAAGCCATTTTAAAGGAAACCATTGAAAAGGAACCAAAATAACTAAAACCAGAAAGCATTAAAAGAGTGAATAATGAATGAGACTATTAGAGTTATTGGGAAGCCATTACGGTACGCTTCGCAGCTTCAAGGAGGTTGGGAACACCGACGCACGCCACTGGAGAAACTGAGAGCGGAAGGACAGAGGTGGGACGGGCCGGAATGTGCGGGGAATGGATGCCGGCGGATCTAATATTCCGGCGGATAATGGCGGAGAAGTGGCTGTAGGTAGCGAACAGGGAGGGACTGGCTTGGGCCATTCGTTTTCTTTTAGGGGCTGTTTGGTAGAATTTAGGATTTCATTTAAGTGGATTTCGTAAATCCTTCAAATTCCGGATTTACGAAATCCTGAGGGGTTAAATCCTGAAAACTGTTTGGTAACATTCATGATAAATCCAGTTAAATCCTTTGTGACTGTTTGGCTATTCATTTTAGGATTTAAGGCGGTTAAAAAATTGACATACTTTATTAAGATAATTAAAACACGACAAAAAAGTTTAAATAAAATATAACAAATTTTTTTATTAATACTAATTAATTATTTATTATTATTTATAATATTTTATAAGAATTTTTTTTATTTAAGATCATATTTTAATCCTATTAATTATTTTGAAATAACTAAGTATTTTAAATCATGTTAAATCAAGAGAAGATGTTTTACAACAGATTACAAGATTTAAAACAGTTAAAGATTTAAATGGTATGATTATCAAGATTATTAAGTTCAAATTACTTATTAATTTTTATTACACTATTAATTACCATATTATATATTTTTTAAGTTATATTAATAAAGCTAATGATATTATATTTAATTATTAATATATCATTAATTTTTTAATTAATTTAAATTAGATAAATATTTTATGAACTAATTATACTATTAATTTACTCAATTATTATTATTATAACTTATATTAATTAAGTTAAGCAGTAATAACTTCAGAGGCGTATCGGGTTTACCTTTCCTCTCCTCTTCGGCTTCGTTGCTTCGCAGGAGGTGTAAAGATTTCACGAGTCGCTTCTTCGGCTCCTTCGTCCTTCGTGGCTGTTCGACTTCGCTCCTTCGTCGACTTTCCCTTCCTATCGGATCGGAAGTTACGACATTTTGATCGGATTCAACAACGGGAGCTCGCTTGCTGTGAAGGTAACTTTCTCCCTTTCGCGCGCTTCTTCGGCCAAATCCCCTAAATCCGCCGAACCAAAGGATTTCGGAAATCCGGGATTTAGAGCGAATCGGCGGAATTTTCCGTCCACGGAGGATTTCGTTTGCCGTGAGATTTGGATTTGCATTTTAGGCCGTTTGGCTGGATTTCGCCCAAATCCGGCCTTAAATCCGCCTAAATCCGCATACCAAACAGCCCCTTAGTTTCTTCCCGTTATCCTGTGTTTTATTTGGGGCAGTGGGGCAGCAATTAGGACATTATTGAAGGACAGGTTAACTGTTCATATGTTGGATCAAAGTTTACATTGACAAAGTAAAATATTTTATTTGCATAAATATTAATTTGGAAGGATTTTTTTTTTGTCCAAGATACACGTTTTTTATATATCTTGGATCTATTGTTCATAGTGATGGTGAAATTGATATGGATATTATCAGCATGATTCAAGTTGGATGGTTGAAGTGAATGAATGCATCGGGTTTGTTGTGTGATAGAAAAAACCACTCAAAGTTAAGGGGGAATTCTATAAGATGGTGGTGAGACCTGCAATGCTTTATGTTGTCAAATGTTGACCATTAAAAGAGAAACATAATACTAAGTTAAGTGTTGCAGAGATGAGGATGCTTAGGTGGATGAGTGGCTTTACTCTTAGAGTTAGGATACGAAATGAGCATATATGTGAAAAGGTTAGAGTAGCGCCAGTGGAAGATAAGATTAGAGAGAATTGCCTAAGATGATTTGGTCACATAAAACGGCGATCTTCCGATGACTCACTTAGAAAGTATACGTATTTTATTTGACTTATGTTAAGAAAGGTAGAGGTAGACCTAAAAAAAATTGGTTAGAAAATATTAGAAATGATCTTTCTTTATTAGATTTAAACAAAAATTTGATTTTTATCATGACACAATGAAGAAAAATGATTCATGTAGCTGACCCTACGTGGGGCAAAGGCTTGTTGTTGTTGTTGTTGTTGGTTTAAAACAAGGATACTCTCTTTCTCCTTTATCTCTATGGCACCATCATGAATGATTTAACCTTTGATGTCCCAAAATTTAAATTGGAAGAATTATTCATTTATCCTTTAAATAATCAACAACCAAAGCTATCTAATGTCATCTATCAGTCATAAATAATACAACAGATTCCACAATTTAAAATATCAATGTACACGTCTATATTCATTCCCCAAAATCATATACACACTCAGGACTATAATAAAAAGAAACAAAACCTGAAGAATATGACCAATGTGGGTCTCCGAAAGGATTCCGCTCGTGTGGTTCGAATGCAAAGAATACGATCACACTATCCCGTAGGACAAAGTGGTCGTAGGCCTTTACACTCGGCACAAGCAGGCCGATGGAAGAGCAGATTGAGTTATAGATACGATTAGCCATGGAGGATAGCGGCTTTCACCTACCAACCTCGATGGATAATGATATCTATAACCCTAAATTCACGAGATTTCCCCCATTCGATACATCAGCTCGAATGAGGTTTATTTGATTGTGGGGATCGGTTTCCTACGGGCGCAAGCCCCCGTAGTTAATTACATCTTAGATCTCGATCTAAGAAGACTCTCGATTAAGGACGTTAGATTATCTCCTCTAAAGGGTTTAGTGTAAGGGTGAATTCTAGGCTTTCCTAATCAAAGAAGAATGTCCCAACTTGGCTCAATCAAATCATGCGTGGTTCAGTCAACATCCGGTAGGCTAAAAGAAGTGGAAACTGGAGAGAAAAAGAAGAGAAGCAGGACATACAACCATACATGAGAGAAAGAGGGAGGTGGCGTCATCTATGTGACGCAGATGGGTAGGATTTGTAGTCTCCGAAAGAATGGGGAACTTTACCCACCGTTAAGGTATATAGAGATACACTCGTACCTCTCACCTTTAGATCCTAAATCTATAAAAGATGTAGTATCGTACACACGATACTAACATCTACGACCTAACTAGTGCAATCTGGACTTATCCCTTGTCTGACGAAGAGAGCCAGCTAAAACCACCTAGTCGTATAAAATCCATGCTGTCCAGTCTTTATGAAGAAGGGTGGGTAGTTTAGACACTGAAATTTGGGATCGACAACTAGAGAAATTTCCTAAGAGATCCCACACTTATGAGTGGTATAATGCTCCTAAAACTAATACAATTAAATCTTAATTTTAATTAGTTACTAATGCAATTTATGCTGGTTAAAGTCTCCAAATCAAATATGTATGAATTTTAAAAAAAAAGGCCTTATAAAATAATTTTTTTGAATGACTAAATTTCCCCAGGTCCGGCACTTCATCCTCATAGGCCAGATTATCCGGACTCTACCCGCAGGCGGGGAAATTTGTCTAGGAGGTGAGAGAATGCATGTATGCCACCCCGGACGATTCCGGCTATTCCCTAGAGTCGTTATGTTTCTATGTGAGTTAATCTTAAATTTTATTAAATAATTACGAGTAGAAAAATTTTATTCCTAAAGAGCCTAACGGTCAGACACAAGCACATGCAAGAAAAAAACCTATAAAAAGCATGCCGGTTCTACTGCGCAAGCAAGGTAAGTAAATCACAACACAGAAAACAAAAATTCCACGAAAAAGAATGTCCATGGCAAGTGTCATACAATATTACATCACGGAGTACAGTAAGTAAAGGTGGCCGGGCTCCACCGACAACAACCCGGGAACGACGCAAATCTTAAAATAAGGCATTTTTTATACTTCTTCAGTCTTCTTCTTCTCTTCCTTGATTCGTCTTTGGATCGTCTTCGATCTCTTCGGGCTCCTCGTAGTGACTCTCCCAAAAGGATATCCAAATGAAAAAGGAAACCCCCTGTAGGGGTTTACTTTTCCCTTTGGACTCCTCGTAGTGAGTGCTCCAAAAAGATATCCAAATGAAAAAGGAAACCCCCTGTAGGGGGTTTACTTTTTTCCCTTTGGATTCCTTTCTCCTTAAAAATGCCTTATTTTTAAATTTTCACAACATTTACTATCAAATACATGACACTATAAAAACAAAAATCTAGACTCTCCTGCAGGGGTTATCCTAAGCAGTTATAATAAAAATTTCATCCAAGCAGTTATATATGTGAATTAAAATGCGCACATCAATCACTTGGCCGTGCTCTGATTATTGGGGGCTAAGCAGCTGAAGCAGGTACCTAAAGCAGTTATATATTATTTATTAATTTTAGCCCCCTTTAGCAGCATTATATGAGCACGGCCACCTGCAAGAAGACAGCATTAGTATCAAAGAACGTACCTAACCTATGGGTATTCTAACGTCACAGCAACAGTGCAGAAAAGAAGACTAGAAAAAGTAGTACAGAAACAACACAGCAGAAAAGCTAAAACAAGTAGCAAAAAGAACAACCAGCACACAGGTCACATGCAAAGCGTCACAACAAAGTGCAGAAAAGTAAAGCAGCACAACAGCCTAACCTAAAGCTAATAGTCGTGTCCTAGCAAACTCATCTATGTGTGTGTCGGCTGTGTGGATTTGGTAGGTCCTATATAGGATGATTTAATTAAAGTTGTTTGTATTTTATTTGTTTATTGAAAGGGGCAAGGGAGAGATTTTGGTTAAAGTTCAAATGTTAATATTTTAGGATTGATTTTAGGATATTTTATTTTTAATATTTAATCAACTATCACCTTTGTTTCACACCGAGGCCGTGAGGTTTATTTCACCCTCCTTGGGGCTAACTTAATAGCCTCGTAGGCCTGGGTTACCCAGTGATAATTAACTTTGTTATTATTATTTTAGTTTGTTATTAAAAGAAAAGAAAATGTGAATTAGGTATTTTAATTAATCAAATTGGTTAATCAATTTTTAAAGGTT